>CM070551.1:61780586-62429770 GCA_036346405.1 Phyllostachys edulis | reverse complement strand
TAAAGTAGATGCAATAATTTGAATCAAAGTAATTTTAGAAAACTGGGATTCAACATGATCAAATATATAACTTACCTTGAAAAGGTCTAGGTACTGATCTTGATCTTGTGGTACTTCTTCTTCTTCTTCAAATCTTCCAGAAGTATCCGTCTACTATAAGCAAACAAACAAACAAAAAAATTAAATAACAAAGGCAAAAAAACTCCAAAAATTAAATAAAACTCTCAGATAGATAGATCTTGAATTTAGATGAATTTAGAAATTTGAATGGGCTCAATCGGAGTTTGGATGCAAAAGATATGGGCTTTGGAAGTTTGTATCTAAAAGAAATCCTAATTTCAGAATAATCCGAATTATTTTCCAATTGAAAATACCAAAAAGAAATAAAAAGAAATCAGCGGCGTGTGGGGCCCACGTCGGCAAGCTAATTCACGGTAGACCAAGTCCACGGACCAATCTGGAGCGAGGTGGCAAGGTTGCCACAGCGTGCATGCTAACACTGACACTACGCACGCATGTCGTAAGCCACGAGGTGATGTGGCCGAGATGGCGATAGCGTGGCTCGGCGGCGGTGGCTGCTGGAACCAATGGCAATCGGCAAGCGGCGGTGGTCCACTAGCGGCGAGGGTACGAGATGAAGCTTCGAGTTATTGCGAACCTAAGGAGCCAACCGGGTGGTAGAGGACAACGATGATGGCGGCGGCGAGCTCGAAGCGCGAAGCTCCTCGGGTTTTAATCGGATCAAATCTTGGCCTCGGCGATGAGGAAGGGCTCTGGAGGTAGCAGGCGATGAGGAACGACGGCGTGCTCCACGGAGGCAAGCGTCAGCGGCGGTGGCGAAATTGAAGTTTTAGGGTTTTGGTGACCGAAACTTAAATCTCCAATTGCAGCAGCGCTAAAGCTCTCGGGGTGAAATTGATGGCGGCTTTAGGTTGAGGACAAGATTGCGAGCCCGGGGGTGCCTTTTATAGGGGTCGGGCGGCTCGAGGAAGGAAATCCCAAAATCGAGTCAGTGAAGAATGCAAAACCTAATTTGGAAATCCCGGGGTAGAAAGGGATTTGATCACGATTGAAACCAGATACGGGTGCGGGATATCAAGAGATAAGGTTTGGCAAAGAAATCTAGAAGGTTTTAGTTTGGAAATCGACATTGTCGGATTGAGCTCGAGGTCCTTCAATGGTAGCAGCGGCGATGAACTCGACAGGACGAAGCCGACTCGGAGACGACAACGAACACGGGCCCACCTGGCAGTGAGGCTAAGCGAACGCGAACGAAAGGAACGTTCGGACCACTGCGTTCTAAGCTGTCGGTTGAAATGGATGATCGGATCAAGTGTGGCGTTTGGACCTTGAACGACCCATTCGATCTTGACCATCCATTCTTGATCGGACGGCTCATCGAGTGTGATGTTCGGACCGTCCGAACAGCACAATTGATCATAAGCTGTTCAAACAAAATCAATGGTGGCAGCTGGCGAAACGAGCGAAGGAAAAAAAAAAAAGGTGACCACGGGACCCACTTGTCGGCGAGAGATGGAAACGCAGCGTCTTGAGTGAGCTAGGTCGCCACAGGAGTTGGGCGAAATAGGATAGGGTTGGGTTTAGGCCCAAAGGGATTAGCGAGATTTAAATAGGTTTTCTATTTTATAAAATAGAGAAAATCAAATGGCAATTAGAAAATAGCAAATGAACTTGGAAAAATTCTAGAAAAATCTAGAAAATATATCCAAGCACAGAGAACCCAAAGAAAATAGTTTTGACTATTGTTGATGTAGACTTTAATCATATTAAATTGTTTTGATGCACAAGGTTCAATATTAAGCTTTTCCATTAAAGTCAAATAAATCCAAATGGTGAATTTTCTCCCTACTAACTATGCAAAGGATTTTTAAAGCTCGAGAAAATTGAGATGTTACAAACCTTTACCGGCCGAAATGACAACACCTTTGTGATACTATATTTTAGGACCCGAAATGACCGCACTCTGACACACCGCCTTTTCAGACCAAAAAGACCACACACTGTCACGCTGCACACACTACAACACAAAAGCCCTGTAGAGACGCCTATTTTATGGGTTAAAGATGTTTTCAATCATCTCTATAGCATCGTAGAGTCATTTTTGTAAAGTGTCTCTAGAGCGTCTCCCCATCTTGTGTCAAAGATCGTAGAGGCGTATTGTTAAGCATGTCTACAATGATATGAGTCGTTTAGATTGCATCTCTACAAGCTTGGAGGCAGCTTTCATATATGCTTTTCCATATCGTCTCTACTCTCCTAGTGGCGCTTTATTGCGTGCCAAGAAACATAGATACGCATTCATAGGCGTATTTAGATTGAGCTAGAGGCGTCTATTTTTATTTTGTTCGATAGAAATATTTTATAAGCTAGTTAAACTACAATGATTAGAGAGGATATAGTATCACATATTTTCATAAGAAGTTTCAGATCTTAGGTAAAGCCATTTCAAATGTAGAATTACATTGTCGATGTATAAAAAAACCAGAAGGAAAAAACATAGACACTCTATTGCGGAGTGAATCGAGTTAACAACTGAATCTAGTATCCACATACAAAGGTGCAAACACAGCGAAAAAAATCCTACAAATCCTACAAGCTGAATCGGATGGCGAGTGGCTAGAGGGTAGCGGCAGGCGTCTTCAGAACAAACAACCTAATCCACCTCCAAATAACAGAGCCTAGTACATGCGGTGATAAACTTGTTTATTATGTCTATTTATGTCTCAAAAAGAAATCATGCATGCATGACATAAGAAAGGTTGCATTTATAGAAAACAAAGGAAATACACAATACAATCTGAAATTGAAAGCACATAAACCGCAAGGATACTTCTTTTTTTTAAGTAGCAAATTGTGAAGATAGAAATGATAAAGCATAAGAAATAGTCTCTTCAATTTAAGTTGGCAGAAATAGAGTGTTCATTAAGGTTAAGTCCTCCGCTAACTCAAATCAAAACGAAAAACATGTGAGCTAAGCGGGAATAACTGGAGATGTTCATACTGTTACAACTCCAAAATGGAAGTCTCTAAATTCATTCAAATGTTTAGGCTCTACAGTTTCCATTTTCTAGTACACTGCTCATACTGTAACTTACTTTGAAAGAAGAAACCCATAATTAAGCTCTATGCACACTTAATCGATTCATTTGCACAAGAAAAGGCAATCATTTTTGCCGCACCAATCGAATTGAGATCAAGGAAAGGAGGTTGATTAAATTATTAAATCGCTAAAATATATGTCATCTTGTCCTACATGATTTCTATAGTGCGCCACTCTTGCAAGGGGTGGAGCAAGGCCTAAACTAAATATGTTATCGATCTTGAAGATAACACTTAGTTTGCTTGGCACATAGAAAATATATATTGATCATTGTGTATTGTACCTTCGATTGATGGCTTTTGACATTTATAAGAATCAATATATTATGAAATATCATACTTGAATAAATCATTATCGATCGTTGCTACTATTGGCTTTGTGGTCATGTCATACTACTCATTTTCCTATAAGATAATATATTATCATTTTGTTTGCCAACAAAGTAACCTTTGGAGCTGCTTACTTGTCCACTTTGTAGCTTGACACCAATAGCTCAACCATTCTCAATTAAAATCTTTTCAATATGAGAACAAAAAGCAAGTCTGCCGCCAAATTTTTAATACCTCGCGCAAGGGCATCTATTATTGCTCCACTTCGAGAGGTACTCAAGCAAGCATCATGGTTTGTACCATTACGCAAACATATAAACTTGATATTGCAATTAGACCAAGTGATGATCGAACACTTCAAAATTATAAAATTTAAATTATTTAGGTGAATTTTAATGGACATGACGATGAAACATCAAATGCATAGAGTAAAGGTTGAATGATATGGAAAAATGAAGTATAATAAGCGATGAATCCCATGGTTCTAATGCCAAATATGTAGACATCAATGTGCCATATATTGAGCATGGTACCAATTATCAATAAGACAACAAAGGTAATGTCATGATTCCTCTAGCGATCCTTTGCGGATATGCCGACAAAGTATAGAATTCAGATCCAGTACAAACACAATCACTAACACAGACACTGCATTGACTGGTTTAGGGGCACATGATAGTAACTAGTATAGGTCCTGAAACCTAGTCTTTGTATATAAATCCTTGTTATGGGTTATGTTACAGTAACTTTGTTGCAAGTTTACATGCAGTCCCTGATAACATAAGAGTCAATAACAATATATCGAGTCAACATAAGCACAACTGTTATATGCACCCTATGAAAGGAAGCGGAAATGTTACAAGTTGCAACACTACCACCATTTCATAGCTAATCCTATGATTGCCATTGCCACCATGATATATAAACCCATAGAAATATTCACAGAGATTGTGCAATAATTGCCACCAGGATCTATGAACCCACAAAAATATTCACAGAGATTGTGCGATAAAATTATTTCATTTATTTGATTCACACAACACATAGTGGTTTTAATACAATTTGTGTTCATGCATCCCTTATATTAGACTGGATTAATGATAATTCAAGAAGATATAGATACATAACCATTTCACCATATCTTTGTTATTAGGGTGCCTCGGCCTTAGTCTTGCGTCTGACCTAGCTAGATGGCTAGATTTCGAGGATCTGAAAGAAAAATCTGAATTTGTTCACACCCACTTTTTTGCATTTTGGTAATATGGTACCATATTGATATTGCATAGCTTTCATGTGAAGCAAAAGCGTGGGGATAGCAATAAGTCTAAGCGAAATTTGGTGGTTGGAAATTAGCTTACCATTTACTGAGAAAAGCGCCATCGATTTGACTCACGCTAGTAGAAAGCACGGAGGTCGATCTAGTTACAAACAAAGGGATTTTTCAACTCGGTGAATCAACAATCTCTTAGAATGGTCGTAGAAGTTTTGTAGCGCCTAGAGCTCCTTGAGGTCCCATTTCCGGGAATGATTGCAATAGAGAAGAAGCATATCTACCGATAGTTGTGGAAGAACACCCCAATCACCTCGAATGGAAAGTGGAGGCAAAGCCATTCTTGCGTGGCGGTCGCGACTCACTGCGCGGCTCTCTGCCGCCACCGCCCGGCCATAGAGGAGGCGGCCGAGGAGGTGGAGGGAGGCGCGGATGGAGGCGCCTGAGGGCGGGCGAGGTCGAGGTCGCAAGGCTGCAGACTCTGAGGAGGAGGTGGCCACCGTCGTGGAGGCGAGGGCATGGCGCCGGGCGTGGAGGAGGCGGCCGTGAGTGTGGAGGGAGGCGCGGTCTTTGGGCGTGGAGGAAGGGCACGGAGGAGGGCAAGCTGTCGGGCGTGGAGGGAGGGTGGCTGACAAAGCCGACACATTGGATTGGATTCTGTTGGGACTTGGGAGGTTGAAGAAGTGGGGAGGTGGAGAGATGCCTATGGTAAGATTTTGTCTTTGTCATATAAAAGCGTCTTGAGAAGCATTTTTTACATATGGGGTGTTTCTCGGCGTAGAGATGGACATAAAAGCGTCAAAACAAAAACATCTTTATATGATAGTTTTGTTGTAGTGACATTGCTGCCTTTGCAGACTGAAATGACCACACTCTGTTGTGTCACCTTCTCAGACTGAAATGACCACACTCTACCACACCACCTTTTGGTGAAAAAGATCGCACATTATCACGCCACAAACTAGCACCTTTGTAGACCAAAATGACCACACTCGCCACACCACCTTTTAGGACCAATGTCTTATCTCTTCTCCCCCACCCTCATCACTACACCCTATCTGTTATAAAATGAGGAAGAAGAGAGCTAGAGGAGAACACTACACCACCACACCCAACACTTCACCCCAACTTGTTTCACTAGCAGGCGGAAGGAGATGTCGGACTTCTATGTGAAGATGTTGTGGAAGCGCAAGTGGCTTGCCGAGAGGGCTAAACCCTACCTAGATTATTCTCTGAATGATACACCGCTTGCACCGTAGTTCCCCGCCATAATATGTGTGCAAAGAACCGACAAAGATCACTCGATCCATACACCGGTATCTTAGTCCGTCATGCATACTACGTGCGGGAATATCCTTGCAAGAGAATTGGCGAGGATTAAAACCTCTATGTATTAATTTAAATACATAGAAGACCATATGTCTTCATGGTCGTAACCCTAAGGCTAACGACCTCCTTTGGTCGTAAGGATTCGGAGGTTACCCGATGGGTACCACAGTGGGATTAGGTTCGACTAGGTAGGCGCTTTCGAAAATGCTATGAGCAGGCATCCTTAGTATGATGAATGGAACACGTGCGAAAGCGTTCCATACCTTACGATAATATACAAGACTCGACTATAAACCACCTTACGGTTAAGTGTCTCACAAATACTTAACGCAAGGCGATTAACACATTATTAACTACCTTAAACCTCCGACCAATTGTAGCATTTCATCAAAGCGTCTTCTCCGAGAATGCTTGCCGCCTCTTGGAGTTATTTAATGGTGAAGCCGAGAAAACGAGGGGACACACACACAGCGATGAACAACGAAGGCAACCACGAAGCGAAGCGGTAGTATTCAATACATTGATGTAATTGGAGATAGTCCTAGTCAAGTCTTGTAAACCAGTTCATATTAATAAAGCGACCTCCATTCTCTTCGGGATACTCGGCGTCATTTTCCTCCTTTTATTTTCATAAGATCGGCGATTCCATAAATCGGCGGTGGCCGCCGCCGTGTGGGGATGATCACGCTTCGACATCTGATCGTGATGCAGACGAAATAAGTGAGAGACCTCGAGAGGTGCTCATTTTTGACCGCTCTCCGTCGTGGAAACTCTGAAGAAGCGATAAGCTCTCCATTAGTTACGATGGAAGCTCATCGGAAGATCGATCTTTGGAGCCGCGAAGTCAGCGATCGGAGATGAAAATCAAGATGCCTGCGGTCCTACATTCTCTACCGCGCCATCACGTCTTTGTTAGAGATGATTCGAACCGTCGAGCACCAACTTCGGAGCCCGCGGGCGATCGGCGTCCATCAACTAATTACTTTGGCATTGCCCCCTTAGAATAGTTGATAGGCGAGATCAAATCCGAGGTTCGGGGAGGTTGGTCTGCGTACACCTCGACCGATCTAAACCCCGAGACCTTTGGTAGCTGTACAAAACTTGCTACGTGTTAAAGATATGTTAAATAATTCTGATCCTGCTCTAGCAGGAACTCCAGGTTTTGCACATCTTGTAGGTTAAGTATCCGAAATTCTCCAACAGACCATGCAGCGCACTGAAGCATATTGGGAACAAAGGATTTCATGGAGTCAAACTATGACTTCATCCCAACGTTCGCCCTCGGCGAGGGCAAGCATGGTCATACTCGGGAATAGTCGATACCAAGGCCTCCTCGGCGATTCCGACCAAGGAGTCACGAGGGAAAGGTTATTTCATGAAGCCACTCCCCATCACGTCGAGAAGAACCATCGCTTGAACGGCGATCTTGACATCGTCTGAATCAAGTAAGCGATCGAAGACATCATACCAATATCCGCGACGGATCGGCACACCGGAGTTCAGCGTTCCAATCTTAGGAACGGTCTCCGGCCGATTACAATCCGGCACCTTCTCGAGAAGGCGCCATGAATCAATCACGAGGTTGTCGAGCCTTCTCTGCGGGGCTCCAAGCTATCGTTAGCCTAAGCGGTTCGGACAAGCCAATTTGGACAAGTTTAATGGAACTCAAAATCCATTGGAATTTCTCCAAATCTATACCACCGCCATCGAGCTACTAGAGGCGATGAAAATGTGATGGCCAACTATCGCCCCGTGCTCGAAGAATGCGCTTGCGTCGTGGTTATTGAACCAACCGGTCGGAGCGATCTATACTTAGGAGCAACTCTGTGACCTTCTAATTGCAAATTTCGAGTGCGTCTGACCATACAGGAAAGGAGGACGATCTCCACCGAATCCGTGAGGCTCGATGAGACTCTCGTCGATTACATCAAGAGGTTGACTAGGTTAGCAACTCTATACCCGAGTCACGAGTCATCGGTTATTGGGCTTTCAAAAGCAGTGCGAGAAATCGGCGGTTTATGGAGGACATAGCAATGAACCCTCCAAGAACAACCAGTTGAGCTTTTTGACATGGCCAACAAGTATGCCACCGCTAAGCGAAGCAATCGAGTGGTCTTGAAGCCATTGATCGGAAAGACAAAATTCCTCGGCCGGCTGGATAAACCAGAGAAAAAGAACAAGAAGTCTCTCAAGAAGAAGAAGAACCATGAGACCCGAGCGACAAGGAGGTCCTAGCCATTCTGATAAATTCATGAAGGGTAAGAAGGACTACCGGTCGGGGCAAGAAGAAAAACTCCGAGAAGGATTCGAGAAAAAGAAGAAGTGGTGTCCACTTCACCGTGACGAGGGCATGATCTCGCACTTTGTCGAGTTTGGCAAAAAAAGCTGGAAGATTATTATGCGGTGAAGGACCATTCCCATAATACAAGAACCCGGGAAACGAGCTCCAAAAGGACAAGGATGGCAGCGAAGAGATGGAGTACCGGGATCCCCAACATCTGATCAACATGATCTTTGGAGGATCTTCTTCATACGAATCAAGCGTCATCTGAAAGCCATGGGCGGGAGGTCCACCTCGTCGAATCTCCGAACACTATCAAGCAATCGAAGTGGTCGGACATCGCAATTTCCTTGGCAAGAGGACGATCGCCCCATTCCTTCGACTCGACGGTAGGTTCCTATTGTTGTTGAACCAACCATTAATAATTGTAGGGTTAATCGAGTCTGGTAGATGGAGGTAGTTCTTTGAATATATTATTTTCGAGAGCTTTAGAAGAAATCACGGGTCCCATGTTCTGGTGAAACCGGTGAAATATGCTTTTCATGGCATAGTTCTGGCTCCACCGCTAAGCCGATAGGGCAAGTTTCCTTCTTGGTTCGTTAGGAAGGCCGATAACTTCGAGCGGAAAAAATTTTGTTTGATGTGGTAAACTTTGAATCCGCATACAATGGGATTCTTGGTCGACCGGCATTAGCAAAATTCTTGATAATACGCATTACGGTTATCAAAGTTTGAAAATCGGGGCGAAGGAGTCATCACTATTAGGGTGATCGTAAAATGGCTTATGCATGCGACGAAAATCCTTAGAAGCGGTCGATGAACTCCCGACCGGAGAGGCTAATCCATCGCCATGCGAGCCAAGCACACAAGACCGAAGATAACACCAAAACCCTCAGGCCGGTCAAAAGAGGTATCCTCGACAAAGGCACTTCTCGAGACGGCGCTTCGATCGCTACGGACGAAGACCACGGCCCACATGCTCGCAAGGTTACGGTGAACAAGACTCGATCCTAAATAGGAAGAGTCGCTCGTCTCCTTCCTCAGAAAATCGGGGCGTATTCGCTGGCGGGCGTCCGATATGCTGAGTCCCAGGAGGTGATCGAGCACGAGCTAGCTCTCGGCGATAAGAAACCGATCAGCGAAGCTGCGGCGTTTTGCGCTGATCGGAAGGAGGCAATCGGTCGAGATTAATAAGCTTCTCAAATTTGGATTCATCCGTGAAGTCAACCACCCTCGATGGCTTGCCAACCTGTAATGGTTAGGAAGAATAATGGGAAATGGCGAATGTGTATCGACTTTCTGGATCTTAATAAAGCTTGTCAGAAGGGCGATTTTCCCCTTCCGCATTGATCAACTAGTAGATTCTACCTCAGGTGCGAATTACTAAGTTTTTTAGATCGTATTCGTGGTACCACCAGTTAGTATGTGTAAAGAGGATGAGAGAAAACTTCCTTCATCACTCCATATGGCACTTATTGTTATGTTAAGATGCCATTTGGTCTCAAATTTGGTGCAACTTTTCAAATGTGGATGCAAAAACCTTTAGTCCATAAATAGGTCGGAATTTAGAAGCTTACGTTGATGATCCAGTCGTAAAGACCACCAACGCTAACAATCACATCTCGACTTACAAGAAACTTTCGACAACTTGAGAAGGCATAACCTCAAATTGAATCTAGAAAAGTGTGTGTTGGAGTTTTACTGGAAAATTGCTTGGTTTCCTAGTCTCGGCTAGAGGTATTGAAGAAAATCCGATAAAGATAGCGACCATCGACCGGATCGACCTCCGACCACGAAGAAGGAAGTCCAAAACTAACAGGCTATATGGCGGCTAAGTCGTTTCATAGCAAGGTTAGGAGAAAAAGGGTTACCTTTCTTTAAACTTCTTGGAAACATGGGAGTTTTGAATGGATTAGAGGCAAGCGATGCCTTTGAAGAACTTAAAAGTACCTTACAAGTGCCGGTTTTAGTCTCTCGAGGCAAGGAAGGGCTCTTGCTAATGTGCGTGGCGACAACACCACAAGCGATGGCGGTGTCTTGGTGGTGGAAAGGGATAACATCCAACGACCCGTTTATTACGTGGCAGGTCGACATGGACCAAAGGAAAGATACCCACGGTACAAAAATTGCTCTATGGTCTCCTTATGTCTTCAAGGAAGCTAAGGCATTACTTCGAGCCCACAAAGTGGTCGTCCGAAAGCAGGATATCCCTTGGTCAAGTCCTTGGAAGCGAGGAATCATCGGGACGAATAGCAAAATAGGCGGTTGAGCTAAGGCGTTCGACCTCCATTTCATTTCACGAATAGCGATAAAGTCGAGCGAGAGCGAAATTCATTGCGAATGGACAAACCCTGAACCCACCCAAGGACCGGCGTACAAACACCACGAGGAGTGGACAATGTACTTTGCGGTTCTTTGATGTTAAAAGGGTGGGGTGGAGTGATCCTAATATCCCTCTTGGCGAACACATCAAATCGCCATCGATTAAATTTTCTGCCACAAATAATATGGCGAGAATATGAAGGTTCTTGGCGGGACTCGGCGACTCATTAAGCTCGGGATTAAGTAGATTACTAGTGAAAGCGATTCTCAAGCGGTAGCGAATCAAGTAGGGAAAGAGTATCAATGCTCAAGTACCAAGATGTCATCTTATCTGGCGGAATCTGAAAACTTCAAAAGCAATTCTTGGTTTTGGATCAACATATTCCTAGAAAAAAAACTTTCTGGCGGACCGGTTAGCACGAATGGCCTCCACGAGGTCAAGCTGTCTCGCCGGAGTTTTTCTCTAGCAACTCGATTCACCCTCGGTAGTCGAGCCTTGAGAACATAAATGATTCTTCTGGTCGAACAAACCAATCAAAGGAACATGGATGCTCCACAGTAGTTGACGGTTGATTTATCACGATCAAGGTAGAGATTGGATGACATCGATCTACAAATATTTTCACATGACATAATTAGGAAGATGATGTAGAGGCGATCATTATATACGAAAAGCCAAATCATACACTCTAATCGAGCGTACCTTGTACAAGCGAGGATCTCATGGAGTGTTGATGAGATGCATATCTCAAGCGGATGGCATTAAGTTGCTAACGAAATCCATGAAGAAGTGCGTGGAGCACATCATTCCTCTGAGAACTACGGTCGGTAAAGCCTTGAGCAAGGATACTCTTGGCCAAGCGCCCTACATGATGCAAAAGAACTTGTGACGAAGGCGCGCAATGTCGGTTTCATAGCGGAACAAGTACATCGGTAGGCACAAGCCTTACAAACAATTCCTCTTTCTTGGCCTTTTGCAACACGGGAATTTGGACATTACAGGACCTTTCCTAAGAGCACCGAGGGGCTTCAATTCCTTTTCGTCATGATTGATATATTTACAAAATGGATCGAGGCGAGCGGTTGTTAAAATAACAAGCGAGGCCGCTAAGAGATTCTAATGAAAAATGTGATCACACGATTTGGTGTACCTAGTCGTATAATCACGAGATAATGGCGCCAGATTCACTAGTAGTCAATTTCAAAATTCTGCGATGAACTTGGTGTAAAAGTTCATTTTATACATTGCTCATCGCGAGCAGCGGAGGCGATTAAGCGAGCCAATGGTATCATTATGCAAGGGATCAAGCGCCGAGTATTCGACCGATTAATCAAGCGGTCGAGGAGCTTGGGTTCAAGAACTCCGTCAGATATCATGGGCGTTCGAACCACGACGATCGTGCGGCCGGTGAAACACCATTCTTTTTGGTTTCTGGGGCTGAAGCCATGCTTCCTCGAGAACTCAAAATTGGCTCTGCTCGAATTGATCGCTTTCACGAAAATGATCGAGAATGAGCGAAGACTTCGGCGATGTCGATTTCCTTGAAAACAGCGAAATCAAGCACTTATGCGATCGGCGGTCTACCAACAAGCCATGCGAAGGTACTATAGTCGTAAGGTGCAACCTCATGACCTTCTTTGTAGGTGATCTGGTTCTCGAGAAAAATTGAGCCAAGCAAATCGCAATAAACTTTCCCCAAGTAGGAAGGTCCTTACTGCGTGGTCGAAGTTACAGGCCAGTTCCGTCTGTTGGCTATGTACGATGGGCAAATTTTTGTCAAATTCTTGGAACATTGATCAATTCGTAAGTTCTATGTTTAATTATTGTTTACTTTCTTTCATTTCTTTCAATTTCAATAAATTCATTTATTCTCTAAAAATAATAAGTAACCTTGCTTATATATATATACCTATAAATTTGGTGGTTCATGATTGTTAATTTCAAGCTGGTCGGGAAGAAAATTTTCCCTCAGATATCCTTTCTAAGGATCTCTATTACTCTCTGCAGCGACTTCTAAGTCATACGCCGTATTGGTCCTAGTCATGAGCATTTTACCACGCGCGACCACATTCTTTTCTTAAGGAAATATATGAGTAATCAGAGCATCGTACAAATAACTTTCCATACTGAACGATATGCCTAAGATTATGAAGGTTATATTTCATTATTTCAAGATTCTGCTCCGCTCTTGTTTGGCTACTGGTCGGGACACGGAATGCCTCCTAGTCGAAGTCTCTCCTTTTTCGCACGTGGTCCTACCCACTGGAAGGAACTTCCTAGCGACGGTTCTTTTCTTCACGATCCTCGCTACCAATCGGATAGAGAGTGCGAACACGTTTAGCGAAATATGATATATGATTTTAGATTTAAGCATTCCTTGAGGCGGACTTTAGGATAATAGATATAAACAAAGTTCACTTATAATTTCTTTGCATTCATTTTGTATTTCTTCTTATGTCAAACAACAAGGTCTTTTATCGGCCATGTATAACTTTTGATTGGTATTTCGATCATGACAAACAAGGATCTATAACTAAGCGAAGTCATAAAAGTGGTTCGATCACAATGATTTCCTAGTATTACTACGATCAGTTTTGACTTCATATCGGCACATACCTTCAAAATGATGGTTTCGACTTTTTATTCTCTTTCTTGGCTACTTGCTTGTATAGTAAAGTTCTTCTACTATAAAGCAGTCGGGGGCTAGGAGGTGTGTGAGAATTAAAAAAAAAAGAGTCAAACAGGATAAAACAAAGGCATTGTTAATGACATGAAAGGTAAGTTTTACACATATTCAATATTTTTACACTTTTTGCAAGAGTCTACTCTAGAAATATTCCCAGACTAATTACTGCTTGATGGGGATCCGACCTCCATCTCCTCTACTACTTTATCTCCGAGTGGCTTGAGTTCTTCCATGAACTTGGTTGCCTCCTCAGGTGGGCAGTTGAAGTCGTCTTCAACAACTTGGAAATCAATGGAGGGGTCGGAAGCTTTCAGTTTTGCTAAAGCAAAACTAACTCCACTAACAACTTTGTTTTCATGGCTTTGGGCATAATTCTTAGAGTAGTCTTGAGCGAGTATTAAGATCCTCTAAAAGTTGACCAAAGTAGTTCATTTTCTCTACTAGATCTCTTAAGGTAGGCGGGCTTGATCGATCCCATATCAAAGATCATCTTGTTCAAAAATCTGATCTTTTCATCTAAGCTTTGAGCGAGGCGCCTCCTTCTCTTGCTCAAATTTGAGCCTTTTCTACTCTGTTTAAAACTTGTTTTTGCTCTGCAAGAGTAAAAGCAGGTGATAAGCACAAAAATAATTGGAGGAAATAATAAGTCAAGTTTACGACCTATTACCTTCGATTTCTTGTTAAGATCTTCCTTTTTGGGTCGTAACCCAGCGATCGTAGGTCTTTAGCTTTGATCTCTACTTCAAGCGGTGTCTTGGCTTTCTCGGCCGGGATCTCTTCTTTTATTTTTTCTAAATCTATCAAATACGATAAGGAGAATAATTAGCAAAAGCGAAGCATTAAAGAAAGAAAAAAGGCTAAGGGAAAGTTCTTACTTTCTAATTGAGTGTTTTTGCTCCAAGTCTTTAATCCATTGGGTCGGACCTCCGACCACAGCAAAGTTCTCAACCATACGCTGTTCAAATAGCATTTTCCTCTTTAAAATTCTCTTTAAAAGACTTTTTAGGAGAAATTATGAAGCTGATCGTAGATACTTACGGATCGCCAAATCGTTATATCCGCCAAATATGGAATCGGGATGCATTTTGATTTGATGATCGATATCTTTCCCCATGCCTCATCAAGCTCCTTATCCTCGATGAATCGGGGCGAAAAGGAACTTGTCGGGTTGAGAGAATTACCAACAATGGTCGGAACTTCTTGAGGGCCTTTAGGGGCATCTACCTCATGGAAGGAGTTAGAACCACCAATGGTTCCAACTCATTTGTTGGCCTTGGCGCTTTGCTCGGGGCTTCTCCAGACCACCTTTTTCTCGGGAACTTTATCACGAGAAGTGGTGCGCTCATGGACCTCTTCAAGTACTGGTCCTTAGAAGGAATCGGTCGGAGCGGCCGGAACGCAGGAGGACCTATACCAAGCAAATAAGGGAAGTTAAAAAGAGATAGGCATCAAATCATCAAGAAATTATTAAAGGTATGCGCATATCGACCACTTTCATTTGGCGTACCTAGTTAATTTCGAGATTTGACTTCTGAAAGCGCGGAGAGTAAAATCTGCACCGTCGCCTTTCCTTTTCTTTTCTTGACCTTGCGATTCGAACGGCGAGGATTGGCCAAGTATGTTGCATTATCCAATGAATGTCGGGCGATGTTCTCGATCGGATCGTCAAAAGTTACATCCTTGATTATCACGGTCGGTGGGGTGGTTTCACCGACCTCCATACCGATTGTTCGATAACAAGCGTCCGTTAAATCAACGGCCAGTGCAGGGTCGACAACCTCCGTAGTCGCGCCCGGTGGCCTTCAACCTTCTCCACCTAAACCAACAAATGAATTTGGTTGGGGATGAAATCTGTTATCTAAATTACATATATATATTCTTATGAAATGTTACATTACCTCGGGAGATTCATCCTCTTCGGTGCATCTGAGGCACGAATCGGTGGGAACAACGGTGGGATGTTTAGCCTCACCGGTTTGTGTGATTACAACCCGACTAGCTACAAAAGCGAGCATGATCAAAAATCGATCGGAGATATATATATATATATATATATATATATATATATATATATATATATATATATATATGCATGATAAAAGAGATTTTTACCTTAAGCCTTGTTGTTCTCTCTTGACGGAGGGCTATGGCCAAGATCTCGGGAATCCGGCCTTTTCTCAGGCTCCCTGCAGATCGGCTGATCCTTTCTCTAATTTCCTCGGGAAAGAGCTTCAAAAGAAGAGAAAATAAGACATGAACATGTTTTAAGGTAGTACATTAATCAAATGAAAATCTTGGTCGGAGTTATCTCAAAGACTTACCACCTCTGAGATAGCTTCATCATGACCAATGGACCGTCAGGAGTGAGTCAGAAGCTTTAGTGGACTAATTTGGCGCTTAGTGAAATCCTCACCACGTGCCAAGAGGTCAAGCCCTTGACTCATGGTCGTAGATGGCATCCGCCCATCGCCCTGACCACTCTGTCTTCTCCACGGTCTTTCTCCATTTGGGATTTTCAGTTGCTCTCATCCCGGCGAAGTAGAGGCCGTCATCCCTCGTAACCGTCATATAGAACCTGTTCTTCTTCCATGATGACCACGAGGACTTCGAGTACATATGGATGTACTCATTAGCCTTCCCATCGTGAAGACGCAATGTACATTCCTCGGGAGTATCCGTGGTTTTCCCCATTACCATATGGTAGAAATACCTGAAAAGTCTCAAACTCGGAGGCAATCCCAGGTATGCTTCACACAAATATGTGAAGATGCTGATATTGGCGATGGAGTTTGGAGCCAAATTCACCAATTCCACCCCGTAGAATTCAAGAACACGGAGAAGGAATTTGTGTACGGCAATCTCGGCCCACATTCGATGTAGGCGAGGAAAGCGAAATTTCCTCATCTTAGCGACTTGGGAAATGCTCTCCAAATGCCGATCTCCATCGATCAAATTCTTGTCGGAAGCATCCCAATCTTCTCCAAAGCTTCAAGCTTTTTCTTGCTCAAATCCGGCGGCAACCACTTGGTGATTTGCTCGACATGATGAAAACCCTTGAGGATGAGTAAAACTTGCGGGAGATTTTTGTGGTCGGAAGAACAAGAAAAGAAGGGCGAAGATTTTTATGCGGGTAAAGAGATCGAAAAGGGATCTGGAAGCATAAAGAATCCAAAAGCGTCTAGCGATGGGGATTTTATAGCCTCGGGTCTTTCAAATTACGATCGGAGGTTATCCATTAAAGTCCGAGCGGCAAAAATCTTCTTTTTAAGCCCAGCAGACGGAGAAACTCTTCAATTCCCAAGGCAAGTTCTCAACTTTAAAATGAACACAAACCACCTCGGATGTCACGACATTAAATGGTGGTTTGCCCATCTAATTCATCGGAGAAAGGCGTTCACGTCTGTTCATTTAAAGTTCGGGGCTAGGCGGCGAAATTAAAACCTCTATGTATTAATTTAAATACATAGAAGACCATATGTCTTCATGGTCGTAACCCCTAAGGCTAACGACCTCACTGGTCGTAAGGATTCCAGAGGTTACACGATGGGTACCCTGGTCGGATTAGGTTCCTACCAGGTAGCTGCTCGGAAATGCTATGAACAGGCATCCTTAACCGCATGATGAATGGAACACGTGCGAAACGTTCCATACCTTACGATAATATACAAGACTCTGACTATAAACCACCTTACGGTTATGTGTCTCACAAATACTTAACCGCAAGGCAGTTAGCACATTGTTAACTACCTTAAACCTCCGACCAGTTGTAGCGTTTCATCAGGGACGTCTTCTCTAGGAGTAACTGCCGCCTCTTCAGGAGTTATTTAATGGTGAAGCCTTGAGAAGGCGAGGGGACACACACACAACGAAAAGCGAAGGCAACCACGAATCCGAAGCAGTAGTATTCAATACATTCAGTGTAATTGGAGATAGTCCCTAGTCAAGTCTTGTAAACCCAGTTCATATTAATAAAGAGCAGCCCCCATTCTCTTCCAGGATACTCTACGTCATTTTCCTCCTTTTATTTTCATAAGATTGGCGATTCGATCGTCGATAAGAATGTTACACAAATATAGATTTTTCACATCTTACATTGTATTCCAGATATCTCCAACTTCATCCGTGCATAATGGGAGTCAGAGATGTGTTGCAACTTCTTCCAATGGATCGATGACCAGCATGTTCAACTACGCGAAGCGACCCGAGACCTTCTAACGCTGGAAACCTTACATACCCGATCCTATTGAAAAGGCACCAAAGGAGGCCAGGAAAGAAGGGTGGTGGTGGAGGACCCCCCGAACAGGAAGCTGGGTACGATCGGGCCGAGCGCGCTAGTGCTAGTGAGTTCGGCAGCCGTCCTAGCTCTCCCCATCGCCCGGGCGCACTCAATTTGTATCATAATTATTGATTTGGCCCTACGCTCTACTATCCTAACATCATTCAATCGTCCAACCCGTCTCGCAGAACATGGCTGACTTCGAGACTGGTTGTCGTCATGGGAAGTCCCGAGACAAAGGGAAGGGACCATGGGCTGCCAAGACTAATTAACTTCATTTCAATTCACCTTTTTTTCGATTCCAAAAAGACGCACCTATATCATAGGCGTTTTTCGATTTGTTGATTCATGCATGTTGTTGTTTCTAATGCAAGTAACTAAACCCTGTGCGCCATGTAACTTGTAATTAAATTATGAAATCTTTCAAATTTTATTCCCAAATATTTCATCTATTTCAAATTTCTTACTCTTTTTGGGAAAGAAATCGGTTTTGCAAATAATACAATCATGACAACAGCACGCGTGGCAACCCTAAACCCAAATATTTTTGTTATTTCGCTCCAAATGGGGTTGTTTGTGTTATTGCACCGCCGAACTCGCATTCCGAATTGCGCCGCCAATCTCGCATTCCAATTTTGCATACCAAACTATGTAGACACTTAAAGATATTACCAAAAATTCGTGAAATCCACTAAAATTTGAAGTTGAATTCTCTACATATAAATAATTTTTTTAAAATTTGCAATTAGCGGTAGGCTCCTGTCGCCAATTCAAATGACGACATGTGATGACAGGGTTCCTGTCGCCATTCCAAATGATGACAAGGCAATTTCGCCGAATGGCGAAAGTAGCCCGTTTCTGTAAAAAAAAATATTTATTTTTATAATTCTTTATTAAAATAATATGATTTAAAAAATTCCACACACGTGAGTTATACATTAGAGTTTCTGGATGCCTCCAATGTACTGTCGCGTTCCTCCCTTCAGCACTGCTCCTTTTCTTATGGGCCATTGGGCACGGCACAACAGTTTACACAGAACCTTCGCTTCCCATGTCGGCCTCCCTTGCCACCCTCTCGGCACATGCACATTTTCCACAAACTAAATCATATCGTGTAATAACTTGGTGGCTACCCACATTAGATGACTTGGTAGCTTTAATCAATGGAGATGATACAACCCTGGCCATCCCCTCACTTTGCCGCTGCTCCTCTGCCCTCTATTGCATCAACGTTATCGCCAACCTCCCATCGACACCCTCATGGGTGCACTCACCACCGTGGAACTTGGAGATCTCTACGAATGTCACGTCCTCAAATTTCAAAATTAAGTTAATAATACTTTAAATAGACATTTATGAAATTTTCTGAATTTTCAAAAGCTTCTTTAACTCTTTTTTTTTTATGCTTTTCCTAATTTTCAGAAATTAAGAATCAATTTTGCTAGTTAAATAAAAGTTGTTAATTTTTTTTTAAAATGGCTTACTTTAGTTCTAAATATCCCAGAGTGCATCTATGCATTTTCTTTTAAAAAATGATAATGGTTTGCTATTTTTCTGAGCCCAAAATCAATTTGTGCATTCCTTTGAATCTAAAGTCATTTTAAAATTCTCAAAATCTCTCGGTTCTAATCCCAAGTCAGGTCCAACCTGCTTCCTCCTTTCCCGGCCCCGGCGCCGGCCCAGTTGTCCTCGCCCAAAGCTGCCCTTACCTTCCCATCTTTTCATTTGTTTGGCGTATTCTCTCGGAGCCGCCTTCCCTCTTCCTTCTCTCTCTGACAAGTTGGGCCTGCGTGGTAACCATCTCCTTCCACCTCGCACAGCCGCCGCCATTGGATTGGAACCCTCCTCGACCGCCCTGCACGAGGCTCCGCTTTGACGCTAGCCCGTCCCGAGTTCCATATGTCGAGTGATTGTCCCGTGACCACGCTATTTTCACGAGAGGTTGAGCTCGCTACGTGACATAAACGAGATGCCGAGCTCGTCTCGGGGTATAAAACCCCATCCTGACGGCGTCATAGTCTTCCTTTAGCTCTGCTCTCTCCCAAACCCCTATTTTTTTTTTTTGCCAATTCCCCCTCTGTAATGGGGAACATATTAGGTGCACATGACCAACCATATTGGTGAACATACGGACATACTCGCTTAGGACCGTTGGATCCAAAACGGGCGAACAAGATTGAAAGCGGTGGAACTCTCCACTCCACTTATGCCATCTTACGTTATGCCCCCCGAGCATTCAACACTTTCCAAAAACCCCCTCGCGCGTCCGCGTGTCCTCTTCATCCTGTTCACCCGTTTGGGATCCAATGGCCTTGGGCGAGTATGTCCATATGTTCACCAATATGGCTATGTGCACCTGATATGCAGCCTATGTAATGCCCGGAACGTTGTCATCTTTCTCGGCTCTAGCGGGCTAGGTCGCCGTGGCCACCACCGCTTTGGGTGAGCTTTCTGAACGCCATCCGCGTCACGTTGCGCCTTCGTCTTCCCAACTCCAGCTGTCGCCATCACCAATGTCGCTCCGCTGCTTTGGTCTCCCCCATATTCAACATCAGGAACATCTCCACCATATAATGATCCTCATTTAGTGATCAATTGCAGCTTGAAACCGCTAGTGAGTCACGCCACCGCTAACTCCCTCCGCCGCCGTCGCTCTCCGCCGTTCTGCCAAAAACTCGGAGTCCTGGACAGTGGTGTCCAAATGGGGACACGGCCGGCCTGGCACGGGCCAGATCAGGCATGACCCGATTAGACACGGTCCAACCAGCCCGGCTAGGTAATTGAGCCGTGTCGGGCCGCTTCGGGGACGGTTAGTCCATTGGGCCGGCTCGGGCACATTTAGTCCGTCGGGTCTGTGCTGGCCCATTTAGTCCATATGACATGAAAAATTAAAAATAAATAAAAATAATAATCCTAAAGTATATTTTTTAAAAAAATCAAAATATATTTATATATATTTATAAAATGAACAATATAAATTAAAACACTATAAAATAAAAACCATATAAGTATTACAAAAATAAATATAATCATATAAAAATTAAGAAATAAAAAATCACATACATACATACATACATATATATACATATTAAAAATGAGCAGGCCCTAACGGGCCATCTAGGTCTCAGACGGACCGGTACTATTAGATGTAGTGTAGGGTCGGCCTGGCAGGCGGAGTAGTGACCTAAGCACGACCGACCTCGTCAGGTCATGCCGGCCCGACCCAATTACAGTATGGGTCATGTCGTGCTCGGACCGAACCAACAGTGGTTTTGGTAATTAATGCCAACAATGTATTAAGGGACTAACATGCATGCTAAATTCGTTTAAAGGATTAGTCCCAAAGGTTGAATAATGACATGGAAATAGCAATGCAATGGTGATAGAGATTGACATGGCTCAATGCAAAGGTATCGCTTAGTCTAAGGATCGTTTTATAGTATTTTACCGGTCTTGGTGTATGGAGAAAAGATCGGATTTATAGCCTGAATGTCGTGCTATAAAGAGGGATCATGGCTGCATTGCATTTGTTTTTGCTTCTGCAAAACTGTTCAGAAAAATCGGTATGACCGCATGTGATGAGCGGTATTACCGCAGGTCGGTAATACCAAAATATACATGGCGGTATGTATTTTCTAGAGAGCATGTTTTGGATGATTTTGTTGAAATCCCAAAGACGGTATGAGCGCATGTGATGAGCGGTATTACCACAAGTCGGTAATACCTAAATCTAGTTGGCGGTATGAATTTTCCAAAGAACATGTTTTTGGGAGTTTTCTTGAAACCTAAAAACGGTATGACCACAAGTCTTCTGCGGCATTACCGCAAGTCGGTAATACCGAGTTTTACATGGCAGAACAATTTTTCCACATATGGTGTTTTTCCTTGTGATTTTTATCCTCTGGAAAACGGTAATACCAAGGTTGTAAAAGGCGCTTCTAGTCGGCGCCTAGGCGTCGCCTAGGCACGAGTCACTCGTCTCCCGCGGCGATTACCTCCGAAGTGGCACGCAAGGTGGGACGGGCGCCTCCGCGGTCCTCCGCGGCTCTCGGCGGATCAAGGCGAGGTGGGCGCTGAGGCGGAGGTGGGCGCCGAAGTGGATGTTAAGAAGAGAACAGCGCCTGACCACTTCGTTGTTTCGTTGCGGCGCTAGGGTTCGGCCTCCCCTTCCGCCAAGTCGAATTCGCCCCGGTTCCGGCCATGTTGCGTCGCCGGTCGGACCTCGCCGCCGCCAAATCGAGCTCGCCCCGCCATCTCCGCCACCGAATCGAGCTCGCTCCGCCATCTCCGCCACCGAATTGAGCTCGCCGCCTCCAAAACGCGGTCGTCCCGATGGTGAATCGAGGTACGCCGTACGCCTCTTCCGGTCTTCCCTCTGCTCCCCCGCCGCCGACCTCCCCTCTGTGCTCTCGCTCCTCTCTGGTCCCCCCCTCCCGCGCCGCCGCCCTCCCCCGCGATGCTCCACTCTCTGCTCCCTCTCCTGCGCCGCTGCTCTCTGCTCCACCCTCGCGCTGCCGCCCTCTCCTCTCTTCCCGTTCCCCCTAGCGCCGCAGCTCCCCCTCAGTCTTGCTCTACCCCCTTCCCATCTCTGCTATTGATTGAATCATTGAATTGATGAATTCTACTGAATCTGACTATCTAAAATGTGAAATCTGAATGTGTGACAGGTTCAGGTGTGTCTCTGACTAAACCAGAATGTTCTTCAGCAGCTCAGATGCAGAGTTAGATTTTCTGTTGGCATTTCTTTTTTTTTCCTTCCAAGTTCCAACTTCTGTATTTACATTATTGGCTTTCCTCAGGGGGTTATGGAAGCAATTAGGATAAGTCAGGTCTTTGGGTATCCAACGAGAAGAACGTTTTATGAGTTCATAGATCGTTTTGGTATTCTTGCGCCTGATGTTTTGAGTGGAAGGTATTAAATTGCCAATGAATAACGAGCAATTTGCACTATGTTCTTGCTTCTTGGTTTAGTTGGTTGAGCTTATTTATTGATCTGGTTTTGTGTTCATTGTTACTAGTTCTGATGAGATTACTGCTGTAAGGAAGTTGTTACTTAGAGAAGGTAGATCTGCAAGGTTATCAAGTAATGGATACTAAGGAGAGATTTACATTTGTACATTGGAGCTACAAATTGGCATGATGCTAGTTAAAAGAAATTACCATCTGCCGGTCTTTATAATTCATAACATGTATCATAGAAATATGTTTGGAGGTGCAAGAAAGATGTGCTCTCTATCTACTCTCAGTCACTGTCTGAAATCTGAATGTGCTGAAGGCCTAAAGCCTGAAAGTCTGAAACTGTTGATTCTAATTCTCTGAATGTGCTGAATGTCTGAATGCTTTGACCTTTGAATGGTCGTGCTGAAAGCCTAAAGCTGCTGATTGCTGAATGAGTGAATTCAGAAGTGCTGTCTGCTACTCTACTTTGAATGTCTGAAAGTCTGAATATGAATACACAACTCTTGGTGAAATCTGAATATGAATACACAACTCTTTGAGATGTGTGGTTGCATATGTTTCATACTTTCATTCATTCATCAATCATTCATACATTCTTTCACACACAACATAGTAGCAAAATAATTCATCATTGATTAAATATACAGGTTTACATCATTATTTGATTACAATACATACATGTTTACATCAAGCTCTTGGAGCCTTGGAGGGGAGATAATATACATGACTACATCAAATTGCACATGTCTTGCTTCTTCAGGTAATTTTCCTTCTATCTTGCTCAATTTGATGCCTGATGTTTGCTCAATTCATCAAATTATTCCTATTGTGGGCTTATCTGCACCGTAGCCAAGCCGACCGCCTGAACACCGCCTAGTCACCGCCTAGGCGCCGCCTAGTTCACCTAGGCGCTAGGCCCCGAGCCACCGCCTGCCTAGCGCCTAGCGCTTTCTTAAACCTTGGGTAATACCATATAGCGAGGCGGTATTACGCAATCTTGATATCTGGGTTTGTAGTTAGCGATAATACCACAACTTTTTAAATGCGGCTATATGAGCGCATTTAATGAACAGCGATCGACCGTTGTTTTCAACTATGGTATCTGAGTCTTTGGAGCAATGGTATTACATAAATGCTAAATTTTTCAGGCAATTGGTTCAAACGGCTAGTTTTGTAGGTGGAGGTTATAAATAGCCCCCGACCTGCCTCTAGCTCATATCTTCTTGAGCATATTCACTCTCATTGAATACCCTTGAGCTCTTAGACACAGTCTACTACTCATTTGCTTTGAATTCCCATTTTGAGGTAGTTGAGAGCATTCAAGTGCATTGCATCATTATTTGATTTTTTTTTTGCACTTGATTTTCCTCAATAAAACACTTGGTTTATTACTCTTGGTGCTTGCCGGCACCTAGACGACTTTGGAGAAAGTTTGCATGGTGAGCTCTTCAAAGAAGATTGTGAAGAGTCCCGACAACGGATTTTGTGAAGTGGTTGCATGCTCATCATCTCCAGAGAGGAGGAAGAACAACGATAGTGATCGAGGGTTGAGGCTTAATTCGTGGAGCCGGCTTAATTTGTTCAAGTTTCCTCAACGTGGACTAGTGAAGACCGACAAGTCTTCGATACCACAGGAAAAATTTATTGTCTCTATTGTGGTTTATTCTTGTCTTTATTACTTCCGCATTTACATTTCTAGCTATTTGCTTGTGTAGATTTGCTTAGCTAGAATTGTATCTAGTATTAACATTAGCTCATAATTGTCTTAAATATCTTAGTAGTTCCATCATCATATTTGTGCTAGGAAGCTTTGTTGAAGATAATCTTGTTTAAAATTGTTAATTAGTTGAAATGTTTTAAAAACCTCCTATTTACGCCCCCCATCTAATCGGTTATCCTTGATCCCACAAGTGGTATCAAAGCTTGGTCTCTCTAATTTTAGACTTAACCGTCTAGGAGAGAAAGGATGGCTAGTGAGGGAATGACAATAGGCAAGGCACCTTTATTTGATGGATCAAATTATGCTTATTGGAAAATTAGAATGTCCATTTATTTAAAGGCCATGAGCCTAAGTATATGGAGAATTGTTAGTGAGGGTTTCGTTATGGCTCTTGATCCTACACATCCCACGGATTTTGATGATCAAAACTCTCACCTCAATGCTCAAGCGATGAACGCTCTCTTTAGAGCTTTAAACGCGGATGAGTTCAATCGAGTGAGCAATCTTGAAACCTCTCATGAAATATAGACTACACTCTCGAAAATCCATGAGGGCACATCCACGGTTAAAGAAGTCAAATTGTATAGGCTTAGGATCAAATACGAAACATTTGCAATGTTGCCTCATGAAAATATCAACGAGATGTATTCTCGTCTTAACAACCTTGTAAATGAGCTCAAGGGCCTAGGCACTAACCTTCTTGATGTTGATATTGTGATAAAGATGCTTAGGGCTCTACCGGAGAAATATGAGATATTGGTGACTCTATTTCTCAACTCTCACTATTTGCCAAGGATGACACTAACTGGTCTCTTGGGCAATCTCATCACAAATGAATTGCACAAGAAGGATAAGGAGGAGCTTTTGGAGCAATCCTCATCCAAAAAGAAGATTACCGCTTTCAAGACGAAAGCGGAATCAAGTGAAGAATTGGAGAATGAAGAAGAAGACTCCGAAGAAGAATATTTTGCTCTCCTTGTGAGGACAATGAAGAAATTCATGAGAAGGCGCCCATATCGAAGCTTCAATTTTGACAAGAGCAAGAAAAGGTAATCCTCGAATGATAACAAGCGTTGTAGCAATATTCGTTGCTATGAGTGTGAAGAGTAGTGGCACATTGCCTCTCATTGCCCTAACAAGAAGGATGACAAGGGAAAATCAACAAAGAAGAAGGAATATAACGGCAAGAAGAACCTTTTCAAGAAGCTTCACAATGATGGGAAAAATGAAGTTCATATTGGAGAATGGGATTTTGATAAAGAGCATTCGGATTCTGACTCAGATTCTAATGATGAAGGATCCTCCAAGAAAAGAGAACTTGTCGACATCGCCATCAAGGAAGCACCGTTATTGTTCTTCACTCCTACTTGCCTCATGGAATAAGGAGATAAGATATAATCTATTAATGATAGTGAACCTTCATATGATGAATTAATGAATATGCTTGAAGAATTAAATGAATATCTTGGAAAAGAGAAGTCAAAATTTAAAGTCTTGAAGAAAGAGTACATCTCTCTAAAAGATTCTTATGAGCTAAAGGAAGTTCACGATTATCTTCTCTTGAAAGATATTGAAAACTCTCATTTAAATGTTCGAATTACTTGCAATTTAATGAATAAGATGCCTAGAGTAGAAGCTGCTTCAAATGCTTTATCAATGTCTAGCACTTCTATATCATATGATGATTTGTTATCCATGCCATGTTGCTCTAAAAATGATTCAATTGTTAATATGGCTAATACTTGTGATCTATTGCTCGTTGTTGAAAATCATGAATTAAAAGAGCAAGTCACCAAGCTAAGTAAGAGCTTTGAAAGATACTTCAAAGGTAAAGCAACTCTTAGCAAGATATTGAGTGAGCAAATGTGCACATTCAACAAGGAAGGACTTGGATTTATTCCCAAGAAAGGTAAGAAGCCAATTTACAAGCCCGCAAGGTTTGTAAAAGAGAATGACAAATATTACAATAAATACCATAATATAGGATATTTGTCAAATGCATGCTCAATTGCTAACACTAAGTCTTATAGCATTTACAATTCTTGCTACATGCTTAGAAAGTCTAAAGATGGCAAAATAGTAGCAAAATTTACTAACGACAAGAGGTGAATAGTGTTCCAATCGCCACTTCACCTGGCGACAGAGTCTAGCATATATAAACCCTCAAATTTGGCCTTAAAAGTCATTTTAATTCTGAGAAAAAGAGAAGAGGGAGAGAATGGAGAGGAGGAGAGGGGAAAAGTGACGTAGCGAAGCGCTACCAGTTCATAGCAGACGAGAGAGAGGGGGAGAAGTAGATCCGGTCGCCCACTTTGTAGGCAAGTATTCTTTCAACTTTGTAATTAAATTCGAAACCCTAGTAGATTAGCAAATAAAGCTAGCAACAAAGAATTGATTTCATTAGATAATGTTAGCTATAGTTTAGTCTGTTGTAGTACATCATGATGTTAACTGTGTGCAGTTTATATTATCATATAGATGTTATTTATGGTGTAGTACATTAAAGATTTAGATTAAATATGCAAAAAAAAATACCAATCAAAGCTAAAAAAAATTCTAGGTTTTTATTTTTACATGGTAAATAATTTTGCAACGCTGAAAATACTTTTTAAATTAGGAAAATAGCAAGGTAGCTATAACCGTAGGGGACTTAACCATGAGTATCGCCACGTCTTGGGGCGACTAGTTTGCTTGAGTTCAACTCTGTGGTCGATCAGGCCAAGGGTATGGAGTTGGAGAGGAACTCACAAGGGAGAGGCAGTCTTCTAGTGGCATTACTCCTCCTGGTGGTTCTGGCAGTGGTCAGAAGAGGAGTTTCGATGGTGGGAGTGGGTCTTCTCAGCGACCTGCTTCCAAGAAGTTCTAGGGAGGCCATCGTCCTCAGTCGTCGACGCGATCTGTTCAGCAGAGGCAAGCTGCTTCTTCAGCACCGCGCACTTCCTCATCTTCGTAGGCGTTGCGTCTTGTTCCAGGCCAGGGTATGATTTGTTTCAATTGCGGTGATGGTCATCATGCTTCTGAGTGCTCTTTTACTGGGGTTTGTCATCATTGTGGCATGTTAGGCCATAAGATGTCAGTTTGTAAACAGAACCCAGCGAGTATCATCAAGTGGGAGTCAGTTCCTGCAGCATCTTCGACCGTACCACCACGAGGTTCAGTTCAGACTCTGGCAGCTGCTCCTGCGCCACAATACTCTCCAGGTTGGGATCCTCCTGCAACGTTCCCTCCAGCACCTCCTATAGGGTTCTACTGGAACCATGTACCGTCTGCACCGCCTTCGTTCGCTTCACCTGTGGCAGTCCCTGCTCTTCCTTCGCCGAGTGTCGGCGCGTCCTCTGCCCCGGCACCACCAGGAGTCTACGCCATGCCTACACCTGAGACTGTAGGCCGTCCTGACGTGGTGACAGGTACCTTACTAGTTGATTCCCATGAGACTTTTGTTCTTTTTGATTCGGGGGCTACCTATTCGTTTGTGTCACTTGAGTTTGCTAGGAGGGCGGGTTTGAATTTGCAGCATATTTCTGAATCTATTGTAGTCAGTTCTCTGAGGGGTCTCATTTATAGTTCTACAGTATGTCCGGGTTGTTCTATTACCATTGATGATGAGGATTTCATAGCCAATCTAATGGTGATTCAGCTATCGCCTTTTGATGTTATTCTTGGTATGGACTAGTTATTCAGTTACTATACTAAGATTTGTTGTTTCTAGAAGACTGTGACTTTGCAAGCTCCATTCGGTGAAGAATTGGTTTTTTTAGGGAAGTGCACCGTCTGATTCCCTCTTTGTGTTGGTCAGTTTGTTTCCTAGCCAACGGGCATCAACCATTGGATTGCTTTGGTATCTTAGCACAAAGGCAGATTCTTCTCAGCGCATCGAGGAGATTCCCGTGGTGCGTGAATATCCTGATGTTTTCCCTACAGAACTTCCTGGGATGCCTCCAGAACGAAATGTGAAATTCCAGATTGATCTTATTCCTGGTACTCAACCTATTTCCATGTCTCTGTACCGTTTGGCACGACCCTTTCAAGATAAGTTGAAAAAGCAGTTGGACGATTTGCTGTCCAAATGAATGATCCGGCGTAGTGTTTCGCTGTGGGGAGCGCCTGTTCTCTTCAAAAAGAAGAAAGATGGTAGTTGGTGAATGTGCATGGATTATTGGGCTCTCAATTAGGCGATGATAAAGAATAAATACCCTTTGCGTCGTATTGAGGATCTCTTTGATCAACTGAAAGGAGCTAAAGTGTTCTCCAAGATTGACCTTCAGTCGGGATACAATCAAATCCGAGTTCACGAGTAGGATATTGAAAAGACGGCTTTCTCCACAAGGTATGGGCATTACGAGTATAAGGTTATGTCTTTTGGACTAACAAATGCTCCTGCAGTCTTCATGGATGCAATCAACAGTATGCTGCATCGGTATCTTGATGATTTCGTTGCGTGAATATCTTGATGTTTTCCCTACAGACCTTCCTGGGATGCCTCCAGAACGGAATGTGGAATTCCAGATTGATCTTATTCCTGGTACTCGACCTATTTTCATGTCTCTGTACTGTTTGGCTTGACCCTTTCAAGATGAGTTGAAAAAGCAGTTGGACGATTTGCTGTCCAAAGGAATGATCTGGCGTAGTGTTTCGCCGTGGGAAGCGCCTGTTCTCTTCACAAAGAAGAAAGATGGTAGTTGGTGAATGTGCATGGATTATCGGGCTCTCAATCAGGCGATGATAAAGAATAAATACCCTTTGCCTCATATTGAGGATCTCTTTGATCAACTGAAAGGAGCTAAAGTGTTCTCCAAGATTGACCTTAAGTCGGGATACAATCAAATCCGAGTTCGCGAGCAGGATATTGAAAAAGATGGATTTCTCTGCAAGGTATGGGAATTATGAGTATAAGGTTATGTCTTTTGGACTAACAAATGCTCCTGCAGTCTTCATGGAAGCAATGAACAGTATGCTGCATCGGTATCTTGATGATTTTGTAGTGGTGTTCATTGACGATATCTTGATCTATTCCAAGTTAGAGGAGGATCATGAACAATATTTTAGGTTGATTCTTGAGACCTTGAGGGAAAATCAATTCTTTGCCAAACTGAAGAAATGTGAGTTCTGGATTTCAGAAGTTGGGTTTCTGGGTCATGTGATTAATCAAGAAGGCATTTGGTCAATCCTAGCAAGATCTCGGCGGTAGTAGAATGGAAAAAGGCCAACAAATGTCAAGGAAGTGAGGAGTTTTACGGGCTTATTTGGTTATTACCGGTGTTTTGTGGAGGGCTTCTCTATCATCGCTAAACCGATGTCTCAGCTAACACAGAAAGGTGTCAAATTTCAGTGGTTAGATGAGTGTGAGCGTAGTTTTTGTACCTTGAAGGATAAGTTGGTGACTGCTCCTATTCTTACTCTTCCTAAACCTGGAAAGCGTTTCACCATTTATTCGGATGCTTCTCGAGCTGGGCTTGGATGCATGGGCCAAGGTCATATGAAGAAGGATTGTCCAAACATAAAGACGGTGTTGCTTACACATGACGGCTATGCAACGAAGAGCGATAGCGATGAATCTGAACCCTCCGATGAATCTGAGAAGCTAGAGCCAAGGTGTTATCCAGAACAAGGTGTTAGCCTAATGGCTCAAACGGTGCAGTGTGATGACACCGTTATTGTGTGAAAGGGACAGCGACATCATATCTTTCAAACCGATTGCAAGATCAAATAGAAGGTATGTAAGCTGATTATTGATAACGGGAGTTCGAGCAACATGATTGGCAAGGATGTGGTGGAATCACTCTCATTGTCCACTGTTGAAAATATGCCCTAGAGGCAATCATGGAGATGATTATATTTCATTATGTTCATAATATTGGACAATATGTTATCATGTTCCTTGAATGAATCATTGGTTATGAAGATTAACAAGTATGTGACTTGTTGGTGAAACTCTTAACTTATATGATGTCGTTCTAAATGAATCCCTGGTCGGATGTCAATGGTCGGAACACCAGTGACTCTATCGACCAGCACATGTATTGATTGATAACCATGTTTCACCGGTCATAGATATAGGTATATTAAATCAATAATGTGAACACATGTTAGAGAACATGGGGTTGGATTGACCCACATTGAGACACTATTGAGATTGCTATGATTCTATGTGTCGTTAGTTGGTCTCAAGCAATGATGATGTATAATCCTTAGACCTGATATCAGCATGGTTTCCTACATGTGTAATAGCACTCTTAGGGGTTGCCAATCGCTACTCGTAACTGGGTAGTTATAAAGGTAACTTTCGGGTATGCTATGAAACATGTGGAGGAATGTGACTGGTCGGATATGGGATTTGCCCCTCCTAACATAACATAAGAGATGTCTTTGGGCCCCTCGTTGTGGTCGGATAAAGAAAGTGCATGGACATGCCACTAGTGGTCTAAGTGTTCAACCACATGAAGTTATCAGACACTCGATCGAGAAAGTATTGAACAGTCTATGGATGACACAACATCTCACCTAGAGTTCAACCAGACATCGTGAGGCAAAGGGAGAATACACGAGTAGGTCGCTTAGATTCGATCGATTCTGATTTGGTCGTATGGAATCTGAGCCGATCGTAGATTGGTCGAGCGTAATCCTGAGTGGTCGAAACACAGGTCGTGAGGAGTTCTGAACTAGTCGTGACCAAATCTGGCTGGTCATATAGAGATAGGACACAGTCGTAAGTAATGAGGACACTGGTCGTAGATCATATTGCATTAAGGTTCGTCCGATATAATTTGTGTGTATTCAAGAATCGTTATGTCTGCTAGGGCGCTAACGACTCGTAGTCAAAAGGGTTTCGAGTCACAACCGATTACGCATGAACCTCTGGTCACACATAGCGGGTTGGAACAAACCGATGCGGATCTGATTCGTCAAGCGTGTTGGATAGGATCCGTCACGAGCACTATATAAGGAGATGCATGAGGCTGTTGGGATGAGGTGGACGTAACAGATAAGATACATGAAAGTCGTGAGTTGAGTTGTTCCACCGAAACCGTAGCCGCCATCTTCCTGAGAGCTCTGCCATGCAACTTGGTGCTAGCACACCGGCGTATGGTTGTTCCTTCCCTGGACGTGTGGATACCGTAGAGGTGCTACTTCAGTTGTTGTTGCACTTGAGGACGATCCGCGATGTTCATAAGGAACTACAGAGGTCGCTGGAGGAGACGATCGACCACGACCACCGCACCGACGTGCTCGACGCTGGACGATCGACTACGACCACTACATCAACATGCTCTACGTTGGACCAGGCTGCTCCAACCCTTCTTCCGCTGCTCTACACGTCTGGTGGTAACGATCTGTGATCATCTACTTGCCTAGCTTCCTGGTTTACATGGTAAAAAATTTTGATTTGTTGCTATCGTAGCCTACTTGTACCCTAATATCCATATGGAGGCATCCTAAACCATATTACATCCAATGGCTCAACAACATCGGCAAAGTCAAGATCACACATAACGTGAGAGTGCCACTTACTATTGATGGCTATGTCGATAAGATGGAGTATGATGTGGTACCTATGCATGCTGGTCATATTCTATTGGGATGTCCATGGCAATTTGATCTGAATGCTACACATCAAGGACAGTCCAACCGATATACTTTCATGCACAAGGGAGAATTCTATGCTTTACTGTCCAAGACCGATGAAGAAATAAAGAGTGATTTGGTTGTAGTTAGCAGTAAGAAGGCCGTGAAAACTACACTAAAACCGAGGACAGTTTTGCTTCAAGAAGGGGAGGATCATGAGGCCCTAGGTGCATCTACTACGGTAGTAAATATCTCTAATTTGCAAGTGTGTCCTAAACCTCAAGTTGAGCCTATTTTGCATCAAATGAGAAAAAACATGTACTAGGTTCGACCAAGAGCGAGGAGAGGGAGGTAGGACGAAGGGGGAGCTTGAGTGGACATGGGAAGACACAAGGACCAAGGACTTTGCATGTTGGAAAGTTTGCAAGAGAATTCGGCCAAGGAAAGACAAAGGAGCCAAATTCGAACTCAATTCCGAAATCAAAGCATTTTCAGCCGAGAATCCGAAATGGATTTGGATTGGAGCAATTCCAATTCGGATCTTTCTTTAAAAGAGATTAATTTTGAAATTGCTTATAATAGAATAGTTTAATTTATTTTTAGCAATTAGAGTAGTTTAAATTTCGAATTAAAGTAGGAGTTTGCAATAGGAGTGGTTTTGGATTACTATTCACACACTGTTCCGAATTGGATTACTGTTCCCCACGTGCATTGTTCGCCATGTGCACTATTCACTGAGCCTATATATTTAGAGGCAGACCCCCAATTGTAAGCAAGTTAGAGTTGAAGAAAATACAGAAAAGTCACATGTTTATGTGGCGCATAATGAGTACATGCATTTCGAAAATTTTCATCTAGGGTTTTGTGATTGCGTGAATATTAGAGGGTGGTTTTTCTTCCAAGATCCGTGATTTCATGTGGATCATCTCACCAATCATAGCATCATCAATTGCTCACGGTTTAGTGTTGTTCTACGAGTTTGATTTTGCTTCGCTCTTCGGATTGATTCAACATTAACATATCATTACTTGCTTTAGAGATACACTTGTTCTTCCTTTTGCTGAACCAAGAAGGAGGAAAGTTGGGGCTTTGTGTCGTCGATCAAATTGAAATACAAGTACCATGAAAGATTAGGCCACATTACACATCAACACACGTTGATCTGTATCACTCCTTCTTGATCAGTCTCCTGATCATGAGAGAAGCACTTGTTCCACCCCATTTGCCGGTGGATTGGAAGGCCCGCTTGGCGCAACAGTTTGGCCGACCTATGCTAGACAGGGCCCGTGGTGTCCCTCGGACATGGCTGAGGAATTTCAGTCAATGCCTAGTGGATGCACCTGACGAGGTTGTTAGGAGACACCTCGTCGCTTACCTTCTTGATCTTTTTGGTTGGGCCTCGCTTTGCACCACACAGGCGATTGGGTATACCCTAGCTTCGTCCACATTGCCAAGTTTTTGGTCGACGTATGGAGGGATGCCCCATTATAGCTGGGGATCAGCCGCCCTTTGCGCCACATATAGGGGGTTATGTGACACTTCGCGGCACGAGACTGGTGTGAAACCAGTCCTTGACGTTTGCTACATGCTCATGCAGCTGTGGAGTTGGGAGCACTTCCCTGTTGGTTAGCCCAACATCTGGACTACGGTGCACCCGTACGCCGAGCCCCAAGACCCCATAGATGGTCCCACTATGGGCACCCGCTGCACTGCTGCTAAGTTATATTGGGCCAAAGACAGACCGGCGAGGTGCTACCCCGTGTTCCACAATGAGTTCGAGTCGTTGCACGATGGTAACATCATATAAACTTCATGGAGCCCTTATTTCGTGAACATGGTAGCGCCGCACTGACTGTCCATGCAATGCACGCAGGACTTCGGACTATGGGCGACGACCTGCCACCTGGTGTTTACCCATATGGTGGAGCCTTACATACTGTAGCGCATAATACGCCAGTTCGATCTATACTAGGTTGTGCCCCCTCCAGACGGGAGGATGCTTGAGCGAGTTGTCCACTTGTGAGTACAACTCCATCCGAGTAATGTTTATAGTTCATAGCTATATCCGCTCTTATCACATAAATACTAATCGAAAGTAGGCAAGCGAGGGCAGGTCGACATGCTGAGGACTAGCAAGCAGTCCAACATCAGTGGACCACAGCCTGGATGGAGTTGGCGCATATTGAGTTCCTACAAGAGCAGCGACCATACGACATCAGGACTTACCGTGAGTACATCGAGTGGTACGTACCACGGTCGCACGTTAGACTCACCCGTCCTTCGCCAGAGCGTCAGGAGCAGGTCACGCACGAGGAGAGGCTTCGTCACTACTTCAATTGACACAGTGCTTCTCTACGTGATGACACTGTAAAACACTCACAACCTATGTTCGCATCATTCTTGATATTTCTACTGTTTTCTACTGAACAGTTGTTGTCTGTCACGTAAGTTCGACCGAATCCAACGGATGTCATGCACATCGGATCCTGCCATCTTGGTGGAGTCCAAACAAATTATCAAGAACATGAGCTGCGGTTAGTCGAGAGACGACGTCTACCAAGCTACGCACTGAGTGGACCGAGCGTGCTCACCTGCTAGGTTGGCATGGCCTAGTGAGATTGGCTCATGTCTTAGCGCTCCATGTCGGTCAGCCGCACTTCAGATCGGGGTGGTAAGCTAGGTTCCATTCAAGTCATGATTTTGTATTATATCTTAGGTTGTGCTAACATCCTGCTGTTTTCCAGCCGCACGTCCGTCGGGATGCATCACTTTTATGATTGACGACTAAACAGCATACTCAGACTGGTGGTCATCCAAGCACTCCCCGTCAGCCATCACTATTTTAATGAGCCACATGGAATATCACATGGTACTAGTGTGACTCAATTATATCAAATATTGAAGGAAAATATGAGCCCAAAGCTGAGTATTCTCATGTCAGAAACTAACTGTATATATGCCACTCTTCCACATCAATTTTTATTTATTACATATGAATGACACAAACTTACATTGCATTTTCATGTTTGTTTGATCATGAGGGCACAGGATTTAGGCTATAAGTAGAAGGTTAAAGGATGGGCAAGGTGAAGGAATACGGTAGGCTACACTAGCGTAGATTAAAATTTTCTACCGCGTAAACCAAGAAGTCATGCGAGTAAGAGATAATAGATCATTACCACTAGACACACAAATAATAGATCATTACCACTAGACGCACAATGCAGCGGAAGTAGAGTTGAAGTGGCCGGTTCAACGTAGTGCGCGTTGGTGTAGTGGAAGTAGTCGATCGTCCTCTGGTCAATTGTCTCCTCCTTGCGATCGACCCGGTCAACGCCGTAGCCGCAGCAGTGCCTCTACCAAAGTCCATGCATCTAGGGATGGAACGTCGTGCGTCGGTGTGCTAGGACCAGCGTGCATGACAGGGGCTTTGAGAGGTGGCGGCTAGGGTTTTGATGGGTGTGTCTCGGGATCACTCCTTCAGCCCTGCGTCTCTCTTTATATAGCCTCCAATCGGATCCTTATCCGATACAAGTAGAGATCGTATCTCACTCTGAGACTATCATCCGAACCCTTATCGTTCCAACCCGTTAAGTGTGTGACCCTATAGGTTCATGTATATTCGACCATGGGCTGAAAACTCCTTTCCGGTCCATAAGTCGGTAGCGGTCTCTAGCAGGATATAGCGACTCCCAAATATGTACAAAGATCATATCAGACAAACCTATATAGTGCTTATGTACCGATCCCTTTGCCTCACGATACTAGATCGAACTCAAGGCGAGAAGTGTGCCATCCTTTGATAGCTCAATCCTTCACTCGAACCTGTAGTGGATTACTCAGTTGTGATTGACTCCTCAAACACATTCGACATGGACATACACTTCTGTAACAGCCCAAAAAATACATAAAGGCAAAAATGAGGGATTTTTAAAACTTTTTGTCTAATGCCTGTTGTCGTTTCGTTTGCTTGCATATTTAAGAGTTATTGGAGTACATTTTTCATCTTTTCTGCTCTCGTGATTTGATCTACCATTGTGATAGGATCTCACCAAGTGAATACCAGGATTTTAGCTAATCTAAAGTCCTGTTATTCTACCTCTTTCCAAGTTCTTCTAGTTTCATCCTTTCTTTATATCTCTCCTTTGGCTAAAATGTTGATCAGCCTGGTGTCTGATCTGACCCACCCTGCTCCCGTGCATTCCCTTTCCATTTCTCTAACCCACAGCTGGTCAAGCCCAGTGCAGCCAAGACCTCTGGCTGTAGACTAGGGTAGTTGGGTCTCTCTCTTTTTTCGGGCGCCAAGTGCAACCAGGAGTGCACACTGGCAAAGGCTGTCAATCGGCCATTAATGACCATCACAACACCTACACTGTGCTGCCACTCCATCAACAGCACCAGCCACGTCTCTTTGTCGGGCTGTGTCAAAGTGCCCATAAATATATAACTGCTCCAAGCCCCTCCTTGCCTTTCTTCGCCATTCCAGTGCTAACCCCATTCCCTTCCTTCCCCCAAGAGAATTCGAGCTCTAGTCAGGCTCAAGTGCCACCCCATCGCAGCCTTCATCGTCGACACCATCGAATACTGCAAGACCTCCTTGAAGGACCAGTTGCCTGCCCCATGGCGCTACACTGAAGATTGAAGACCACCCCTTTTCCTCAAGCCGCTCCTGCAGCGCGGAGCTTCTCTCATTGTCTTGGTCCACCGACGACGGCTCAACTCCGGCTAGCCCATTCCCCAGCTCCGTACTGGTGAGTTCTTAGTAACCAGATGCCCTTCCTAGTTCGAGCTGCCTTGTTCTCTTTTGGATGTTCCTCTAGTTCTTCCTTTGGCTTTTCCACTGGTTTATTTGATTGCATCAATACAGTCGAACCTGTGCTTCTTTCGACCTCTGCTGTGAAGTCGAACATTTCTCTTATTCGGCTACGCACGGTTAACACTCCCATGACCTCCCTCCTTGCACAGACCTCCTATTTTACAAAGACCACCCTCTTGGTCAAGACCACCTCTCTGGTCACGACCTCCCATTTTATAAAGACCACCCTCTTGGTCAAGATCACCTATCTGGTCACGACCTCCTATTTTACAAAGACCACCCTCTTGGTCAAGACCACCTATCTAGTCACGACCTCCCATTTTACAACGACCATCCTCATAATCAAGACCACCCATCCAGTCGCACCCTCACCTCTTGTGGACCATCCGATCAGATTGGGCGGCCTGATTGAGATGAGAGGTTCGAATGGTCCGAACGTTTATATCACTTTGGACCGCCCGATCAAAGCCGGATGGCCCCACTTCGCCGCGCCTTGTCTCCTTGACCTCAGGACTTCTTTTTTTCAAGACCGCTCTATTGGTCTTTTGCAAAGACCACCCTCTTGGCCTTTCTGCAAAGACCACCCTCTAGGTCGTGACCTCCTATTTTGCAAAGACCACCCTCCTGGTCGTAACACTCCCACGACCACCCTAGGTCATGGCGCTTCCACGACCTCCCAGGCCATAGCACCTCCACGACCATCCCTGGCCGTAATACTCCCAGGACCTCCCCTGGTCATAGTAATTCCAGGACCTCCCAGATTCTGATGATTTTGGGACCTCCCCGATTCTGATGATTCTAGGACCTCCCAGACTCTGATAATTCAGGACCTCCCACAGTTCTGATGATTCTAGGACCTCCCAGACTCTGATAATTCTAGGACCTCCCCTGGTTATAGTGATTCGGGACCTCCCAGCTCTGATGATTAGGGACCTCCCACAGCTCTGATGATTCGGGACCTCCCCAGTCACAGTACCTCGAGACCACCCCAAGTCATAGTACTTCTCGACCTCCTATCGTATCCTTCTAGAAACACGAGAGCTTCTACAACCACCACAGATCAAGCGACCACTAAGTTTTCAAGCTGTCTTTGGTCTCACATTTCTAATCTACGATTTTGCATTATTTGGAATTCTTTGCATATTTGAAAGCGATTTGAGTTGAATATATTGCTTATTGCCTTCAGATTGTTTTGCGAATATAGAAGCCAAAGGCATTGGAGAACCGATTAGTTGATCGGGATCTCGATCAGTAGCACTCTGAACAAGGCGAGTCAACACTTTGATCATATTGCACCTACCTTTTGCAAATTATATTGCTTTAAATTAAGAAATTGCATTGCTATGTTTTATCAAACTAAATTGGTCTAGCTCATAGTTAATGCATTAACAAAAACTTGTGTATAAACTTCCAATCCTTGAACTTGGACACTATCCTTTGTCACCCTAGACTTAATGGATTACATACTAGTCACTAAGTCTGTATCTAAGTGTCATGCTTAGCCTTGCTTAGATACAATGTCATGCGGGCATTAAATTGCCTGACCACAATCATTAAAAACTTTGGAAAATGATTTGGGGCAGTTGAGGCTGGGAGCCTGGTTGGTATGTTAAGCTAATGATATTTTCAAAACAATAAAACCTAAAAAGTTGTTTTCGACTAGGGCGGCTGGAAAGAGTGGCTGGTGCCGGGGGCACGAGAAGATGTTGGTATGTGGATGTACCGCCCTGGTCAATTAAGGACCGAATCTTGGAATGACCTCTCATGCAAAAATAGTGTAACCACAAGTCCGTAATGGGTACGACCTGGCTAACTAATTTGTACGCCTCGGCGTGGCTTCTCCACTGGTGGGTGTGTGGCGTGGGTAAGGGTAAGGGAGCCACAGGAAAACCACACGGCACAAGAGGGGGCCTCCTGGGAGCGTGGCTCCAGGCGGTGAAACCTTAGCAGGTGGAGTTGCATCAAGGTTGAGCATTGTAAAGGCCTTGTGGTAATCTCCCCTTGATTCACACGTCTAAGGAAACGTGTGTGTATATCAAGATGATTACCTCTTGTGGGTAAAGTGTGCAAACTCTGCAGAGTAAGAAAACTATCTAGATAGCCGTGCTCACGGTCAAGAGCGGTACTGAGAACTTTCTTGATATAGTCTTCGTTTTTACAAAAACCATTTGTGATGAAAAGGAAGGATGGGTGGGACCCCAGGGATTCGAGAAAGCCTGGTCAGGGACCAGTGGTAAATACGGGATAGCCCGAGCATTGTGTGGATGGAGCCACTCAATGGTATAGGAGGTGGGACCTCCACTAGTATTTTTACAAATGTAAACTCATTTATAAAACTCCCATTTGTTAAAAATGCTAAGTCTCGGGATTTTCTATTAAGTCTAATCCAAACTTGGCTTTATGCAAATAAAAGAACCCCAAGCTTCCTTTGATTAGCCTTGCATCTATACAACTACATTGTGTGTTGGCTCGTGAGTACGGTTGTGTACTCAGGCTCTGCCAATATAATCTTTTCAGACCCAAATGATCAAGACCCATACCAGTACTTCACCGAAGCTGATCCGGATGGTGGTGACGATAATGAAGCTTAGGCTGGGACCCCCAGTCGCTTGCCTGTGGGTAGAGAGAATGGATCCACCATGATTTATTTTGCTTCCGCACTTGCCTTATATTCTGTACGCTTGACTTTTGTAAACTTCCGCCTAAGTGGCGCTTTTGTAAAACAGTTGGCCGCACGGCCTGATGTTTATGTAATATATTCTGGGCTTGCACTGTTCATAACGAGTACCCTTTACATTGAGCAAAGTTTACGATCAGTTTGTTTACAAACACTAAACAGATGTCCCACGACCACCCTCGTAGAGTTTATAACTAGCTCTAGTGGGTCTAGGCCCTCCTCAGGATCTCCTATAACCACCAGGACCTCCTCATAACTATAGGACCTCCTAGGACCTCCCTTGATCTTTCTTGGATCTCCCAGGACCTCCTCATGATCTACAGGACCTCTCTTGATCTTCCCAGGATCTCCCAGGACCTCCATAGGAACTACAGGACCTCCTAGGACCTCCCATGACCTCCATGACCTCCTTCGGGACACCCAAGATCTCCCAGGACCTCCTCGGGCCCCACAGGGCCTCCACAGGATCCCTTAGGACCTCCCAGGACCGCCGTAGGATCTCTCTCGACCACCTTAGGACCTCCCCTTAGAATGTCCTCAGGACCTCCCTTGAATCTCAGGACCTCTCCTCAGGACCTCCCTTGACTCCTCAGAACCTCTCCTCAGGACCTTCTCTCAAGACCTCCCTTGACTTTCAGGACCTCCCCACAGGACCTCCTCAGGACCTCCATTAACTCTCAGGATCTCCTCAGGACCTCTCTTGAATCTCAGGACCTTCTCAGGAACTCTTCTCAGGACCTCCCTTGACTCCTCAGGACCTCTTCTCAGGACCTTCTCTCAGGACCTCCCTTCACTCCTCAGGACCTCTTCTCAGGACCTTCTCTCAGGACCTCCCTTGACTCTCAGGACCTCTTCAGGACCTCCCCACAGGACCTCCTTAGGACCTCCATTGACTCTCAGGACCTCCCCTTAGGACCTCTTCAGGACCTTCTCAGGACCACTCCTGGAACAGTACTCGACGGGATCAGTGATCAACGAAAGGATCACTCCAGGACCTCTTCAAGATCACTGCAGGACCTCTTCAAGATCACTCTAGGACCTCCTCAGGATCACCCTTGAACCATTCCAAAACCACTTCGAGACATCCGTAGATATCCTTTTTCCATCCAATATTGGTCATAACCGTGAACCAAATTGTGTGTCAGCTTTGAGCTCCCATAGTTATGTGAGTAAACCACGACGTAACTGTGTGTGTCAGCTACTGATCCAAGGAATGACACATTATACACAGTGGACCCCAAGCTCCAAATTTGGGGTCTGACGACTTCCTTAATCCAACCACATCGAGGGTCCTAGAGATATCTCTCCTGTTAAATAGGAGGACCAAATTCCATCTTGATCACTCACATTCCTTCACATGTTTCATAGTAAATCCGAAAGCTACCTTTATGACCACCCAGTTACGGAGCGGTGTTTGGCAACCCCTAAGTAAACTATTACACATGTAGCAAACTATGACGATCTCAGGTCTAAGGACCAACTAATGGTACTTAAGAATATAACAATTCCCGCAATGTCTCGTGGTAGGTCAATCCAACACCATGTTCTTTAACATGTGTTCACATTATTGATTTGATATCTCTATATCCATGATCTGTGAAACATGGTCATCAATCAATACATGTGTCGATCTATAAACCATAATTGTCTCACATAATGATATAGGATCAGGGATAATTTAGCATAACATCAAAACATGAATAAAGAATTCCACAAACAAATCACATACTTATTGATCAATATGAAAGACATTTATTCAAGGGACAAAATAACATATTATTCAAAAGATCATAAACATAGAAGTGATACGATAATCTCCGTGATCGCCTATAGGGCATATCGCTAACGCGAGGAGCTTGTCCATATTTTAAGGGAGGAAAAACAAAAGTGATGCGTCCGAAAGCAGCTAAAACATTTTAAAGTAATCTTTTACGAAAAAAAAGAGGAAGAAAATCAAAGAAAGTAATATGAAGCCCAAAACCAAGAGAGCATATAATCAGACAACACTAGCAATGTAGTAAGTAACAACATTTACAGCAGCATTTAAGAAAGATGGCAAGAACGGATTTTAGTTCTAGAATATCTAGATCACCACAATTATCATCTAATCAATACAATTGATGTAATGAAAGCGAATATGTGTACTTCCAGACAAATGGACCACGCTAAGAACCATCAGATTCTACATGATAGTATCTAGAAACATTCAAGTCTTAGTAGTTGCCAAAACCATAAATCAATCTCATACCAGATGATTCTGCACACCTTGACGGAACTATCCTTTCGCATCTGTTATCATCCTACAAGATAGCATTACATGATCAGCCTTACTAAGCACTCCTCCATTCATAACGCTTACTGTATATATATACAACTATAGCACTTAAACGCGCTCTAGTTACCTTTCTACATAACTCTTCCTGACTACACATGCTCCTCTTAATCAGACACAACAAGCAATTCGAGTATTCACTCCAGCAAGAGGATTTTTTAAGGGAAAAAATCAGGATAGCTACTATTATGCCATTGAAGAATAATTAACATGTTTATAGTATCCATACTAAGAAGAACAAAGTAGAAAGAGAAAAAAATAGGGCTGGTAAGAGGTTTTGACTTGGATTTCAGATTTTAGATTGTGAATAGCCCAGATGAAAAACACTTTTCAGTTTCAGTAATGTCACATCCCCAAATTAATTCATCATAATTAGTATGCATATGATCAGCATGCATCATGTTTTAAAAACATTTGCATAATTTATTCCACTTGGGAAATCTTATTCAAGTTAAACCTACACTTCAAATCTGAAATCCCAATTGAAAGCAAGAACAAAAGCTTATGATTATTGACTGGAAATAATTTATTCAAATACTATAATGATTATCAGGAATAAATATAATTTTTTTCCAAATTTATGGGACTAGTTTCAAACCTCAGAAAATTCAAACACATTTCAATGACCTTTTCTAAGTTTAAATTTAAACTATACAAAATATATCATGAATAGTAAGGTTTAAGAATTTTTATGAGCACTAAACCTTCCCAGGAACATCTCTTATTTATTTTAGATTTTTAGGAATTTTATTTATATTTTTAGTGGCTTGGTCAAATTGGAATCAGTTAAACCAAAATCAGTCAACTGTGGTTAACTTGGGCCAATCAGGACCGTCCGATCAAGATCGTGTGGTCCACGCAAGCGGTCCGATCGGCTAGTCCGAACAAACCGACCGAGCCCTATCGCTTTGAACGCGCGGCGAATCTAGGCCGTTAGATCCTAATCAGGCCGTCCAAAACGACTGGGCCGTTTGGACTGTCCGAACGAGCCACGCACCTAAGCCGTCCGATCAAGATCAAACGTCCAAACAAAAATGACCTGAGCCACTTGATTCAACCGAGCCAACTATTTGTACCAACCGCACCACACTCGCTCCCGTGCCACCTTGTGTCGCTGACGAAGAGGGCCCACCCATCAGCTTCGTCTTCAACCCCCGCTGGAGTGCGCGCAGAACAGCGTTGCCACGTCGCGGCCACGCTCTGCTCTCGCTCCGTCATGCCGTCAATCCACCGCGGCCATTGACCACTCCTGGAGCTTCCTCAGCTAACGCCGCCTCCAATGCCGTCACTCACTTTGGTTAAAACCTCTCTGGCACCTTCCTTCTTCCCCACTTCTCCTCTACTTGACCAAGCAGAGGGAGGCTTGCGTGAGCTCAATCCAGCGGTAAAGTCCTAGCCAACTTGTCCCTTCCCGTTCTTGTTCAATGCCTTATCCATTTTGGCTAACCTCAGCTCTTGCACTTGCTTGTAGCTCTCATTCCATTTTTATGCTCTTGGCATTTCCATAGCGTGCTCCGGAGGACACCACCATGTCATCTCCGACTCCAGTGAGTATTATCATCGATCTTGCGCATCACATTGCATGCTTTAGACTTCTAAGCAAAACCCCTCAACCAATTTTTACAATGCACGGTAGGATATTGTGGATTTGAAGGAATTGTGTTTTCGGCCGAAGAACAGTCCCTTCATCTCCCACTTCATTTTGGTAAGGCTTTGTCCAATTCCTTTTGCCTACACCTTACTCCTAGCACCCTTAAGCTATCTCGAGGCTTCATTCTCCTTCTCTTTGCTCAAGCTTACTTCTCCTCATTGAACCGCACTACCGTCGTGGACATCTTCGACGCCGGACCAGCTCCGACCACCTCCGAGCTTCCCCGAGCACTCACTTCGCTCAGGTAGCTTCCTAGTAGCCCCTAGAGCCTTGGGCACCCACTTGAATGACACTGCGGAGCTTTACTTGCTGCATGCATGCTTACCAGAAAGACACCGCCGCCCCTCTCTGGCTAGCCGCCGGTACGGGCCATCTTAGACGTCGCCACCACCACCCAAATGAGCGCAAGGCTATTGCGCATCTATCCCAGGCCTTGGTTGGCTCCGCCGCGGCGCGTAGCATCAGCAAGCCGCTAGGAAAATGTGCGGAACGGGAAGTTCCCGTTGTCGGACGCCGACCAAAACTGTAGCAAGATGATTAGCGTTAATAAGCAATTATTAGCATTAAGTGTTGTCTTAACGAATAGATGAGTCGCTTACTTGTGGGACCGCGCACAGAAATCTGGAAAGTTAAGTAAAAATGTCGCAGTGTATGACATGTGGGCCTAGTTGCTTAAGCGTCGTGCGCTGTGCACGTGCACCGGTGAACTCGGTTCATAGAATAGAGTCACTGACGGACGGGCCCCACATGTCAGTTCGGGATTTAAATCGGAAGTTAAATAGAAAACACACTATTCAACAAACCCCACCCTTCAGCGCCTGTGGTTAGCGTAGCGCCCGGTAAGAAAAGTAGTAAATGCTTTAGAAAATCTGAAAATGAATTATTTGCAGACTAAAAATTCTATTAACTTCAAAAATCCATAACTAATTCATCTTAACTCCAAAATGAATGAAACCAGTGTTGGTAATTTTCATTTTTAGTGAACTTTATTATAAAATTGGTTTCAAACATGTCTCTATAACAGATAATATAGTTTTGAAAAATAATCCATAACTCTATTATTTTTACAATAGAAAAAAGTGATAACTTTGAAAATTCATAACTAAATCATAAAAACTCCAAATGAGATGAACTAAGTTATTTTGGTCTTATATTAATATTCTATTTTTATCTATGTAATTTTTTGCCTCCCCACTTCTTTGCAAATTTTGACCAAATAATTAAATTGAATGAACAGTAAACGATTTCATTTAAATGGGTTTTTTTAGAACTAAAATTCAAACTGCTATAACTCTCACATACTAAATCCAACTGGAATAATGCTTTCACCTAAATTCATCTAAAATCATGAACTAGCCACTGTAGAAAAATCATGCATTTTTTAGCACTTTTATTTTTGAGGTATTTCTCGGTGTTTATCGATGTTGTTAATTCTACAGATTCCAAAGCCATTGATATTGACTCGTACGTCACCGAGAGTGAGCAATTGAACTACCAGCAAGACATGAATTATTTGAACTTTCTTTTGCATCATATTTGATCCAAGTTTTTGACTAGTTAAGTGCAATGATAATTGCTTGCATGCTAATTTTATTGTGTCGCTATTTTTGTGATGTGTAGTTAGTTATATCCTATTCATGAGGTTATCCTTGAATTATTCCAGTACCTACATGCTTAAGTTAGGTTGTGTGAATTATATTGTACGGGATTGCTTAGCCATGCAAGTCTAGATACGGTAGATTGATTGTCGGGAATAACCCGACAATTAAGGGAAATACAAACTTTCTTATCTTCTTTTATTACAGATCTTCGTATCTGTTACTTAAGTTAAGACATTTTCATTTTAAAAGAGTTTTGGGGTCTGGACAATTGGTTGCTAGTGAGGGTGCCTTCGTGCACGAGATCGAGTATGTGGTTCACTTGTCCGGACCAAAAAGGACCGAACTTTTGTGACGTTGTTAATTCAAGTAAAACTCGTGCTTCCACACGCGGGTTGGAAGCCGCTTGGTCAAGTAGAGGGAAGGTTTTCATCGGGTTGGGTCTCAGGTGGTGTGAGGACATTTGTGTTTAATCGTTTGTTTATAGGAGCCGATGTAATTTTCTACAGTGTGTATGGGAGCATCATTTTTCTTTATTTATATTGCATCGGTATATCCAACATAACTTGCAAGCCCGCTTAGCAAGCACTATCAGTCGTTTGTACTAAGTTAGGGGTTCATCTCGCAAGGGGGACCTGGCTCAATACCACCTTCTTGTCAAAAAATACGGAATCTCGATTTCCCTGGCCGACAAACCATAGGAAGTGTGTTAATTCCGTGGCTTACGGGCTAGTCGAGTTGTGTGGGTAAAGTAATACACCTCTGTAGAGATAAATCTATTCAAATAGCCATATCCACGGTTATGGACAGTCGCTTGAGTTCGGGAGTCACTATTGTTAGACTTTGAATTAAAATTTGTGGGTACAATTTGGTATTCAGCTCAAACGGGTGTTCATGCATGTTAGTGTATCAAAGTGGGCTGCCACTTTGGTTTTTGTTTGATTCATTTGTTTATCAATGTATTACTTTATCACATGATTTACTTCTATTTCAAATCTGATTTTGAAATGGCATTTGAAAAACTAGTATGTGTAGGTTGAAAATTGTTGCGTCTTTCGCAAAACTAAAGCCACTAATGCTATCCTTTGAATGTCCATTATGCATAACTAATTTTATCTTTGTGTAAGACTTGTGAGTACATTTTGTACTTAACCTGGCTGCAACGATTCAGGTGAAGAAGACTTCGAGTCCAATGAGCTCGTTAGTGTCGACTTAGGCGACACTGATGAGTAGTGCTATTATCTGAGTCTCAGTCGGTTGCCATGGGTTATGGGCATACTTTGCTGGACTTTTGGTTTATTTATAATGCTTCCACCGCCACTCTAAGTGTTTAAGTGAATTTGGCCAGCCGGCCCTTTTGTAACCGATGTACACTTGAACTATTGATGTATGTCTTTCTTTATGTCTTTGTATGGATGCTGTATGGATGTAATCAACGTTGAATAAGAGTATGAGCGCGTCGGTGGCTGATCTTGGGAGCTAACATAATCTCATACTTGTTGTTTATGAATTCCAATTTAACTCACTAAGTATGGGCTTGAACTATCGAGAGAACCGATCATCATGTAGTGCTCGTAGAGGAGCAGCGCGCATGATCACCGGGACTCTAGTTCGAGCAAGACCTCTCGCCTAGATGAAGTTAAGTTGGAATCCATTTACCGGAGACCCAGAATTATTTTCATAAGACCGAGAAGGCCTCGGTCATACGGAAATAACCCGGAGGTCCCCATAAGTAACCACCGCTGTACACACGCAAGATGAAAACTTTTGAGTTCTCTCACTACGTACTGAATTAATACAATTGCATGTGACCTACAGGCATTCTGTGGAACGGAAACTCGAAACCCCCAAAGCTTCCCCCACCTCATCCAATCTATCCCCTAGGCAGACCAAGCCCAAACCGGAGCAAACCAGATAGAGGATTTGGATTCGAATCCTTACGTGAATTAAATCTAAAAAATTGAAAGAAAAAAATCTCCCTCAGCCAAACAACCGCCCTTTAGAATGGTACACAATCTGCCACATCCGCTGGACGGGGGGTGGATCGAGCCAAATAAACTCTAACGTACGCATGCTCCTCTAATATATTAGAAATGAAATTCAGCCATTCATGCCATAACAACACTTGAGGCCTGTTTGGATAAGGGAATTTGGATGCAAATCCTTAGGACTAAGGCTTATTTTACGATGCTATACGAGTCGGGTCAAAAATTAATTTCTGATTCCACCCGTGCTTGCGACCAATTTGGACTGGGATCAGGATCTACGGTGCATAGTATTAGAAACAATCTCCACCGTTTGATTAAAAATCAAAGATCGAAATTAATAGCTGTGTTTTTGCTACAGTAAATATTTCACTACTGCGGCGGTTTTGCTACATTACAGTTGCAGAGTCCTATTCACATAGTGGACCTCTGTAATAATACAGATGATCCGGATCAAACCAATTTCCCAATCAATGTGATTTCAAAGAATAAAATCACGATCAATGGCTAGCTATTATTTGCAGTGTCGTGAAAAACCGGAATATGGTCATCTCACGGGCAAGGTACCATCAAACGATTAATCGGAATTATGAGGGCAATTTGGCGTTCTGCTTTATGTGATAATAATACTAGCCCTAAAGGTATTTAAACACATAATATTGCTAGAATTACTAGACAAACATGTACCACACTCCAGTTATGGCATAACTTCATTATGGAAATTCAAGTTTGTAGTTAGCCTAGTTCTTCTTCTTCAGCAATTTAGGAAACTCAACAACAACAAAGTATCGATGTAAAGTCATAAAATTGCTTTGACGAAATAATGCAAGTACCTATTTTATTTAACTTTCTCATTAAGGTACCAGAATCATCGAAGAAAACCCGCTATTAAGATACAAGAAACTAAATTACTCAAGGAGGTAGGTTGCATTTGCTTGGAATAAAGACTCATACCAACAGATCCAAGAAAAAGAAGCTGTCGATTTCATCATCATGTTTAAAGAAAAGCTTCAAGTCTACATATCTTACTATTTGATAAAGAATGAACCCTAAATTGTAGTGACGGGAAAGCCAAGAGTCCGCTGAGGGCAAGACAAGAGATAATCAATACATGTGCTCTCTTTGGGCTCCTATATTGGGCCACTACACATATGAGGTAATGGGCTGGCATGGCTAATTAAACTGATTATGCGGCCGATTAGTCGATTAATCGGTTTACGCGACTGTTTAAGCACTTGCAAGCTTTAATAGCACTCTGTATCAGCTAGTCGTGACGGTTTGCTCGTCAATTCCGTTTAGTTGGCCGAATAATCGACCGTTTTGACCGATTTCCACGACACTGGTCAGGATTACATCCAAGGTATGATAATTTTTGTTTGATGACATTAGATAGTAGAATCACGATTCTAATAGATTTTTAAAACCATACATTTTTATATAAAAATTGAATTATGTTTCAAATATGCAAGTATATAATATAATTTTCTAATTCTTTGAATTTAATTTTGTAAATTTGGTTACAATCATTCGTGTTACATTCAATTTAGCTTGTTTTTCTAACCTTATGTAATTATTTTTAATAAATTAACCATTTAAAAGTCCAATATGTTAATATAAATATTTTTCCCAATAGAACAACATGCAAAGAGCAAAACACAAAGCAAATTAAACTATTATAGGTTATAACTTAAATTAGCAATAGTTAGTATCAAATTTTATACATTGATATTGTTTCTATTATTAGCTATAACTTAATTAGCACCATTTATGTCATGTGTTCTTGTAGCTAATCCCTTCTAAATTTGTACAACATCACGTTGGGCACGAGGTGAAGCCGAAGGTGTGAAGCAGGTTGGCCATGGTGGCGCGCAACGTAGACCAGGTGGAATTATGCCATATAGTGGTGCAGCCGAGCGCGTAGCGTAAGCCGAGACGTTGAATGCAACTCGATGTGTTAGAGCAATATAATATTTTTTTATCCGTGCTAAAGCATGAGCACTCAACTAGTAAACTGTATACTCTGGATAGTTTTTTGACAGGGATTTAGCCCTCCAACACACAGTAAACACATTTGTTAAAGAACACGGCAAACACTTGCAGGAGAGATCACATTACGACAAAACTAGCACCACTGGACATGCAAATTTCCAAATATTGAAGTGAGGCTTGGACTGAAATGCAGCTTCACTTCCCAATTCCCATACAGGAGCTACAAGCTTTACACCCTACTGCTGTCTGTTCAATGACAGAGAGCACTCCAGAAACAGAGTTAAGGACAACAATATGCACAGACAAAACAGAGTGCATTTTCTGGAATTAGTAGCATTCACTGATCTGATACCACAGACCCAAAACACACTCATGCTAACATGATGTATAGATGAGGAGGAAAACAAGCAGTTCATGACGGCAAATGATTGCGCACTTGGGCTCAACGTTTCCTCTTGTGCGTCCTCCACTGTTTCAGTATGAACTGGACGACTTCCTTCAGTGTCGCTTTCCTTCCCTCCTTGTAGTTCCACAGCTCAGCAATTGGATACCTGCCGCTAGGGTTGTATTCATTAATCTCAAGCAGCGCTGTCGTCACCAAGCTATAAATTTCTCCACCGAGCTCTTCTTTTAATCCTATAAGTTTTGCATCATCCACCCTGATTACCTCCTACATGTGAGCAATCACCATTAGATAGCATATAAGCTTACATTACAATCCTCCATGAATTGGAAAACTATAAATATAATTCATTTCATTAACAAATGAAGCAGGCAAAATCTATGAGCACTGTCACTAGATACGTTGGGCTACTAGAAACTCAAAAAAGATTCTCAGCTACAGGAGCTAGTAAAGTATGTAGAAACAATAGTCAGCGATATAGATTCATACCGTCTCTTTTCCATTAACCATGACAACCTTGAAAGGGTGCCATTCTGGGTTTTTAATTTCAGCTTCCCACTTTGAACAAAGAAGAGCAGCAGTAATTTCTGTTTTGTCTTCGGATGATCTTTGCTTGAAAGCATTTGAAAATGCTTTTGGATCAAGCTCGCCCATTCTCTTGATGCCTATGTGTGCTCGGGCACCTTGATGCTCAAGCAAGCCCTGAAGAGTCAACAATATATCAAAACAAGAATGATCATGAAATGTCATGCACACAGATATAGATCATTGGAATAACAGAACTAAGTGAATGCTGAATTTTCTATGAGTAAATACTAAACAATTTATCAACATAAAAGGTACATACACTTATTAGCTCTTTCCGAATATCTTGCAGCTCATCATTGCTTTTTCGTTCCTTGATAACTATAATTTGATTGAATGACTCCATCAAATCCATTTCATCCATCTTTTCTTGCAGCTGCTTGGTCAGTTCATCAATTTTCTTCTTTGATACTGAATGTTCATCATCTGACTTATGCTTCATCACGTTCAATTTGACCTTCATCTGTTTTATTTCTAATTCCAGTTTCTGTAGGGTATCCAACTGCTGTTCTACCTTGGCAGTGTTGTTTGATACATCTTCAACCTTGGGAGTGTTGTTTGAGACACCTTGTTTTTTGCTCTGCAGCTTTCGTGCAGTTAGACTTATACAGAAATTGTGTTATTCGAAAACCAATGAATAATACAACATAAAGGGGATAGAGAATCGTGTTGGTTCAATGAGAGTGGTTTTACCACATATGCATACACTCAGATGCACTATCCTCACTGTTGAAATGTTCCGAGATTCGTGCAACATTTGGAGAGGGAATCAAATACGTATTGTACACCTCTCTCTCTCCTCATTCTCTCCCTCCTCTCTCTCTCCTCATTCTCTCCCTCCTCTCTCTTCCTCTCTCTTCACCGGCCACCCTGGTCTCGCGGACAATGACGACCCCAGCACCACTGTCCCCTTCCTCTTCAGCCGTCCATGCGCGCAGCGCCGCCGACCCTGACGCACCCCGCCCTGGCCCCAGCGCCATCGTCGTCTTCCTCCCTAGCTTCCCCCAGCGCGGTGCCGCCTTCGCCACACCGAGCTTCGAACCATGTGCCGAGCGCCTCCGATTTCTTTGCCCCCATTTCTTTATTTCTTGATTTGGATGACGAACATGACTTTCTTGATTTGGGTGATGAACATGATCAAGAACTGAGGCGATTTCTTTTTACCCCATTTCTTATTTCTTGATTTGGATGACGAACATGATGAAGAACCCAAAACATATTAACCGGAAATCCTCCCTCCGTTTCTTTCCTTCCGTTTTCCTCAGATTCAAAATATGCCCAAGAAAATTAACTGAAATCCTCCCTCCGAATCTTGAAAAATAGAATCCATTTTTTTGTTCATGCAATTTCTTGAATTTTGTTGGGTTTTGCAATTTCTTATCCAAATTCCTGAATCAAAAAAATGTGAGCAGAGATGGATCCAATCCGAGAGAGAGAGAGAGTTGAGAGAGAAGAGAAGAGTTGGTGGGGAGAGAGAGAGAGAGGAGAGATAGATGTATTTGACTATCACAAAAAAAAAATGGGACTGTATTCTCTACCCATGTGCACCAATCTCAAAGCAAATGTGTGATGTGGATAGTACATGTGGTTGCATGTATATGTGGTTTTGATTTTTCATAGTTCAACTTACTTTTTTTCTCCGCAGTTTCCATATGGTAAGATTTCATAGAAATTACGATATATAAAAAACTAACACATTATATCAAATAATGAGGGCGAAGACACAGACCTCATCTTCTTCCACAAGCTTGTTTGCTGAAGTGATTCCACATGTTTGAAACTCTTTGCTTCCTTTTTCCTTAACCCCTGCCTTGCTTCCTGTCAATTTGGTGCTCTCGGTTGGCTCCTTCCATTTATTGTAGGCTGACCTAGGAGCATCTCCTTTGCGACCAAAACAATTTTGCTTTCTTTGAGGTACTTGCACTAGAGCTCTTTTTCTTACTTGATGTTGCATTTCATAGCTTGTAGGGTTGCCATTATACAAGGAATCATAATATTCATGTCCTACCCATCTTCTATCTTCCATGAGATGCGAGCTTCCTTGTCCAAAGTCACCTATGCCATCATATCCTCTGCTCATGGGACTTAAAAAGCCATTTCTTGCTCTTCCACAATGCCAACCACCTCGATCATCATACTCCACATAATCACCATACCTCAAATAATCCTCATTATCCACATATTCAGCCAAAGGGCATACCCACTTAGCATATCCAGGTTGGTAGCAACCCCTAGTATCTCCTCTTTCTTGTGGACTTCCCCTGTCATAGGCTTTTTGTCTCATATACCCATGATTGTCTGAATACATTGTCTCTACATCCCACGAGAGAAACACATTAGTAACAGCACGATCATATGGTAAATTATCTGAAGTGTTTGCCTCTTGTTTTGGTTTCAGCTTGTAAGGCCATACATTCCTAGGGGTGCCTATTTGGTGACTTCAGTCTGCTTGGGGAATTTTTTGTGCAAAACTATAAATTTTGGTTTTAAAATTTAAAAACCAAACCAACAGAATTCATATTTGCAACCTAAATAAACTGACTGCACAAAAATCATTAAGTTTGGTGGGTTAATTCAATTGTGTAGCTGTATAACAGCAAAATCACTAGTCCTGCATCAAAAACAGTAAATGGAATTAAAGGGAAGCAAATTGTAACAAGGTATGCAAAAAGAAAAATCATAATCAATTGGATTATCACGGAAGTTTACATGAATTGGCACCATTCAAAGCATTGAAGGTAAACAAAACAACTTCCAAAATGAGGATGATCTTGCAAGTTGAATATGGACATCATGAAGACATGAACACAAAAAATAGTTGAATACCATACCCAAACTGCAATCAGAATAGCAGATCAGTAAGACAAAAAAAACACAAAAAAAAAATCGAATCTTTGGTGATTAGGTAAAGAGAAAAGAGAGAACTTTATTTTTTAGATGATGCATTAGGTGATTAGGTTATGTTCTTGCATGTATCACAAGTTAGATTCTTTTTAAGAGAAATTGAATAGACCAATATGAGAGCAAAAGAAAGAACAATGAAAACAAGGTAGATGACAAAATGAACAATTTGGAAGTCAATACATTCAGTTTCTTATAATGCCAGAATTATGTTTGACAAGTTTAGGGCTGGGAACACATTGGTCAATCTCATCCTTTTGATCACAGTCCAAAGGTTGTATATGCAACGAGTTTGGAATGCTGGATAGATTGGTGATTCCGGTCATTTCGTTTTGGCACCTTGGTGGTTCTAAAATCAACAAACTGATCAGTAAACTAAATATTTTTTTCCTAACTGATATAGAACGATGTAAATAACCATCCAAACATGGAAATCTCAGTTACCTCAGCTCGATTTGCCATTATCACAGTATCTTTGCTCCCACCCTATATATCTCCACTTTTCTCATTCTCAAAATTTCACTATCTTGTAATCTGTTCTTCATGTTCCTTAATATTTTCTCTGCTATTCTGGTTTCACTCGTTCCTTTTTGCTTCTGCTTCTGCTTCAGTCCCTCTTATCTTTGTCATCTCTCCTTTTTATTCTCAGCTACGTATATGCTCTTTTTCCTCTCAAGAAACTCTATTTTCTCCCTCAGCTACGTTTATGCTCTTTCTCTCTCAATAAACTCTATTTTTTCATATTTTTTTCTCTCATAATCGATCCCTATTACTTGAATCTTCCAAAAAAAATCTCACAACTCACTCTCGAATTTACAATATTCCAGCACATTACTCCAATGCTCAGGATCAATTCCACTCCATTCAAAATGTCACCGAACCAAGAAATCCCTCAAAGCGTAAAGGGAATAACATGCATGCATTAGGTATTTAGGTTCATGCAAATCGGATAAGGGAAAGAGCAAACAAAACAATCCCAAATCTTAGCAATCCAAAGCTACAGCCTAAATCGGCAAATCTAGGAAATAGGTCTCCAATCTTGATCCAAAGAACAAACACATGCACAGAAATCATCCGATGAAACAAGAGAGATCAACAAAAACCAAATGGAACCATTCTTGAATAACGGAAGCAAGCCAAAGCTATGGGTCCCAAAATGCAGCTCTCTTTTTGACAGGAATAACATGTAATGCTAAGAACAGAATGTCTACAAATCAATATGGAGCATTGATCAAAGCGGAGAAGGGGAGGAAACCTAGATTACATGCAGCATATAAGCAGACCAGGGTAGATATACCTCCAAAGGAGATATTTTGTCTCCTTTCTGCTTTTCAGACAGAGAAGCAAGAGGCTTCCAGCGGAGCATATGGAGTTGGTGCCTGGGGAAGCGGTGGAGGCTTCTGGAAGGCAGCGTCCGTTCATGGAATTTTTATTTAAACAGTATTGTTTTATTAAAGAATTACACAAATAAATAGTGATGACCTCAATTGACGTCAAACCTCTATTGCCAATTGAAATAGCAACAGGAGTCTGTCATCAATTGAACTAGCGACAGGATCAGGGATATTTTTCTTGAAAAAAAAAGTGAAAGTAACGGCAAACATAAGTTACACATTACAATTAGACGCACGACATAATAAGAAACAGAAACAGAAAGTAATAAGAAACAATATTAGTAGTAGTACATAGGTTACACATCAGAACATCGGACAACACAACTGAATAGGACAAACGTCATCACACATTTTGTCGATAATTTATAATGATATTATAAAACATTCAGTACAACATATTTCAACAAGATAAACCATTCTCGTGGCAGAGACCTCAACGTCCGCCATGTTGACATCTACGGTGCCCGCCTTGAGTGGGGCGGTCAGATAAGATCCCTGTGGTGCCATTCGGATGAGATCCCCACAGCGTCGTTCAAACTACCGACCTCCTCTTCATCATGTGCATTTCTCGTAGGGCAATTCTTGAAAGTATGTCCGGACTCTCTACAAATGGAGCACTTCTTCGTACGACGCTCAGCTTCTGTTTCGTCCATGTCATTCCTGAAACGCTGTTTCTGCCGTCGGCCAACCTTTCCCTTGAGCTTAGCAATGTCCGCGGCCCAGATCAGTTGCTCTCAAGTAGGATGGTCGATGAAATGGCCAACCATGTCGTAACCATACAGCTCTGCATTCTAGGTTTGCATCACATATTCCTTGTTGAAATATTCAAAAAGGTATTGGTCGGGATACTGTGCCACCGTCGAACATGCGGCCATCACATGTGAGCATAACCTGTGCAGAAGAAGTAGCTTATTACAAGTGCATATGTAACTAGCGTGACGTAGCGTGCACTTATAGATCATCCTCTCACGGTTCATCCCGCGACGTCCTTTCTCCTTGCAAAGTACCTCAAAACGAAACTCCCTTGTGCCCATCTTGAATGTCCAGTGCATCTCACCCTTCTTACTCTTCTCCTCCATGTATTTGATGATCATGGCGAAGTACAATACTCTGTTATTTGCCATAGAGAGCGAGGTGTTGTTGCTTTGGTCAACAAAGTACTTTGTAGACTGTGGAGAATTACCTCCACAACACCAACCAAAGGGAGGCATCTGGCGCCGCGCATGACCCAATTGTACACCTCTGCTAGATTAGTTGTTATGACACCATATAGAACATTATCCTTGTCATGTAGCAACGATCACTTCACCTTAGACTTGTGAGAACTCGAAAACTTAAAATTAATCTAAGCAACAATAATCGGTAATTAGCAGTAAATTAAAATTCATCTAAACAAAAACAAAGCATAAGGTCCATAGCTTTTTCCTAGCCATACAATAACATATGAGAGCCAAGAAGATAGAGCAAGGGCAAAAATGTCATGTACAGGCCAAGATGAAAGAGCCAGCCGAAGGCACCTCCCTCATAATCCCTCTCCCCCAGTCAAAACATCACAAAGCTAGCACAAAGCCATCACACAAGCTCTCATTCAGTCACAACCAAAACCAAACCAACACCACCATTCACTCCCACTACCAACCAAAAGAACCAGCAAGCAAAGCCACAACCAACCCCATTTTCATTCCTCAGCTGAAGGCAACCAAGCAATCAAAGCCAACCTAAGCTAAGCCTCACTTCTCTACCAAGCAAGCAAAACAAAGCAAGCTACCACCAAGAACACCCACTGCCAACCCAAAACAAGCCAGGACAACCACCTCCAACCACAACCAAGTTCACCCACAGAGAGCAACCGAAGGAGAGGAACAAAGGGGACGGGAAAGACGACGGAGCGGGAACAACAAGCGACGACAAGAATCGGCATCGACCACTGAGGACCGAAGCGACCAACAAGAACACCAGAGAGCATCATCATCATCACCCCATGACCATCGCCACTGTCAGTCCATCCCCAAACCGACCAAGCCCACAAAGGTAGCCCACATTCACCCCCACTGTCTTTTTGTCTAAAAATGAACCCACAATATGAACTACACATCTCCCAGAGAATTTGCACACTAACAGTAGCACCCACCATAGCCATCACAGAGCAAAGGAGAGAAAGTAGGGGAGTAGTATACCTCAGTGAGATGCGGCAACCACGGTAGAAACCCACATCTGGCACCTCCCTCATGCATGAATAAGCATTAGCCCACCTCCAGCATTCACCATGCATAAACCAGCCAAGTATCAAAACACAACTCATTGCTCAAGCATAAAAATCAAAAGTAACCAAAAGGGGGAAATGAAGTTAGGTAAATTAGCAAGCCAATCCCTACCACCTTCCTCCCCAAAAAAATAAGCAGTAGTAGGGACCCGAGCCGAGCATAGGCCAGACACAGGCTGAGCTGGGGAAGCCCATGGGGGAGCCGAGTAGAGGCGCAGGCACGGGCGCAAGGACCGGGCCGAGCCGGAGGCGCCAACGGCTGAAGGCCGAGCTGGCAGAAACAAGTCGGAGCCAAAGCAGAGCCACACGGGTGTGCGCACGTTGAGCAAGGCATGGGCGAGCCGTCGGCGGCGTCGGGAGCTGACTAGGGGCACGGGCCAAGCTAAGAGGGAGAGGTGACGCCATAGGAGGATGAAGGGAGGAGAAGGAGCACCAGGGGAAATAAAATGGGGAAAAGCAAGAGGAAGCCAAGAGGAAGAAAGGGCCTAGGAGCCTGGGTTGTGTTTAGCCGAGTGAATGGTTAGAGGAGAGAGAGAGAGTAAAAAGGAAAGAAGAGGGGGGAAATTAAGTAAGGGGTGGAAAAGAAAATTTTTGGGAAGGATTGTTATTAGTAGTAAATTAGCAATAAAAATAAACACAGGTAATATTATGTGTCAACGCCGCATAATTATTGGACCAAATAAATTTGTGAACCGCGTACGGATAAATAGCCGTAGAACAAACCGGTAGAAAATAAAAGCGGAAAAATGTGTAAAATTAATCTGAGGCTATAAAGCGAAATTAATCGCCGATTAGAACTCACAAAAATTAGAAAAAATATCTAAAGCATTAGAAAATAATTTAAGCACGATAAAATAATTAAATTAAGCAACACTGACGTAAAATCAATTAGACATTTTTGCATGAGTAAAAATTAAATGAACTTAGTTGTATGTGGGTACGTTTAGTATTTCATTTTTGCCCAATTAAACGTGAGTATAGGAAACGTTGAATCCAGAGCCAGTAGACCGTAGAACAACCTAGTTGGGGAGTGCTGACCTAACGGGGGACCTGAAAACTATAATTAAATTAAAATCTACTGAAAAAGAAAATCATCTGACTAATGTATGTGTAATAACACCAAAAACAACTAAGTATTTATTTATTATCCGCGCAGCCGTATAATTGCAGAAGACGAACCGACACAAGCATGTGTAATTGATCCAGAAATTGCGAGCACCGATCTTTTCTACGACTACGAAGGCAAGCTTATCTCTTGAACATCAACATATTTATATTAAATGTAAATGTTACTTGATGTATCATATATGTATTGCATGAAAACCTATGTCTCAAAAATCAAATCGAATAAAAGAGATAAAGAGAAAGAGATGAGAAATGATAAATGAGAAATGAGAAATGAGAAAAGGACAATACAGCTGAGAAGAGCAGCTGTACTACAAGAGTTAATATTAAGTTTGGTAAAGGGGGCCCATGGTAGGAAAAAGAAATGAGGGAAGAGGTGGGACCTTTTACATATGATTAATATATAAAGACCAACAAAACTCTTACTCGGATAAAAGGTCGTATTTAAGTGCCAACCATTTTTCCGTTTCGACGGGCAGAAAATGCTACCTTATTACGTGGCTATACTCTCCACATCTGGTAAGTAATATGTGTGAGTGGTGTGAGTATGGAGGAACCCAAGACCGGTAGGAAAGTCCAGAAGTGGTGGATTCAAAGCGATATAGTACCGCATGGTGGAGTGTTGGGTGTAGGGAGTCCGGCCCAACCAACATTATGGGAACTCAGTGGAGGACTATGTGAACGCCCCGAGACACCGACGGAAAGTAATGGGTGGAGAATTAATCACGTAACCCGAAAAACGTTCTGTATTCTAAACTCAAACTCACATCAAAAGAAATGCAGGGGACCTAGCTCAGAGAGATAGCTCAGAGTAGCTATGGGTAAAGTGATACAAAGCCTGCGCAGTGCTAAATAAAAAATTCATGCATGTCTCCTAAATTGGAGGCTACAGTGACCACTAGGGGTTTATCTTCTTACCGAGTGACAAGTAGTCTTTTCAGTACTAAAACTTGCCACTTAAAGTTTTGATGAGTTATTTTTTTTAAAAAAAAAAAAGAGATGATCTAGAAAATGTGATAACAAACAGAGATGAGTCATTCAGGGCATTTTTGCTATTAATGCTTGCTGAGTACACTAGTACTCAACCTTACTATTATTCTCCTTTGTTAGATCCTAGTCCGGCCGGGAACTATCCCGAGTGGGACGAATGACACACAAGTATCGATGAGACCGTAGGAGACGAGGGCGCTTACTACAAGGAGCAGGGCAAGGTGGACACCCTATTATAGGACAAGTAGGCAACCAGTAGAGCAGGGCAGGCAAGCGAGGGGACTTAGTCCCATTTTGCAGTTGTAAATTACTACTTGTAATAAAGAACCATAGCCTTACGTGGCTAACTGTGGATATCATGGGGATATGCCCATGATCTTAGGATGATGAAATAATTGGCAATGTTGCTTTTGGTTTGAAGTTTCAATCATTTTCGTCAAAGTTACTGAATCTGTCAGGTCTCAGGCGGTCAGACCGGTTTCGGTGTGGCGGTCAGACCGGCTGTGTGGCGGTCAAACCGGCAAATCCGACGGTCAGACCGGCCTTATCTTCAATTGATTTTCTGGTTCAGTCCTAGGGGCGGTCAGACCGGCCAGAATGGCGGTCTGACCGGTTTTTGTGCAGAATGATGATATTAGTTGTGAATTGATTTTGGAATAGGTCATATCCTTGTTTGATATTGCATATGTGTTGCATATTGCATGTTTTGGCTAACGTGGGTCAAGTTGTGAAGAACTTGTTCCGGATTCGTGTTGCTTGTCTATTCTTTGTGCGGTGGCTTGGAGGTCAACGACGGTCAACGGCGAGGAGGATCGGGACTAAGCTTGGAGAGCCGAGGTCCGAAGCGATCATGGATGCGGGTGAGGTCAAGTGACTCAAGCATGGCGCAGAATGGATGAAAATGACCGAGCAGGCGATTCGGTCGGATCGTTGGATCAAGCGGTGCGGGGTCGGTGCAAGTGCCAAGGTGGTCGGTAGGAACCGGATGGGAGAGACTTGCCGACACGATGAGAGTCATTGGATCAACCTACACGTGTGAAGCATGGATGTGTTTCGTGTAGTTTGGACTCGGTCTTGGAAAAGATCGAGAAGGGTATTTTGGTAATTTCACCAATACGCCTTGGTGACCTAATGCCAACCCGGCGCAAGACGGTGCGTCAAGAAGTGGATTAGGTCAAGAAAAGTGAAGACGGCGCTTTGAGATGCGTGCGTGTGTGACCCGTTTGTTTTGGGCCTTAACGGGAGCCCATTAGGGTTAAGTCTTCTAGAAGCTAAGCCTCCCATATAAATAGAGATGGGGCTGTTCTCAGCAGACCAGGCACTCCTTTGGAAAATCCTAGTTTGGTGTTAGGGTTTAGGGAAGAAAAGAGAGGCTTAGGCTCTAGAGAGATGGATTGTGTGTGTGCTCATGGGTTGAGCTCTTGTCCTCCTTGAGGGAGTGGCTGTAACCTCGAATCATCAATCATCAATCAATCCTTGCAAGTTCTTTGAGATGAGCTCTCTTCGTTCTTTTCTTGTTTTTGCACCTTACTTTGATGATTTTGAGTGCTTCCTTGATCCTGTGGTTTTTGGTTGATTTCGTGCCCTCCTTCTCCTTGCTGGGACATGTGGGAACATATCTAAGATCATCTAGATCATCAATCTCCCACGAGCAAGTGTTGGATCAAGTTTTCGTGTTTTGCTCGGTTTTGAACCCTCCTTCGGTAGAACTGAAAAAGGTCAAAACTTTGAAGTGGATCTACTCAATCTCCACTTGGAATAGGTTCCTAATATCCTTAGGAAGGTATGTTCCAAATTTCGTGAAGTTTGGCCTTACGGATCAAAAGTTAGACCGATTTTCGTTTCGGGTTTTCAGGCTGATTGTGCTGATTTTCTGTTCATCGTCAGGCGGTCTAACCGCCAAAATCAATGATCGACCGCTAGGCAAAAGAGTCGACCGCCAAATTGAGAGGTCGACCGCTTGAGACTTTGAGATTTGAGTTTTGGTAATTTTGGGTGTTTTCGTCGGGGTTTTAATTGGATCAATACAAGACTTCCTTGTGCTTGTACTTTGGTCTTCATAGCTTCCATAGTTATTGGAGTGAATTAGTATTGAATTCAATTAAGGTGAAAAAGTGGCGTGCTCCTATTCACCCCCCTCTAGTCGCTTTTCCGGTCCTACAATTGGTATCAGAGCCCGGTTAGCTCTTCTCATAGATCTTAAGGTCTTTGAAGCCATGGCGATCGACAAGTATTCACTCAAACCTCATATTTTCGATGGAGTTGATTTTGCTTCTTTGGAAGGCTCGCATGCAAGCCTACATCGAGGCTCAAGGGCGCTATTTGGCTTAAGGTCAAAATCCATATGTCGTGCCGGCCGATGACGATGTGATCCTCCGGACATTGAGGCTAACAACAAAGCTCGCAACTTCTTGATCCAAGGTCTTAGTCGATCCGAGTTTGGCGTGTGGCTCATTTGAGGTCTGCTCACGAGATCTGGAGAACTCTCTGTGACTACCACGAGGGCTCGACTGCGATCAAGGAAGTGAGACAGAACCAGCTCAAGAAAGAATACTCAAAGATCGAGTAAAGACCTGGTGAGTCTTTAGATGAGCTGTGGGGGAGGTTCTCTAAGATTCGCCATGATCTTCGTGCTGTTGATCTTGTTTTCACTGAGTCTGAGAATGCACGCCAGCTTCTGGGTGCTTTTGATGTGAAGGTCTGGGGGATGAAGATCACATCCATCAATGACAACACTGTCATGAGTGAGCTTACCATGGATAAGCTCTACTCGAGGTTGAAGATGCATGAGATTGACTTTATCTCGCGTCTCCCCAAGATAGAGTCGATGGCTTTGGTGGTCGACCCATCGAAGGGTAGCTCGACTGATTCCTTTGATTTTGGCTCATCTGGTTTTTCTTTGTCAGCTTTACATTCTTTGAGTGATGAGCAGTTAGAGAAGCTACCTGAAGATGATTTAGCCCTCCTATCCACCAAATTCTCGAGAGTTTACAACAAAGTGAGGAACAGGAGGAGAGGTGGCCCTGTCACTTGTTTCGAGTGTGGTGAGCCTAACCACATTCGCTCCAAGTGCCCCAAGCTGAAGGGCAAGGAGGAGAAGGACTCTCGGAGGCGTCATCAAGCCAAAGACAAGAAAGGCAAGAAGCCAAACTATCGCAAGTTCGTCAGCCAAGTCCTTGCCGCTCTTGAGAGTGTTAACATGAGCGATGTGGACTCGGAGACGGAGGACGACGACGATGACTCTCATGGCAAGAAGAAGGCCCAGGACTTCACCGGCATGTGCTTCATGGCTAGCGACAGCCATGACATCGACTCCTCCAACGACGACGACCTTTTCAGCGATCCCGATGAGGTATGTCCCTCACCTGCTCAGATGAAACGTGCTTTGGTCATTTCTGAACGAAAATTAGATAAGCAAGCTAGAATGCTTAAGAATCAGGACATCATGATTGATAACTTAAAACTAGAAGTTGCTACACTCAAATCGATTAGTTCTGAAGATGTTTGTGATGCTTGTTCTGGAATGTATGATGAATTGGTAACTCTAAGACTTGCTCATTCCTCTGTTACAAATCAATTGAAAGATGCTCTGGATGAACTAGAAACTCTCAAGTCTAGTCACGCTTGCATGAATGCCATTGCTTTAGATGTGACTCTTGTTGATGCTATCCCTTTGCCTTATTCAAATTGTGCTTTGCTTGAACTAAAATTGGATAGTGCTACAAAAGAACTGAGTAAATTTGATGCTAGTCACACTTGCTCTCATTGTGAGAAAAATAAGATTAAAATGAAGGAGATGTAGGAAATGATTACATACTCTAAAAGCGCTTCATGTGAAAGCGTGTTAAACTCACACTTGAGAATGATGCTTTAAACAAGACACTAGAAGAAAAGGCTAAAATTGAACAATCCATGTCCATGACCTGCTTCAAAGAAAATTGTTGATTTCGATTCTCGTACTCTTTGTATTGAACTTGGGCATAATGTAGATAAGATACAAGAAGCTTTTAGAGTTAAGTTCAAAGAGCAGTTGGATAAGATTAGGGATAACTATTGTGTGTCTTGTGAGGCGTTGAAAGTCGAGGTAGTTCATTATAAGGAAAAATCGATAGGGCTAGCAAGTCAAATAAGTGTGCTTCTTGTTATGAACTAGCCAAACAAAATGACTACCTTAAAGAGACACTTGAGAGATTTATTGGTGGGAAGAAGAACCTCAACATGATTCTAGACAAATATAAGGTGAGTGTGAATAATAGAGGCCTAGGATTTGATTCCTAGAGCATACCAAGAACCATCCACCTAAGGTTGTTAGAGTTGTTGAGAGTGGCCTGTTGAGGTAGAACCCCTAATCTATCCAAGATAGTCTTTAAATCTGCTTTGGTTTTGCCCAAACCACTTCTAGCAAGATAGGTGCTTCTACTTCATCAGTCGGACCCTCAAAAGGTCAAGTACCATTGCACCTTACGCAAGAAGAATGGCCACATTGTTGAGTTACGCTTAGTAGAGCCAAGATTGAGAGGAAGGAGAGGATGAGTACCTTGAGAACCATTAGAGGAGTTCCTTCACCTGCTGTTGTCTCCAGAGCTAGGCAGCCTGTCTTTCCTACTAGACATAGGCCTAGGTTCGTAGATGACTTCTTTGACTCCTTTGGTGGTTCTAGGCAGCGTTCTGGTTTAGGATTTCGTGAGGAGAGACCGCGGGTAGCATCTAGACAGGGGGAGTACCGACCTTTTGGTAGGTCGATTCGGAGAGGACTAGGTGGTTCTCGTGTGCGTTCTTATGATTTTGCTCCTAACCATTTTACTGCTACTTCTACTGTTTTGCCTAAGCATCGTGTGACTCAGTACTGGATTCCAAAGTCCTTTATCACTAACCCCAGTACTGAGGCACAGATGTTTCTTGCTCGTGCCTTGTAGGTCCGTCGTGCAAGGAAGGAGGACATATGGCTTGTTGACTCCGGGTGCTCTCGACACATGACCGGGGATTCTAGATGGTTCTCCTCCCTCACACGTGCATCCGGCAATGAATTGATCACATTTGGAGATGCTTCTACCGGGACCGTGACAGCCAAGGGCACGGTCTTGGCGTCAACAACAAGTTCATGCTCAAGGGCGTCGCTTTGGTAAGTAAGCCGAGGTATAATCTGCTCGCATTTCTCGGTACTTGATGAGGGTCTAGAGGTGAGATTTAAGAGTGGTGAGTCAGGTTATAGATTTCTCTGGTGAGCTTGTCTTTGAGATCTCTAGGTTTGAGAGGATCTTTTGTCTTGATTTCCGTGTCTCTTACGCTTCTAGCCCTAGGTGTCTTGTAACCGACTCCCATGATTTAGTGTTGTGGCATCGTAGGCTTGGTCACATAGGCCGACCACTTGACTAGAGTCGATGCAAGGATTTGATTAGAGGTGCGCCTAGGTCAAGGTCGTTAGAGACCTTGTGTGCACACCTCAGAGACATGGTAAGATGGTTTACGCTTCTCATCCACCTCTTACCTTAGTGATGACAGATGGACTGGACGGCTTTTGCACTTAGACTTTGTTGGTCCTTCTAGAGTTGATCACCGGTGGGAAATGGTATGTGCTTGTGATTGTGGATGATTACTCCGGTATTCATGGGTTTATTTTACGGTTTCTAAGGACGAGGCATTTGGGTTCTTTAGAGAGTTGGTCCTTAGACTTCTTTGTTGAGCTTCTGAGCTTTGAGAGCCATTAGGAGTGACAATGGGACATAATTCAAGAATTCTTCCTTTGCCACTTTACATTACGATAGGGGCTAGAGCACCGGTTTTCATCACCTAAAGTTCCCAACAGAATGGTGTTGTAGAGAGGAAGAATAGGACCCTTGTAGAGATGGCGGGACCATGCTAGATGAGCATTCCACACCTAGGAGGTTTTGGGTTGAGGCGATCTCTACTGCTTGCTATATTTCTAATAGGGTTTTCTTGAGATCTGTAATTGGTAAGACTTCTTATGAGCTCAGATTTGGTCATAAGCCCAAAGTTTCTCATTTCAAGATTTTTGGTTGCAAGTGCTTCATTCTTAAACATGGCAACCTTGATAAATTTGAATCTAGATGTTCTGATGGCATATTTCTTGGATATCCTGCTCATTCTCGTGGCTATCGTGTATTTAATTTTGACACTAACAAAGTTGTTGAGACTTGCGAAGTCACTTTTGATGAGGCTAGTCCTGGTACTAGACCCGATGATGCAGGTACACAGGTTTCTAAGAGCATCTTCGTTGATGATGACTCGAGGATGAGGACCCAATCCATCCTCAAGTCCCTTGTGACATGGTTGGAGAGCATGCTTCTACTACACCCGACTTGGATGAGCGGCCTCTTCCAACCTTTTCCGACGATCGAGTGGCTCGATCCTACCTCCTGACCCGTGAGGTAGAGGCCACTTACGCACCAGTGCTCCTCTTCGCATTCAAAGAACAAACATCCACCGAAAGCAGATTATTGGGGATCTACATGAGCGAGTCACTCGCTCGAGGTTCATCTCTTCTGATTCTCATGCACATTCTGCTTTTGTTGCTTCTTTTGAACCCCGAGATGTCACACATGCTCTTTCTGATGCCTCTTGGGTCAATGCCATGCATGAAGAACTTGAAAATTTTGAAAGAAACAACGTCTGGACCTTAGTTGAACCTCCACCTAATCATAATGTAATTGGAACAAAATGGGTTTTCAAAAATAAGCAAAGTGAAGATGGGTTGGTAGTTCGCAATAAGGCTAGACTTGTAGCATAAGGGTATTCCCAGGTAGAGGGCTTAGACTTTGAGGAGACCTTTGCTCCTGTAGCTAGATTAGAAGACATTCGCATTTTGCTAGCATTTGCGGCATCCAAGGGCTTCAAGCTATTTCAAATGGATGTCAAAAGTGCTTTCCTGAATGGTTTCATAGAAGAAGAGTTCTTTGTCAAGCAACCACCTGGTTTTGAAAATCCCAAGTTCCCAAACCATGTTTTTAAACTCTCCAAAGCCTTGTATGGATTGAAACAAGCCCCTAGAGCTTGGTATGATAGGCTTAAGAGTTTTCTGCTTAAGAATGATTTCAAAATGGGATTGGTTGATAAAACCTTGTTCACTCTCAGGCATGGCAGTGACTTTTTGTTGGTTCAGATTTACATGGATGACATTATATTCGGTGGTTCCTCTCATGCTTTGGTGTCCAGATTTTCAGATTCTATGAGCAGGGAGTTCGAGATGAGCATGATGGGCGAATTGACTTTCTTCCTTGGTCTTCAAGTCAAGCAACTGAAAGAAGGCACCTTCATTCATCAAAGTAAGTATACAAAGGACCTTCTTCAACGCTTCGACATGGGAAGTAGTAGGCCAATGTCTACTCCCATTGCCACGACCACCGTCTTTGGACCACGATGAGGATGGAGAGCGATGGACGGAAGAATACCGCATGACATGATCGGCTCCTCCTCTATCTCACAGCGTCGAGGCGGACATACTGCTTTGTCTTTGTGTGTGCATGCGCTCGATTCGAGCTTCCTCGAGCTTCTCATCGTCAAGCGGTCGTCGCATATTGGTACCTTCAGACACTCTTGACTTTGGACTTTGGTATTCTTCTTCTTCTGCTCTCTCCATTCGCTTTTTTTCGATGCTGATTTTGCGGGGTGTAGAGTAGATAGGAAGAGTATCGGCACTTGTCATTTCTTAGGCACATCTCTTATCTCTTGGTCATCTAGGAAGCAGTCTTACATTGCACGATCCTTCCGAGGTCGAGTATGTAGCTATGACCCGATGGTTGCTCTCGTGTTCTCTGGATCTTATCTACTCTGCGGGACTATGGGTTGTCTTTGGGTAGTGTTCCTCTTTTCTCGTGACAACACTTCTACCATTAACATTGCCAAAACCGATTGCAACATTCTAGGACTAAGCACATTGATGTTAGATATCATTTCCTTAGAGACCATGTTGAGAAGGGTGATGTTGTGCTTCACTTTGTAGAGTCCGAGCGGCGAAGTTGCCGATATTTTCACTAAAGCTCTTGATTCTTCTCGTTTTGCTTCTTTGCGGGAGAGTTGGGGTTGTTAGTCCTCTTGGCCTGTTTTGAGGGGAGTTTGCTCTTTTGCATTCATTTGTATCATAATGCATTTTACAATTCAACAACTTGCATTGTAATATAACCTTGTGGAGCTTTGATTATTATCCTTGTATGACTTGATTTCATGCTTTATACCTGCCATGTCTTGTGCTAGTTTGCTAGACTTCTTTTATGGCTTTTTATGTATAGCCTAGCTTTTGCCATGCTAGCTTTATTATCTGTGAGAAAATTGAATCAAAACATGACTTGTTAGATCTTGTGACTAGTTTTGCTTTAGTGATCCTCTTATAATTCATGCCATGTCATATAGGCTTAATTGAGTCTTGAACTTATTACGAGTTTTAAACTGAGCTATGATAATTCTTAAGTCAAGCAAATGAAAAATGAGCTTTTACATGCGAAAAAACCGATCTCACCAATTCTTTCTCATGAGACGACTTGCCATTGCACTAGGCATGAACTCGGGGAGTTTTGGATGACCTGACCACTCTCTTAAGCTTTTGTTGCTTGGGATGGTCGTAGTGAGGCTTGAGATCTAGCACAATGCTAAGAAAACAAATTGGCAATTGGTTGAAGCTTAGGAGGCAGTTGTAGATGGCTCCTAGTCCAGGACTTGCTTTACTAAGATAACACAAATCATTTTCAGCAAAGTGCTCAAAGTGCTAAATTCTTAATGCTTGCTCAAATTGTTTCAAATCTGAATGCTCAAACTAGACTCTTTTTCTAGTTTCTGGCTCAATCTAGCTTATAGACAAGACTGACTCATTTTGGATACCTTTAGTTAAACTATGATCTTGAGCACCTTGTCATGTTGTCGATTCATTTAATCTTAGATTATTGCTATTTTGGCCTTAGCTTTCTTTGTACATGTTTTGCCATGATTGAACATAGCTTCTTCACATAATATGGCTTGGTGTAATACTTGTACAGTCTTCATGGATAATCTTCATGGCTCCTTTTGCTCAAGTTAAAAACAAAACAAAAACAAAAAAAACTGAAAAAATGAAAAATTACAAAATTGCAGTCATTCCATTACATTCATGCTCTATCTTCTTCTATGCATCTTGATGAATCCATTGTCAAAGGGGGAGAAAGATTGGTGAAAATGTTGTTTAGAGCTTTTTGAGTGTCATAGGGAGAAAATGGATTTTCTTGAAAAATTGGTGATCATAGTGAGTGGGAGCATCTCAATTGCATTCTTTTGGTCTTATTGCTCTTTTCGAATTTGAATTGCAATTTCTTGAAGACTCACAATGATCAAAGGTCAAATAGAACAATTGTTCTTTCATATGGACCTAAGTGAGATTTTTGGCCATTCTTTGGAAATTGAAGCTTTTGTGCTTTCTTTTGCCTTATCTCACTACCTTATGCTATTCGAAGCCCGACTTGGTCATTTCCATTGCTTTCTCTTGCTAATGGACCAAGTTGTGCCTTTGTCGAAAAACATCGAGTACTTTACTTTTCAAACCCCAAAACCACATTTTTCGAGAGATTGCCAATGTGTTCATCAAGGGGAGATTGTGGATATCATGGGGATATGCCCATGATCTTAGGATGATGAAACAATTGGCAATGTTGCTTTTGGTTTGAAGTTTCAATCGTTTTAAATCAAAGTTCTTGAATCTGTCACGTCTCGGTAGTCGACCGGTTTCGGTGTGGCGGTCGACCGTGTGTGGCGGTCGATCGGTAGGTGGTGGTCGAGCCAAGCAAATCCGGCGATCGACCGGCCTTATCTTCAATTGATTTTCCGTTCGGTCCTGTGGTCGGGCCGGCGCCGAATGGCGATCGGCCGGTTTTTGTCGTAATGATGATATTAGTTGTGAATTGATTTTGGAATAGGTCATATCCTTGTTTGATATTGCATATGTGTTACATATTGCAAGTTTTGGCTAACGTGGGTCAAGTTGTGAAGAACTTGTTCCCGGATTCATGTTTGCTTGTCTATTGCTGTGCAGGTGGCTTGGAGGTCAACGACGGTCAGCGGCGAGGAGGATCGGGACTAAGCTTGGAGAGCCGAGGTCCGAACGATCATGGATGCGGGTGAGGTCAAGTGACTCAAGCATGGCGCAGAATGGATGAAAGTGACCGAAGCAGGCGATTCGGTGCGATGGTTGGATCAAGCGATGCGGGGTCGGTGCAAGTGCTAAGGTGGTCGGTAGGAACCGGATGGGAGAGACTTGCCGACACGATGAGAGCCATTGGATCAATCCCACACGTGGCGAAGCATGGATGTGTTTAGCGCAGTTTGGACTCGGTCTTGGAAAAGATCGAGAAGGGGTATTTTGGTAATTTCACCAAATCGCCTTGGTGACCTAATGCCAACCCTTGGCAAGAGGCGGTGCGTCAAGAAGTGGATTAGGTCAAGAAAAGTGAAGACGGCGCTTTGAGATGCGTGCGTGTGTGACCCGTTTGTTTTGGGCCTTAACGGGAGCCCATTAGGGTTAAGTCTTCTAGAAGCTAACCCTCCCATATAAATAGAGATGGGGATGTTCTCAGCAGACCCAGGCACTCCTTTGGAAAACCCTAGTTTGGTGTTAGGGTTTAGGGAAGAAAAGAGAGGCTTAGGCTCTAGAGAGATGGATTGTGTGTGTGCTCATGGATTGAGCTCTTGTCCTCCTTGAGGGAGTGGCTGTAACCTCGAATCATCAATCATCAATCAATCCTTGCAAGTTCTTTGAGATGAGCTCTCTTCGTTCTTTTCTTGTTTTTGCACCTTACTTTGATGATTTTGAGTGCTTCCTTGATCCTGTGGTTTTTGGTTGATTTCGTGCCCTCCTTCTCCTTGCTGGGACATGTGGGAACATATCTAAGATCATCTAGATCATCAATCTCCCACGAGCAAGTGTTGGATCAAGTTTTCGTGTTTTGCTCGATTTTGAACCCTCCTTCGGTAGAACTGAAAAAGGTCAAAACTTTGAAGTGGATCTACTCAATCTCCACTTGGAATAGGTTCCTAATATCCTTAGGAAGGTATGTTCTAAATTTCGTGAAGTTTGGCCTTACGGATCAAAAGTTAGATCTATTTTCGTTTCGGGTTTTCAGACTGATTGTGCTGATTTTCCTGTTCATCGTCAGGGGCAGTCTGACCGCCAAAATCAGCGGTCTGACCGCTAGGCAAAAGTGTCAGACCGCCAAATTGAGAGGTCAGACCGCCCAGTACTTTGAGATTTGAGTTTTTGGTAATTTTGGGTGTTTTGCGTCGGGGTTTTAATTGGATCCAATACAAGACTTCCACTGTGCTTGTACTTTGGTCTTCATAGCTTCCATAGCTATTGGAGTGAATTAGTATTAAATTCAATTAAGGTGAAAAAGTGAGCGTGCTCCTATTCACCCCCCTCTAGTCGCTTTTTCGGTCCTACACTAACTGTAATAAAGAGTACAGTTTCTATCTTATTATTCTGCTACGCTAACTTTGGTAAGGCTTACTATTCGTCGGAGCGGTGTCCTACAGGGCAGATGAATAGTAATCCATATGCCTAAGTATGATTACCCTCCGGGGTAATGACACGGGGCGCCACAAGACTCGTGCTCAATCCAGTCCGAGAAGCATTTCACCTGCCCCTCCCCCGTCTTCCTCCTCACACCATGACCATCTGTGGATAACTCTGGTAATGCCTCCAGGTCCTGGTCAGTGCTTGTAGCGGGCTTTTTCGCTACCTCCCTTCCGTGCGTACTCGTTCGTTCATCCAGAGTTTTTCAGAGTGCATCGAAGTTTCTCTACTAGTTTTGGTTGCACAGCCACTTGAAGAAGTTCATCAAATCCTTGTTGTAGAACTGCTTATAAAAGTTTGCACCCAAGTGCCTCATGCACCACCTGCTCTGCAAATTCACCCACGGAAGTGGCTCATTTTTCCCCTTGTTGTAACTGAGTTATTGCACTCAACAGGCCTGCATGCTGATCATGTATGACACATACGTTAGGACAGCCCTGTACAACAGAAATCTTCACGTTTCTCATAAACCACAACCAATTGTCTGTGTTCTCACTTTCAATGAATGCGAAGGCCACGGGAAGAAGCTGAATGTCCCTGTTCGTGCAATTGCAATACGTGTCTGCCCCTTGTACTTCCTAGTCAGAAACGTGCCATCTACACTCAAGATTGGACAGCAATACCAGAATGCATCGATGCATGCACCAAAGTCGAAGAATGCTCGCTTCAATACCCTCTTCTTGGGCCACTGCGAATGTGTGTCATCTTGAAGGTCAACATGACTACCAGGATTCCTGTCCTGTATGACTCGGAGTTGGCCGAGCAGGTTGTGGTAGGAGTCCTCGAACCTACAGAACCTTGATTCCAATGTCTTTTGCTTTGCCCTCCATGCCTTAGCATAGCTGATTGCCTGGATGATGGATCGTGGTTCGAAATGCAGATTATCCACGATCTCGCCATACATGATGTTCGCAATGAAGCCTGATGATATGTTCTTGTGAGATTGTATTGATTTCGCGATAACACATGTGTGAGGGATTACTATAGAGCATTTCCAATAGGTATCCCACTTATTCTAGAATACGTGCGCTCGACAAGGGCATCCCGCTATGTCACTGTAACACCCCAGCTCAACATGAGCCTTGACGAGGATTAAAACCTCTATGTATTATTTTAAATGCATAAAGGACCATACGTCTTCATGGTCGTAACCCCTAAGACTAACGACCTCCCTGGTCGTTAGTATTCCAGAGGTTACTTAATGGGTGCCCTGGTCGGATGAGGCTTTGTGCCTAATCCCCGACCGATAACCGCCGTAAAATTACGAACCGGTATTTCTTATCGTATGATGAATGGAACACGTGCTATACGTTTCAAACCATGCGATGGTACAACTCGAGACATCGACTATTAACCACCCTACGGTTAAGCTTTTCACGAGCAACCGCAAGGAAGTTATACGTTGCTAAGCGTTCCACCGTTCCGACCGGTCGTAACGTTTCACGAGGGCGTCTTCTCCAGAGTAATGCTTGTCACCTCTTGGAAGTTATTTAAAGGTGAAGCGCAAAAGACGAAGGGACGGACACAGAGAGACAACAAGACCAAGACCAACAAAGACAAGAACAACGCAGTTCAATGAATATCTGAAGCCTAAGCGGTGGAATTAGAGGCTAGATAATCGACTTAGACTCATATTCTAAGTCGATTACCGATTAGACATTCCCCCATTCAGTGTAATTCAGGGTAGTACTTAGCCACATCTTGTAAAACCCAGTTCATATCAATAAAGAGCGACCCCCATTCCATCCCAGGATATTCCACGTCATTTTCCTCGTTCATTTTCATAAGATCGGCGACTTGATCGTCGACAAGCCTGGAATGCTATTAAAATAACAAAGTAACAATTTAACACTAAGACATTATACTAAAGTTCAGTAGAACCTCTTTTGTATAGTTAACCGTAAGAAGGTTCTAACAATTATCAATAACATAAATCAATTAATTCAAGCAACCAATTTAAATCATAATCATAAGCATAAAACTTCCATGGAGTATTAACCAACTCTATTACAAACCAACTGATGCATAAGACATAACCAATAGAAAACATCCTGGCAGTTTGCTCAATTATTAATTCATAATCCAAATTTAATCAATTGTGAATGGTCCATGGTGGTGTACAACAGATCTTATGACTATCCCCTCCCATGCATGATGTCCGCGTAAGGAGTACCTAAAATACAAACAAACAGCAAGAGTGAGTCCAAGACTCAGCAAAGTGCAATTAATACGACAATTTGATACACAACCCTGTCATCATCATCCAACCACAATTCTTTATAATAAACCAAATCATATGCTGATGCAATGCAAATGCACAAATGCACCCTTTTCTTTTCTCTTTGCATATATCGGTAATGCGGAGTATGCATCTGTCGATGCATACCCATGCATGTGCCTTCTAGCACAGGGACCATAAGCTCACACTCCACGAGTGTGGGGAACTCAAGCCCGTCTAATACATGACGGGGACCTCAAAAACAATACTTGGTCACCACATGACCAAGTCTCAAAGATGATAGCATGCTGCATATGAGTCAATCCACTTATCCAACATAAACATGTGATATCCAGCAGCGACATACATGAGTAAAGGACATACACATATTACTAGCATTCATGGCTAAAGAACATACACATAATACTAGCATTCATGAACAATCACTCTTAATTATTCTTGCCTCAACCGTGCGCAGTTTGATGACGTGAAGAGGGCGCTGCCCCCGGAATCAAACTCCCACCTGTATAATTTTAACAAACACTCTAAGATAACAATTCTAAACAAAATATTACTAGAAACAAATATATGACTAACTACGCTCCCTAGCGCAACCCAAAACTCCAACTCCCATGACATCGATCTATCCCCAAAACAGACAGTCCTCTTCTAAAAATCATAACTTTTCGTCCAGATATCCAAAAGTGGTGTTCTTTGATTCTTTGGAAAGCTTATTAAACTACCCATATAAAACTGGTTGATGAGATTTCCAGATTCGGAAAGCCTCTATCCCTACCAAACAGATTACTAAGACTACTAAATCTCGTCAGAGGTTTTGGACAGCGAGACTAAAACTCATGTATCTTTTAGTAAAAATATCCAAAATTTACGTTCTCTAGCTTTCTGGAAACCTTACTAAAATACCTACAACTTTGGTTTTGGTGAGATCCTCTAAATAATTCATTAACTAATTGATAATGACCATTTAATACTAATTGCCAGAATTCTGACAGAGACTCTGAACAGCGACACTACAAAAAATCATAACTTATGATCCGTTCATCCAATTGACCTAATCCAAGATCCTACGGAAAGCTAGTGATGCTAGCCACAACTCTCTAGGAGACGGCCAGATCATAATTTGCAGCTATCATCCTCAAAATAGTTGGGAACTACAGACTGCCCTAAACCGATCTAATACCGACATTGCCAAAATACATTACTATACGACTAATCGAATAGGATTGGGGAGGGTTACCCTTAGAGGATCCACTGAAGAACACGAGAGTCACCACATGATCCCTCGCCTTCCCTTCTCCCTTCTCCCCCTTCCTTCTTTCCTTCTTCTTCCTTCTTCTTGGCCGGCCACAGTAGCAAGGGATGGACGCAAGGGCTGCCATGGGGAGGAGACACCAGGGGTGGTGCTACAGTGGTGGCAGTGCTACAGTACATGCTAGGGTTAGGGGTTGCCATCCCCCTTAAGCAACTCCTCTAAACTGGGCCAAAAGCCCAAGGTCATCTGACCGAACACCACCTCTACAAAAGCCCATCTGACCGAGTAAATTCCAGCCCTTTCTCTTCTCATCTACTTAAACTTATCTCAGAACTCTACTCGGTGCCATGTCTCAGTCATCTAGTTCAATGAGCTAAAGAGCAGTGGCGCTGGCAAATGCAAGGCACGTGAACTGCTTGAACTGCAGGGTCCAAGCAAATGTCATGTATTTCAATACTGAAGAGAACAGGGGCGTGTGTTCTACAAATGTCCGTATTTTTCGGTGAGTTTGATTTTCGAGAATGTTGGTATTTGCATTTTGGGTTTGTTTATTACTTCTTTTTCACTATTCGGTGTGGTTTCTAGGTTGGCGGATGCCAGTACTATCAATGGGTGGACTCTGTTTGTGCCGTGGTGGAAAGAGTAGTTGAACGTCTATATGTAGTTCCATATGGTCCAATGGTGAATATGCCACCTACAGACAAATGCTTGGACAGGATTCTTGACCACCTGAAGTGGCTCAAGAAACTAACGTGTGTGTATCCTACTAGTAGTGTGGCTCAAGAAACTTACGCTCTAGATTCGTTCGTATATATTAGAAGAAATTCTATGTTTCAAACAGAGCCTAAAATATACGAGAATTGCATATTTATATGTATAAATTTGTTAAGGTGACCACTATAGGTCTAAATTAGCCTAACCACACTACCATGGCTTACACATAGGGGCGACGACAATGTTCGTGCTCGTATATACTCGAGCACGGGCTCCTGCCTGCCAAACACTTGGATCCCCTTTACCACCGGCGCTGCACATGGGCCTTCTTGGGCTGACATCTTGAAGAGTTGGAGGCCCATTAGCGAGAGGCCAGAAGAATAGAAGCCTCGAGCGTCCAATCCTATCAGACCCCAATCCCCAACCCCAGTCGCCACTAAGAACCCTAGAGGAGGCAAGGAGGGTGCACGAGTACGGTCAGGAGGGTGTTGTGAATGTGTCAATTGTCAAATAGAGTGAATAGACTTACACTTATAGACAATAGCAATTTTGTTTGAATGGTGATTGCTAATTTGTTCATTGATTTGTTCGTAGATTTGCAAAAATGGAGAAGTGAACTTTGTGCAATTATTTCTAAAATAATGCAACTAGCAGTAACCCGGGAACCATAAAGAGCACAACAGAAGCAAAGAAGGCTTAGCATAATTTAATCAAGATGAAATTATTGCCGATTGGGCAAGTCGCACACCAATTGAAGATTACCCTAATGAGATTAGAGATAAAGTATGATATGGCTCCATATACTACCACAACCATAATGCCTGAGAGAGGGGGAGATGTGTCCGGCCGTGGGGTAGAAAACCTAGATGCTATTGTACATGGATGTGTACGTGAGTGCAACAGAAATGATCCACTACTACACAAAGTGTCATCACAGACGGTTTTCTGAACCGTCTGAAATTATATGTCTGTGATGACGCTTGTAATCATAGATGGTTTTCAAACCGTTTGTGAAAAAAGCTATCACAGACCGTTCTGAACAAGAACCGTCTGTGATAGTCTATATCCTGAGCGGTTCTTGTTCGTAACCGTCTGTGATAGCTTTTCCTGAGCGGTTCTTGTTGTAACCGCTCGTGATAGTTTTTTCTATTGCAAAAAAATGGATTCTGAAGCATTGCTGGCAGCGACGAGAGGTGACGCGAATGGCACAACTGCGACAGAGAAAACAAATGAATACGTGCGATGACTCCAGGAAGCAACCACAATGCTATCGGTAGCGACATGAAGACCTATGGTCATTGGAGTTGTGCCGGCGATGAGCAGCAGCGGCAGCAATGAGAAGCTAAATGGTGGCAGTGAGCTAGAAGGAGTGGGAATGCTATTTAAACCTCACGCTTCCACTCACGAGGGTCCAAGAGTTCACGAAGGTGGATGATGATGATGGAACCACTCTGAGACAGCTTGACGGTGATGAGCGGATATGACAGAGCATGGTTCACGGTAACTGCGAGCTTGAGGCGGAACTAGGCAACGAGAGGCGAGTATTAGTATCTAGAGGATCTAGAGATGACATAAAGCCAACGAATCAAACGATAACTCACCGGACGGGGAGAGATAAAGGAAAATGACGACAACGGCCAGAAATGGAGCAGATGATGCGGCTTAACGAAAATATGCTTAAACTCCTAGTTAGCCTCGCCCCAGCACGTCCCAGCCAGAAATATATAAGAACAGCCCCAAAAAATGTTGCCTCCCGCGCACACGTTCAAAATTTTTGAACTATCCGCGCTCTGAATCACGAGCGGTTTGCAAAAACCGCTCAGTGATGACATATCACAGACGGTTTGTATCACGAACCGTCTGTGGTACTTCGCATATGATTTTTGATACGAACCGTCTGTGATAAATATCTCATCACAGACGGTTTGTATTAAAAACCGTCTGTGACTCTGATTTTACCATGGCACACAATCCACTACTGTGGCAGCCAATCCTCTGCCGTGGCACACAATCCTCTGCCGTGGCACACAATCCTCTGCTGCGGCACACAATCCTCTGTTGTGGCAGCCAATCCTCTGCCGCGGCACACAATCCTCTGCCGCGGCACACAATCCTCTGCCATGGCACATAATCCTCTGCCGTGGCACACGATCCTAAGCCACGGCACACAATCCTCTGCTGTGGCAGCTGTGACGACCCACCCAGTGATATATACCGCAAAGGTCTGGGAGGACCATTTTTTTTACGCTGCGGTGCTACCGCAGAGGGGAGCGGTAGCACCGCTCAGTGCATCCCGAGGGAGGTCTTGGCCCGCAACCGACCTCCCAGGAGGTCTTTAAGATCTCCTGGAGGTCTTGGCCTGCAACCCTACGGTAGCACCTCTTGGTATATCACAGAGAGGTCCGATAGGATCTCGAGGCTAAGTCCGTGAGGACCTCCTGAGGTCCCGCTTACATGTCTTCGAAAGCGTCCCAGGACAATAGAAGCCAGCTCACACAGGAACACAAGCTAATATCACAACCACAAGGTCAAACAAAGATGAAGCAGATAAATTAAACTTAATATTAAACAGGACCTTATGGTCAAGCTTGATAACAAGAGGTCTGCCACTAAGGGCTTACAAAAACCGACAAAGACTTACAAACTGGCAACAAAGAGCTCTAAAGCTCCAACACCAAAAGCACGCAGTAGCCATCCAACAAGCCCCACAGGCTGTCGGATGGAGGATGTCCTAGGCAGCTGGATCATCGAAGAACTCCTCCTCAAAGAGGTCTGCACTGCCCTGCACTTGATCATCTTCATAATCTGCTTTGACACAGGGCTTAAAGCCATGAGTACTTTGAATGTACTCAGCAAGGCACAGGGGACATTTATGCAATTAATTTCCATGCAAGGGCTTACCAAATGAGAGCTGTATGGTTAGTTTGCACAAAGCCAAGTTTTGACAGCAATAGCATATAAGTAGATTGAAAAGCAGCAAGTTAAAACACTAGTACATAATACATTTGATGTTTGAAAAGGTGGAGTGAGCACCAACTCACAGCCACAACAAAAATGGGGAGGTCTGGTCACACCGTGACTGTGTCCTCACCCAAAACCACTCGAGCACCCACTCCAGAGGTTCAAACCAACCCCTGGACCACCACCCGAGCCAACCTTGACCCCTCTCGAGCCGGCCAAGGTCTCTTCGAGGCAGAGCTAAGGCATCTCATTGAAGTGTTGAGTGGCACAAACTTTTGAAACAACTACCCCTTGCACCATTTTCATCGAGCATGTCCATGACCAAGGACTTGGCTATTGAATAGATCTTTTCACTCTGCAGAGGTGTACAACTTTACCCACAATCCACGATCTCTCTAGCGGGGACGGGTTCCGGTCACCCTTGCTCACTTAGAAGGTGAGCGGTTTAGAAGCAGCAAGGCCTTTACAAAGCTTTGAACTGTCTCGGAGTTGCCCGCTAAGGTTTCGCAATCCCCCCTTTTGGTCTAGAAATCCGCAGGGTTATGGGGTGCCCCCTCTTGTGCCAACGAATCACACGCTCAACCACAACAGCCCCAAGCCATCCCATTGCTAATTATTCAGCCCAGACCACCCCCATAAAGTGATCTTGTGGTTGCACTGATTGGCCTAGTTCAACAGAACACAAAGTTAAGTCCTTAATTGTGCTAAGGCAAGACTTCCACAAACCCAAATGTGCATAGCACCCACTACTCACTCCCTGCCTTCTTGCCTCAGCAAAAATTTTTGTAATTACCCTTGCCAAAAGACCACCCAGTCCTGGCACCACAGTTTTAACAAAGTGGTCTCACACCACAGTCAACACAACTTAGGCATCCTGCCATAGCTGCTTAACAGTGGCACCAACCACAGGTTTCATAGCTCATTAGTCAAGATTATTAAGGATGAAACATGATACACCAGAACCACGTTTTCTAAAGCAAAGCTATATAAACTTACGGCCCCATGTTGGCATATAACAAGGAACACCAACTAAATACCCAATCTAAGGCTTACAAGGTGAGTATGACAACATGACTTGAGCAAGTTATGAAGGAGGCATAAATCAAGTAGGAAAGTAACTACAGCCCAAACCTTTTCTTATAAAGATAGCCATGCATGATAAAGTAAAACCAAAATACATTTGCAAAGCTAGGTTCAATATGATCAAAAGGAGGTGCATGGCTTGCCTTGGTCAGCAAAGGAGAACCTTCTACCGAAGATTTGGATCCAAGAACTCCTCGAACTCGTGATCTACACGTTCGCAAAACCAAATAAGCAAAACCACACAAGGCCAAAGAACTTCAAAAGAACCAAAAAGGAACTCAAACCAACTTGGCAAGAAAGGAAAACCAAGAGGCTCAGCACAGCCTCAACGAGCTCCGGGGAAGGTCCCGTGCCAGGAGAGAACCAGGCGAAGGAGGCAAGGAAGCAAGAAATGAACCAAAGGTGGCAAATGAAAACCTGCCCTGGCTATATATAGCCAGAGTTGGTAGAGTGCACCAGGAGGAGGCTCAATGACGTGTTGGCAATCGAGGCAGCTAGGGCAGGGCCTGTCCTAAAAGAATTGAAATAAGGTGCCTCAGATGTGACTGCATTTAATGTGATCCAACCCCTATTAAATGCGCACAGAGTTCTGAGGCAAGAGCAATAATAACAAGGTTGAGTGAGGCTAGTAGGTGGGGCCAGTCAAAAGGGAGCACCACTGGTCAAAGGGATGGCCCCACCACCAGGGCTATCTCCACAAAAGACCACTAGGAGGTCCTGGACAGGAGGTCCAAAACACTCAAGGGGAGGTCCTGGACAGGAGGTCCAAAACACTCAAGGGGAGGTCCTAATCAAAAGGGATACTCTGGACTCGGAGGGTGGTCTTTACAAAAAGACCAGCAAGGATCGAGGAGGTGGTCCTTGCAAAACAGCTAGGAAGAGGTCCTGAGCGGTCAAGATCTCAAAGAGGAGGACCTTAACGGTCCAGATCAAAGGGGGCAGGGAGGTCCTAACGGTTAGATCTCCAAAAGGGAGGTCTAACGGTCAAGATCTCAAGGACCAAGGAAGGTCCGCAGAGGCAAGGTTACGCGAGGAAAGGCTGAGGCCGTTAGATCCAGATCGGGTGGCGCAAAACAAAGGGGCCGTTCGGACCGAGCGAACGGGTCAACAAGACTAGGCCGTCTGATTTAGATCGGACGGCTAGAAGGAAAAGGGGACGCTCGGACCAAGCGAACGTGCCCTTAGGATCGGGCCATCCGAGCAGCATCGAACGGTCCTTAGGTGAGGAAGGCAAAGCCTTAAGCGGTTTGGCCGCAGGAGCCAACGGTGGGTCCAAGCGTTAAGGAGGTCTTGGACCTAAGGAGGTCGGAACCTTTAGATCCAACGAAGGAAGGACCTGGACGGCTAAGATCTCCAAGAGGGAGATCCTAGCGGCCAGATCTCAACAAGGGGGAGGTCTGAGCGGTTAAGATCTCCCGAGATGAGGTCCTAACGGCCAGATCTCAACAAGGGGAGGTCGGCGGTTAAGATCTCCGGAGGAGGTCCTAACGGCCAGATCTCAACAAGGGGAGGTCTGAGCGGTTAAGATCTCAGAGAAGAGGTCCTAACGGCCAGATCTCAACGAGGGGAGGTGCGAGCGGTTAAGATCTCCAGAGAGGAGGTCCTAACGGCCAGATCTCAATAAGGGAGGTCTAAGCGGTTAAGATCTCCAGAGAGGAGGTCCTAACAGTCCGATCTCAACGAGGGGAGGTCTCGAGCGGTTAAGATCTCCAGAGAGGAGGTCCTAACGGCCGAGATCTCAACGAGGGGAGGTCTGAGCGGTTAAGGTCTCCAAAGAGGAGGTCCTAACGGCCAGATCTCAACGAGGGGAGGTCTGGCGGTTAAGATCTCAGAGAGGAGGTCCTAACGGCCAGATCTCAATGAGGGGAGGTCTCGGCGGTTAAGATCTCCAGAGAGGAGGTCCTAACGGCTAGATCTCAACAAGGGGAGGTCGGCGGTTAAGATCTCCAAAGAGGAGGTCCTAACGGCCAGATCTCAACGAGGGGGAGGTCTGAGCAGTTAAGATCTCCTGAGAGGAGGTCCTAATGGCCAGATCTCAACAAGGGGGAGGAGGGGAGGTCCTAAAGGACGCGGAGGAGGTCCGTAGGACAAAGAAGGGGCCCGAAAGGACTCGGGGAGGTCCGATAGGGCTTGAAGGGGGTTCGCGGAAGGTTCCAAAAGGGCACTGGGAGGTCCAGAGGAACTCTGGAATGCCCAAGTGAACTCAGGAGGGGTTACAAATGAACGTGGAGAGGTCCACGGGGAGGTCCAAAGGAAACAAAGCCAAGCTCGGCTTTGAGAGATCAAAGGGGTTTTGAAACACAAACCCGAGCAGGATCCTCAGTAGGAAAACCAAAGCGAGGGGAGGTCTGAACAGAGGGGGGAGGTCTGAGCCTCAAAGAGATTCAAACCAACAAAGAAAGTTAGAAGAGAAGAGATGCACCCAGAGGCACACAGAGAAGCTACGGAGGGAAAACAACCCAAGGGGCAGCGAAGAACAACCGAGAGCCACAACCAGCAGAGAGCGCCAACAAGGAGCTTAGTTAAGGTTTGATTAATTCAAGTTAAACTCTCCAAAATTTTAAACTATCAGGTTAAGCTTTGAGTTCTCAACAAAACCAAATGGTTACTTTTATTTTGAAAACTGACCAAGAACCTAAGAGAAACGGGACGTTACAGCAGCCATCCTCTGCCGCGGCACACAATCCTCTGCTGTGGCAGCCAATCCTCTACCGCGGCACACAATCCTTTGCCGTGGCACACAATCCTCTGCCGTGGTAGCTAATCCTTTGCTGTGGCAGCCAATTCTCTGTCGCGGCACACAATCCTCTACCACGCCTCTACCGTGGCACACAATCCATGGTAAAATCAGAGAGTAAGAAAAATTTTAAGTCATGGTAAAATTCCAAGTCACATACGGTTTTTAATATAAATTGTCTATAATATACGGAGACATCACAGACAGTTTGTAAATAGAACTGTGTGCTCCTGTGATTTCCAACTAGGGATTCATCCGTGGTGTCAGTTTTGATTCCCTGGATCAATTCTTCTGAGCCGATTGAGTTGATCCTATTCTTGGTCCGTGCGCTGTGGTGCTCTCAGGCTAGGAAGTTCTCTAGGGTTTGGCTTGTGGTGACTTTGCTGCTACACGCTGATCCATATATCTAAGCCTGGTAATGGCTTCAAGCCCACCCCAAATCCACCCCAATCCATACAAAAAAAAAAGCCTACTTCCCAAACCAAACCAATCCAACCCACATGCACTTTACACCCAAACCAAACTAACTCATTTCACATTTTCGGGTTGAACCCATTTCCAACCAAACAGCCACAACCCACCCGCATGGCCTAAGTTCAGATCTTTAGCGATTCGGCAAGCGAGCAAGGCATCACATGACGTCATGGCGATGAGGGCAACGCCACGAGGTGGCGCCCACAAAGCCTAATTATTTGCATGAAATATCTCTCTTTCAGTGTACAGTAAAAGAATCAGACATCCCTTGCGGCTATCACCATCTTTTTGCTGCAAATTAGTTTCGTAGTTTTCAACAAAAGAATAAGAACTCACAAAGAGCAAGTGCAAAGTTGGCTCAGCATGTACAAGCTAATCAGTACGCATATAAAAAGAAAGAAAATAAGATAATAAAATTAAAATTCCAGGACATAATTATGCTCCTCTCGTTTCCATCCCTTTTTGCTCAAAGCACATCATAGGCTAGCACATAGCTAGCATTTTTACATTTCACAAAGAAGCACAAACATCGCACATTTCTTCAGATTTTTTTTCTTCCTTCCTTTTTTGTCCTAATGTCTTTCTTGTTTATATCAAGCTTCAAAACACACTTGATTTAACATTGGTTAATTTGGTGATGATACAAATTCACCAAGGGTATGCATCCTTAGACCCTTGGGGGTAAGGGCTTGTTTAGTTGGTGCCCTGGATTCCATGCCTAGGAAAAAGTGGTGCCTAGAGATGGTCTGAAAAGTAGATAATTTTTTTATGGCTAGGCAAACCTGAAGATGAGTTGTTTGGTTGAAAGCCTGCGCCTGGAACTGATGAATAAAAAATAGAACGTTGGATCAAACAATTAATGGTGGATAGAGCTGCCTGGGAGGCCTGGCTCCCAGGCGCTCAATTCAAGCACAGGCGCCAGCAGAAAGCAAACACCGAAGGGCATGTTCAGTCTTGTGCGGTGAGCAAGTCTTCCCCTGGCTCAGAAGCAAAAAGACCCTAAAAGCCTAGGAGGTGTTCTTGGTCATCTTTTCCATGAGGTGACACCAACAACCACATTGCTCACCTGGATCATAACAAACAAAACAGTCAATCACATGGATATTTCACAGCTTACATGGGCTTTTCAGTTATCAGTAATGGATCTTTTTCGTTTCAAAAAGAGTGCTTTAAAAAAAAGATGTGAAAATTTTGGATAAAATCATTCCATGTGAGTATTGAACAGTACCCTACTAAAGCATTTCAGCAGAGAGAAAATCATTTCTATTAGCGAGAATCCTCAGCCATAAAAACAACTCTAATTCCAATATATTCCAAGTCAATTGTTCCCAATATATTCCAAATCAATTTGTATAATCAACAAACAAGTGTTAGATATAGACAGCATGATATCAACGATCCCGAATCTGACATATACAAGCAATAACTAATCAAGAAACTATCTAGATTATTGTTCACAAGCAGATCCGCCAAATCATCCATTAGCATTGAAAGGAAACATAGACCACTTTCACCCATCCTAATAATTTGCATTGTCTTTGTTTTATATGCTAAATACATACATCTATTTAAGTGGCATCAGACAATATTAGCATACACCCCAAAAGGCACATAACCAATATATGCCTAACAGAAGTAGAAACAAGAACTTTCAATCTATCCTTAATTATCTGACAAATCATAACTAAGCTAACAATGCACAAATAAGCTACACTAAACAACTAAAACCTCCAAGAAGAAGTATCTAACACAGAACGAATGTCCAATCCAGATCAAGTATTTGAGAAACCAATAGGTCCCAATTAACCGAATTATACATAGCTCTAATACACTAATTTAATATAGCACGGCACAGAAGAACCAAATAAATAGCGCGAATTGGCCAATTCGCCTATCCAAATAAGTGCACATACCTTGCCATCGACTTCCTAGAGCATGCTGTTCTCGATCTCCCTGTACGGGAACGAATTTGACAGGAGCTCATCACTTGCAACTCATCAAACACAATAGATTTAGTCAAATCCATCACAAATACACACATACATACCATCAGAGATAACCTTCTATGCTACAAATCAAGTTCAAACCCAAACCCACGAGCTGATCTGATGATTTGAGCTCAATCAGGTGAACCTCGAGAATTTTGAGCCTCAGATGTTGGGTTCATGCAAGAAAGAATTCGAAGAGGGGTCATGCGGCGGCTGGCGGCAACGAAGATCAGGGGAGGAGGAGGGAGTCGACGTCGGTAGAAGAAACAGTGTGCGGTGCCACTCGGAGAGCCGGAGTTCTTGGCGATAGAGATGCAGGGAAGAGATCCAGGGTAGAGGAAAATGGCGGCGGTGGAGAGCGGGGAAGGATGGGGTCGACCGCGCAGTTGCGGTGAGGGAACCCTAGCCCCTCACTGTCGCCTCACTCCCTCAGTCCTGCATTCTGTGATCCACAGCGGTGGCTCGGCCTCACCCTCTCGGGTCTCGGCCTCTCGACGGCGCCACGGGGGAGGAGGGACTCAACGGCGCGACGGCAAAGAGCGGGGAAGGAGGAGGGACCCGACGGCGCGATGACGGTGTGAGGGAGGGAGGGAGGGCGAGGAGCCGGCGAGGCGACACGCGGATGGGGCTGGCGGCGGCGATGTCACACGAGGTAGCGAGGATTCTGGAGGCCAGGCCACGTTTTGGATGGGTTCAACCCATGGGTTCTGCCTGTTCCGGGTGCTACACTCAGCAACCAAACCGCACCAATCCAACCCCTTATACGAATCAACCCGCACCAATCCAACCCGATTCAAAATAGAAACTATTTTAACCAATCCAGTGAGAACCAAAACAGGATCCAAACCATTAAAATCGTATGAACCCAACCCATTACCACGCTTACATATATCCCGAATATTGTTGTTGTCCGGCTAGAAGGGACGCATGGTTTCTCACACTACTATAGAAAAGGTCTTCACAGACGGTTCAAAAACGTCATCACGCATAGCCGTGAGCACTTTGAGTTTATGGATCGATAATGATATGAGTTCATCATGAGCGGTTTTGAACCGTTTGTGATCTGAACTATCCTGACGGTTATTAACTCAAAACCGTTTGTGATAGTCAACTATCACATACGGTTTGTAGATTAAACTGTCTATGATAGTGCGTCTGTGATAGTTCACTATCACAGACATTTTGTAGATTAAACCATTTGTGATAACTGATGTATCACAGACAGTATGTCCTAAAGAACTGTCTATGATATTATTTTGTATTGCTAAATCTATTTCTGTTTATTGGCTAGCCTCAGGAAATGCTAGCCATGCCCTCTGGAATAAGTTGAAACACAATAAGTACATGTATACAACCAATTCACTGAAACACAACAAGTACATGTATACATCCAATTCACATTCATTTCAGAAACAAACACATCCAATTCACATTCATTCCAGAAACAAGCACATGATCCAATTCACATTCATTCCAGAAACAAGCACATCCAATTCACAAATCAATTAACTAAAATTAACCATTCATGTACATTTACACACACATGTACCATTCAATTCAATCTTATCCCAATTAAGTTCAATCTACATTGTAGAACTTTCCATCTAGATTTATGACCTCATGGTTCAAGAATGCCGCAAACTGTCCTTGAATGTTTATGAGCTGGTCCTGTTCCAATGCAGTTGTATCTATGCTCGCAACCTGTCAGGACCCCGAGTAAGCAACCTCAGGACCCTCTGTGTATTCTGAATTAGTCCCATGATTAGTAGCTAGCTCACACAGTTGCAACAGTGGTGTAATCATATTCATACAACGTACTATAGATGAATCAGACAAATTAACATTATTTAGCAAAAAAGACCTTGTGGTCAAGTCTTACAACATTTGCCACGCAGAGCTTAACAACAAAAGGTAGCTTGCAGCGGAAATCAAACATCTAGTGGAGGTCACCCAATATGCATAATGACCCAAAGTTACATTACCAATTTAAATTAATTAAAGTTATTATTTTGTGGGACTTTACGAAATTTGAATGAGTTTGATTGCTTTATTTGAACTTGAAGTTTTAAAAGTCAAAAGTAAAATCTATTAAAGTTTTTGAAGTTGTATTTGAGTTAAAGTTAAAAAATAAAATTTTAATTATTTTCTAGAATTTTAAAAGCTTTTTCCTAAATATTTTAAAGCCAAAATAATTTATTTGCAAAATTAAAAGCCAATTTAAAAGTGGAAATAATTTTATTAAGTCCAAAATAACTCTAGGAATTTCTGTGAATTTTTCTAGAATTTTTGGATTTTATTTGCTATATTCTAAAACCAAAATGTATTAATTGAATTATTTAAATTAAGTAAATCAATTTAAATCCTAATTTACATTTGGGTAGAATCTTCCTTTGGGCAGCCCTTTTTTTTTTTTTTTCGGCCCATTCAGCAGTAGCTCCCCTCCCCACCCTCTCTCACCTCCAGGCCCTTTGGTCGGTGGCCCACTTCCACTTGGGCCCCGCCACTTTCTTCCTCCTCCTTTCTTCCCCACGAGCCCAACCAAACCGCTGCCATTAGTGGCGCCACGGCCGCCCAACCACCGCTCTGGTCCACGGAACTTCACAGCGTGTGCGAATGCTGCACGCACGCCGTCGCCTCAACCCCCCCCTCTTCCTCGCTCTCACGCTTGCGCCAAACCGCCACCGCCATTGCCGCGCCACGACCTCCACGCCTCCAAGCCGCTCCGGTGCCTCTCGGCCCCTATAAAAGGGAGCACGAGGGAGCTCTCCTCTCACTCATCCCGATTTCCCCACCCACTTCTCTTCTCCTCTCCCCAATCGCCAGTAATTTGAGTTCTCGCCCGCGCCGCCGAAACACGGTTTTCCTTCGATTGCGCCGCCGTCAAGCCTCCCCCGGCCACCTCGACCTCACCGTCGCCATCACCGCCTCATCGCCTACGCCGTGCACGCATCCTCACCGCCGGAGCCTCGCCGTATTGCCGCGTCGCCGTCGACCCGAATCTCGTCGCCGCCTTCGTCCTCGTTGCGGCCCGCCAAGGCGTCAACCGCCTTTGGGTGAGCACCGCGCTCCTCGTCTCCTCCTCTTCGCGTTGAGCCCTCGTGGTCTTGCGGCGTGTAGCGCCATGAGCTCGGCGCCAGCGCCACCACCACTCAGGCCGGCGTGGCGGTGCCACCTCACCTCCACATAGGCATAGCTCGCGTGTCATGCCCACGCGGCACATTGTGCCACATCAGCGTCTAGCCCAAAGAAAAACCCTGGGTGGACTTGGTCCATGAGAACCGAGCCACTTGCAAGTGGGGCCCATCAATCAGATTCATTTTAAATTCTGAAGAAAAACAGGGCTGATGTAATTATTGCGCAATAATTAGAATTCCTTTAGGAAAATAAATCAGAAAAGGGTTTAAATGGCAGATTTAGGTTTTAGATTTGTAAAATTCATAACTTTTATTCCTAACTCCAAATTGAGTAAATCCAAATTCTAAAATCTTATAAAATTTATATCTAGCTAAATAAAATATAAGTATTTGATTTAGAGCAAGTTTAAACTATTTGTTTGAATTTGAAATGATTTAAACTACAAATTTAGGATTTAAATTTGTAAAATTCATATCTTTTGAACCCTAATTCCAAATTGAGTGTTTCCAATTGCTAAAATCTTAGGAAATTATTATCTAGCTAAATAAAATAAAATTATTTTTTTGGACTTAATTTTATTTGCCTTTTTGAATTTATTTGAATTTCAATTGATTTATCGTATTTTCACATTTAGACTACGATGATTCCGAGGAATTTGATTCTTCTGAAGGTTTAGAATTCCCAGACTTCAACGAAGGCAAGTTATACTTTGATCATGTTGCTCCCAGTATTTTAAAGTTATTTAATTCAATTTTTAAAATTATTATTGCATGCATATTTTTAGTCAATTATTTTAATACCCTGTTTAAATGCTTAGTTATTCCAATTGTTATTGTATGGCCAATTTTGAATATTGAAATGTCATCCCTGTGTCACCATAGATAAATTGTTTGGAAATGCTTAGCAAATGCTTAGACCATGATTTTGATTTTGGGAGGATTTAGCCAAACCATTACAAAATTGTTTAAAGTTAAATCTATAGTATTATTTTACCATAGAGAATTTGTAAAGATGGTTTTTACTTAAATAAAATCAAAATGGTTTGGACTTGGGCGAAACGGATGAATGGTGGGTGCAGGTTTATGCACAGGTTTAATCTGGTTAGGATTAAAACCCGGGGTTTGTTTTGAAAGACGCCCAAGTCGATTAAGGACCGGCCTTTGAGCGTTCCTTTGCTATGCCAAAACGCACTACCACATGTCTGTATGGGCAAGACACTGGCCTAATAATTTTGGATACCTCATAGATATTAGTGCCATGTTGTATGAGTGGGTGTTGGTTAGACAGTAGTCCCACATGGCGCAAGAGGGGCTCTGGGAGGATGGCTAGTCAATGGAAGCGAAACCTTAGCGGGCATGAGTACTTTGAGGTAGATCATTGTAAAGGCCTTGTCCGTGCTCTAGGCCTTACCTAAGGTAGTGGCGGTGGCATAGATATATCTTGGGATAAACTAGAGAATTAGTGCCTTGTGGGTAAGTTGTACAACCTCTGCGAGTGTAAAACTATTGAATAGCAGCGTCCGTGGTCATGGACATGCTAGCAAAGCCACTCTGAGTTAGACTTGTTTTTGGTTTTAAAATGATTTCAACAGATGTTTTCAGGATGGTTAGTCCTGTGGGAAAATTGGGCGGTTAGCCATCGTGATTGGAGGATATCCATCACCTTTCTTGGAGGTTATCCACATTATACTTTTGTCATTTAAATTATGATTTTAAATCTTGTATGAAAATGGCCTTGCAATCTAATATGATTATTTAAACCAAAAGCCGCTTTTACATAAAATAACCCTGCCAATGTCCTTTGTTCACTTTATGCATGCATTACAATTCCATATTGGGTGTAACTTGCGAGCACGGTAGTTGTGCTCATACTTGCCATGTGCAAACAAATTTCAGAGGAGAAGAACTTTGCTACTGGTGTGGATCTCGGCGACTAGGCCGCTTCCTAGTTGATTGCTGTGGCGATTTAGGACTCTACTACAACTTCTTCGTCTTCCATTGTGTTATTGATTGTTGGCTTGTAAGCCTCTTTTGTAATAAACTCTGTTGATTATTAATAATATTGTGCGATTTATGGATGTTACCATATCATTTAAGCTGTGTGAACTAGCTCTTGATCATGGGACTAGTTCAGAAATGCACAGAGGATTTGGGGTGTTAATCCTGGGTCCGACAATGCCCATAGGCAATCGAGTGGAGGACGCGACCTAATTCTCATAGTCTTCAAAGTAGTCTTCTTCGTAGAACTCGGTGCTTCCTGGTTTTTCTTCGGCGACTGATCAACCAGAGGGCATAAAGCCATGAGTACTTTGAATGTACTCAGCAAGTCACAGAGAAATGTATGTAAGTAATATTCATGCAAAGCTTGCCAAGGATGGCTTTATGGCTATTTTGCAGAAAGCAATATTGACAGTAATTACAGTAATTAGATTGAAATGCATTATTTAAAAGATTAATACATAAGTAAACAAGTTTCTTTGAAACAACTAGTGAACACCCTGTTCACTTCCCAACCATCAACACATAACCATCCAAACCATTCCAACATTTTTATCAATTTTACCCCTTGTGTGAAATCACCAAGCATTGTCCATAATCAGGGATACGGCTATTCGAATAGTTCTATACTCTGCAGAGGTTGTACAGCTTGACCCACAAGACACGAATTTCTCTAGTTTGTTCGGCATATATCTATGCCACCGCTTACTACCTTAGGTAAGCAGTCTAAAGTACGTGACAAGGCTTTTACAAAGCTCTATTTTAACTCGGATCTGCCCGCTGAGGTTTCGCCATTCTGGGCCCCACTCTTGCGCCGCTTATCAACCCTTGACAGAACCGAACCAAAATATTGCTAATTAGTCGGCTAGATCCACCCCATAAATGGACTTGTGGTTGCACGGTATGGCCCAGATCGATAGCGTACAAAGTTAAGTCCTTAGCGGTTACTCAGGCGAGGCAACCTCATCCCAAATCATCCCCTTTACTGCACGATCACTCGCCCGAGTATAATTCCTTTTGGGTTCACCTGGCCAAATGGCAACCCTTGCCATGGCACAACAACTTTTAATCATAGTGGTCGTGCCACAATTCCACAATTCCTTTAGTCATATTCATCCATTCTTAGAGCAAGTGATCATGAATCCCATCGGGACTAAGCATGGCTAAGCATAATACGCATCCGGGTTGGTATTACAATTTTGTCCAACTTATAATTAACCATCCTGTGGTGTCCAAGGATTTATGTCATTCAATAATACATGTCGTTCACAATTTATCAAGGAGGCATAATAATAATTAGGTAATTAATTATTCCCGAAACCATTTATTATAAACTTAGCAATGCATGTTCATAGCAAACAATATACTTTTATAAATTGGGTTCAACATGATCAAAGGCATGCGACTTGCCTTTGTTGAAGAGTTGATGTGCTTCGGTCGTCGGGTCCACAAATTCGTCCGAAATGCCGGAATCTATACATGCGAACAAAGCTAAATAAATAAAACAACTCCAAATAAAATTCAAATAATTACCAATTAAATACTACTAGGATGATAAAGAATTTAGATAATTTTAGAATTTTGAATCACTCGAATCGGAGTTCAAATGAGCAAGTTATGGCCTCCGGAAGTGGGAAAAACACAAGAAATGATGAAATGGAGATTTTCCTGATTTCCTGAATTATTTTCTTAAGGGAAAATCGGATTAATGCATCGGATGACGTCAACAGAGGATTTCCAGCTGAAAGAAAATAAGAAATGAACTTTGACACGTGGGCCCTACTTGTCATAGAGGTGGTGCATGAGGACAGGGTTCACATGGCTTTTGAAGTGGCTTTAGGATGGGAGTGCCACGCGGACACGCTGACGGGGCAGCTATATCAGCAAAAGAAGGGAGGTGGCGCCTAGGTGGCGATGATGGGGACGCCACGTGGCGACCACATTGGACCCGAGCGGTGGCACGCTTGGCCCGATGGCTCGCCGGCGAACGACGGGGTGGCTGCCGGCGGCGAGGCCACCAGCGGCTAGAGGAAGTCACGGCGAAGTTGGGGCTCACGGATTTGGCGACGCGGCACGAAGCGGTAGCTAGCGGCGAGGTAAAAATGCGGCGGCGGCGGCGGCGGCGGTTGGTGGCGGCGACGATGCTCTGGGAGGCCCTTGGGGACGAGGAAGCGCGCACGGGGTGGCCCCGAGTCTTGTGAACCCGGAGGTGAGGTCGTAGGCGGCAGAGGAAGTCAGGTGGTGGCGCTAGGGGCAGCGGAGTGAAGCTTGGTGGTGGCGGCGAAAACTCGAATCGCGGCCGGGCTAGGGCGAGGGAGAGAGAGAGGTAGAGGGGAAATGGAGAGGAGTGAGAGGCGCATCCGGTGCGTGCATTTATAGGGTGTGGGGAGGGCTGAGGGAGAGGGTGGCGGTATGGGTGTCGGTGGTTCGGTCGAACTTGGTCTAAAGGCCGTCGTCGGGGTGCACAAGTGGCGGTGGTCGTGGCGGCGACGCCGCCTTTAATGCGCACGAGGTGGGGCGAGTCGGCGGAAGACGCGGCGCTAGCGTGGACGCCGCTCCCACTTGGCACGACGCTGTACCAGCTCGGCGAAGAAGACAACCAAGTGGGCGAGGCGGCTGACAAGGCGGCCCCACATGGCAGCGGTAGTGAGAGCGGGAGGCGGTGGAGGCGGTGGTCTGCGCCGGACAGGAGAGAGAATGGGATGGGGAAGTATGTTGGGCATGAGAGAAAAAGGAGAACGAGCCGAATGAATTTGGCCCAAAAGGTTTAGGGAGATTTAAATAGGTTTTTGATTAAACAAAATCCCAGAAAACGAAAAAGCTTTTTAGAAAATAGTTAAAGCCATCCAAAAATTCTAGGAAAATTCACAGAAGTCCCTTGAATTAAATGGAACTTAATAAAAATACTTTCAACTATACTTTAGCTTTTAATTTTGCAAATAAAATAGATTTTAATTTCGGGGCAAAGGAAAAAAACCATTTCTAAATTCCAGAAAACTCCAATAAACCAATTTTAATTTAATTAAAGTTTGATTAATTCAAATTAAATGGTTTTTTATTTCTAAATTTTAAGTTAAGCTTTAGCAATTCAATAAAACCAAAGGGTTACTTTTAAATTTTTGAAAATTTTCAATAACTTAGGAAAATTGGGATGTTACACAACCTGTCGCCAGGAAGATTAATTTTGTGCATATATAAATTGGTGAGTATGAAATAATTATTGCAAGATTGACAAACCTGAGGATCATTGGTCATCGCCGAACCGACGAGTAGTTCCATGTTGTGGCAAATATAGTATCAACAGATGTTGCAGGCCGGCGGCTGCTGGTGGCACTGCAAAAATAGAATTAGTTAGTTCGAGAGGCATACGAAGTGTTATATAGGATTAATGTATAATAGCGAATACCGGAAAATTTAGATCGTATCGCAGAATCCTTCCCTTGCAATTCCCTCATTTAGCAAAGTACACGGCGAACGACTTACGTGATTCCAAAAAGTTAGCCTTAGCCATTGCTAGATTGCTTGCTGGTTATTTGTTTGCTGCCGAAGAGAACAAATTGCTGCTGTTTTCTTGAGGAGTCGAGAGCATATACATCTATCTTTGTTGCTGTCTTTTTTATCGAAGGGAAGTTGATGTTTGTGCTGAACTGTGTGCAGTCCATCAGATCAAATATTGCTGCTACTGTCGCTTGGGAGATCACGTAGCCTTGTTCTTGCCGCACCAAGAGAAGGCAGTCTACTGTTGGGTTGTTGTATCGTGAAAGATCAGGTCGTCGTACATGTTCCAACTAAATTACTAGTTAGGCCGTTTCAAAGTAAGGAGGGCATATTTATTGTTGAATGGTCCAACTCAACCAATTAGTCAGGATTTTCCAACAAAATGGTCAAGTTCAATTTGTAGATCTTTTCAAGAATCGTGGTATAAAAAGTTAGATTCGTTGGATAAAAGATATTTAGAAGTCTTGATAATAAAAAAATCATTCGATGCTTTCGAGACATAAAAAATCGTAGAGTAAAGTTGCCTCGTAATCAAATATAGTGCTTTAGTGGTATGTTTTGTGTTGGTACTTGCATATTTACAAATATTTAGGACACCTTCCATTAGCCAAATACTACATTAATAAATTTGCTTATTTCATTTTGTTTTTATTCTATATACCTATGTATTTGGATAGCAAAAGACCGATAGATGCATTTTTTATATACTTGTCTTACGTTAGCTTCAACATATAATCACCACATTTGTTTTCATGTGGCTTCGCCACTGCTTACACATATTGATTCTTCACTGATATGGCACATAACACTCCTCACCTCCTCTTTCCTCTCACTTGTGCACCCGTAGCAGGCCGTCGTCGACGTGACCCGCATAGAGTGTTGCGACGAGGCAGAGCAACTCGCTTTTAGGTTAGTGAGAAGAGCCTAGGGAAGTCAGACGCGAGGTCATCAGCGCGTACATATAGTAGATATAAGCACAGTGTCAAGAGACGGTATCAAGGATCATCAACAGCGATCTGGCGCTGTCGAAGAAGAACTTGACGATCGTTACGAGCTCGAGCTCTTCTTGTGCCTCGTTGTACTCTATTAATAAAATACATACCTTTTCTACTCTTACTATCCAACTCTTTGTCTGTGGCGACCAAGTAACCATGCATTTCCGGTATCATAACTAGTGTTAAAAAACCATAGGTAACCCAGCTAGTAATCCGGTGGGTATAAGGGTTTTTTCTGTACCGTTCGGATTTGAAATTTTCAATTGCAATTCCCCAAAATTGATGAATAAATAATATAAGCCCGTTTTCGTCTTGTTTTCGTTTTAATTTTGCATATTTGAACAGTTTTTGAGTTGTTACCAAGGTAACCCATGAGATGCTAGAATCAGCCATGAAGCGGTTCTAGAGCCCGGTTCTTTGTGTTCCGAAACCCTGATAGCAAACATTCATCTATTCAAGACCTCTAGTGAATAAAAATGTAGTACGTAGTCTTTTCTTGAGAGGAGGAAACATAAAGAAACAATGATCCAACAGTACCGAAATATTTTGTGCACCACCGGTATCAACATAGTGTATATACCATCTTTAAGCAAATCACGTACTCAAGGCGCAAGCTCGGAGGCAGAAACCCCTAGGTATGCTTGACTTAGGGCATGTTTGGTTCGAGGCCTGAAAGCCGTGCCTGAAAAAAAATGGTGTCTGAAAGTAGCCTGAGAACCAGATGATTTTTGCTTGATCAAGTAAACCTGGAGATATGGTGTTTGATTGATAATACGTGCCTGGAGATAGAAAGAAAAGAGAAAACTAAAGAGATAGCTGTCTGGAGATAGCTGCCTGTCCAGGCATTCAATTTATACGCCTAGTTGTCAGGCTTCAACCAAACGAAGTCCAGTCGGCCATTCGGCTCTGCTCCTGGTCAAGCCTGCGCTCGTCAGGTCTCAAAGCAAGCAGACCCTTAGAGATAGCATCCATGCAAGCGGCCAAGTTGAAGACGGATTTCTGGCAGTACGTACTCCACATGGGCATGTCGCCGATGTTTGGTTTGATGCGAATCGTTGCCTTTTTTTTCGTACCAAAAATTCGTACTGTTTGAGCATATTTGGCGAGCATTTGATTTGCTACCAAACTTTGGCAATGTTATCTTCTTTCTTGTTTGGCCATGTTTCCAATTTTGATGACCAGATTTTGGAAAGGACTGATGTAGCAAATTAGCAATTTTGACGTCAAACCAGCCCCTGAAACGTTATACTAGTCTGGTTCGATGGGAGGGACCATACCGATGCCTGGCCTAACGGGTGAGGGTGTATTACGTTACGCACGGGGAGGGTTTAGCGGCAATCATCACAAGGTGGCGGCGGCTATGACAGTCGGCTCCAGGCTTCCGCAAAGATATCTGGGCATCTGGCTTCATCTTCCTCAGGTTTGGACTTCTGGGAATTTTTGTTATTGGGTTTGGATTTTGGCCCAACGATTGGGCATTTTCTTCCCCAAATTGCAGGGAGAGACGCTGCATGACGCTGAGCCGGTGGACCACGACGGAGTGAGCCTAGGAGAGTATGTACAGTATAGGTGCTGGTGCTGGTGCTGGTGCTTGCATAAAAATACCGGGTTTATTTTTGCCACGTACGATGGCTCGGGTGCTTGCACAGAGGAAGCGATGCTTAAGTTTGCTCGATGCCTCGTCGATGCTTGCACGCATAACTTCCTTTCGTTTTAAATTGTTGCTTCGATCGAAGATCCACCGAGGATCTTGACCCTGGGCCGCGCATGCCATCGAGCTCAACCAGTGTCTGCATGTGGGCGTCCACCATCAAGCTAAGTGCTTGTTTGGTACGGCCCTGGTTTCGGTTTTTCGTTCAAAAAAATTAGATGCCGTTTAAATGGGAGACTTTTCGCACTAGTTTTTCCCGAAGTCAGAAACCGCCTATAATGCGAGAAAGTCGAAAGCCGCCGTGGAGCAGCTTCCCGCAACCCCTGTTTCGCATTTACCCCTCAACTTCACATGTATTTACCACTCTTGCCATCGCATACTAAACCCTAACCACACGCCCCTGAGCCCCTGACCCCGAAGACTTCTTCCTCCAGCGAAGCGCCGCCGCCTCTCCTCCTACCCACGCGCCGCCGCCGCCCGCCATCCTCCCCGAGCCGCCACCGTCGGCCCCGATCTGCCGCCGCTCTCCTCCGCCCCCGAGCTGCCGCCATCGACACCGACGCGACAGCCGCTCCCCCGGCACCACTTCTACCGCCGCCCTCTTCCTTCCCCACTACTACAAAAAAGGTCTTTACAAACGGTTCAAAAACGTCATCACAGACGGTTTCATGAGCCGTCTGAGTTTATTGGTCAGTAATGACATGAGATCATCACATACGATTATTAACTCAAAACCGTCAGTGATAGTCGACTATCACAGACGGTTTGTAGATGAAACCGTCTATGATAGATGATGCATCACAGACGATATGTCCTAAGGAACCGTCTGTGATATTCTTTTGTATTGATAAATCTATTTCTGTTTATTGGCTAGTCTCAGGAAATGTTAGCCATGCCCTCTGAAACAAGCTGAAACGCAACAAGTTGTATACATCCAATTCACATTCATTTCAGAAACAAGCACATCCAATTCGCATTCATTTCAGAAACAAGCACATCCAATTCGCATTCATTTCAGAAACAAACACATCCAATTCACAAATCAATTAACTAAAATTAACCATTCATGTATATTTACGCACATGTACCATTAAGTTCAATTTTATCACAATCAAGTTCAATCTACATTGTGGAACTTTCGATCTGGATTTATGACCTAACTAGTCAAGAATGATGCAAATTGTCCTCGAATTTTTATGAGCTAGCCCTGTTCCAACGTAGTTTCGGCGATGCTCGCAACCTGTCGCTAGGAAGATTAAATTCGTGCTTATATAAATTGGCAAGTATGAAATAATTATTGCAAGATTGACAAACTTGAGGATCATTGGTTATTGTGGAACCGACGAGTAGTTCCATGTTGTGGCAAACATAGTATCCACAGAGGTTGCAGGCCGACGGCTGCTGGTAGCACTGCAAAAATAGAATTGGTTAGTTCGAGAGGCATTACTACAAAGTGTTATATAGGATTAATGTGTACTAGCTAGCGAGTACCGGGAATTTTAGATCGTGTCGCAGTATCCTTCCCTTGGATTTCCCTCTTTTAGCAAAGAACACGGTGAACGACCTATGTGATTCCAAGAAGTTAGCCTTAGCCATTGCAAAGGAAGGAAAGACTACAATAGAGTTTCTATGGAGGAAATGTGTTTACCTGTTGATTAAATGACGAACAACTATGAAGTCATGGTTGGCCCTCTGTAGGGAATCTAGGTATATTACCATGTTCTGTTTTGGTATAATTACAATTAGAATCCAGTAGAACCTACACAAGTATATCACCATGGTCATTAAATATAAGTTTGTGTTGCTTATAAAGTACAAATCAACAAGTATAGCCAATAGTGCAACACTTACTCCTGGTTGTAGGGCAAAAGTATGAGTTCCTTGTTGCGGTGAGATAGCAATGACTCTATCATGTAATTCTCGACGAATTTTGCATTCTCCTTGATGGTTTGCTCAGAGACCACGTGTGGGTCGAGGAAACCTACCGGTGAATTCCTTAATTCGGCTTCAGAAATCATGTATCTATATACAAAAGCAAGGAGTTATATATAACATTTATCGGTATTACACGAACATTGACTGTGATTGTACACACTTACAGTATCCAGCATCGCATGAGTGAGATATCGAGGGAGTCGAGGTTGAAGGGACAGAACAAGTCCTCGAAGGTCACTGTGAAGACACGGTCTTGAGCCTCGTGGTTAAAATAATCCTTCTTGAACTTGACGGTGACACCCGAGCATCGTTGTTCATCCGTCTTGTTGGTCTGTTCCATGTACCATATATACAATCTTGTGCAAGCCAATCCTAGGGTAGGGTTGTCTAACCTCTCAACCAACGGCTCGTCTAGCATAAATTTCTGGGCCAACGGCAAGAAGGGGATATCAGAACAGGAGTCAACCGTCTTCGATTTGCCCTTGTTGCCTCGCTTTGTAGAGGTCGACTTCACAAGAGTCGACTGAGAACGAGGTGTAGATGCATTTAATGCACCGGGCCCTTGCCGCCGATGCAGTAACCGGTGCGATCGGCTCCGTGGACTTGACAGATTGCGGGACATTCCGTGAAGTTGACACCGAAGCAGGTAGCTCCAGGCATATGTCCCTCTTGGGCCACTGATTGAATGCTCCAATGGCTTGCTCTAGAGTCATGACCTCGTCGTTTGGGGTAATATGCAGCGGGACGGTCGCGAAATTAGCATAAACACCGTCCACATTCACTTTTGTGAAACCCGACGGTAGATTTACACCGTGCACCAAAGCCCCGACACCGGATGGATACACTTGGCCCCAAGTAGCATCTAGGGCAACAAAGACATATCTCACTTGGAGCTTGTACTTCGTAGCCACCTACATAACAATACAAAATTAGCTACTCCAACAGGCCTATCGATGGATCGAGCATTCCAGAGATAATAATTATTACATGGATGTCATCGATAGGAAATCTGTCGTCGTCTATTTGGGGGTAGGGTTAGGATTGGACGCGTAGTTACTCGGAAGTTTGGGGGGCTAGCTAGCACAGTAGGGGCAAGGGCTTGCAACTGATTTAGGACTTGCAACTAAACTTCCCAAAGCTTTTCCTCAAAGCTCTCCATCTGTTGTTCTGTTGAAGCTTTGGTGCGATCATCGATCTCATCTCTGAGGAATTCAGTGATCTCATCTTGGAGGGACTAATGAATCTCCTCTCGTAGCTTTGCATCGCGCTCGGCTTTGGCTCTCTTCCTACTCTGGTACGATTCGGAGTCCTCTCGGAACCCATCTTTCCATAGAACGTAAAGACCAACGCCTCTTGTGCGACCCGGGTGCTCATTGTTTCCCAGGGCCGCGGAGAGTATATCTCTTTCCCTGTCCGTCTGGAATGAGCCTTGGGAAAATTGTGCACTCAGCGTTACCTGTAATAGCCTAACATGTCATTTCACTTCCTATGAAGTTATGGAATAATTACAAACTAGGTAGTTCGATATCTTACCAGGCGCCGGGACACTTCCTCATCTGCGGGGTTTGGAAAGGAGATTTTTCCCATAGACAGGGACATAACCTCCCCATTAACCAGTTTCGGGCGCGCTCATCGGTGATCTCGGCAAATGGCGGGGAGACATTCGAATGGCTTGCCTGCTGGTCCTGATCCCTCCATATCGGGATTTTACCCGCATACCCAGCGGTGCCGAGTCTGTGGGGGTGCTTGTTTTTTGCCTGGAGAGCCCTGTGCACCACACTTTCACTCCTAAAATCATCTGTCGTCTTCTTCGCCACAAAGTCTTCCCAGCGCTCTTCCAAGAACGGATACTTGTAGAAGGGCCTCAGATCCTTCTCCACGTAGTTCTTGACAAGCGTGCTCTTAAAGTTCTTCCACGCTTTGCATGCCTGTAGCAACGTGTGTCATCGCACAGAGTCCTAGTATTGTTTTGGGATCTCGAACGATCAAAAAATATCCGTCAGCAGCTGACCTTTCAGAACTTTGGTCAACTCCTACCACGAATCGTAGGTGATGTTGACCTATTCCCGTGCAACTATTCCGACCATTCTCCAGAATGCGGACGCTGCTCGACGAGAATTGATAGGGGTCCCAGACTAATCGACCTCCGTGATGGTAAATCGGTCCGCGGGCCTTTTCGATATTCCTCTTCTTCTACCGCGCTTGGATATTCCAGAGGACGGTGCATCAGACATATGAGGCGACAATGACGAAGAATGAGCTGAAGACATCTTCACAAGAAATAGAAGTTCTGACACGCATGAACATATTATCATAAGATTCGATCTCTATGTGTAGGGTATACACACCAATTAATAATAATTAACATAAACATGTAAATCCTCCAAGTCATTTAAAAGGAATAATATGCTCAACACAAACATCATGTGAACACATAAAATCAGCATAAAGCTAAGATTTAACATTTTGATATTGCTCTCAGATGTAGAGTAAGCATTCCAATTAGAGCTCAAGTTCAAACCCGATTATCAAAACAATTTCAGTACAAGACTATTATCATCATAGAGCATTCATCTCAAGCCCACCACACCACATTGCAATATATTTCAGTAGTAGTATCAAAACAAATACCATATGAATCACTAACTAAAACAAATACAAATTCCTAAAACAAGTACAACACGTCATACTACTCAGTGTTTGAACCAGATACCAGCGCAATTATCATGAGTCAATGAGGACCATGACAGCATGACATATTATTGATAGAAAGAGTGAGGGAAAGGGGCTTCAAGGTCAGCAACTCAGCATTGGTTACCTTTGGGCATCGAGGAGAAGGACGAGCAGGGAGCACTACCAGAGCAGCAGGACGGCGTCGAAGGGGAGGCGCACCGGGCTCGGGGGAGGAGGCGCGCTGGGCTCGGGGGAGGACGCGTGCCGGGCTCGAGGAGGAGGCGGTGTCGAGGATGGCGACGACGAGCTCGGGAGAGGAGCCGTGCCGGGCTCGAGGAGGAGGCGGCATCGAGGATGGCGGTGACAAGCTCGGGGGAGGAGGGAGGAGTTGAGAAACTTAATCGTTTGAGTGGGAGGCGCAGGCAAACCCTAGAGTCTGAATATAAATAGGGATGGACATCACAGACGGTTCTAAAGTAGAACCGTCTGTGATATATGATATATCACACACGGTTCCAATAAATAACCATCTGTGATATATGATGTATCACAAACGGTTTTTACCAAGGAACCGTCTGTGACATATAATCACAGACGGTTTGTAGATGAAACCGTATGTGATATTATTTTGTATTGGTTAATCTAGTTCTGTTTATTGGCTAGTCTCAGGAAATGCTAGCCATGCCCTCTGAAACAAGCAGAAAACACAACAAGTACATGTATATACATCCAATTCACATTCATTTCAAAAACAAGTACATCCATTTCACAGTACAAATCAATTAACTCAAATGAACTAAAATTAACCATTCATCAGAACGTACATATACACACATTGTTCAATTAATCTTTAAAAATTAGCCCTTCATGATGATCGACACATATGTAGCTAGTTTCGTCACGTTGTTCTTCCTCGATCCTTATGCCTTTTTCGAAAGGAGGCAACTCGTCAAATTGATTGTATTCTTCCTCGTCCACTACATTCTCAACTCCGACAATCCTCCTTTTTCCATGAAGAACTACGAGGCGCTTCTTATTTGCCTTGTCGGTTACATAGAAGACTTGAACAACTTGGTTAGCGAGTACGAATGTTCGTCTTTGTATTCGACACGTTCGAGGTCCACGGTAGTGACACCATACTTGTTGACCTTCACCTGTGGGAGATGGACCCAAGGCACCAAAATAGGGGGATCTTGAAAAGCACGTAGTCGAGCTCCCATATCTCCTCTATGAGCCCATAGTAGGAGCTCCTCAGCCCATCGGTACTAAATGCATCTATGCGGACACCGCTGTTCTGGTTAGTGCTCTTTATATCCTAAGCCTGCGTATAGAATGTGTACCCATTTATATCGTATCCTCGCCATGTCACAACTGTAAATCTTGGCCCTTTTGCCAACCATGTCAGCATATCACTTGACGGGCTCCTAGCGAGTCGCTCCTTCAACCATTGGTTGAACTGACTGTTGTGTTGTCTCGTGATCCAAACATTCGGCCACTCCGGATTCTATTACCGAAGCACGTCCAGCCGGTCGATATCTGTGCGACACTTGGTCATGTATTGCAAGACCGTGAAATGGGCTTGAGCATACGCATCCATATCTGGAGTGATTGTTTTCCTACCGATAGTCCCAATACCCTCGAGCCGCCCCTCATGGCGAGATCGAGGCACACCTATCGGTTCGATCTGAGCCATGTAATCGACGCAAAACTCAATGACCTCTTCGGTTGCATAACCTTCGACGATGCTGCCCTCCGGTCAAGATCGATTCCGTACATAGGACTTGAGAATTCCCATGAACCTCTCGAACGGGTACATGCTACGTAGGAACACGGGCCCACACATATTTATCTCCCTCACAATGTGAACAATGAGATGGACCATGATATCGAAAAACGACGGAGGGAAATACATCTCAAGATCACATAGAGTCGTCACCACCTCGTCCTGCAGAGCATCTAGTCCTTCAGGATCGATGACCTTCTGAGCAATTGTGTTAAAGAAATAACACAGCCTCATGATTGTCTCTCGGACCTTGATCGTCAAAATAATTCTAAATACAATAGGAAGCATTTGTGTCATCAGCACATGACAATCATGAGACTCCATGCCAATTAACTTCAAATCTTCCATCGAAACAAGTTTCTTCATGTTGGCGGAGTAACCAAACGGAACTTTCACACCATGCAAGCACTGGCACAGTTCAGTTCTCTCAACCTTGGACAGAGTGTAACAAGCAGGGGGAAGGTACGTTTATCCTTTATCGGTCTTTGTTGGTGCTAACTCAAGTCTAATGTCCATATCAACCAAGTCAAGCCGTGCGTTGACACCATCATTTGTTTTGTCACGAATGTTCAGTAAGAGACCAATCAAGCTATCACATATATTCTTCTCTACGTGCATGACGTCGATGCAGTGGTGAACTTCTAGGTGCTCCCAATAAGGTAAGTCCCAAAATACTGATCTCTTCTTCTAGATGCTCTTCTCACGGGTCCTCGATTTACGTCCCTTTTCGAGCACAACATCTAAATCCTTAACCATATCATAGACCTCTTTTCCACTTAAATGCCTTGGAGCTAAACTGTCCTCCTTCTCTCCGTCGAATTGTTTCTTCATCCTGCGGTATGGGTGAGCCCTCCGAAGGAACCTACGGTGACGCATGTACACGATTTTGTGCGAGTGATTCAGCCACACACTCTCGGTATCATCTAAGCAGTAAGTACCGGCTTTGGCCCCTTTTGTACTCTGGCCCAACAGGTTAGCAAGGGCAAGATAATCATTTATGGTGAACAACAACAAGGAATGTAAAGTGAAGTTCTCGTTTGTACGCATCCCATACATGTACTCCTTTAATCCACAGTATTTTTAGATCTTCCATCAATGGTGCTAGGTACACATCAATATTATTCCCAGGTTGCTTCGGCCCTTAGATAAGTATCGACAGCAAAATATACTTCCGCTTCATACACGACTAAGGAGGAAGATTGTAGATACAGAGCGTCACGGGCCAAGTACTATGTCGGCTGCTCATGTTACTAAAAGGATTCATTCCATCTGTACTCAATCCAAATCTTATATTTCTCGGTTCTGCACCGAAGTCTGCAAACCTCCTATCAATGTTTCTCCACTGGGCGGAATCAGCAGGGTGTCTTAGTTTTCCGTCATTCTTATGCTCCTCTAAGTGCCAATGCAACAGTTTTGCATTCTTTGGGTTCGCAAAAAATCGCTTCAAACGGGGAATTACAGGAAGGCTACTATACTAGGCAATTTTCAGCATAAATCAAGTTTTTCTTTGAGATAACCGATATAGATTCAAATTGCCATTTGTAAAACATTTAGAAAACAATATATACAGCAGGTAATCCCAATTCATTATCAACAACAATAGATACTCCAATTATAATCAACACACGAACTTCCCGCTCGTGACACAATTCATTCCTTAACAAATCAACACGCGAACTTCTCGTTCGTGACAACATATAAGATTTGAACAATTCAACACATGACCTATCAACATAACCCAACCCAAATTCCCATAAGCTGACTATGCATCGTTTCACCAAGCGATGTCCATAACCGGGGACACGACTATTTGAATATATTTTAAACTCTGCACAGTTGTACAACTTTACCCACACGATATGAATATCTCATAATGTCGGCCAATGCACTCTTCCGTAGGAGTGTGACTGAGATATCATAACGAGGCCATTACAATATCATGTCCAAACTATCAAACCACCCGAGGATACACACCATAGCAGATTATCGTTCGCCTGGACCACGGCTAACCTCGTTGTGTAAGTAAGTCCCTTGCGCACAAGAGACCCTTAAGGGCAAGTAAGACGACACTTAACATGCCCCACTAGATTGACAAGAAAACAACAACAGAACACGAGCCACCGGTAAAACCTTGGCAACTACCGTTGCTCAAACAACAATTGTCAATCTAATTGTGTTTTGATAGCTAACACACAACAAATTATTTAGCCAAGCCATCGCCCATAAACCCAGCATGTGGTTGCACGTGAGACTTGGTTCGACACACCAAAGACCGGTCCTTAATCACCCAGACGGGGCTGCACGAATCTGGGACAACCTCCCTTCATCAACCTATCACCCGTCCAAGTCCAACACACAACAACCACCCAACAAGACCACAAGAACCAGATTCGAAGATCTGGACACAATCCTCAGTTTCAACATAATTCAATCCATATAATCCTCAAATTTTATCAAGATTCAATTCAATGCACCGGCCGATGGACTAGCTCCATCAACCGCTTTCGGCTACAACTACTAGCATGGCTAAGCCTCGTTTTACAAATTACCAACAAAACCCATATAATATGTATAACCTTAATCATTCAAGGTAACAGGGAAATCAACATTCAAAGAGGGCCAATGCAGCAAGAGGATATAACTAATTCTACCAAATTGACATACAAGTATTTGAAATTAAGCAATGCATAGAATACTTGAAAATCAACATAGATACTTTTCGAAATTAATAGGAATTCAACATACATCAAAGGAAAGAACTGCTTGCCTTTGCTGTGGATGGTCCATGTGCTAATGATAACCACTCTTGATCACACTCGTACCTTCGAAAACTATCGAACGCAAGAAAACAGCGTATAAGAATAATAACACCGAAAACATCCAAAAATTCAATATCATCCAAAATGCATGCAACTTCTACAGTGGGTAGATTATGATTTTAGATGAATTTAGGTTAAAGAATTATTCCATTTGGATTTAGTATGTGAAAGTTATATTGGTTTGAAAATCAGCATCTTGGAAAATGCTGAAAAATGGAGCTCGGTTACTATTCATCTGAAATTAATTATTTGGTGAAAAATTGTAGAATAGTGGTGGGAAAAAGGATTACACAGTTAAATAGATAATAGAATTACATGACCAAAATAACTTGGTTCATCTCATTTGGAGTTCATATGAATTTTTGAAGTTAAACAAATTTCTAGTGTAAAAACAATTCTTTACGAATTTAATTCTAACTTTGAAATTTTCTGGGGCAGTAACATGTTTCACAATTATACCATTTGAAAGTAAATTAAAAATCCAAACTAACAAAATTGGTTTCATTCAATCTGGAGTTGTTTTGAATTAGTTCTGAATTTTTGAATTTCTAAACCAAATTCATGTTGTAAAACAATTTATATTGAATTTTCATAATTAAAGAATTACATTTATACTGAGGTGATTCAAGCCATGGTCTATGATAGGTGGGTTCAACACGTCACACACACTAAGAAATCGATTAAGTGCTAAAGACAGGATTATCACCTAAGCGCGACGGGCCAGCGCAATGGGGCTCGCCGTAGTCGTCGCCGAACTCGTCCGCGCCCGCTCGTCCTCTCGTCCGCGTCCACTATTCCACTCTTATTAACAGTGGATACAATGGAGTCTTCTCTAGAAGAAACATCATCAAGTTATAAACTTTGCATCATCATCAACAACAACCACATTTGGCATGAGGTAGCTAAAATCAGCTAAAACAAACTAGCATTGTTTCTGCCCACCTTGGTCTTTAGTGCATAACTCCCAAACCACTAATTCAAACTGCATGAAACTTTGCAAGAATTCATTTCAACAAGTCCTCAACATGCTGTCCAAATTTCAGCCGAATCCGACACCATATGACCCCTCAATCGGATCAAGTACCAAGATTGCGCACCTCTGATTATACTGCAAACAGAACAGACTAAACCACTCTCAATTACGGTGCTCAATTAAACCAATCCTCAAACCAACTGATCACAACGAAGTGCTCTATGTGTAAAACTAACTCACCAAGTTTGGAGCCTAACCAACGAAGTTTGAGCCTCCGACCATGAGCTTGAAGCAGGTCGAGCAAGAGCCACTAAGCTGAACCTACCTTCACTTCACTTCTCCTCTCTTCTCTTCCTCCCATCGGCCGGCCACCTCAGCGCCGCCTTACATGCATGCAGTGCCTCGGCTCCCTGCTCGCTGGGCCGCCACTACACCGGCCTTGTCTCGGCTCAGCCACCGCCGGTTATCGCCGAGAGTCTTCTTTGGGCACAGACCGAGGCTGTGATCTGGCGCCTCGCCTTGCTCGGGCCACCAATCGCCTAGGTGCCACGCCGCTGGGCCAGGCCTCAGTTGCCCTGCCTTGCTCACTATTACATGTACAGCATGCTGCCATTGCTTGCAGCTGCTACTTCTTCCACCCAAACAGCCACTGCTCTGTGAGGTTCCAAAGGTGTGAAGAAACAAGCAGCAGAGAAGGACTTTCTCGGTTTGCTCTTTGTGCAAGTAAAGAGAGCTAGGACAAGGAGGATTCCAACAGAGCTAGCTCCAGTCTAGCACCCTCTACTCTTCTTTCTCTTCTCTCCAAAACACTCAAAAGCACTTGCATGCGAAATCCAATTACATGAATGGAGAGCTTGTGTGATGAAGAAGACAAAGGTATGACATGCAAGGCTTAAATCTCAGTTTTTGGTTGGGATTTAGAGGAGAGAAGGTGTGGAGATGAGCATGAGTTGGAGAAAGAATGGGGGGTGCTGCTGGAGGAAGAAAAAGATGGCAGAGAGGAGGCAGTGTGTTGTTGAAGTGTTGATGGCAGTGGGAGATAAAGAAAAGAAGAGAGATGGCAGTGCATAGCAGGACTAGATTGGTGGGGGGGAAAGGAAATGAGAGAGAGAGGATGGATTCGGCTGGGGCATGAAGAAATGTAGTGGCGTGGGACCAAGGGATGGCAGTGTGGTGCTTTTGGCTGGGCAAGGCAATGGGCAAAGGTTGGGGAAAATTCAAAATTCAAAAGGTATTTGACTTACCGGTTTTGACTGAGTGATTTAACATAGCAAATAAATTGTAAAAATTCCAAAAACTTTTGTGAGTGTTCTCGGAGTGAAATAGAACCTAGGAAAATTTGTTGTAGGTACTGTTCATTCTCCAGTTGTTAGAATTAATTCATTTTCAAATCTGCATTTGTGAGTTGGTTTGAATTTTGGTGATGTCGGCTTTACTTCTAAAATTTTGGAAAATTCATATCAATTCAAGATGAATAATCTAGTGTTTTAATAAATTATTTCCAGAAAATTTTATGCCCAAAATTCTCTGGATTCAATTGGAAGCTTGATTTCAACATAAAGTTTTAAAATCGAAGTGAATTTTATTACAAACAACAAAAGTTTGAAATTGATCCAAAAATTACACACAAACACATGATATGCTCTAAACTAACTTAAGGATTTTGGGGACGTTACAAAACGTTTCTCTGAGTCCTCCATCAAGCCCCGGAATTTAACATACTCCCTCTCATCACAGTTTCCTTCTGCATCGCGAAGCATCTGATTTAAATTGTCACTGTGCAGCCTATCCAAATCGGAACCACAATTGACATCATCCGGCGGCATATCGTTGAGTTCCTGTATAATATGCTCTTCACCGTGACTGGTCCAACGTGTGCTTCAATCTGCGCTCAGTTCTTAAACATCTTCAGATTCTCGCAGTCAATGCATGGACAGTACATATATTCCGCCCCCTTATTCAACATATCCTCCTCGGTAGCTCTTGTAAAAGCAGACACGTCATTAATGTACTCTTCACTCACACGGTTCTCAGCGTACATCCAGCTTCGGTCCATCACACGGTTCGTATTGAAAACCCTGGAAATAAATAAAAGGGTGATTTTGAAAGCGTATTTTCTGAGGCTTAATTATGCTTTCCATCATAGAAAGCGTATTTTTCTCTGAACTAAAGGTGGCTTTTTTCATTTTTTTCATTTTTCTGGATTTTATTAACTTACATGTGGGCCCTACTTGTCAGTGACTCATTTTTCATTTCATGATTTTATTTATAAAATCTATGGCAGTCCCATATGTCACAGACTCGTTAGTTTATTAACTAAATGATTAAAAACAATAGGATTTGAAGCTCAAATTGGGTTCAGGGTGACATCGTATTGTTAATAGTCGTGGCTCGAGGCCCTAAGGTCGCCTGAGACGAACTGACGGTGATGTCCCGTGGCGGCGCCATGGGTTTCACTAGCGATTTCGGCGTAAATGTTTGAAACTACTCAAATTAAAGGATGCTTATGCTCTAGTAGCTCACCTCGATCATGAGGAAGGTGTCAATGAAGTCGGGGAAGGTCCAAGGCGGCTAGTCGAAGTCGGGGAAGGTCCAAGGCGGCTGGTCGTTGGTCAACAGAGGCGACGGCAAGCTCCTCGGTGACAGGTCTTCTCGGTGGAAATAAACTAAAACCAAGCACATGCACAGCTTTAGGGGGACATATAGGTGGGGAAATCGACCTTGGTGGGGTCCAGGACTCACCAGAGAAGAATTGGCGTCAATGGCGGCGGCGGTGACAGAGAGGTCCATGGTGACAGCTCGGCGTGGGCGACAATAGTTGAAATGGACCACACGAGCGGGCTCAGTGAGGTGAGGCGATACTCAAACTGGGCACAGAGTGGCGATGGACTCACCGGGCTTAGAGATCTCCCGCGGTTACCGTAGCGCCAGAGATGGAGATGAAGAAGACTCTGTTGGGGAGCTATGTACACTGCACCGTCTGTGATGAGTTAATTATCACGGATGGTTTTCAACAAAAAACCGTCTGTGATATGTAGTAATATCACAGACGGTCCATGTTGAAAACCGTTTGTGAAGTATCACACACGGTTCTGATAAAAAACCGTCTGTGATATTGGGTAATATCACAAACGGTTTTTTGTTAGAACCGTCTGTGATACTTCACAGACGGTTTTCAACATAAACCGTCTTTCAACATAAACCGTCTGTGATATTACCTCTTCACAGACTGTTTTTAGCGCGGAAAGTAACACAGATGGTCGCTAAACAAAAACCATCTGTGATTGTGTTTAATACATACGGTTTCGATGAACCGTCTGTAATCACGCGTCCAGCATTAGCATTTTTGTAGTAGTGCCGAGCTCCTCCCCCGACGTCGCCTCTGTCGTCGCCAGCCTCCTCCTTCCCCAAGCATCGCTGAGCTCCTCCCTCGACGTCGCCGTCCTCCCCCACCACCGCCGAGTCGCCCCTAACCCTAGCCGTCGCTGGTTTTTATTTGTTTTCCTTTCCCTTTTTTATTCTTATGTAAAGTATTTTTTATTATTGTAATAATTATTTATGTATTAATTGTTTATTGTAATAATTATTTATGTATTAATTATTTATTGCTAATTGTCATTAATTACGTTAATTGTTGTCTATTGCGTTCATTCCTATCAATTGCGTTAATTATCGTTAATTGCAGTAGGCGTCATTAATTACGGTCAATTGCTTTAATTGCGGTAGTTGTCGTCAATTGCATTAGTTTGGCGTTAATTGTTGTTAATTATCGTTAGTTGTCATTAAATATCGTTAATTGCCACCAATTGTAGTTAAACAGCATCAAACAAGCCATTACTTGTCTCATGGGCATTTCAGATATTTTTCATCTCAGAAGCTACAACCAGCCTACTTAAAAGCCAAACAACCAAACACCAAACCTCTTCAGCTCAGCCGTTTAGCCCTGCAGTCCAGCCGGAAGCCGATTTTTAGAAAAGCTACGGGTGTGCCAAACAGGGCCTAAAGTGCTCAACTTGTGGCCCCATGGTTGCACGCCACCCTTGGCCATGCCCTCGCCGATGTTGCTCGCGCCCGATTGCAACCTCGCGCCTACCTATAGCCATTGGCGACAAGCTGCCATGCTTCATCACGCCCGTAGGGCCGGCACAGTGGTTCACCTTCCCACGCTGCTAGAAGCGTCGGAGTGCCCGAGCGCCGCTCGCCGACGATAACCCTTTGTGTCGCTGAAGTAAAAGAGCAGAGAGAAAGAGATAGGGCTACAAATAACAAGATGTCGAGTGGATGAGGTGTGGATAAGGTAGCTTACTGATCTCTATACAATTGATATCGTAACTTAGAAAAGAAAAACTAAAGGCTTTGCATTGGAGATCACATATGCTTGTATGAGTACTAACAAGGTAGTTGGACCATTTAAGCATGTGTATACATTTGCTTACATAGGAGATGAGAGTTTTTATACTAGTTCCTAATGATGTGGCAATACAAGATAGCAACTACAAATACACATTTTATACTGAGGCAAATCCCTTTATGTCACTGAATAACTTTGTTTGTTTCTTATATACGATTGATGTCTCACTGACATTAATCCTTTTGTATTCTACATGCCCTAATGCGCCAGGGGGAATTCATTATTTGCTCTCACATCAGTTGGATATTCAGAAACTACACTCATTCCAGATGTAATACATGTTTTGCCCTCATGTTAGTCTGTTTCTTCGTTATTTGCCATCTTTGCATTATTTTAATCATTTCTGCCCATTTTCCTGTTACAAGGCACGCGAAAGTACCTTTTTACCGCTCGGTCAAGCCAACCCCCATTCCCCTCGCACCCGACCAAATCTGCTCGCACCCAACCAAGTCTGGCTCGCTCGCTCTACGGTTCCTCCATTCTCCCCCATTCTCCTTCTCTTCTCTGTTCTTGCGCTCCCAACATTACTCAAAGGCGGCGGCACAGCACTGGTGGATGTGGTTTGGGTGTGGCGGCGGAGCAAGCTAGTAGTGCGCCATGTATCCAAAGGAGATCCCAGTCGGGTATGTCCCCGTTTACCTTTGTTGCTTCCTCGATCTCTATCTTTTTCTGTTGTGCTTGATGCGTGTGAACAACGTAGCTTGGAACAATTTAGTTGCGCTAACTCGAAATTTCTGTTTTACTCTCTTGCAATTCTGGTAGGATTGACCCTAAAATGATGTTTAGGATAAACGTTAGAGTTGGAGACTATATTGCGGTGTTGAACGATGGTAGCACAACGGCTATGCCACGTAGAGATCTGAAGCAGATAGTGGATATTAAGGGGTACACGATTGACAACTTGTATGCTGATCTTGGAGAAAGAATTATTTGGGGACCTTCTCAAGAGGCATTGGCATACAGGGTTGACAAGATAACCAATGAACATGTCAAGTTTCTGTACACACATGAGTTGCAGGAGGCATTAATGGATCGGTGGACCCTTAAAAACTTGTTCTTGTCTATAGAGGTTGTCCACAAACCCGGATATCAGTGCAGTTAGTGATGCGGGGGGATGCCCGATCTTCACAACGTAGGATCGATGATAACTTTGGATCCGTGCAACCTGACGAACCGATGGCGCCAACCACTGTCAAAACAGCAACCCGCGACAAAAGAATTCGCCCAACCACACGCTCGTGATCCCATCTACCTGACCACACAAAGTAGAAGTGTCGCTGCTCCTGCAAAACACAAGGAACCACAAGAACAACGGGGTTGAGAACGCCCAATTCCCCTCTAGGTTGCACTGTATGTCAAACCCTAGGAAGAACAAGCGTATAGCTCTCTCTCTCAAAATAATAGATTCATATTCGTGGTCCCCCTCCACTAAAAGTAGTACATCTAATTATATAACCTCTAGGGTCGGCTGGCTACAGGACCGAACCCTACTCGGTTCCATCCAAATTAAGCGCACACGAAATTGGTTCGATCTCGACGGCACACAGGCCTGACTCATCACGTCATCAGATACTAATGAAATTCGGTTTCCTAAATATCTCAACAACCAGGCGTCCCTTCCTTCCTTGTTTCTTTATTCTTGTGTTACCAACCGAGAGCTCCTTTTTTAATTCTTGTGTCTCCAACTGAAAAGCACAGCTAGCTTTGTTTTGGTTGGACAGCCTCTAGATGCTTCACTTTAGCTAGCTTCGATTTCCATGCCAATAGGTGTGACTTTGATGATTCAGTTGCATGCATATAACAACTCACGTAATACACTTGGATTGCATCTCATGGCTTGGCTTTCTTTTGGCTTGGTCACGTGGCACCCATGCATACATCTCATGGCTTGGTTTCCTCACGTGGCTTGGTTTCCTCACGTGTATGTACATGTATGTGCATTGGAAAACATGCAACCCATACATGCATGCAAACTTGTCATGCACACTTGGTCCTTCCTTGTTTAGTGCGGTACATGCATGCACACATACAGCCTTTATTTCTTCTCCACGTATGCATTGTCTTCTTTTGGTGTCCCCATCCTCCTCACGCGTAAACCTGAGAACAATTAAAATACTAGCATTAGGTAGTAACCAGTCATCATGTAAATAAAAACGACATTCAATTAGGAGCGAGTTCACCTATTGATTAATCTTTTTAGCTCGTGTTCGTATAATCGGTCCAATCGGCGGGATGTCCTCATCAGTTAGTCTAGTATCACCGGCCTTGATGAAGTTTTTAGAGGTAATGACTGAATTGCAGCAAGCATTAATATCGGTGCAAATGGTCCTTGTGCCTCTAATGCACCTCATTCTCCTACTCCCATTGTCGTATCATAACCAGTTGAGAGTACTTCCAACAATCCCTACAACACTTGGGCATCAGAAGGCAGAGTGGATTGAACAACTATTAAAATTACACAAGGTGTTCCATCTGCGGAGGATGATAGAGATATTGCTATGGGTGAGGATGACATGCATATCTTACTTGGCTTGAGAGCTGATGATGATGCCAGGGTTAATTCTAGAACAACGACACAAATGGCAAATCTTCTTCCAACTAGAATTGAGGAAGATATTGCTGAGGCAACAATTGCAGTGGATGATGACATACTTGGAGAGACTGGAACTGTGATTGATCAGGATAAACCAACGATGAGTGTTGGCGACGTCTTCCAAAACATGAAAGCATTCAGACTGGCTGTCAGAAAGTTTACAATTAATGGCCAATTTGACATCCACACCATTAAATCTCACAAAACAAGGTTCAGGGGCAGATACAGGGATGTGTGCTGCCTATGGACAATTAATGCTCATAGAAACAAGCAAGGAGAAACCATCAGGGTACTAACTATCATTGCTATATTTGATAAGTAATGCACATATGATGTAGCTAACTATCATTTTTGTATTTGCAGGTGACCAAGAAGCCATTTCAGCACACATGTTCATCGACTAGTAGGGTCCAATATGGCATCTCAAGGTTGGGTGGTTGACAGGGCTATGGGGACCTTGAGGAAGCACCCACATCTAGGGGCCAAAGAAATCCAAGAGAGGTTGCAGGATAAGTACAAAGTCACTTTGCAATATGAAACAGTGTGGGTTGGTAGGCAGAAAGCAATGGATAGGACATTTGGTTCCTCTGAGGATAGTTTTGAGGAGTTGTATAGATTCAAGGCAGAGATTGATCTGAGGTCACCTGATAGTATTATTGAGATAGCAAATAGGCAAATAGGTGACAAGACATATTTTCATAGATTTTTCATGGCTCTGAAACCATGCATTGATGGTTTTTTGAGAGGTTGCAGACCATACTTGAGGGTTGACTCAACAATCTGAATGGCAAATGGAGTGTATAGCTAGCTGCAGTGATTGCTCTAGATGGACATAATTGGGTGTTCCCAATTGCTTTTGGTTTTATAGAATCTGAGACAACTGATAACTGGACTTGGTTCATGCAGCAGTTGAAGAAAATAATAGGTAATCCTCCCACCCTTGCTATATGCTTTGATGCTTGTAAAGGTCTAGAAAATGCTGTGCAGAATATATTCCCTACAGTTGAGCAGAGAGAATGCTTTAGGAACCTTATGTAGAATTTTGTGAAGAAATTTCATAGTCATGTTTTTGGTAACATGTATCCCGCTGCTAGGACATACAGAGCTATCTAGATTTGATCATTACATGGGCAGAATACTTGAAGCAAGTCCTGAGGTTGGAGTCTACTTGAAGAAGCACCATAATCTGCTATGGATGAGGAGTAGATTCTCAAATGACATCAAATGTGATTATATCAACAACAATCTGGCAGAGAGTTTCAACAGTTGGATTAAAGGGCTGAAAGACTTGCCTGTTGTGGAACTAGTAGACAAACTGAGAGAAAAGATAATGGAAATATTTTATAAGAGGAGGAGAATTGGAGAGAGGTTACAGGGGGGAATTCTCCCAGCCGTAATACACCAACTCAATATGAAGAATAGGAATTTAGTGAATTTGAGGTGGGTACATCATCACATGAATCTGCAGAGGTAACTGAGGTTGACAACAATCATGAAGTTCACAGACATATTGTTTACATCTTTGCACATGAGTGTACATGTGGGGAGTGGCGGTTAACAAGCAAACCATGCCCTCATGCAATAGCATTTATTACAACTGAAAGAAATACAAATATGGAGGGACATGTACACAATTACTACTCAGTTGCCAAGTTCAAAGCTGCATATGAAGGGGCTGTTCAGCCAATAACAGATAAAAACCAATGACCCAAAGTTGACCTCGGATTTAAGTTGTTTCCACAGCTTGGGAAGAGATCAGTTGGAAGACCTCGCAAGAGTAGGTTTCCATCATTCCTGGAGAAGGGGAAAACAAGTACAAGAAGAAGGCGGTGCAAATGTAGCAGAAGTAGGGAGCTTGGCCATCATGATGATGGTTGTCATCTCACTGGAAACAAAAAAAGTAACATCATGAGGGATGCATTTATATTTCTTGCATTACATGTTTTCTTGTTGCCTTGTGTAACTGCTGTGTACAATAGGAAGAGAAAGTCTACAAAGAAAGGAATTGCAGAGGGTGTGTCTGTTGGTACACCCCCTGTCGCCTGGCAGCCAGCAACTATGAGCAACAGCCCTGGGCCTATCACTAGGAGGTATGGACTTGCATTTTGTCAATATGTATGGACTTGCATTTTGTCAATAGTTATGAGCATCTCACAATGGATGTAATATGTATGCAGACAGCTAGCATTGGCAATGGGAGGAGTTGACAGTCAAGCCACAACAATAGTCCCAGCAAAGACTACTCCCAGGAAGAAGTTAACACCAATCAAGAAGAAGAAATAGCAAAAATCAGCATTTTGTGTTCTGGACTTGTTTGCATGGACTTGTATCTTTTGTCAGTATGTATGGACTTATAGTCTGTCAGTACATTTCATGTCAGTATGTTGTGTTTTGCACTTGTTGCTATGTATGCCAATGGCCAAGTTTTGGACCATATTTGCTATGTCAGTATGTTGTGTTCGGCACTTGTTTGCTATGTATGCTAATGGCCAAGTTCTGGACCATATTTGCTATGTCAGTATGTTGTGTTCTATAATTGTTTGCTATGTATGCCAATGGCCAAGTTCTAGACTATATTTGCTATGTCAGTATCTTTGTTTTCTGCACTTGTTTGCTATGTATGCCAATGGCCAAGTTCTAGACCATATTTGCTATGTCAGTCACTACTACAAAAAGGCTAATACTGGATGTCTCATCACAGATGGTTAACCAAAAGCTATGCATATTACATGCGATCCTGAGCGGTTTTGGTTTTGCGATAAATGCGTATTCTTGTTGCACTAAAACCATCTGTGAAGAGGTAATATCATAGACAATTTATTATGAAAACCGTCTGTGAAGTATCACAGATGGTTCTTAACAATAACCGCTTGTGATATTTCGAAATATCATAGACGGTTTTCAACAAACAACTGTATTTGATACTTCACAGACAGTTTTCATAATGAACTGTCTATGATACGACACTATATCAAGGATGGTTCCATTGTGGAACTGTCTGTGATAAGTATCACTAACGGTTCTATAATAGAACCGGCTGTGATAAGTCTCTTTATTAGTAGGAGCCCGCTAGGGTTTGCGCTCTAACTCGTTACTCCCCAGCGCCCTTACTCTCGTCCGTTCCCCTCCCCACAAACTACGGTGACGCTGCCTTCCCCTCTTCCTCCTCCCCCCGGCGTGTGCAACCACGGCTACCTCATTGATCTCCCCCGGCTAAATCTAGCTCCACCGACCTCAGCCTTAGCTACCTCACCACCAACACCGGCGATGTCGATTGAGGTAAGACAGATCTATTGGTTTGTGCTATTGGTATTCATGTGAACCAAGTTGCAATGTCGCCTACCTAGCTAGCTTATCGGTTGATGGTCGGTTTGGACACCCTTGGCCTTATTGTCTTGCTGTCTTGCCCGCTGTGACTACTGGCTGGTAGGATGGATGGATCTAGAGGTGAGGAATGGGGTTGTGTTTGGGTTTAACTGCTGGTATGTTCCTAAAGACATTTTTTGTTTTCGATACGTATGATGCAGGGTGTGCTGCTGAAAAACACATTGATGCAACCTTAAGAAATGGTAATTTGAGGGAGGCAATTTGGTTGCCTCCTGGAGAGGATCTTAACAAATGGCTGTCTGTTAATAGTAAGTCTGATCACCATCTATTCTTAGGATAAATAACACCATGTAAGTGTTTCATGGATATAGGCGAGTTTCTACATGTTGCTGCTCTTATCTGCTTGACATGAAAACCGCAAATGTTACTAGTTGTGCTCACTGATGAGATATGAAATGAATCTCCAAGGACAATAGGATGAACTGTATATGAATAATTTTGGAATGAAAACTTATGAATCTATGGAATCAAAATCCTTGCACATAGTTTGCACATATGAATATAAACGAACTTCTACATGGATAGAGGTGAGTTTCTATAAGTTGCTGCTCTTATCTGTTTTATAGATAGAGAGTTAACAATTAAGGAAAACTCTTTTTACATCCTAACATAATATCGTCAACTTACCATATATTATTATCTTATTACAATTCATGTTCTTTTTACAGAAGTTTGTGGTCTTCTTATTTAGTATGAAGAAATTTGCTGCTTGGTATTAAAATACTTGAGCGAGATGTGATTGTAATTGTCTGAGTCTTAATTATTTGTTTCAACACATTTTATATGTTTCACTGGACTTGTATTCAAGTATTATCCATGAGAGTTTTGCCTCAATCCTTGTAAGAATTTTCCAAACAGTGGCCGCCTCCTCCCCGAGCCCGCCTCCCCTCTTCTCTATTCTTGATCTTTTCTTTACAAAATCTCTAGCAAAGGGTCGCTTTTGCCTTTTAAATTCATATATATATATATATATATATATATATATATATATATATATATATATATATATATATATATATATATATATATATATATATATATATATATATATATATATATATATATATATATATATATATATATATATATATATAGTACATACATGTAGCCTTTGTTAGCTAACTCGGCGCCTAAATTCAGCTAGCTCCTTGGGTATTCATCCTAAACGTTCAGGTGAAACACAGCCTACTTCGTCGATCCTAACACACTAGAGTGTACGATTTGCTTCATACCTACGATTTGCTACATGCCGTGGAGGATTGGCATGAAGCAAATCGTACACTCTAGTGTGTCAGGTTCGATGAAGTAGGCCGTGGTTCACCTGCACGTTTAGGATGAACGACCAAGAAGTGAGCTAGCTAGCTGAATTCAGGTATCGAGTTAGCCAACAAGGGACTACGAACTACACACACACACACGAAGCCGGTTTTAAAGGCAAAAACAACCACTGCTTGGAGATTTAGTAGAGAAGAGGCTATCACAGATGGTTTTATATATAAACTTTCTATAAAACATAAGCTATCACAGACGGTTTTATCTATAAACCGTCTGTGATAGTCAGCTATCATAGACGGTTACGAGTTAATAACCGTGCAGTGATAGTATATATCATGAGCGGTTTAAAAACCGTGCATGATGACCTCATGTCATGATCGACCCATAAACTCGAGATGGCTCACGAAACCGTGCGTGATGACATTTTTGAACCGTCTGTAAAGACCTTTTTTTTGTAGTAGTAGTGAGTATCTTTGTTCTGGACTGGTTTTGGGAATTTATGCCAACAAATGGACCTATGCCAACTGGAATTGTATGTCCTCATAACACACATCTAAATTGATCTGCAGATTGGACTGATCTGCACATTGCATATTAACACACATACACAAAAGAGAGAACAATCACCATATCACACAGGAAATGATCCACATAATGCTTACCATTTTCAATAGATGAAATTACACATGATGTTCACATTTCCAAACAAAATGATCACCACCTTGCTGAAACCAAGCAACTAAGATCAACACCTATTACACATCACATTTCCATTTCAAGACAAAATGATCCAATTACCAGGTAAAAATGGCAAACTACTTCCCCAATACAACAATTATAGCCATGACAACTAAAGCAACCGCCAACAAGTTGAGAGCATCAATTGTGATAGAATCTCTCCCTTGCTTCAACACCTTGCACATGGTGGCATCAGTGTTACCATTGTAAGCCTTCAACTCCGCGAGCTCTGCTTTTATGGCCTCAAAACCAGTCTTCAGAGTGGATGTGGCTTCAACTAAATCTCGAATTACATATTCGAGGGAACTTGTGTCTTCTTGAATCACCCTCTTCTCGGTTAGGAACTCCATACATATTCTTTGGTCCATATGAAAAATGAGCAAGTCTTTTGGTCCTACAGTAAGCCAAACGGGAAAAGGATCCCGAGAACAAAAGAAGCAATCCCTCCCAAATCGGTCGAACAAAACCCTAATTGAAACCCAAATCGACAGTTTCACGAAGGCCTACTTACATTCTGCTGGTTCATAGGACACTTGTAAAATAGCTTCCCCGCATTTGCCCCCTTCATGCACGTGAGTTCGAGCAACGCGGCCTTCTTGCAGTTCGGACACTTGACAAGGGGAAGTCCGGTCTTGTCCCGAAGAGAATGTGTAGACAAGTTCATCATCGAAGAACCCGGGGAAGTGTACCTGGGACCATCCCTTCAAACTCGCGGAGACACCGCTCAATTGCGACATGCCGTCCTTGCCAACTTGAAGCTTCTGTTGCGCTACATGAATTGTCGGTCGTCGGAGGCGAAAGAGAAGGGGATTGAGAGCAACTGGAGAACAGAGAATAGAATAGGGGGAGAATGGAGGAACCCTAGAGCGAGCCAGCCAGACTTGGTTGGGTGCGAGCAGATTTGGTCGGGTGCGAGGGGAATGGGGGCTAGCCCGACCAAGGGGTAAAAGTGTACTCTCACGTGCTCTGTAACGGAAAAACGGGTAAAATGATTAAAATAATGCAAACAGAATAAATAACGAAGAAACAAACTAATGTGAGAACAAAAAAAATATTACTTGAGCAGTAGACATAGTTTGAATTCCCCCGACGTGCCACGAAGCCCGGAGCACGCGAAAAACACATAAGCCCTCTTCCGAGCGCGCCCTCTCCGCTCCCCAGTCCCCAAATGACGGAGCCTTCCTCTCCCGCCCCCGCGGCGGCACCGCCCCCGCTGCTGCCACCGTCCACCATCAAGGACGGCGCCGTCTCCGGCACCCTCCCTGCGGCCGAGGCCTTCGCCGTGCACTTCCCGGGGTACCCCTCCTCGCCCGCCCGCGCCGCTCGCTCCCTGGGCGGCCTCCCCGCCATCGCCAAGGTACGCCCGAAACCCTAACCCCTCTGGCTTCCGCTAGGCCGTGCGTGCGAGCAAAGAGAAGTGATGACCGCGCGGCTCCTTTCTCTCGTAGGCCCGGAGCTCGGACCCCGGCGCCCGCCTCGAGCTCCGCTTCCGCCCCGAGGACCCCTACTGCCACCCGGCCTTCGGCGAGCCCCGCGCCTCCGCCGGCCTCGTCCTCCGCCTCTCCAGGCCCAAGGGGGGAGGCGCCGCCGCGCCGCCGTGGGCTGAGGTGGTCGCGCGCGTCCGGAATGCCTACCACTTCGAAGGTGAGCGCGCCTAAGCGCAACCTGTTTGACGAAATGCCTTGTCCCTTGTTGCGCTTGTTGGATTGCTGTTGCGTTGAAAGTCCCCATTGTTTTGTCTAGTTAGAATATGTGACACGAATTTAGTTCCATGGAAGAGAGACACAAGCTCGCCTGCAGGATGTTCAGCAGATTTTTCATCATTATTTAAGTACCATAATCTAGATGAGTTCTAATATTCCTTACTCAAATAATCAAATGTCAGTATTAGATTTATTCGGTAAGCTGAAGCCACTAAAATGCGTCATGTCTAATTAATGACAGTTCTGATGAGTGCTTATCTTTTCATGAATTGCTGTTCTCTTTCAAAAGCAAAACTGAGTTCAAAATAGTCTAGATTTGAGGATATAGGATAAAAAACATGTCTTATTAAACTGGCTTACTTGTCATATTTTCCCCTTATGGTTGTAAAAGGATAATAATATATAAATTTCTGTATGGTAATAAAATCACTCAAACTTATCCTCATGCTCTAGATTGGTTCACAACCATGATAAAATAGTCTAAAGATGTTTTTTCCTCACACGAGCTGCCCGTAGTTGGCAAGGGCAAGTGCATGTGTGCTAAATAAGCTGCAATACAATGCTTAGCTTGCATTTATTTGCACCATTATGAATCTGGAGCCAATTAGGCTGCTAAGTAGCGCCACATGTTAGACTGTATAAGGTGGAAAATGAAAGGAATATGCATGCCATGATGTCAGGTCAAACTGTGTATAGTGGATAGTGACTGAATATACATGTCAAATTATGCTAGGTAGAAATTAAATGGATTGTGAGACTGACCAACTAGTATCCCTATAGTTGATGTGCAAATAATCCCAATCTAATTAACAACACAATCAGCACTAACCTCTTTCTCTGATTTAATAGCACAAACTGATGCAGTTTTGGTGGTTCGATCCTCATCAAATTTTACATGCCAAACTGTATAAAGAAGAAAACTAAATGAAAGTTAATTAGCGTGTCATGAACTAGATTTTCCATTTTTCTAATATTGCTTGAAAGTTGATCTTTCCATGCCTTCCCAATCAGCGTGATACTTTATGTTTGGACTATGGATATAAATGAAAGATTGCAATTAGAGGCATATGATATATTTGACATTGGGATGTTTTGCATGCAAATCTGCTCATATACAAGTTTATGCAGGTATGGCAGATTTTCAGCATGTTGTTCCAGTGCATGCTGCAGAAGTGAGGAAAAGAAAACGGTCAGATTGTCCAAATGATAAAGAAGATTTAGGCAGTGGTAGATTACTTTCTGACTTTCTGTACTTCGTGGATGCAATGGCTGATAGTAATGTAACCATCTCTAATCACTGCTTTCATCTCCTGGATGATAGATAAGGCAGGAAGTCTAGAAACAGATGATGGAGATGTCATGATGTTGGTACCACCACTCTTCTCAGTGAAGGATAGACCAACAAAGATAGCGTAAGTTATGTTAGTTACACAGTTAGCAAATAACGTTGAATATTGATTTATTCAACTCCGCTTTTATATTTGCAATTCTCTTTGTTGCTTTCCAAAAGGTAAAAATTTAGCTTTCAACCTGAAATATGTTTATGAAATATTTCCTCATTAAAAGTACACATTACGGTTATGATGCATTGGATGTACATACGCTAGGATGCACCACGTGACAATATTTATAAGAAGTATCTACTATGCTGCTGACACACCTCAAATATCCGTTGGATATGTATATTAATCATGGCATCTATGGTTGAAAGTTGAAACAATTCGAGAAAAATATTCAATTTGAAGGCAATACTAACCTAAACAACATTTGTAGATTTACCATGCACAGCTTCTGATTGAATGGCTCATTGTTAAAACATATCAAGTGAGGCATATCTGATCTTTTTCTTTTGGTTTCTAGCGATGAGTTCCTTCAGCTTTATGTGATGAGTACTGATTCCTTTTCCTTCAGCTTTCACCTTTTTCTTTTGATAATCAACTAGCTTTTCTTATGAAAATGCTGAATATATTTATCATTAAAAATATTACCTAGCATTGTTTAATTTCGATTGTTTTAGGCTTCTACCATCGTCCAATGCACTATCCAAGAGCATGCAAAGGGGAGTTGTACAGCATCGGTGGGAGGTACATCCTCCTTGCATGGACCTGTTTTGCTGTTTAGCTGTTACAGTGATTCTAGGGGTTAATGAATGTCTACTGAAGTATAATTTTGACATTCTTCTCATTTTACTCTATGGGTAAATTTTACTTGGCTCTCTAGTACCCTGCATTGATTTCTACTATCTTTTGTTGTTTCATTGCATTGTAATAGCATCTAATTTTCTAATCCACACCAGGATTAGGGTGTGAGCTAGAGTGTCAAAGTTATCTCCATTTAAAGTGTAGCAGGTAAAATTGAAGCTATCTTAGGTTGTTTGTGTGCTTCACCTACATTATTGATGAATAGGTAAATATGTCTAACTTCACAATAACTTTGACTACATGTGGTGCTATACCATTTAGCACTTTGAAAGCTGGTGGTAAGTGACCTTTTATCCTGGAACTGCTCATACTGGCCAAGGCTCTATATCATATCCTGGCTGTTTTTTTCTTCAAAGTCTTGTGGAGTTATGATCAATTTTTTGGCTGAGATAGACTGTGTCTGCCCAAGTCTGATCGATTTCGGGGGAAAAAGATTGGGTGTCCGCTGGTCAACTGGTTACTGACAAACTGGTGGATGAACCATTCCACGCTCTGGGAAATTGGGCTCTGTTCTTAGAGCCGGGTGGGTGATTATTTACATAGATTAAATCATTAAATTGATGTGGGAACTTGAGACACAAAGTTATATCATCTTGTCAATAGAAATGAAATGATGAAAGACATGGTTGTTGTTCATATGTTTCTTTATTCTGTGTGTCTTCTTGTTTTCATTAGAAATCTTGATCTTTTTTGTTGCTTTACATCTCTATCTTCCTAGTTATACTCGTACGGTGCTGTGGGTACTTTTCTTGGGAGATGTGGCCGCTGTACTCAGTGTGAAAATGACTTACTGACTGAATTAATTATGACTGCTTTATTTGGTTACAGATGGATGTTGGACCAACCCTTGCGCTTCCTTTCAACATTCAAGATATCCTTTGTTAGCATCGTATTATCAATTGAGTATTGCTTTATAAAATGTTTATGTGTATCAGTGTATGATCTTCAAAAAGTGGGAGCTTATGGTTTCGGGGAAAAAACAAAGAACTAGTAAAGTATGCCAAAAGAGGAGGGGGAATACAAATCAGGAGCTAAACAAAAATAGGTGAAAATAATGAAACAAACAAAAAAAGGGGACAGAGAGAAAACTTCTTGCATGGGAAGGTTAATTTATTTGTTTAGGCTTGGTCAAGATAGTTGACCTACCTGAGTCTCCCATTTTGGGTTGAGTAAAAGATCTATAGATAAATTACACTGCTTCTTAGGGACAAATTTTTTTTTCCAATTTGAAAAGTGAATTCAGGTATTGTTGCTCTCCATTTATCTGCTGTTAGTAACACAAAGAACTGGTATTAACTATTAACATTCTTTGAATCAACTCGGTATTACCAACTGTCACGTTGTAATTGAGGAATTATATCATTTTCTATAGGCATCCTTCTGAAAAGCGTTCCAAATGATATCCATCTTTATGTTGATTCTTGAGGAAGTTGGAATGACAAGCAGCAACAGCAATAACATCAGCAATAATTTCAAAGACACCCATTTTTACCGATATTTTTGTATACCTCTTTTTTTTAGAACAATGCAGTGGTAACTGGTAACATGCAAAGCTATATATATATATATTTTGCCAAAAATGTATCCTTTATGTTTAAAACTTGCTGTTCCATTATGACCACTGACCAGTGTTCTGCTCTTCTGACATTGCTGTCTGTGATTGTTTTTCATAAGAGGATTTCTTTTCAAATGCACTTTGGTAAAATGGACAGCTTAGATATTCTTCTTAGAAGAAAGCAATATCTTGTACGCTTCTAAAGTAATATTGCATTTCCAGTCCTCTCTTACCTTGGCCATGATGTAATCGGCAATTTTGTTGGTGCCTTCTTTGTTACCTTAATTGGCATTTACCTGTTCCCGGGAAGATTAATTGGGAAGACCACATATCAAAGAATTCAGCAGAGTGGGATTGGCAGATGGCTGTGTGCAAATTGTTTGACGAGCGTCCTGTGTGGCCAAGGCAGTCACTTTATGAACGTTTGCTTGATGATGGTGTACAGGTGTCACAAAGCCAGTTCAAAAGGTTGTATTATTCCTTTCACTCTTGTAGACTTGCCTCATCATGTATGTTTTTTTGGTATGTCTTTCAAGTTTGAAGTTTAAATTATTATGTTCTTTATTCATTCTGTATTTTTGTATGCTTTGTTGATTTACTCAGGCTTCTGTTTAGAGCTGGATACTACTTCTCTACAGGACCCTTTGGTAAATTCTGGATCAGAAGAGGATATGATCCTCGTAAAGATGCCGAGTCACGAATGTAAGCACCAGCTGCTTTGTTAATGTATTTGCTTTGTTGCTTATTTGACGTCCATTATTTGTTTGTGCTTTTCATTCCATTGCATTATTGTAGACTGGAGTGCCTATTGCTTGTATTGTAGGCCTGTAGGGAATGCTTCTGATGTTGCTTTTTTGATATGAAAATGTAAATGATCGGAAAGTTGTTCATTATTTGTTCTGTGGGGAAACTATATGTATGAACTACAAAAAAAGAAAGAAAAAGAAAAGAAAATGAGAACTCTAATGTCAAACTATATGGTATGAACCAAGTAGCACTTCGATAGTATTTTTTCTCCAGTTTTTGTTAGTGTTCCCCTAGGCGCCCGCCTAAGCCGCCTCCCTCTCGCCTAGGCGGCGATTAGGCGCTATGTGCTGGTCTACCGCTCGACTAGTGCCCAGGGGAACACTGATTTTTGTTAGTTATATGCTTCATCTTTATGTGGAAGTGTTAGGGCTAATCCATTACATCTGAAAAATTTAGGCTTTAAAAATGAACTTAGCCCAAGGATCAAGGACTAGTTTGGTATTCTCTATTGTACCTTTTGTTGTTCGTTTTGAACTGAGATTTTTTTCAGGTACTTGAACTCTTCGAAAAATGTTTTTTTTGCTAGATTTCAGAGAATTGATTTTCGCATGCCTCCTGAGCTAAGGAATCTTCTAAGGAAAAAGGATAATAGGTGAGTCATATTTCCTTCTTCTAGCTTGCATTTTGTGACAATGTCCCATCAATACATCATTTTAAAGATCTATCTTTTGACTGCTCCATTGTTTCCTGTATTTAGTGCCTTAGGTGCGCAACTATTCCAAGTAATCCCAGAGAAAGATTCATGAACCATTAGAGGCCAATGTTTATTTTTTTGGCTTTTTGCTTGGAAATTTTCACTTGTATTTATGTCATACAGTACAACATCATGCTAATATGAAATTCTTATTGACCACTACAATAAGTGCCCACCCTTTCTTGTTTGTTTTGTCATATTAATATCTGGACAACTAGTTATGTAGTACCTGCTTTTTTTTACTAAATATATATCTCTTGATCCTCCATTTACAAATGTATGTCTTTTGAAGAACTTTGACTAAATCTAAGTAAGAATCTGTATATTGGCCAAATGGAACCAACAATCTAGCTTTTTACTGGCCCATTTTGATATACTTAGTGGTCAAAGTTGCATGCTTAGGGTTGTCCAAAACGACATACAGTAAACTGTGGGAGTACCTTTTTGAACCTCATCCCCATATTCTTGCCACACCTCCCCTATCTCAAAGCAAATTTAATGGAGGCAAAGTGGTATAAGATTCTTAGTTAAATATCAAGTACTAGATTTTTGGCAATTCAATTAAAGTACTTCACCGTCCCAGCTGACAAAAGTACCCTAAAACAGAGAATAAATATATCAACTTGCAGCAGTAGCTTGCTGAGATTGAGCAAGAACGAACATGTTTCTAGTTATTACAAGAGAAGTACATAGAATTTTCATCGTTTGAGTAGACCAATGCATTAAGTTAGCCTGATTGTTGTAGAAATAGATTAACATGATAAATAGTGAGGAGCAAGCCAGCAAGGTTGTCACAGCGCTCCAGCAAGTCGCGACGACCCCAGGGCGCCAGGGAGAAGAAGAAATAGATTAACATGATCAAATGGGTTAAAGGAGCAGAGCACAACAAATCAGAGCAGAGAGAAAAGAGCGGATGGAGGAGGACCTGAGCTGAGGTCGCCTCCAATGGTGGTGGCGGCGGTGGGGAGTGAAGACGACCAGTACTACAGGGGGGCGACGGCGACAAGCTGCAGGGATGTGGCGACCATCTTCCTACAGAGGCGGCGGCAGAAATTAGCTGTAGATGGGGGCGACGACGGCCTCGTCCCCAGCCTCACTCGAAGCCTCAGCCCCATATCTGTTCTCTCCCTTCGTTTCATGTGATACCCTACCTTTCAAGGTTTTTTTTTTTTTTGCCTCGGATCGCTCGCCTAGCTCTCCATGGATGATGCCCAGGCGGCCGTGGCGTTGCCTAGTTGGCCTAGTCGCTCGCCTAAGTCCATTGGCCTGGGCAAAGGACCCCGGTGTCTGCCTCCAGCCGACGGGACAACTTGGTGTCGACTAGGCGACGTCGTGACAACCTTGGTGAGGAGCTGTGTTTGGAGCTCAGTTAGGTACTTAGGTTTGTTTTATGGTGCATCAGACTTCATTGTATGAAGTTTTTTGACATACTGGTAGTGAACGCTAACTGTAATTGGATGGGACCTTTTGATAGCCCTAAATGTGATTATATCGGAAAACACTAGTAATGTGTAAGTAGGCCAAAAAATATACATGAGCTAGGTGTTACATTCAAAACACCATGTTCACGTTTAGCTTGGACGTCCAACAAGTGATTGATGCAACATTCCAGATATCAAAATAAAACCGGTCTGGGCATATTTCTACCAAGGTTTTCTAATGAAATACTTTTGAAATGTAGATGTAGTAATGCATGTCAACTGGATTGATGCCTCTACGATATTGTAGTATACCATTATACTCTACCATTTTTCTGTAGTTTATTTCATCGGTTTTGCTAATGCACAGGCAACTGAAAATCTCTTTAACTTTTAGTCGGTTTTCTCACCTTTGGATCTTGCTGTTGGTATGAACCCATGATGTATTCTAATAGGCCAAAGGCCAAAATATACACACTACAAGTGTAGGTAAATATGCAAAGAATGCCCTATACAATAAGCATATCTAATACCCCCCTCAAACTCATGGTGGATCACTAACACCGAGTTTAGAGAGGTAGAAGTTGTGCTGAGCTCTAGTTTGTGCTTTGGTGAAGAAATCTGCTAACTGAAGTTCCGAAGGCACATATTGAAGAGCAATAACTTGATCCTGCACATGCGATTTCATGTACGAAGCATCTACTCCAATGTGCTTGGTGAGCTCATGCTTCATTAGATCTCGAGGAATGCTGATCGCACTAGTACTATCTGATTAGAGAGGAGTCAGTGCAGAAGCTGAAACACCGAAATCCTCAAGTAGCCACCGAAGCTAAGTGATCTCAGTTGTCAACGCCGCCATGGCTTGCAACTCAGCCTCAGCATTCAAACGGGAAACGACAGTCTGCTTCCTGATCTTTTAGACAATCAAAGAGAAACAAAGGAAAACACAATAGACAGAAAGAAACCGGCGATCCTTCCCGCTAGCCCAGGTCACATCAGAGTACGCCTAAAGCTGCAGAGAGCTGGAGCGAGGAAAGAAAAGGTGACGGCTGATGGTCCCATGAAGATATCGTAGAACACGAAGGTGACTGTAGTGGAGCTGAGTGGGAGCAGAAACGAACTAACTCAGAATGTGAACTGAGTGAGAAATGTTAGGTCGAGTGATCCCAAGATAGAAGAGGCTCCCAACAAGATGACGGTAGCGAGTGGGATCCTTAAGGGGCTCCCCATAAGCGGGTTGAAGGTGAACACTAAGCTCCATAGGAGTGTCCATCTTGCGCTGATCAGTGAGACAAATACGAGCAAGGATATCCTGAATGTACTTCTCCTGGGAGAGGTAGCCCTCAGGCGTAGAAGTGACCTCAATCCCAAGGAAGTAATGAAGAGACCCAAATCAGACATCAAGAACTGTTCACTGAGACGCTCCTTCATAAAATCAATGTACTAAGTCATCTCCAGTAATGATCATATCCACAAAGAGAGGAGCGTCCGACTCCAAGGAGAGGTGTGTACAAAGACGGCAGTGTCGTGATCACTAGCGGAGAAGCCGACACCAGTGACAACAAAGAAGCGGTCAAACCAAGTACGAGAGGCTTGCTTGAGCCCATAGAGAGCGAAGAATGTGATAAACTATGCCATCAAGGACAGCACACGCCAGTAGCCCAGCACTACTCACTCGCCCCTCCCCTCTTCCCCCGGCGGCGACCCAAGCTCCCCCCCCTCCCGGCGGCAACCTGGCCCACCCCTTCTCCCTCCCCTGCTCCTCCTCTCTCAGCTAGCGTGTGCTGCTCTGCATCGCTATTTGTTTGGTGAGCTGCTATTGTGCCGACTGCTAGCTGCTACTATGCCGACTGCTGATTGCATCGCTGTCTTTTGGTACTGTGTTAATTACGTTCTTGTAATGTAGAAGCACAAAAAAATGGCAAGTGCAAGTATTGCATCCTCCGAGGCTGTGTATGATCCAAAGACCGATCCAAAACGGAAGGCGAAGTCTAATAATCCGGGATGGAAGTATGGCTTTTGGCAAGTTATTTGCAACCGAGATTTGGTCCAATGTTCGTTTTGTGACCGGAAGGTATCGGGGGGAATCAAAAGGTTTAAGGAGCATCTTGCAGGTGGGTTTGAAGATGTTCAAAAAAGTGCCAAGACTATAACAACAGTCATGAAAGAGATGCGAGAGGCTTTGTGAAAGTACAAGAAGGGCAGACCACTCTTTCTAAATTATGATGATGAATGAGGAGAAGATGAAGATGTGAGTGTGACAACAACCGACAAGGAGTCCTAAGCCTCTGTTGTGCAACCAAGTTCTGGAACAGCCGACATGTGAGTGTGACAACAATCGAAGATGGTGATAGAGAGAAATGGATGCTACTACTAATTTAGATGAGTTCGAGATGGATGACTTTTGAGAGATGAAAGAGTTGATATGTTATTGTTGTGGATTTATGTTACGTCATTAGACTCTAAGCTTGTAGACTTATTTTATTATCTTGGACTTACGTTGGCTATGTCGTGCTTGTTATGTTGCTTATTATTAATGTTATATGAACAGTACTTGTCGGCTAGTCGGTCGACTAGTCGACAAGTCGGTCACTAGGAGGGTAGTGTTGACTTGCCGACTTAATAACCTTCCTTGCACGAAATTTTACTTGTCAAATTCTCTACTGGGGGAATTTAGAATTATATCGGGATGAATCTGCCCAAATGTGTTTAGTGATTCACTTTCATTTGTCCAGATGATTGCATTGTCTGGTGATATCATTATTTGCCCATAAACTTGGGTTCTGGATTACTTTAAGTTTTTGTTTCGTTGCATAAGAGGGCCTTTTCAATTGTTGTTTGTGCTTCTCCCTGCTGCTTATAGATCTTTAATTTTTTACTTTGATTTGCCAATTAAGATCTGAAAAGTGGACAGAGATGTGCAAGCTTGAAGGGATGCCATCAAAGAGTTTCATCTTCCTACAATTATTTGAACTGAAGGACGACTTTATTCAAGCAGAAATTAGAAAACCTTCTCATCAATCAGCTTGCTCAGTGAGTAACTAGAATAATTGCTTTCAGGCTTTCTTTTAGTCTCTTAGACATTGTGTGAACTTTTTGTGCAAAGAATGTAAAAAATTGTGTGGGCATAACATCTTTGTTGTTACTTATCTACTGCATATCTGTGAGGGTGAATTCAATGACCTCACGAGCTCATTGTACATATCATTAGAAGTATTTTGTTGAAGAAAAATGGCAGAAACCAGCAGCAGCAACATTCGTACTTTTTTTTACCACTTTTAATTTAGAACAAAATTTTTGCTGTGATAATCATCTGTATAAAAACTTGATCCATAGCTTGTACCAAGAGCCTTCTTGCACTGTAATGTATACTCTAAAATAACTGATTCTTGTGTAGCATTTGACAGGTTGGTTTTCTAAGCCAATGATTAAAACCTTGAGGTTGCAACTGAGCATAAGGTTCCTCTCGTTATGTCCTAATGAAGATGCCGGAAACCTTTTGAGGAATGCCCATGAACTTATTGAAAGGTCCAAGAAGCAGGAAGCCCTATGCAGATCTGAGCAACTGAAGGAAAGCAAGGGTGTTGATGAAGGTTTATTCAATTTCCGCTTACTTTTTAATACCAGTCAAACGCATATATCGTTCAATATGTATGGGCACTGGACACTCCGCAGACATAATTTATGATTCACGTTTCTCATTTTGTAGAGCTGCTACTGATCTATGAACAATATGAATATATATTGCTGCTTGGATGGCTCAAAACATCTATTATTAAACTAATTTTATGCTGCTTAAATGGCTCAAAACATTTGTTATTAAGCTAATTTTATGCATGCTACTGTTTGTACTTTTGTTTGTATGGGCATGCTACAAGTTCAGGTCAGTTGGCGTCCTGTTTGTTTAGATGAGTTTATGTTTCTTTTTCACAGAGATACTTAAGCACATCCATACTGGTTGTTGAATTCTGTTTATTCTCCAGAAGCACCTGCTAAACATACTGGTACTGAGGATCAAGCAGACCCTAACAACTCCGATAGTGAAGATGTGGATGAAGAGGAAGAGGAAGATAAAGAGGAGTCGGATGGTTATGATTCTCCACCTATGGTATGTCACTACTTGCATCAATTTCTTATGTGTGTTACAGAAACTAAGCCTATACTATTTCTGTTGTAGGCAGAGGATGTTCGTGATTTCACCTTAGACGATTCCTGTATCCTTGATACAATTCATTGATCAATTTTGATTTCTCATAGGGGAGAAGTACTATTTTGGTCCTACTTTGGGCCCTGTTGTCCAACTTTGGGATCTGGTCCTTTTTTAGAATAGGACCAGGTCCATGTTAGTATCAAAACTTTTCCATTGAAGCTAGTGGCTCTTCATGACTTCGCACCACTCTCATGTGGCCCTGCAGATACCTGTTTAGATTTGGGTGGGGAGTTGGGGATTAGAAGTTTAGAACCACTCATTCGAACAATAGGACAAAAATATGACTTCTCTTAGGTATAACATTTACTTTTGTGATTTTATATTTCATATTGATTACGTTCATAATACATAGTGCGAAATGATTTTCACACATTTATCGCCATGTTAACGGACACTGTGACGCAAGATCAATCATTTTAATTTAGCATTTCTCCCTTTTTTTGGGATGTTGCATTGACATTTGTTATTTCTCTCCTGGATACATATGGAGGGATAGTAGAAAACATTATTATGTGGTTAATAAAGCAAACAAATACAACATGTTGCTATAGTTTCACTCATATTCTGCAGCAGTCAGTTCATATACATTGAAACCCTTAGATTAGATGCGGATAATTGATTAGTGGTGCATTCATGGCACAATTAGGCAACTTGTAAAGTGGCTGATCTTTGATAAAAGACAGTACTCCGTTGAAATAGTCTTAATGTATTTGAACTAAGGTTGAGTGTCAGTTTGGTTATGCTCCAAAGGCAACATAGATTCAGCTTTTACATGGTTGAAGAATATTTTGTTGTTTTTGCTTTGTAATATATGAATGGTTGGAGCTGTCTCATGTTTATTAACATCATAATATTATCTGTCTCAATCCAATCTTCCCTTGGACGAGGTCCCGAATGGTTTCCTATGACATGTACTAGACACAGTTGGAGAAGGCTTTTACAATGGATACCTCGAAGAGGTGTTGCGCAGCTTTCCACTGCACGAAGATGGCCAGAATAATGATGTCCCTAATAATGCTGAAGCAAGTGATGGGGAGTTTGAAATTTACGAACAGCCCAGTGACGATGAAGAGTATTCTGATGGTTAGTAGGGCCTTTGGGGAGTTGCAAGCCATCCTTAGGTTTAATTTTACAAGCTGGTGTCGACGAAAGATCACGTATGTAGAAAAGCCATTATTTAGCTTAGTTATTAGATGATCTTTCTCGTATATTTTAGAGCTTATATTTGGATTTGATAGCAAGTTTTTGAGATACCAAGGGTTTCAATGAAGATAAGTTTCCTTATTTGAAATTCAGATGACATTGGATGTAATGACAAGCAAGTTAACTGTGGTATACAGTCTTCCAGCTGTATTTTTTATGCTGTGTGTGTAAATTGTTTAAGCCCTGTTGAATAAATTGCTATTTTTAATCCCCCATTTGTCAGAGTTGAGCGTTTGCCATTAATTTTTTCAGTACGTGTTAAATCGCCTATCATTTATGACGGTACTGCTGACTAAGGGTTCAAGAACCCGGCAGTTTACCATATCCTAGTTAGAGTTCGGGAATTCCGACGATGCCCGGCTACCGCCGGTTCCGGGCGGGTATCTGGAATCCTGCTCCTGAGTCGTGACTCCTGAACATGTTTTGTGCTAGACATTGGATTGCTGGTTTAGCAGGTCCATTCTACTATAGCTTGTTGATCATGTAGTTAGCTTAGACAAAAGACAGCACTGAGGCTAAACCATTCCGTATTGTCTATTTCGCCGTCAGCACGGTGGTCTACGTTCTCCAATCCATCAGTCCGTATAACCTTGGCTGCTTTGCTGCTCCATGCTGAGCTCTCAGACTCAACAAAGATTTTTTGAACAATACATTTTTATTAATATCACCGAAATAAATACTCGGAATTTTTTTTACCAAAGAAACCTTCAGTCGCCATTCAAAACGGCTATAAAGCCTATGTAGCCGTTTTATTTGGCGACAGAGAGGCTTTCTTGCCAAACGAAAGGACAACAGGAAGCTATGTCAGCGCCGGCGCGGCCAATGGGTTAGGCCAGCTGTTGCTGACTCGCTGTTCCATTCGGCGAGGAGAGCTCTATCGCCAATTCAATGACGACAAAGAAGCAAATCATTATTGGAATTGTATAGGTATGTTTTTGTAGGATGTATGCAGTTTTTTCCTTAGTTATTACAGTTTATGATGGGATAAAAATACCCTCAAATTTATGTTCAAATATAGATAGGGGATTTATTATTAGGTGTACTAATAGGTCTATTTCATGGTGCTTAATTGATCGGACACCTGACATTAACATCGGCTTATTTGTCGAAATGATCAACAAGTATGACTGAACGGGTATCTTTCAAAATGTACTATGGAGAAGGCATTCCATAGATGGGCGTGGACGGAGTTGATATGCTTGATTTCCCATCTGTGAAGGCTAGTCTGTCAAATCCAGAGGAGCATATAGGGGGCAGTGTGATGCGGTTGTTGTATCATGTGTTCTTGTTGGACCATGCGTTGCACGATCCGAGGTTGCATGGTGTTGCGACCTGGGCACGACAACACACATACTGGAAGTTAGTGGAGCTGAAGGGCCCGAATTCGTGGAGCTCATACTTAAGATTGGCAAAGGAGCTTGGATGGGAACTAGTCTTGCTGGAATAGGCCTTCGAGAATGTCTCTCTGATTTGTGTGACGCAAGAAGATTCAGTCGGTGGTGATGTCGAAGAAGTTGGACAGTCCAGCCACAGTGACCTGTACTGTATGTGCCAAGATGGGGTAGTTGGCACCAATACAGTTGAAGTTGGGCTTGTAGACCTTCCCATGGGCGAGGCTCAGGAAGCTACAGGTGTTGCAGACGAAGGTGAGCAGATCGAAGCCTTAATGGAACGGATGGAGCTCGAAGATCGTGATTACAAGGCATTGTTCAACGATGAAGGATCAGATGATGAGCAAGGTGGAGGTGATCATGCCATTTCGTCGCAGTGGAACACATACAAATTCGACAACCTTGTCATGAATGAAAGTGACCGTGTGCCATGGGAGTACCTGCGGAATGAGGTTAGGCAAGGAGTGATGCACAATAGTAAGGAGGTAGTGCATGAAGCTGTGAAATTCTGGGCATTGTCAGATCAGAGGACGATCAGGGTTGTCAAGTCTAATCCGCGGTTCTACGACGTGAAGTGTGTGATAGGGGGATGCATTTGGAGAGTGCATTCATACCAACCTAAGTGGGTGTCGGGACTGAATTTCTAAAATTGAACCCTCTGTGTATTTCTGCACCAGTCCCAGATCAGTAGATAGTGCACATAGTGGAAACATCGTTGATAACAAGTTCGAATCACGAAATAACAATAATAAATAACTGAGTACCGGCCTTATGGCCACTTATTACAAAAGAGGTCAAAAGACCTAGAGTCTCACAGAAGCGAAAACAAAAATAAACTCCGAAGTGGCCCATCGAATCGCCCACCTGCATTCGGCTGGGGAGCACAACCTAGTATTCCGGGTGTCCTTCGTCAAACCCGCAGGCGTAGTAGTCATAGTCGTCCTCAGCATCAATGTAGACTTCTGAGATTTGTCTTGAGTGCAACATGAGTACATAAAGTACTCTACGAGTCTTGGGAAAATATGCATGCATAACTTTAACAATTGGGCTTATAGGGTTCTTTTGCACAAAACAATATTTTAAGTTTAAACATCTTTCATAAAGCACATTTGACAAATGAAGATTAAATAATTAAAGTAATTTAAATCTTTAGTGCAGGTTCTAGCTACCAGATACTAGTAAAGAGGCTCAAACTGCCAAGTTTTTACGAATAGGGCTCTAGCTGCCCAACTGGCTCTAACTACCAGAACAACAATCCAAGAGTTCCAACTACTCCCGGATCCCCAAAATATTTCTTTGAAACCAAAACTAAAATATTAAAGGGATACTGGTAGGCTACACTAGCTAGCAATTCAAAAATTCTACCGTGTAAACCAGGAAGCCATGCAAGTAGAAGATCATAGATCGTTAACACTAGACGCGCAGTGCAACGGAAGAAGAGTTGGAGCAAGTTGACCCAATGTAGAGCGCATTGGTGTAGTTGTCATAGTCGATCGTTCAACATCGAGCACATCAATGCAGTGGTCGTAGTCAATCGCCCAGCGTCCTCGTGAGTCGACCGTCTCCTCCAACAACCTCTGCAGTTTCTTGTGAAGATCGTGGATCGTCCTCAAGTGCAACAGCAACCGCAGTAGCACCTCTACGGTATCCACACGTCTAGGGAAGGAACTCCGCATGCCGGTGTGCTAGCACCAAGTCGCACGGTATGGCTCTCTTGAGAAGATGGCGGCTAGGGTTTCGGTGGAGCAACTTATGTTATCTCTCATATCTCCCAACAGCCTCAAGCATCTCCTTATATAGAGCCCATGACAGATCCTATCCGAATACGTTTGTTCTAATCCGTTAAGTGTGTGACCTGTTAGGTTCATGTGTAATCGGTTGTGACTCGGAAACTCCTTTTCGATCACAAGTCGTTAGCGGCTCCTAGCAGGACATAACGATTCCCGAATACACATGAATTATATCGAATGAACCTTAATGCAATATGATCTACGACCAGGTCCTTATCACTAACGACCAGCTCATATTTAGTCTTGACCAGTTTGTAACTCCTTACGACTAATTTACAACCAGTTAGTGTTAGTGATCATGTTCGACTAGCCTACGACCAGCTCGTATCTCTATATGACTAGTCAGTATCTGATCAAACTGAAAGACCTGCTCATGTATCCTCCGTTTGCCTCGCGATATTTGGTTGAACTCATGTGAGATATTATGTCATGCATGGACTGTTCAATTCTTTTGTCGATCAAGTGTTGGATTACTTCATGTGGTCGAATACTTTGATCACTAGTGGCATGGCCATGCACTTTCTTTATCCGACCACATCAAGGGGCCCAGAGATCTCTCTCCCGTTATGTTAGGAGAGGCAAATCCCATATCCGACCAGTCACATTCCTCTGCATGTTTCATAGCATACTCGAAAGCTACCTTTATAACTACCCAGTTACGGAGTAGAGTTTGGTAGCCCCTAAGTGTACTACTACACATGTAGGAAACAATGCTGATCTCAGGTCTAAGGATTATACATCATCATTACTTGAGACCAACTGACGACACATAAAATCATAACAATCTCAGCAGTGTCTCAAGGTAGGTCAATCCAACCCCATGTTCTCTAACATGTGTTCACATTATTGATTCGATATCCCTATATAAATGATCGTTAAAACATGGTCATCAATTAATACATGTGCTGGTCGATAAGTCACTAGTGTTCTGACCAGTGACATCCGACCAGGAAAACATTTAGAACGATATCATATAAGTTAAAAGAGTTTCACCAACAAGTTACATACTTGTTAATCTTTATAACCAATGATTCATTCAAGGAACATAATAACATTTATTCAATAAATCATAAATATAGACATGACACAATCATCTACATGATTGCCTCTAGGGCATATCACCAACAGTCTTCCACTTACACTAGAGTCAATTATATAGGTATCTTATACCCATTGCTCTTCTGTGTGCCTCATGCTTAGGTTGCGGGAGAGGCTTTGTCAACGGATCAGAAATATTCAAATCTGTGTGCACTTTGCATATCTTCACATCACCTCTTTCAACGATCTCATGAATAATGTGGTATCATCAAAGTATGTGCTTGAACTTTTGATGTGATCTAGGCTCTTTAGCTTGTGCAATGGCTCCACTATTATCACAATAGAGATCTATTGCACTGGAAGCACTAGAAACCATACACAGTTCATAAATAAACTTCCTTATCCATATGACCACTTTTGCACCTTCCGAAGCTGCAATGTACTCAGCCTCTGTTGTAGAATAAGCAACCTTTCCTTGCTTGGAACTTTTCCAGCTTACTGCTCCTCCATTAAGACAAAATACAAACCCAGATTATGATCTGAAATCATCCTTGTCGGTTTGGAAGCTAGCGCCGGTGTAACCATTTACGACCAACTCTTCCCCACCTCCATAAACAAGAAATGCATTCTTAGTCCTTCTCAAGTACCTAAGAATTTTCTTGATTGCTATCTAGTGGCCTTCACCTGGATCCAACTGATATCTGCTCGTAACACTTAGAGCATACGACACATCTGGTCGTGTACATAGCATGGCATGCATGATAGATCCAATAGCCGAAGCATATGGAATTCTACTCATTTTGTCTCGCTCATCAGTGGTCGTAAGACACTGACTCTTGCTAAGATTAATGTCATGTGCCATGTGCAAAAAACCTTTCTTGGAATCTTGCATATTGAACCGTTTCAACACTTGGTCTATATACATATTCTAGCTCAATCCAATTAGCCTTTTACATCTATCCCTATAGATCCTTATTCCCAAGATATATGCTGCATCTCCTACATCTTTCATTGAGAAACTATTTCTTAATGAAGTTTTAGCAGATTCAAGTATTGGAATATCATTTCCGACCAGTAGTATGTCATCCACATACGATATCAGAAACACAAGCTTGCTCCGACTAACCTTCTTGTAAACACAAGGTTCTTCTTCGTTCTTGACGAAGTCAAACCCTTTGACCACTTCATCAAAACGAATGTTCCAACTCTGAGATGCTTGTTTTAATCCATAGATGGATTTCTTAAACTTGCATACCTTTCTAGCTTCCTTTGGATCGATAAAACCTTCAGGTTGTGTTATGTACACATTCTCACTTAGGTTTCTATTTAGAAAAGCCGTTTTGACATCCATTTGCCATATCTCAAAATTGAAATATGCAACAATAGTTAGAATGATCCGGATAGACTTAAGCATCGTGACAGAAGAGAAGGTTTCATCATAATCAACACCTTGAATTTGTCTGAAACCCTTCGCAACCAGTCGTGCCTTATGAATATGAATATTTCCATCCATATCTATCTTTTTCTTAAAAATCCATTTGCACTCAATGGTTTTAACACCATCAGGTGCATCAACCAAGTTCCAAACTTGATTATCATGCATGTACTTTATTTCGAATCTCATGGCTTCGTGCCATGACGCAGAGTCTGGGTTCACCATCGCTTCTGCATAAATTTTAGGCTCATCATTATTCAATAATAAAACGTCATGGCCATACCTTATAGGCAATTGACGTGGTATTTTTTATCTACGTGGGGCTGATGCCTCATTTATAGGTTCAACAACATTTTGTTTATCCTCTAGAGGTTTAGTAGGAGTTGAAACATTTTTAGATGGTTCCCAAATTTCTTCGAGTTGCATCTTGTTCCCACTGAATCCTTTGAAAAGAAACTCTTTCTCCAAGAAGATACCATTACAGGCACTTTGTTATCAACCCGATTATAAAAATAATATCCTTTAGTTTTCTTAGGATACCCCACAAAGAAGCATTTATCGGACTTGGGTGTGAGTTTATCAGACGTTAAACGTTTAACATATACCTCACAACCCTATACCCTGAGAAAATACAATCTAGGACTCTTCCTGGTCCATATCTCATATGGTTCTTCTCTACAGTTTTTGATGGAACCCTATTTAAAGTGAAAGCAGCTGTTTCTAGAGCGTATTCCTAGAATTACACCAGAAGATCAGATTGACTCATCATTGTCCGAACCATGTCTAACAATGTTCGGTTCCGTCGTTCAGACACCCCATTCCATTGAGAAGTCCCCGACAGAGTAAGTTGTCGAATAATTCCACATTTCTTTAGATGATCACCAAACTCATAGCTCAAATATTCACCTCCACGATCAGATCGTAGACATTTGATTGTCTTGCCAAGTTGATTCTGCACTTTATTCTGAAATTCTTTAAACTTTTCAAAGGATTCCGACTTATGCCTCATTAAATAGACGTAACCATATCTACTGAAGTCATCAGTAAAAGTTATGAAGTACTGAAAATCACCTCTGGTCAGAGTGCTCATTGGTCCACATACATCTGAATGTATTACGACCAGTAGATCACTTGCTCTCTCACCTCTGCTCGTGTAGGGCGCCTTTATCATCTTACCAAGTAAACAAGATTCACATGTTTTAAATGATTCGAAATCAAATGAGTTTAGAAGACCATCTTTATGGAGCTTCATCACGCGCTTCTCATTTATATGACCTAGATGACAATTGATGCGGATCAACCTCGAGACGAGATTAAATCCATGGGTTGCCCGATCTTTCACGGTGGAACTCAAAGATCAGTAGTGCGGCGTCTTCTTCTCCTAGTGTCGGATGAACAGTGCCATGCACGTGAACAGTAGCATGCACGTGAATAGTATCTAGAACAAATCTCCTTGATAATATGTGGAGCATGAATTGCATGATGCAACCCGCACTTGGATAAATAAATCTCACACCCGTGCACACCGCAGTACACGAACGAGAAATAGGAATCAAAGATCCAACGTGTAACATTAGAAATAATTTTATTAAGTTCAAAATAATTGAAGGAATTTTTGTGAATTTGTCTAGAATTGTTTAGCTCTATTTGATATTTTCTAAAAGCCTTTTGGTTTTCTTACAATTTCTGAAATTCGAAAAGCCTTAAAAATCTAAAAATTTCAATCAGGCCGAATCTCATTTTCTCCTGCCCATTTCCCTTTTTCTTGCGCCCGGTCCACACGGTCCAACTCCCACCAGCCCACCTCCTCTCTCTTCTCTCACTGCCGCCTCAGGTCTGCCTGTTAGCAACCCGCCAGCCTTCTTCTTCCTCTCGGTCGTTTGCCATTAGCGTCCGCAAGCTCTTCAATGTAGCGCATTTCTTCCGTTTTTCTCGCGCATTCTAAGAAAATGAAACCTCCCTCTCTCTCCCGCACTCACTCCGGCCATTTTCCCCTCTTTTCCTCGCTTTAACTCGCCTTTACATCGTTGCCCGCACCAGTGAAGAACGGCCACCCACGATCTCCCTCTCCGTTGCTCCTCCGCCCCTATAAAAGAGAGCACCGAGTGCCCCTCCTCCTCATCTCTTCCCCTAAGCCTCCCCTCCTCTCTCCCTTTATCTTTGCGGTAATCGTGATTTCCCCGCCGCCGGCCGAACGCCGCTCCACCGCCGATTCCGCCACCGACAGTGGAGCTCCACCGCCATCATATTCACCGCTGGCTTGGCCTCGACGTGTTCTATGCCAAGCGCACGCCCTTGCCACCGGAACGCCATCGGAGCCACCTCTCCGCCACAAGCCCGAACACACCGTCATTCTCTCCTCACCGCTGGTCACCTCCGCCTCCGCCCTCCTTTGGCCGCCCACGTGAGGTAGAAACACTCCCCATTGTCCCCTCTTCGTTTTGCGCCCCTTGTCACCGATCGCCGTGGCACGTAGCGCCGGCGACCGTTGGTCTCAGCGCCACCGCCGTCCCAGGCTGACGTGGCCACCACTGTCACCACCACGTCATGGCCACGTGTGCGCCACTACAACACGTGTCAGCCTCATCACGCCCACGTGTCATGCTGACGTGGCACTGCCTCGTCACCCGCAAGCTCGGTCCACCGTGGACCAGGCACCAATTTGGTGGACCTGGTCCATAGACCTGGGCCCACATGTCAGTGGTTTATTTTCTTTCTCATTACAAAAATAATTTGGTTGGAAAAATCAAAATCACTCGCTAACATCATCATGACACAATAAATTATTTTTCCTTTAGAAAAATAATTCCAGAAATTCCATTTGTCTAAATTCATGTGAATTTCAATCCTCTGAGGGCCCGTTCTCCTTCGTTCGAGCTCTGATTCAAGTGATTCAAATTTATAAATTCAATATCTATCTCCTAAAACCAAAATTATTTAATTTGGATTTAATTTGAATTTTGTTTGAATTTGGCTTATTATCGCGTATAGATTTCGACGACTTCGAAGAGTCAGATTTCGACATCGTTTCAGAACAACAATTAATTGAGTCAGGCAAGTTACATCCTTTGATCATATTTGATCCCAGTATTTCAAATTATTTAAATTATTACTGCATGCTTATTTGTATTCAATTTACTTTAAATTCCTGTTTTAAACTCATAGTTATTCTCATTACCATTGTATAGCCAATTTTGACATTGAATTAAACATACCTTGTCACCTTAGATGAAAATTTAGTTTATGAAATAGTATGAACAAGAACACTTTGGGAAAAATATATGCCAAGTCTTGCTTAGATAAAAAATATTCAGTTTGGGGAATTTTAGCCAAAGATTCAACTATAGATTTAAAATGAGTCCATGACATTATTATGCCATAGAAATTTACCAATCATTTGAAAAGTGAAAAAAATTGGTTTAGACTTGGGCGAAATGGATGTTTGGATGGAGCTAGTTGATGCACAGGATCGATTCATTTCTATGATCGAGACTAGGGTTTTATTGAAAGTCGCCTGAGTAGGTTAAGGACTGGTCTTCGAGCTGGATCTTGCAAAGCTCCACTGTACTGCCACAAGTCTGGAGTGGGACAGGCTAGGCTAAATAATTTGCAACATTCCACCGGTATGAACGGGCACCACCATTTTCTAACAAAATATTATGTAATGACTACAAAGTTTTTAATAATATGTTCACACATATTTAAAACTTATTTACCGATGTTAGCAATTGTTATCATCAACACTCCATAAAATAAAGTTGTTTTTGCAACTAAAAGTGTGAAGTAGTAGCCCCATTGGGAAAAAACTAACTAATTATATATAAACATTAAGTATGATCTGAATACAATTTTTACAATGCCTGGTTTACCCAACCCTAACATTCGTTCAGCCGATAATGGCTAAATATCCTAATCTTTACCATCACTCACCATTGTCGTTGTCGATGTGAAGACACTTGCTTTTCCCCCTCTTCTCTTTCCCTTATCTTTCTCCTCCTGATCGTTTCTCTGGAAAGGAAAATGGCGAACTGGCGTCGGCGGGCCACACACGCGCCTTATAAATGTCTCTAGTCGCCCAACCGTTGGGCGACTAGCATTGTTATTAAGTCACATGACTAGTCGCGACTAGTCGTCGACTAGTCGGCAAGTCGTATGCCGACTTTCCCGACTAGTCGGCCTGCGCGAGTCGGACACCTAGTTGGCCCAGCGTCAGCCTCAGCCAGCGAAGGAGATATATTCAACAAAAAATAAACGAGAGGGGAAGGGGACACCAGATCCAATCGACACTCAGCTCCCCCACTCCCCCACGACGCCGCCGGGAGAGGGGGCCCTAGCCCATCGCCGCTACCTCCTCCTCAGCCCTCCCCTGCCTCCCTTGTCCCCTATCCACACCGCCGCCGTCACCTGCTCCTCAGCCCTCCCCTGCCTCCCTTGTCCCCTATCCACACCGCCACCGCCACCTGCTCCTCGGCCCTCCTTTGCCTCCCTTGTCCCCTATCCACATCGCTGCCGCCACCTGCTTGGCCCTCCCGACTCCCGAGTCGTCATTGACCCATGTCCACGACACCTCCGCGGCGTTGCCACCTCCTCTGCCCTCCCCAGTTGCTGTCGACCTGAGTGGCCGAGCCATGGTGAGCACTCCCTCCTCCCCCCTTTCTCCTCTCCTCTCCTTCCTTTGGCTCTGTTTGTGCTCCGCCTCTTCTTGCGCCGCTGCACTCTGCTTGCACTGCTTTGCCTCTTCTTGCTCTTGCGCCCTCTGCTTGCGTGGCTTGCGTGCTTGCGCTACGCTCTCTGCTAACTGCTTGCACTGCTGGTTTGCTACTCTACTGTAATGCTCTTGCTTGCTCTGTAGCCTCTATTTTAGTAGTAGTACTAGTAATAGCAGTAGTAGTAGTAGGCAGTAGCAGGATTACTACTACTAGTAGTAGGCTAGTAGCAGTAGAATTAGTAGTAGTTATGAGTCTTGTGACTTGTGATAGCAGTAGTAATAGGCTAGTAGCAGTAGTACTACTACTAGTATATCACAATTTGACATTTTCATTTCACCATCTGTAGGTAGTCAGGTACCATGGTAGACAATGACGACCAACAAGTGGTTGTAGTTGCAGCCACTGACGCCGAGGTGTATGATCCATCCAAGGATCCTAGGCGGAGGGCTAAGTCCAAAGACCCAGCATGGAAATATGCATTCTGGCCAGATTTAGAGAGAAAGGATCTCGTCCAATGTACTCTTTGCAACAAGAGAGTCCATGCTGGAGTGGGAAGATTGAAGCGGCACCTTGCTGGGGGTCACAATGATGTGGAGAAATGTCCCAAGGCAACCGTAGAAATCAGGAAAGAGATGTGTGACTACTTGAAGAAGAATTCAAGGAAGTTCAAAGCCATGGTGCTAGATGAGGAGGATGAAACTGGAGATGGAGAAGGTGATGGTGCTGAAGAAGAGGTCCAACGAGGTTCTGGGATAGCTACAAAAAGGAAGCAATCGGTGGCTTCTTTTACTGTGGCTGGGCCGCCACAGAAGTGTACTAAATTAGTTGCTGATATGCTTCGAAAGACACCAGAAGAGGTTGTTTCTAAGAGGCATAGCTCGAGCACTACTCAACCTATGCTTGAGCAATGCACAAAAAAAACAAAGGAACAACAACAAATTGTCAATGACCATGTAGCTGACTTCTTCTACGAGAATGGCATACCATTCAATGCTATCAATTCAAGAAGCTGGGAGATTCTATTGGAGTCCATAGGGCAATTTGGTCCTGGGTATAAATCGCCTAGTTACCATGATATAAGGTTGCCATTGCTTGAAAGGGCAAAGAATAAGACAGATGCAATGAAGGAAAAGCATGAGTTGGCATGGCAAGAATATGGTTGCTCACTCATGTCCGATGGGTGGACCGACATGAGTGGGAATCATTTGATCAATTTTCTAGTCAATTGTCCAGAAGGTACTTTCTTCTTGGAGTCAGTTAATGTTTCTAGTGAATCAACTGATGCACACTTGTTAGCAAGGTTGTTGGAGGAAAAAAAATTGATTCCATTGGGAGGGAATATGTGGTTCAAATCGTGACACATAATGGATCTAACTACAAGGCAGTGGGCAGAATTCTAATGGACAGGATTCTTACTTTATTTTGGACCCCTTGTGCTGCTCACTGCTTGGACCTTATGCTAGAGGACATTGGGAAGATAGAAGAGTTCAGCAATTGCATTACTAAGGCAAAGAGGATCTATAGATTTATTTATAGGCATGGAAGGATTCTTGATGCAATGAGGAATAAGACAGGTGGTAGGGATCTTGTGAGGCCTGCAGCAACTCATTTTGCTACATCATTCCTCACCTTGGCCAGTATGTTCAAGCATAGGCAAGCTTTGAAAAGTCTCTTTGTTAGTGAAGAATGGAATGAGAACAGATTGTCTACCACAGAACCAGGGAAGGCGGTTGTCGGAATTGTGCTTTCTATGTCATTTTGGAATTCAATGGAAATTTGCATGAGAGCTTCACAACCCCTTCTTATTGCTTTGAGGATTGTCGATGGTGATGAGAGGCCAGCAGTGCCTGAGATTTGGATGGCCATGGATGTTGCGAAGACAAACATCAACGCATCTTTGCAACACAAGTAAGATTTACCCAAGGACGTGCTAGCAATTGTTGACAAGTGGTGGGACAACCAAATGGAGCAAAAGTTATATGGGGCAGCATTGTTCTTGAATCCAAATAAGTTTTTTGACATTAAAGAAACCAATAAAAGACTTGCTACAAGGCTATGGTCGATGTTCAATGATGTGCTATGGAAGATGGAGACCGATGATGATAAACAAAGCAAGATAAGTAGGCAAGCTGATGATTATGAGAGAACTGAAGGTTATTGCTTCACAAAGAAAATGGCAATCAAAGATCGAGACAAAAAGAGTCCTCGTAAGTATAAGTAGTACAATGATTTCTTATTTTCTCCTTGCTAGGCTCTTTATGTTTGAACTTTGAATTGCATTATCTTTTGTAGTTCTTTGGTGGGGTGCATATGGTGGCCTTGCTTATGAGCTCCAATATTTAGCAAAGTCGAATCATTGGTCTTTGTTGTTCGGCGTCTGGATGCGAGCGCAATTGGAGTACATTTTCATTTGTATGTAACTAGCATAACTACTTTACTAGTCAATTTAATGAGTCTATGTTCATCGCAGCCGCCTTTGACATGCTTCTTATATTTTGTGATTGTAGATCCATACCAAAAAGAGAAACCGTTTAGAGCACAAGAGATTGAATAAGTTGGTGTATATTTCATACAACCGGAAAATGGCAAGTAGGTTTCAAAAGTTGCGAGAGCAAGGCTCTAAAGGAAAGAAATCTAACCCGTTGATCCTAGAAGAATTTCAATGGGATAATGAATGGGTAGACGTCAATGCTGAACCAGTTCATCAAGGCGGTACTGATGGCGGTGGTCAACTTGGGCTCATGTTGATGAAGCCATTGCTGTATCTCACATTCAAAGAGGTCTCAATCTTCCTAGGAGAGCTCATTGTGGTGCTAGCAAGTCTAGTGACCGGCCCATAGGCCCTCATATTACTTATGCTCGACGACGTTTAAAGTCAAGGATTGCTCGTAATGTTGATGAGGTGGAGCATGGCAGTGGAGATGATGATGAGAATGATACTTTTGTGGTTGATGATGAAGAATTGGATGATGACGACACTCCACCATCTACTCCTCATGCAGGTGGAGCAAGTCATGAAGAGGGCAGGTTTGAATTGGATGATGACTTGGATGGCTGATTTGAATCATGAATGATAATCGTGTCTATTTTGCTACTTTTAGACTTAAAACTTAGCAATTTGGTGTCCTGGACTCTCCTAGCTATCAATTTTTATTGTTTCTCATTCAGAACTTGTTAGTTGTTTCCTATTAAGTTATGCACTTATGCTTAATGGTTGTAACTCCTATTCAGAACTTAGTTCATTATGCTATGATGTAACTCGTGTTATGCTATTTTTTTTTACTTGTTGTCCTATACTTATGTTATTTACTTGCTATATCACATTGTCAATATTTTTGTTCATTACAATTTGCTGATTTTTTGTCTTCAACTTTCAAGGTGTTGCTTCTCAATTTCAAAGAAAGACATTCATCAAGAAATATATGTTAGGATCAAAACAAGTAAGTCATGAACTTAGCATATGTTGTTCTTCTCTTTATTTCATGATGTACATGTGTATAATTGTTGCTACAACTTAGTAGTTAGTACATTACATGCAAACTTTATAATTTATATACGTCCTAGTACAATTTCTAGGCATTGTGTAATAGCCCAAAAATTCATAATTGTAAAAATGAGGGATTTTTAAAACTTTTTGTATAAGTGACTATTATCGTTCGTTTGCCTGCATCTTTGAGATTTGTTTGAGAACATTTTGCACCTTTTCTACTCTCATGATTTTATCTCCCATCCTGTCAATTTGCCTTTTCTTAAGTCTATCTAATTTTCCTTCCTTCTCCCCCTACCTCCTTTAGGTAAAATGTTGATCAACCTAGTGTTTGATCCGACCCACCCTGCTCCCGTGCATTCTCTTTCCTATCCTTCTAACCTGTGGCTGGTCAAGCCCAGTGCAGCCAAGACCTCTGGCTGTAGACTAGGGTAGTGGCTCTCTCTCTTTTTCCGGGTGCCTATTGCACCAGGCAAGAGCTTAGGCCTGAGGTTGTCCATCGGCCATTAATGGCCATCACCTAGGATGTCCCTCAACTACACTGTGCAACCACTCCGACCACTCCCCGTGGACAGGTTACACGTGTATATATGTTTGCCCAAGTCCTTGCTACCTCCTTGTTGCTTTCTTAGCCATTCCAGTGCTAACCCCATTCCCTTCATCCTCTAAGATAGCTCAAGCTCCAGTCAAGCTCAAGCACTCGTCCCTATTGAGCACCCTCACAACCACTACCTTGTCGCAGGCAACCATCGCCTTGGAGATCACTCTCCTTTCATCTCCGACCAGGACCTCCCGAGACATCCGGATAGGCCAATCACCTGCTTCCCGAGAGCAGCCTTGAGGACTGAAGATCACCCTCCTTTCCCTCAAGTTACTCGCAGCACGGAGCTTCTTCCATTATTGTGATCCACCATCGCCAGCGCGGCTTCGACTAACCACTTTCCAGATCCATATTGGTAAGTTCCTAGTGGACAGAAACTCTCCGTAGTTCGAGTCGCTTTATTCTCTCTTGGATGTTCATTTGGTCCTTCTTTTGGTCTTTCCGCTGGATCATCCTATTGCGACAATGCAGTCTAGCATTTGTTTCTTATGGTCACCGTTGTGTAATCGATTCCTTCTCTCGATCGACTATGCACGGTTAACACCCCCACGACCCTTTTCCTTGCACAGACCTCCCAGTTTACCAAGACCACCCCGTGGTCGCGACCTCCTATTTCACAAAGACCACCCTTTGGCCACGACCTCCTACTTTACAAAGACCACCCTCTTGGTCGGGACCACCCGTGTAGTCACAACCTTCTCTTTTGCAAAGACCACCCTCGCAATCGCAACCACCCATTTTACAAAGACCACCCTCTAGCACACGACCTCCCCTCTTGCAAAGATCACCCTCTTGGTCGTACACCTCCACGACCACCCCTGGTCGTGACACCCGCATGACCTCCTCGGGTCGTAACACCTTTACGACCTTTCTTGGTCGTAGCGTCTCCCGCGACCTCCGAGTAGCATCTCTATTTCCCTGAATTCTCAAATAAACAGAAACATTTGGTTTTGATGAGAGTTCAAAGCTTATTTGAAAATTCTATACGGAACCTCCCTTGGTCCCATCTTGACCATCGGGACCTCCCTTGGCGCTCACCTTGACCGTCGGGACCTCCCTTGTGTTCATCTTGACCGTCGGAACCTCCCTTGCGTTTATCGTAACCATTAGGATCTCCTTTGGTACAATCATGACCGTCAGGACCTCCTTTGGTTCCATCTTGACCGTCGGGACGTCTTTGGCGTTCATTTTGACCGTCAGGACCTCCCTTGCATTCATCGTAACCGTCAGGATCTCTTTTGGTTCAATCTTGACTGTCAGGACCTCCTTTAGTTCTATCCTGACCGTCGGAACCTCCCCTCGCTTAGATCTAAGGGTTCAGACCTCCCCTCGCTTAAATTTAAGGGCTCAGACCTTCTTTCGCTTAGATCTAAGGGTTCAGACCTCCCCTCGCTTAGATCCAAGGGCCCAGACTTCCCCTCGCTTAAATCTAAAGGACCAGACTTCCCCTCGCTTAGATCTAACGTTCCAGACCTCCCTTAGTTAGATCTAACGTTCCAGACCTCCTCTCGTTTAGATCTAACGGTCCAGACCTTCCTTCGTTGAGATCGAATGGTCCAGACCTCCTTCTATTTGGATCTAACGGTCCAGACCTCCTTCTGTTTGGATCTAATGGTTCAGACCTCTCTTCATTTAGATCTAACGATCCAGACATCTCTTCGTTTAGATCTAATGGTCCAGACCTCCTTTCGATTTGGATCTAACAGTCCAAGACCTCCCTTCGGTTAGATCGAATGGTCCAGACCTCCTTTCGTTTGGATCTAACGCTCCAGACCTCCCTTCGTTTAGATCTAACGATCCAGACCACCCTTCGTATAGATCTAATGGTCCAGACCTCTCTTTGCATGGATCTAACAGTCCAGACCTCCCTTCATTTAGCTCTAATGGCTCAGACCTCTCTTCGTTTAGATCCAACGGTCCAGACCTCTCCCTCGTTAGATCTCCCTCCAGTTCTTTTTGCAAAGACCTCCCCTGGGTACAGTGTTTCCAGGAACAGTAATTCCAGGACCTCCTCTGGGTACAGTGATTCCAGCACCTCCCTGGCTACAGTGATTCCAGGACCACCCCAAGTCATAGTGCTTCCACGACCTCCCTGTCGTATCCCTCTCGAAACAAAATGGTTTCTACGACCACTACAGATCCGACGACCACTGAGTTTTCAATTGTGCTGGTCTCACGTTTCTAATCCACGATTTTGCATGATTTGGAGTTCTTTGCATATTTGAATACGATTTAAGCTGGAATATGTGCTTATTTGCCTTTTCGATAGTTTTGCGATTATAGAAGCCGAGGCAACCGAAAAACCGTTCGTTGAATAAGATCCTGATCAGCAGGACCCTGAACAAGGCGAGTCAATCCTTTGACCATGTTGCACCCACTTTTTGCAAAATATGTTGCTTTAAATTACGAAACTGCATTGCTATGTTTTATCAAACTAAATTGGTCTAGATCATAGTTAATGCCTTAACCAATACTTGTGTATAAATTTTCTATCCTTGAACTTGGACATTATCCTTTGTCACCCTAGACTTACTGGATTACCTGCTAGTTAATAAGTCTATATCTGAGTGTCATGCTTAGCCTTGCTTAGATACAATGTTATGTGGGCATTAAGTTGCCCAACCACAACCCTTAAAAGGTTTGAAAAATGATTCGGGCAGTAAGGCTGGGAGCCTGACTGGTATGTTGAGGTAAAGGATATTTTCAAAACAATAAAACCAGAAAAACTGTTTCGATCGGGGCGGCTGGAAAGAGGGGCTGGTGCCTAGGGCACGAGAAGATGTTGGTATGTGGATGTGCCGCCTTGGTCATGTAAGGACCGAAACTTGTGATGACCTCTCATGCAAAAACAGTGCAACCACAAGTCAATAATGGGTACGACCTGGCCGACTAATTTGCTCGCCTCAACGTAGGTCCGCCGTTGGGATGATTACGGGTGGATAGCCGGGGGAGAACGAAGCCACAAGAACTGCATTGGCACAAGAGGGGGCCTCCCGGAGAGCCTTGGGAGTGGGCTCAGGGCGGTGGAAACCTTAATGAGCAGATGGAGTGCGTTGAGGTTGAGCATTGTAAAGGCCTTGTGGTAATCTCCCCTTGATTCGCATATCCAAGGAAACATGTGTATATATCAAGGCGATTACCTCTTGTGGGTAAAGTGTGTGAACTCTGCAGAGTAAGAAAACTATCATGATAGCCATGCTCAGAGTCAAGAGCGGTGCTAAGAACTTGCTGGATATAGTCTTCATTTTTACAAAACCATTTGTGATGAGAAGGGAAAGCTGGGGTGGGACCCCAAGGATTTGATAAAGGCCTGGTCGGGGACCAGTGGTAAATACGGGAAGACCCGAGTATAGGAGGTGGGACCTCCGCTAGTACTTTTCAAAAAAAAAAACTCATTTATGAAAACAGATTTGTTAAATTGCTAGGTCTTAGGATTTACTACTACTCATCTATTTCAAATATGGCTTTGTGCAAATAAAAGAACTCTAAAGTTTCCCTTGATTAGCCTTGCATCTATAAGAACTGCATTGTGGGTTGGCTCGCGAGTACGGTTGTGTACTCAAGCTCTGCCAATATATTCTTTTTAGACCCGAATGATCAAGACACCTACCAGTACTTCACGGAGGATGAAACAGATGGTGGTGAAGATAACGAAGCTTAGGCCGGGACCCCTAGTCGCTTGCCTGTGGGCAAAGTGAATGGATCCACTATGATGTATTTTGCTTTTTTACCTGCTTGGCTTCCGCATTCTGGCTTTTGTAAAACTCACGCCTAAGTGGCGCTTTTGTAAACAATTGGCCGCACGGCCAGATAATTATGTAATATATTATGGGCTTGAACTGTTCATATCAAGTATTGCTCGTATTGAGTAAGATTCATGATTAGTTTGTGCCTAATCACTAGACCGATGTCTCACGACCACCCCTAGGTGATCTAAGATCACAACCAAATGTCTTACGACCACCCCTAGATAGTCTAAGACCACTACCCATTGCCTTACGACCACCCCTAGATGGTTTAATACTACAACCAGATGCCTCACGACCACCCCCTACGTGGTCTAGGACCACTACTAGGAGACCCACGACCACCCCAGTATGGTGTAAAGATAACTTCCAGATGTCTTAGGACATCCTGTGCTCTTTTGTCGCACCCCAGGAACTCCTCCTCCGGACTTCCTTAGGACCTCCAGTACTCCTTTTTGGGCGTATCCTTAGGACCTCCTCAAGACCTCCTATGCCCTTTTGACATATCCCCAAGACCTCCCCAGAACACCTCTAGTGAGTTCGTCAGGACCTCCCCAAGACGTCTCCACAGTGCACCTCAAGACCTCCTCAAGACATCTCTACAGTATTCCTCAGGACCTCCTAATAGCCTCCAGGATCTCTTTAAGACCTCCTAGGACCTCCCCGTGAAATACAGGACTATTTAGGACCTCCCTCGGTCACCTTAAGACCTCCCGGGACCTCCCTCGACCCCCTCGCAGGACCTCCACAGGACCTTCTCAGGGTCACTCAGGACCTCCCTGGGATCGCTATAAAACCGTACTAGGACCACCTTAAGACTCTTCTAAATTGACATCTTGACCAAATGTGGCCGTTTCTACGAACCAACACACGCGTCCGCATGGAGCTTCTGTAGTTAAACGCTGGAGCAAGCGTGGCATTCTGTGTGTGTCAGCTACTGATCCACAGAATGACACAAGTATACACAGGAGATCCCCAGTTCCAAAATTGGGGTCTCACACATTGCAATACTTGAGAGGGCATTTTTCCACAGGGCCTACTTATTCTTCAATGGTTTCAGCTTGCAAATTTGATATACTTGGAGTCTTGGACTGCTCACTGCCCAAAAGAAATATATGAAATATATGTTACGATCAAAACAAGTAAGTCATCAACTCATTATCATGTTTATGTTGTTTTTCTCTTTATTTCATGAAGTACAATATGTATATGTGTATATTTGTTGCTACAACTTAGTACATTATATGCCATGTATATATACATTCTAGTCTGGCGACTAGTCGTGGCTAGTCGCGACTAGTTGGTCGACTAGTCGGCCAAGTCGACAAGTTGGTCCCCTTGCGACTTGATTCGACTTTACAACTTAATAACCTTGGCGACTAGGGATCAACGTTGAGCGACAGGTGTCCTAGTCGCCAAACGGTTGGACGACTAGGGCGTAATTGCGCCACCGTTCGGCGACTAGGAGGCGAATGGACCAATCGCCCAACGGTTAAGCGCTTTGGACACTTGTCGCTCACCCGGTGGGCGACTTGCCCAATCGTGGAGCTATAAATGATTATTTCTGTAAAAAATGTAGTATTATTTATGTAATTTGAAATAAAAAACTGATTATTACCAAAAAAAAAATCTTAATTATAGTCACCGATAGCAACAGAGCTGTCGACTCTTGTAATTTTCTGCCATACTCAATCCAATCAAGAAGACAAGAACTACTGATGTACTACTGGCAACATTTGCGTACAAAAATCGTCTCATGAAATCCTACCTGTACGTAATTTTGGTAAGATAAAAAAAACTTTGCATGAAACCATCAATACACGTTGATTAATCGGGGTAAGAGGGGAAAGGTACAGAAAGAATAAATAAAAAAGTGATTCTGTGGCTGCTGGGATTCGAGCCCAGGTCTCCACGGCCACAACGTGGAATTCTCACCACTAAACTACAGCCACAAGATTGTGCCTTAACTGCATTGTAAAGATATATAACTATCATCAACAGGACAGCAATGGCTACATTCATAGCACAGAGCACGATCAGGATCTTCCCCACTTCCACTAATTTGCCCATTTTTGCAGCACTGGCATCCATGCATTCTTCACATTATCAGACGAAGTATGGAAAACAACTGTCTCTGTGTCATGACCCTTGAAGATATAGAAGTTTTTGGCCGAAATGACATTGTTGCGCGTGTTTTTGATAGAAGTAGCTCTCCCCGTACGGTATTGCCAAATATGACAGCCCGAACGAGCCTCGCGCTGCCACATGTGCAATTCCGATCACCCTTAGCCAGGACGCGTCAAAATCCGTGCGCCCCTCGTCCAGTTGCTTCTTTGCCCGACACATGTCTCGTCCGCACTCCCATCGCCCGGACAACACCTTATCCGCACGGCCACCACCTGAACAAGTCGTGTCCGGGTGGTGGCCGTACAGACGAGGTGCTGTCCGGCCGTATGCACGGTGCTTAGAAGATAAGGGGACTTAATCGCTGTCCGGTTTCATAGCCAAAAAGTATTCCAAGAGTTCCATTGCTTCTGAGGTGGTTAGACCATACATCTGAAAAGGTGTATACAAAAATTAGATACTACATTGCTGGAAGCAGTATGCACGATACTTAGAAAAGGGCTAACAAGCAAAATAAAGCGCCGCATAGAGCATGAAAAATAAAATATCACAATCATGAATTATGCTTCATCTAAAGGGATACTCCAAACACATCAGAAATCATGCGCTAACCCAGTTCGTAACACAACATTTTATTCGCTTCACTAAAAACGTAATTTCTTAGTCTCATGTTATTTTTTTCATTGGCATGCACATGCCAATGGTGCAATTTAGGAAAGACTTGCTTCTTTTACCCAATCCATTTCCACCATGTAATTTGAGCATTCGCCTGCAAATGGAAAACTCAGCATATTAGAGATCAAAATCCTACTCGAGGGAGGAAGACACACCCGTATTTTCAGTTAATTGTTAGTGTTTGGAATTTTGGAAGGTTCCAGTTGTAACAGAGGTTAAAGCAATGGTACATGAACTCAGAGTGAAGATCATGCTAAAAATAGCCTTTTTACCTTTCCAGCTTCCGCTGCTCGTGCCAGAATCATTGAATCGCCATATGAGTAAGACGTCGGTACAGCATTAAGGCCGTGTGCCATAGCATAGCTGGTCTGCAAAATATTAAATAAGTGTAAGAAAGTAATGCTACTATTATATTGGTAAATTTTTTAGATAATGGAAGAGAAACATCTCCCCGGTCTCTGCATCAACGATGCACACAGCCCAATTTATTTAAGCATTTAAAGCAACAATCAATCCAAGATATAAAAAACGGCTTACCGCTTTACAACCGAAAGACAATTGAAACACAAACTCAAACATTGCAAATCCTATGATTAAGCCTCTACCCACGAAAATTGAGTATTTGCTTCGTCACAAAGTCCAACATTTTGCTTCCCTCCAACATGGTCTCCTTCTGATCTGATTTCTGCAGGACTGCCCACGCATTCAGCTAGGATCCACTCAATAAGATAAGCTGCAACGGATTAGTTAAATTCTTGTTGTCGAAAACAACATCATTTCGACATAACCAAATAGACCAACATAAAGCACTAACTCCCACCAGGAGTTGTGATTTGAGCATTTTAGGAATTCCATCTAATCAATTCCCAAACATATTAGCCGTGTTCGCTGGAGGATCTAAATTAAATACACATTTTACAACCTACCATGCACAACATGCAAAGGGGCAATCAAAGAAAAGATACTGAATTGTTTCCTCTTTAATACAGAAACAACACTTTGTGCTTCCTCTCCAATTTCTTTTAAGCAAGTTGTCTTTAGTTAATACAATCCCTCTTTTGAGATACCACATGAAAATTTTAACTTTTAATGGAATTTTAATGATCCAAAACAAATTCCTAATGGGTGCTTGAACGTTGCCTATAAGCGCCGTATATAAAGACTGCACCGAAAAAAGATCTGACTTATTCAAATGCCATCTGAAAACATCCTTATACAAGCCTAATTGTACATTAGAAATTTTCAACATTAGCTCATTCCAAGCATGTAATTTAGTCCTAACAAGAGGTCTTCGAAAAGAAATATTTAAGGGATTTGATATCAAAACAGTAGCTACTAAATCGTCCTTTCTCTTAACCACATTGTAAAGCATTGGAAATTGCCTTTGCAGCGTAGAATTTCCCACCCAAATATCTTCCCAAAATCTAGTTTGCATTCCGTTCTTAATCTAGAATGAACCAAAGTGAAAAAACTGATCTTTAATTTTCATAAGCCCTGACAAAAAATGAGACGACCCAGGTTTATTAACCACCTACGAAAGATTCTTTTCACCCAAATATTTCTTTGTTAGCAAAGAATGCCACACACCTTCTTCATTAAGCAACTTAAACAACCACTTCCCTAACAAACTTTTATTTTTGGTGTCCAAGTTCTGAAGTTCTAGACCACCAAGCTCTTTAGGAGAGCACACTAAACTCCATTTAGCAATCTTATATTTACGCTTATGGCTGTCACTCTACCCGAAAAATCTTGATCGATAAAAATCAAGTCTTTTAAGAACTTCTCTATTGGTAAATAATGCAAAAGATGTTGAACGTGCAATTTATTTGAGTTAAGAAAATTACATTATCTGCAAAATGAAGGGCATTCTCTTGCTTAATCTCAGGTGGGTAATGAAGTGGATCGAATGCCCAAGAGGGGGGGTGAATTGGGAATCTTTTTTTTAAAGAACAATTAAAAGACTAAACAGTTTTAACAAAAACTATGTGTCTATGGATTCTAGTGTGGACAAACAACTCCTACACAATTCTAGAGAAGTTTTAAAAAGTGCAAGAAAGTAAATGCGTAAATGTAAAAGAGACAAGAGACACAACCAATTTTTTACCGAGGTCTCGGAGATTCGGCGATCTCCCCTACTCCTCGTTGGAGCACTCCCTCAAGAGTATTGCTCCGACTTGAAACCTAGCAAGATATCAAGCCATTCACTTGTGGTAGTCCTTCTCCTCTCCGGATGGGTGGACTCCGAACCTTCACAACCTTCCCGGTGCCTTCCACAAGCTCCTCCTTAGAAGGTCACCGAGAACCACGCCTCCAAGCCGTCTAGGAGACACCGATCTCCAAAGGTAACAAGCCTAGACCATCACTTGAACTTAGAAAGATCAAGCAACTAGAGTGATGCATACTAAGCCTATGCTACCTCTCAAAATCTCTCAAGATATGCCCTTAAATGATCTTGGGTGTCCTTGATCTTCCCTTGGTATTAGATGTTACTGTAGAGTGGCCAAGAGGGCTTACAATCACGTCTATGAACAGTATTTATAGCCTCCTTGAAGAAACTAGCCGTTAAAGCTACTATCCTGAAAAATCAGCACATTCCGGATCATCCGGAAGCCTTCCGGATCATCCTGAAGCCCAAAATCCAACGGTCACAAAACTAGCCGTTGAAAGCTTAAGGTATCATCCGAAAGCTTACGAATCATCCTTACATCCGGATCATCCTTTCCTTCCAGATCATTCATAATGTACTCGGGTTTTCAGCTCATCCAAAAATATCTCTCTGGATCAATGATCCGCTTGATAGTCCGATAGCATCCGGATCATCCGGAAGGCATTGTCAAAATCCAATTCGGTACTGGTCTAATGATCCGCTTGATGCTCCCTTAGCTTGCGGATCATCCGGAAGGCGTTGTCCCAACTCAGAGTGGTACTGATCCAATGATCCGCTTGATGCTCCCTTAGCTAGCGGATCATCCGGAACGTCTCGCAGCAAAAACCTCATCGTCCAATGATCCGTTAGCTTCCGAATCATCCGCAAGGTCTTAGTCATTTTTCACCATAGAAAAACAGCCTTCGCTCCAATGATCCGTTAGCTTCGAATCATCCTTAATGCAATCATCAACTCTTCAACCTTCTCAAATAAAGATCCAAATTGATTTCATTTCAACTCCAACTCTTCCAAGAGCTTCATTTGACTAGAGATGAGCTAAATAAACCTAGTGTGCATCACAACTAGCTTCTCAACCTAACCAAGCTCAAGCTACTAGCCTAAACCCCCTTTAATAGTACGGCTAAAATAAAAACAAAGGACCTATCACTACGATGATCCATCCTCAACTCCTTGGATCATTTCTAAAGAACAAAGTCCTTAATCTTCAAAAATAATTCAAGCTTGCCTTCAATGACCATTTGGGGTCAACAAACAGCCCACATAATCAAACCATCATCGCGACCTAACTTGAACTTATGCAACACCAACAAAAAGTTAGTCCCGATGATTTAAATCGTCATTAATCACCAAAACACGAATTAGGGGCCTAGATGCTTACAGGTAAACAACAGGGAGGTATTCTACCTATAAATTATGTGAATCATACAATAAATTTATCGTTCAAGTAGTTACTGGCAAAAGACATGAAAGATGAGACTCTTGCTAGGCCGAGCTCAGCAAGCAATGCATACCTCCATGAAATTGTGAAACTAGGTGAACATCTTGAACATGAGCTTTCCCAGTGATATATTTCCCCTGAAACACAGCACGAGCATAAACAAAACAACATTGAGGCAACAAAAGAAGCATACCTTTTTGTAGAGAAAAACTTACCATGATTGATCAAAGTGCACATGTGGATAACAGACAATAACAGGTTGAACGGGGTAGCCAGGTATGAATGCTCCATGTTGGAAAGAAATCAAGAATCTCCCATTTGTTGTGGTGCCTTCAGGGAATAGCAGGACGCGCCGAAAGCTATTGCAAGCTGTCTTTCTCTGAAAGCACATCCTAGAGAGTATGTACCATATGAATAAAATAACTAATAGACAATCATGTTGCTTGTATTCTATTCTAGGATGAGTTGCGTGCTGTTTATTTTTAGAATCAATTATGAAACCAGACAGCAAGTAAGTCCCCTCATCTTCTAAGCATCGTGCATACGGCCGGACAGCACCTCGTCCGCACGGCCACCACCCGGACGCGGCTTGTCTGGGCGGTGGCTGTGCGAACGAGACTAGTCTGTCTGGGCGGTGAGAGTGCGGACGAGACACGTGTTGAGCGAAGAAGCAACCGGGCGAGAGGCACATGGATTTTGGCGCGTCCGGGCTAGGGATGACCGAAATTGCACACGTGGAGGCGTGAGGCTTGTCCGGGCTGCCATATTTAGCGATACCACACGAGAAGAGCTACTTCCATCAAAAACACGCGCAACAGTGCCATTTCAGCCAAAAACTCGAGATATAGTAGAGTAGCAGTGGATTGTCTGTATGACTTGTCGGGTCAGAGTGCAAGAGAGTGTGTAAATGGGATGACAAGCTTGTGGGTGTATGGGCTGGTGGGCCCTATGTGTCTGTGAGAGTTGTGAGAGGATGGAGATGAATATGAGGGAGAGTCATGTAACACAGATGAAGCTATCAAATGAAATGATTTGAGTCTACTTTCCCCACTTGTTCATCCTACATCTCATCCTCTTCTTTGATTCATCATCCCCATTTCTCCCAATTACCCTAAATTACTATACCACTGCTGCTGATTTGTGCGGTTTTAATTCCATCCGGGGTCGGGTAGTCACAATTTGGTATCAAAGCCTGTTCCGATTCGTGATTTTTCTCGATTTGATCTGTAGTCCAAGGGAAGGGTTTATGTGTTTCAGCTCAATTAGAGATTTTCGGAAGCATGGTAGAGCTTTCATTTTGTATTACCACTATTTATAATTAGTTAAATGTCGCTTCAGTTTTCATGACTGGCTTTTCCCTCCAACCTACAAGAGAATTAAGGACGTAAGAACGAAGATGTATGCGCTATCGTTTGGAGGAGAGCAGAATGTTGGAAGAACATTGCAGGTTCTGAAGGGACAAGTTATAGACTATTGAGACCCATGGGCAATGTGAACTTGAGATCCCAATGTCCATATCAATTTTTTTTTCTTCAGATTTTCAACACTTCATCCATTTTCATTGGATATGCTCCCTAAACCGTGAGTTTGTATATGTGGCATGAAATATTTAAGGTATGTAGTTTTTCTCTACTACTTAAAAAAGAATTCGGTGGTTATCCGTCCTTCCCTTCCCCACCCGCCCCGTCTGTATGCTCACCCCGTGCCCTCTAGAAAACCAACCCTAAAAAAATACAGTTTATTGTGCAGGCCACGATTGTCCTCCTATCTAGAGATGACAATGGGGCTATTCCTCGGCGGGGAGTGGTAGAACAGCCTCGTCCCCGAGAGAAGGAAACAACACCATTCCCCATCTATATCTCTGTCCTTGGGTGCTATTCACTCCTGTTCCTTGTCCCCATCGGGTTATCGGAGCCCCACGGGGGGCCAGATCCGAAAGTTAGATCATCATCAAGCAAGCAAGCAAATAGAGACATCAGGCATTTGAGAATTGAGATATATCCAGAATTAAGTAATTTAGAATCAAGCAATTATCCATGAGTAAAATGAGCCATAATCTAATGCGATATAGGCTTAGTGCGGTAGTGGCCCAAATGTCATATGTGTTTTTGAGGCCCCATGCAGGTAGCGAGGATGGAGAGTAGGGAAATGGTCTCGACCCCGCTTCCCCAATAGGGAATAAGATTTTTATATTAGCATTCCCGTGGAGAAAGAAATAGCTCTAATCCCAAACCCTAATGAATGAATTCTCCTATGAGAAACAGGGAATAGAGCCCATCGTCACCCCTACGATGACACACGTTTGTGCGGGCCTATCGTCCTCACACCCACACTGCTTTGCCTCGTCGTGAGCTGAAAACTGCCTCTCTACCTTCCTCATTTTGGCAACTGTCATCCTCCTTCGGTCGAGCAAACAAGCATGGCACAACCCAGTCGATTATAGTGTCCAAATGGGCCAAGACGAAGCCCTCATCAGAGGTCTGCAGACGCGATTGTTCATGGGTCTTGGCTGCCAAGACGAGACCCGGCGTGTTCGGCCGCCACTCTAAGACGGGTGGGCGGCCAAGACGCAAGACGGCACAAAGACACGGCTGCGGCCAGTTCAGCATGGCAGTGTGTGGCAGCCAAGTGTGATGGGATGACGGATCGGCCGGAGGCGGCGGAGGCAGAGGCGGGCCGGAGAGGAAGGAGGAGAGGAGGCCGTCATGGCTCGTGGCGCACGCAATGGCCGAGCGGAGGAAGGAGGAGAGGAGGTTGTCGGGCTCATGGCATGACGCTTGGCCGGAGCGAGAGGAGGAGAGGCAGGCGCTAAGCGGCGCATGATGGGAGGCGGCGGGTCGACACCGCGGGAGGCGAGGAGGTGGCGGGGCCGAGGGAGGCGAGGAGGCGGCGCCATGGAGGCGAGGAGTCGCTTGCCACGTGAGAGGAGGCGCCGCAGGCCATGCTGGGAGGCGAGGAGCCGAGAGTCGACGCCAAGGGTTCAAGGGAGGCGAAATGGGCGAGGAGGCGGGTCACGTGGCGACAGCGAGGACTGAGGGCGAGGCGACGCAAGAGAAGAGAAGATGGAGGCGGAGAAGACGGATGGGAGGAGAGAAAGAGAAGAAGCGGGCGAGGTAGGCCGGGCCGTGTCGTGCCATGGGTCAGTGTTCAAGACAAGACGCCCAAAAACGGCCGTTTTTTTACTGCTTCGTGAATTTTTTGACCGTTGAGTGATTTTTTTTACCGTTGGGGGCTTAAAAATAGCAAAAAATTAAAAAATTCAAATTTTTTCTATAAATAGGCATCATACCCCCTCATTCAGCACCTCTTCATTCTCTATTCTCTCTTTGAAATTGTGTTGTGCAAATTCAAATCCGTGTTGAGCTAATTTGGCAAAATTCAAAAATTTGTGCCAAAATATGGTAATTTCAATTTTAAATCGACAAGTCGTGAAAAGAGGTACAATACTATTTTTGTAATACTTTTATTGTCAATTATTATTATGCTAAGATTAAAGTAGTAATAATGTTAGTTTCGATTTTGCGAGTTTTCGTTATGGGCCGATCCTTACGATAGCTTTGCTCTTAGTGAGTTCGGACTTTCATCGGACGAAATTGCGTCTATGGAGGTGGTCATGGTGCCTCAAACGAACCGGAGGTTTCACCGACGAGCAAGTCGGAGTTCCGTCATCGCTCGACATCAAGATCGTGCTCAATCAAGAACCGGAACAAAGAGGTCGAGGCCATCTACATCGGAGTGTGGGAGCATTTCGACAGACAACCGTGCAAGACGCAATGAAATGAGGTACCATATGCTATTTGTAAAATTTGTCGGCATGAATTATCGCAAAGTCTCTGGTGGAGCAGGGCACTTGCTTAGACATGCTACAAGGTGTCGAACCAAGCAAGGATTGGCGATGAGGCGACGCCTTGATTGCAATACAACCCCGACGGTACGGTATCTAGCTGGGACTACGATCCTCATGTAGCCCGCCAATCTCTCTGTCGTTTAATTGCTTCTGAGGATTTACCGTTAGACTTTGGCGAATCTGCTTCTTTCCAAAATTACATTAGGACTGCGCATAATCCTAGATTTTCTTCCGTTTCTAGATAGACAACAACAAGGGATCTAGTGAAATACTATAATGAACGTGGTAATAAAATAAAGGAACTATTTAGTACGTGCACATTTTCGATTGCCTTGACCTCGGACATATGGAGTGGTCGGGCTAGGGAGGATTATCTTAGTGTAGTTGCGCATTATGTTAATGACGACTGGGTAATGGAGAAAAGAATTATAGGTTTGAAATTAATTGATGTAGCACACGGGGAGAATATTTAATGTATTCTCAAAGTCGTGGAAGATTTTGGTCTTCTGAGACAAAATATTCGCAATTACCTTAGACAACGCCGCTTCAAACTCTAGGGCCATGGACATTCTTACTCGAAGATTGAGTACATATGCCAATTCGTTCTTGCTACATCAACGATGCGCTTGTCATATTATCAACCTTATAGTCAAATGTGGTCTAAAGAGGTTCCAGTATATTAGAGCTTTTAGCGATGCGATTTCTTTCTTGAACAATTCTAACGTAAGAATGGCACAATATAAGAACTTCGAGGCGATGGGTGTACGCCCAAGAAAGTTCGGTTTGGACATGCGGTAAGGTGGAACTCTACTTACCTCATGCTTAAGCATCTTTTACCATACAAGAGCACTTTTTCGCTTTTTATTCAAACACACTATCCTAGCAATCGATGGTACTTTGTTATTAAGCGAGCAACATTGGTTCGTTCTTTGAGAAGGTCTTGTCATTTTAGAAATTTTTACAAGGCAACTGTTGCTTTGTCCATTGTCTACTATCCAACATCTCATATCATTGTGCATACTATTTTCTGATTGCTACTCAATTGAAAATGCATGAAAATGACTTAGTTTTACGTGAGGCTGTTGTTTCCATGAAATCTAAATACCTTAAATATTGGAGAGAAATCCCTTACCTATATGCATTTGCATTTATTTTAGATCATAGAGCTAAAATTGGTGCATTTTAATCTTATGCTTGATCTTCTTAGTGATGCTACTGGCTAGACTATACTAACTATTTTGCGAAGTTCGTTCTCGGTTATCCGAGGTTTACCAAAGGTATGAAAATAAGTTCCGAGGAGTTCGCTCGCAACGACAAGTTCCGAGGAGTTCGCTCGCAACGACCTCTAGTAGCCCCCACCTCGAGTGGGAAGACAAGTATGTGGGGCACGATCTTCGGTGCCTCTTCATCCAGGTCCAGGTCTTCGTCTTCTTCTTCTTCTGCACCAGCGCCTGCTCAGCCAAGACCCACAAGGAGCGGGGAACTATCCACCTATCTCGACAAATGATACGGTGGATTTCGCCTCGAAGGTTTCGACATCTTGCAATGGTGGCAAGCCCATAAGTTAACATATCCGTGCTATCCATACTTGCACGTGATGTGTTAACTTATTCTATCTTTACGGTTTCCTCAAAGTGCTTTCGGTCTTTACGGAAGAATATTGGAGGAAAGAAGAACAAGTCTCACAAGTGAGATGGTGGAGATCCTTCTAACTGTGAAGGACGGGAACAAGTCGATTCGCGAACACAACACTCTGTGGAAAATCCAGAATTATCGGAGGTGTTCAAAATTTGTACTTAGACAATGACAAACACATAGAACAAAGATGTATCATGTATGTAGAATTGTAGAGCTATAAGTCAGATTCTTTTCCTTCTTGAGGTTTTCTCATTTTGAGTTTTTAAAGGTTTTAACGAGGCGGCAGGTTGGACATCAATAAAGCTCTTTATTACATTTTCAATATGATTGTCTCAATTTTTTAAAATTTCATGTCTACTTCTGAATTCGACATATTTTTCTAATTTTTTTGGATTTTTTTGTTCTGATGGGCCAAACAGTCACATCGGCGCCCGACAGTTAACTCGTCTTTTACCAAAGACGCAAGACGAATACTCGTCGAGCCTTGCCTGGGCCGCCACCCCAGCCCATAGGTCGGCCCGGCACAGCACGAACAGTACACGGACCGAAATAGACCGTACCTAAATAGGCCATGTCTAGCCGGGTCCGTACCGTGCCGGGCCGAGCGGCCCATTTGGCCAGCACTAGTCAGTTACCATCTTTTCCAACACCCGTGCCTCCCCCTCACATCCGATTCCCATCCTCCCTACCTGATTCCCTGCCGCGCTGCTCGGTTCCCCACCATCGCTGCCAAATGGCCGCGTCGGCAACCGATTTTGCCGCAGGCGGCCATGAGCGAGTGGCGACGGGACCTCCAGATTCAAGAGACGAGCGAAGGCGGTATCTTATCTGGAATCGCAGCGGCCGCTATTGTGTGTTAAACCCGCTCCCATCTCGACCCGCCTACTCCAACCCACTTCCCCTCTCCTTACATACCGATGATGGTTGTTTGGGGCTCGGGTAGTGGTAGGCGCAGCAGTAGGGCGGAGGCAGTGGTGGCGGGAGTGCACGGCTACTGCCTGCAAGCGAGGCGATAGCCTCGGGCGAGCGTGTCAGCTGTGACCTTGATGAGAGCAATGGCGGCCTCAGGTGAGTGCAGAGATGCGTGGGGATAGGCAGCACCACAATTGCAGACGCCCCAGCGTGCACTGCTGTTCATGCTGCCTCAAGCGCATGGTGGAGACAGGCAGAACGGCGGCAGCGCGACTGAGGGAACCTGAGACGATTTGCATCTATTCGGCTGCGGCGGAGCCCCGTCTAGGCCCCGATTCCCCGCATCCACGCCGGCTCGAGCTACCCCCATGACGAGGAGCCGCCCGCGCCTCCGCACCAACTCCCTTAGTTGCCTCAGTGTCTCCATCCTTCCCCGTCCGCCACCGAGTTCAATGCCACCACATCGCCTCCCTCACCCTCCTGCACCACCACTATCGTCCTCCTATTCTCCCCCGCATACTGCTACAGTTGGCCTCCTCTGGTCGTACCCAACACTCACGCCGATCTGATTATACAGTCGTCGCCGCACCTAGGGTTCGGCAAAGATGTTGTGCCACCTCCAAGCACGACGATGGCGCGGCTACGATCTCTGGCCAGACCGTCTTACATCCCGTCATCGGCGTACCTGCTGGTGTATCCTCAACTTAGATCGGTGTACTGCCTTCTACATCTCCGATCTATCTCATATTGCTGGCATTTCGCATTCGTGATGTTCTTTTGTTTTGTTGCTCCGTAGGAGTCCTAATCAATGCCTTTTTTATTCCCCTAGCAGGTCATGCTTTTAAATTTGATGACCCGTATGCTTATTTTCATAATGATAGGTAATTTCAGATCCCCTTACTTTTGCCTCTCACCTGTTGTCTCTAATGTTATAGATTTAATCGTATTGACTGTGCATATGGAAAATTATTACAGGTTGGTGCAAACAATTACTTGCAGATGGGCTCCCACATGTGTAAGGGCATGCATGCTATAGATTTATGTTTGTAACAATCATGTGATGTTGACATTTATTCATATGCTTTTTAGCCGTGCTCTTGCTAAATAGTGTTTGTCTTGCTTGCTACCGTAGCTAAATAGTCCCCCTTTCCCCTGACAGATGGCCAATTCAATTAACGAAGTTTGATCACTTTGCTTGACTTGGCGATGTCCAATAATTGAGCGTCTACTCAATCGTAAATGAAGAGAAAGTGAACTGCCTGGTACCGAGCTCAGGTGATGTGTTTGTTCTAAGGTTATTAAAATGTATACTTTTTTGGTAGTTTCTATGTGGGATGTATTGTTCAGTTAATAGTATCACTGAACAAATGGAATGCCAAAAATAGCGTCCCCTGATCCAAAAAACCCTATCATGAACTTCTGATTTTGTATAGTGTTGAATCTTAATTGCTTATTGCAGGTTGTTTGATTACACAATTTTGGTTTTGCACAGCTCCATGGCTGGATGACATGTATACTATGCTTTGTGGTTTAGAGCAGTTAATGGAACCTGCATGTGGTGCTAGCTTAGAGCCACTGCCTATTTAGACAACCCATGTAAGTATTCTTCTCCGATGTCTCTCTTTTTTCCTTCTAATATCCGGTTTCAGTGTAGAATCATGGGTATTTTTGTTGTTGCCAGATTTGCTGGAAACAAAGGGGGAGAAAAACCGTTTGTACTAATGGGCCTTTGTTTCGATGTAGGTAAACATAATCCACCATATCCATAGAGTTTTTGAATCTAAAGGCATGCATCATCTTGAGCTTCGACTTTTGTCCCCATCATACACAAAATGCAGAGCTATCTTTCCTGTGAATTAATCGGATTTTTTTTGCCATGTTTATAGGTGAGAACTGAGAGCTAAGCTATTGATTCTTGGTCTGTGGTGAGCTTTTTTGCTACTCTCCCCCTTGCGACTTTGCTCAAATGTCGATGATTTATATCCTTTTTTGTTAATTTCTTCTATGCAACCATCGTAAAATCTACAACCCTTACATTGTTCTTGTTTTTTCAACCTTCACCAAATTTTATAACTTGGAAGGGTTGACCCATGCAATAAGATTTGGGTTTTTCCAATTGATTAAAGCTATCTGCATTATGAACCAAGAGATTAGTTTGCCAGTTATGCTCATTTTTTTCTGAATTATTCAGTTCACAAAGGTGCCTCTTAGTTTTTAATAGCCACTAGATCCTTCTGTATACCATGCTAAAATGATCAACACCCAGTTTATTTTTCCTCCTAATTGTTCAATCTTTTTCCTCAATTACTTCTCTTTTCTATGTAGGAGCTTCTTCAGTTAGGAATCCATAAATATGACACTGCTCATATAAATCAGGTAGATTATAAATTATTTACATGTGCCTAATGTGTTTTTATTGTGTATCATTTGTCCTTGAAAGAATCCATGTTCTTCACTCTTCATGTGATGTTGCCAGCCATTGTGGATACACTAGAGTTGTAGAAAAAAATGATAGCACTGATATCCTTTAGGTGCATACAGAAGGTGACAGTGAGTAATACAAGCTCATGCCTTCTCCATGTTTCTAGCCTGAGCCAAACTGAGCGTTTTTTAGTTTTTTTTTTATTGTGTTTTGAGCTTTCTTATTTATTTCTTACTTGGCGAGAAAGGATGACAATAAAATTCCCTTTTGTTCTGTTTTCAAAAGGTAGGGTTTCAATCCTCATATGCAGAGTAATCTTTGGCTATGGAACGCCTTTGAAAATTTGCATTTCTACTATATACTTTATGCTTATATGCACATCCTGGTCATTTGTGTCATTGAAGACATCAAGCATAGTATGTAAGAGGCTTGCTAGTTTATTCTCACAGCTGCTCTGTTTGTCATAATATATCTGCGATTCAGTCCTTTTGTCGCGGCAAGTTAGAATGCATAGTAAGCCCAAACAATATTCATGGCACGAGTCAAAATTCACATATCCTATGTATATATGTTTAGGCTAGCGTCATACGGGAATAAGATTATCTATATCCCTATGGAAACAATAGATTACTGGAAGTATAACCATCCATCTTTAAAGGACACTAATTAAAAATATATTGTGTAGAACATAATCGATTCATCTGATAATTATGCCATGACATGTATGTTCCAGTAAGGCAGTAAGCATGCTCATGCGTGTCCTCTCTTTTCCTCGGATGTTGTTGCCGTGGTCAAGTTGGATGGTTGTCATCTACTTTTCAACAAAGAACCAACCTTCTGATGTCATGGGACAGTGATCTTGGGTAGGATGTGATTGTCAACAACCTCTTATGGAGAACAGTTAACGAGTTGAAGTTGATTTAGAGCCATAATGTATGTTCTTTCAGACAAGTAACAACATAAACTACTGAATACTTGTTTGTACCTGCATGTTTTGCTTGATGTGTGTGAGAGAAATTTGATGTTTACTGCACTGTTTTGGGATCACGTTTGATGTATATACCATTCTCTTTTTGTATCCCGCTACAACGCACATGCACGTTACTAATATAATAAAAAGGGAGACATTGCATTGGTGTCTGCAATGTTGAATGGACCCTAAATGTTCTGGAAAATTGCGAAGATGCCACATTTTTTTTTGAAGCAAAAAATGCGACTGTTCAAACCCGCAACACTAACAATGCTACACAAAATCAATCTTAGTACTATGATACAAGTTTTCTTTTTAGATATTCTATTGGAACATTGTTTGCGTCTGATGTGACAAAACTGCGCCAATAAAAACTACCAATGCAAGCAAGCTTTATTAAGAGTTGGTACGTTCGGAAGTAGGAATTTCACAGAGAAAATAGCGTAGTTCTAGTCAGAGACGGGACTCCGATCCGTTCTTGCATTGCATCCAACAGTCTTTATTGCTTTCGCCTGAACGTCTGAAACCCGACATGTCTAGTTCAATTCCCCTTGTGGTTAGGGCCGTAAGAAAAGCTCGGGCTCGTCGACAAGCTGCTTGAGCTAGGGCCTGCACGGAGGCTCGCTCTCCCCTTTACGAGCCGAGCTCGAACTGTTCGATGAAGTTTTCCAGTTCGCGTGTATACTGCAACTCTAGGACGACTCCATTGCTTTCGGTGATCCCCTGTGTTACATACCCGATGGATGAACTCAGATGAACACCAGCAATAAGAACAGATGATCCAAACCAACACAATACACAAGTACTTGGGGATACAAATTTGGGAGGAATAGAGTCAAGACAGGGAAGAATGATCTAGACTGGGAAAGAGAAGTAGGGGACGGGGAATTGGAAGAATGGAGTGTAGGGGAGGAAGCAGCATCAGGGAGGAAGTAGAAGCCAAAGCTAGTTCTGAATATATTGTTCGATTCTTTCTACAGTCGCTAATGCCTGCATTTGTAGTCCCAGCTCAGTTCTCCTCTTGCCACCTGGCCCACGGCCCACGACGCAGCCCACTCAAAGCCTAGGCCGATTTGTGACATTCCTCCCTCCTTGAAATGCGGCTTGTCCCCAAGCCGCTGTAATTAAATGCAAGCAGATGAACTTGACGCCACCGGGATCCCCTAACACTTGTCAATGACGTTAGCCTGATCAAAGTTGTTTGTAGATTTCAAGATGTCACTGATAGTCAGCGTCTTGTCATCATCCTTGTTCTCAAACAGAAGAACCAGTAAGGCTAGAGCCAACTCGAAGACTCCATTTGTATCTGCAACAGTCTTTACTAAATGATCCTGCCTTTTGAAGCTACTCTTCAACACAAGTGCAACAGCAACAGACAAAGCAAATGCTGCTCCAAGTGCAATACCAATAGCTATTCCTAATATGACACCCTTGTCCTTTCCATTTTCCGTTGCAGACATGGCAGGAACATGAGTTGAATGGCATTGGGGTAGGCCTAAGCGGATGCCGCAGAGTTTGGGGTTCCTCTCATAATCAGAACTTGTGAATGTAGAGAATTGCCCTCCTGATGGAATCGGACTTGTCAGATTATTGTACGCCACGTTGAAGCTTGATAGAAAATTCAGCTTTGTTAGTGAGAAAGGGATGCTTCCAGTGAGATTGTTATGTGACAAATCTAAGGATTCCATGCTCGACATGCCTAATAGATCATCAGGAATGATAACAGAAATCTGGTTGTTACTGAGGTCCAAGACATAGGTTCTTGAGCCTTCCAAAGCCCAACAATATGGGACCTATGAGCTTGTTATGGCTGAGAATTACAGAAGGTGGGAAGCTGCTAACCTGATTGTACTGTAATCCTTTGCATGTCTTGTTCTTTTTAATGAAGAAAGGAAAATAATCAGTCTCCATAGATTGCTGTGAGCTGTTACATGTAAGAAGCCCACCAATACATTGAGCAAACGCATCTTGCATCACACCTTCATCCTCAATAAAGGAAAATATGCCAATAGTGTGAGCAAGAGAACTGGGGTCAGTGTGTTGAACTCCCCGCTTCTGCTGTGCCACTCTGATCACTTCAATTCTCTTGAGCAAAGGAGGTGGCCAAGGCTTAATTTCAATCGAGCTCATAAAGAATAATTTCTGTAGCTGCACAAAGGACTTGCCATGATGAAGAATTCTCACCAGATCCCAAGCCGCTGTAAGTAAATGCAGGCAGATGGACTCAACGTCACCCGGATCCCATAGAACCTGTAGAACCTCAATGCCCAGCCTGACATGACCATCGGCAACACCAAACGCAGCGGCAATGATACAAACACCAACAAAGGGTGCAATGTCAGGCATCATTCGGTAATTATGTTGATTCATCCCAAAACCAGTGTTATGAGGCATAAAAGACCATGTGCCAGGGAAGATATTGTGGTTGACTTGTTGGTCCGGATAATGAACATTGATTGTGTTCCAGGTGTTTGAACGGTTCCCAGATATCTGACTAGGAAAAGAACACAGTGGGTTCTGTACATCTTTCAGTGGTTGAAATGCTGATAACACCTTATTGTACCTTTCAGGCCTTCACACCTGCATCCAACCCTCCGAACTTAGCTTCCTCTGGGCAGCAATATTATTTTTCTCTTGATAAATTCCTGAAGACCACATGGTGAGCTTCTGGGAAATCTTTAAATCATTGTTATCACCAAAACGACTTTTCAAAGTTGTACTTTCTTGGCTATGGAAGGCCCTTGGAAGACCATTTTGTTGCGAGTTTGCGACGACTTTCGAAGCAACTTCTTTGTGTACAGCAGACAAGTCGGGCAAGGAAGCTATAACATTTGGACGAGGCCTCTTGATTCTAGGTGTGTCACGTACAGAATCAACGGCGACCGGTGGCACGGGGCTGGAGACGATGATGTCGTTCCACTTGCCGGTGGCGGGCGGCGTCGGCAAGGAGACCACATAGTGACCAGCAGGCTCAACGACATTGGAGGAGGTGTCGAGGTTGACGTCGCAGCTACTCTCGATCATGCTATTCAGTGTGGCTAGTATCTTCTTGCACAACTCCTGGACCGTCTCCTTTGGCTCCTTCGATGTCTCCTCGGGAGCCAATTCCTTGAGCTCGTCATGTGGGGCTTCCCGAGCTCCGGCGACAAGGAAAGTCGTTGTCGCGGCCGCTGAGGTAGTCGAGGTTGTGAGTGTCACCGCCGCTGAGGTAGTCACAGCCATCGACACGTCGGTGTTGTGGCTCGCCCCAAAGATCGAACTTGTGGCGGGCGCCGCCACGATGTCCCATCGGGGTCATTGCATGTAATTGAACGCCCCCAGCAAGAAGAATCATCATAGACGCGGCGCCCATGGGTGACATCTCGAGCCCGCTCCGCGTCGTGGCTCGTCGAAACCGAACAGCGCCTCGACATGGTTCGCCTCTCGAGCACCACCACTTGCTCTGCCCCATGAGCATCGAAGACCTGGTGCAACACCTCTTCATTCACTGGATATAGCACATGACTCACCGTGACGCGAAGAACACCTCCCGGTGCGGCCTCCCAGTGGCTCGGCATTTTGTCGAACAGGTGGCGGGCGCCTCCTCCATGAACACCTCCACTGCACTTGATGAGGACATCGACCCTAAGGATGCAACCATCGCTCGACTGGCCTTTGACCGCATCCTCTACTTCAACAACATCCTCTCCAATAGGACTTTCGCCATCGCAACACCATATTACCCAATTGGATCACGCCACGCCTACATGCCATGGTGCTACGTCACGCCCACATGCCATTGTACTATGTTTACATGCCATGGTGCTACTGCATGTGCCAATCAGGAGTTCAAGCTGGATACATTTTGGGCGGATCAGTTCGGAATCAGCTTGACAGCACTGACTTCAAACACCCATAACTTTCACATACGACGTCCGTTGGAGGTCCACGAGTACTTGATGGAAAGATGATTTCGTCCTCTTTCCAACGGATCTGGCCTCACCTCCAAACTCCTTCTGGACTGATCGTAATCATCAAAAGAAGGCGTCATATCACTTGTTTGGGCCAACCGGGCTTTGTAATCATACTGAAACTTGGCCCATCTGCCGATGGCCCACCCGAGGGTGCGATTACTGTTCACGTGAACAGTAACCCGCGGCCGTTAGTACCACCTCGCTAGTTCATTAGTTTTGTGGCTCCTCGTTTCCTATTTAAGGAGGCTGCACCCCTTTAGTTTTCCTTGGATTTTGTTTAAGTTTAGTTTGCCTACGCTGCAACTTGTATCTTTTTGCGTGTGTCGATTTGAGACCACCCAATCAAGATCATTTTTCAGAATCCCAATTCAATTAAATCTTTCAATCCTATTTGCAATTTCAGATTGCTTATTATCTTGTTCTTGCGTGCTTCTTCGGTGTATGCAGGAATCGACCTTCGTGGTCAGGTCAACCGGGTATTCGTGTACGGTTGATAACGACTAGTTGATCAGTTCAGCGATTGCGTGGTTGCGAGCCTTGCGTGTTCGTAGTCAGGATCGTGAGGGTTGAGAGACGCCACCGGACTTATCATTCTCATCGAAAGATCGGGCCAACAAATAGAACCTTAGGGTTCATCGTGGTATCGAGCTACGAGTTAATCGGTGAGAATTTTTTTTCCTATAGTCCAAATAGCCAAAAAAAAATAGGTTTAGTTCATCATCCAAACCAATTTGTGCCTTTGCAATTTATTTCTTTTAGTTTGCGTTATTGAATTGTCGTTGCATCGCCGAGTCTTGGTCTTTGGTTTCTGTCTAGATTGATCTAATTTAGGTCGTTTCACGGTGGGTGAATCAATTCAAGTTGGATCTTCAAGACACTCCTGTACCTTCGCCCTTCAAGACTCACGCGGGCTCCTTGTTTTGAGTTCGGTTTGTTTCGGTACCTTCTGCCCTTCTGGTGTCCCTTTGACATTGAGGCTCAAAAGCAAAGCAAAAAAAAAAAAATCGGTACTGTAGCGCGCGGTTACTGTAGCAGCCGAAAAAAATAGCTACCCGAGGAAAAAGGGGATAGAAAACGGCTTGCACGTTGCTACAGTAATTCTTATTTACTGTAGCAGTCCGAAAAAAAAACTGCTTTTGGTTCCGTAGCTTGTGAAGGATAAAAAAAAAAGAAGAAAAAACAGAGAAGAAAAAAAAAAAGGAGAAGAAAGAGAGAGGAAAACTACCTCTTTGTTCAGTTTGGCATAGACATCTATTGCTCGTTGGCGTTGATTGTTCAGTTTGGCTTTCCGTGGTTACTACTAGTTGTTCGTGCGAGTTGCTCTAGCTAGGCTTGGTTTAGACTAGGACCCAAGACTTGTGACTAGTACTTTGAACTGCTTTTCAATTTTGCATCTTGAATTGAATAATTGCTATTCCTTTGCTACATACTAGCCTTCCGAGCTCCACTCCCTACTAACTTCGGAGGTGCCGTTCCTCGCAATCGTTAATGATCGCAAGTGAGAGTATCACGAACCGACCACCGGTTGTACCACTTCCTTTGCATTGGTAAGAACTTGTAAGAAGCGGGTATAAGCTTGAGTGTGAGTGACTTGGTGAGCCTCCGTAACCTTGTAGTTGATAGGACATATACATCGCGATTTGTTCTTTGCTTTGATACTAACAATGGCGGGTTTATCGTCACAAGGGAGCATAGCAGCACAACAATGAGGAAGATGCACCGCTCGGTCCTCGCACAAAAGAAATCATCATGCGGCGCTTTTCCGCATCTTTGGATCAACATTCGTAGGCGTATGGAGTTGATTCTAGATCGCACCATCGATTTAACTTGCTGCGTTGTCACACGTGTGGAGCAGCTAGAGAGAGCTCCACCTCTCGTTATCGCTTCGCCGCCGCGGCGTTGCACGACGCATCGCCAGTAACCCATCCGTAGCTCGCTCATGGGCGATGAGGTAGAAGATGAAGCGAACCCATATGTTCGCGTCACGGATTCGATGGTGGTTTCAATCCCATCAACGATCATGATCACCGACAACGACGCTCAATCGACAAGGTATGCGAAGAGAGCCACCACGTGAGGTACGTGACCATAATGATTCACTTGGTAAAATTAAATTCATTATACCTCCTTTTGCTGGTAAATATGATCCTGATGCTTATCTCACATGGGAGTTAGTTGTAGACCAAAAATTTGCATGCCATGAATTTCCTGACAATAAAAAGGTTAGGGCTGCTACTAGCGAGTTCACAGATTTTGCATCTATTTGGTGGAGTGAATATGGTCGTACTCATCAGGACATACCTAGAACATGGAATGCTTTGAAAAGAGCAATGAGACGTAGATTTGTACCTTCATATTATTCACGTGATTTGCTTAATAAATTACAACGCTTAAGACAGGGTAGTAGTTCTGTAGAAGACTATTATCAAGAATTGCAAACTGGTTTGTTGCGTTGTGGTTTAGAAGAAACTGAGGATGCTAAGATGGCTAGATTTTTGGGAGGGTTAAACCGTGAAATTCAGGATATTTTAGACTATAAAGAATATGATTCTATCAACCGTTTATTCCATCTTGCTTGCAAAGCTGAGAGAGAAGTGCAGGGTCGACAATCTCGCTCTAGGGCAATATTGGAGGAACTTTTGCAGGTCGGCCAAGGCAGCAACATCACATGGCATCCTCCTCCACTTCTGACCGTGCACCCCCTGCTGTTGCTTCAACTCCTATACATATCCCTGATGCAAGCAAACCCGCAAAAGTACAAGCCCCTACAAAAAGTGCTTCTTCTGTTGCTTCTACAGGGCGATCTAGAGATGTGCAATGTCACCGTTGCAAAGGATTTGGGCACTTGATGCGCGATTGCCCAAGTCAGCGAGCTTTGCTTATCAAGGACAATGGTGAGTACACTTCACTAGCGATATTGAGGAAGAACATGTGTTGGTTGCAACTAACGATGCGGTGATGAAACCGAGGAAGAACATATAAACCATGAGGCATCGACATGTACCAAAGCCTAGTTGTTGGCGTGTGCTAAGTGCTCAAATGGAACTTCTTGAACAAAATCAACGCCACATTTTGTTTCAATCCAAGTTCGTCATCAAGGAACGTTCATGCAGAGTCATCATTGATGGCGGGAGTTGCAACAACCTTGCTAGCATAGACATGGTCGAGAAGCTTGGCTTGACCACAACACAACACCCTCATCCTTACTACATCCAATGGCTAAATTCTTGTGGTAAGTTGAAGGTAACTAAACTTGTGCGCGTACACTTTTCTATTGGATCATATCATGATTATGTTGATTGTGATGTCGTACCTATGCAAGCATGCTCATTATTATTAGGTAGACCTTGGCAATATGATAGATATATCTTGAACATCATGGTAGATCTAATCATTATACTTTCACATATAAAGAAAAGAAAATCACTTTGCTTCCAATGTCTCCTGCTGCTATATTAAAAGATGAATTAGAAAGAACTGCGAGAACAAGTAAGGAGAAGACACAAGTTGATCAAAAGATTATAGCTCCAAGTGAAATTAAATTGAAAGCTCCTGTTATGTTAGCTACAAAAATTGATTGCATTGATATGGAAAAACATGAATCAATGTCATACTATGCTTTGTAAAGAAACTATGTGTCCATTAGAAGAAGTGCATGTTTCTTTGCCTCCTGTTGCTACTAACCTTTTGCAGAGAGTGATGACTTGAGAAAACAAATGAGTCGAGGACGACTCAAATTCAAGAAAGGGAGGATGATGAGGACATCGACCCTAAGGATGCAACCATCGCTTCGATTCGCTTGCAGACCGCATCCTCTACTTCAACAACATCCTCTCCAATAGGACTTTCGCTCTCGCAACACCATATTACCCAATTGGATCACGCCACGCCTACATGCCATGGTGCTACGTCACGTCCACATGCCATTGTACTATGTTTACATGCCATGGTGCTCTGCATGTGCCAATCAGAGTTCAATTTGGATACATTTTGGGCGGATCAGTTCGGAATCAGCTTGACAGCACTGACTTCAAACGCCCATAACTTTCACATACGACGTCCGTTGGAGGTCCACGAGTACTTGATGGAAAGATGATTTCGTCCTCTTTCCAACGGATCTGGCCTCACCTCCAAACTCCTTCTGGACTGATCGTAATCATCAAAAGAAGGCGTCATATCACTTGTTTGGGCCAACCGGGCTTTGTAATCATACTGAAACTTGGCCCATCTGCCGATGGCCCACCCGAGGGTGCGGTTACTGTTCACGTGAACAGTAACCCGCGGCCGTTAGTACCACCTCGCTAGTTCATTAGTTTTGTGGCTCCTCGTTTCCTATTTAAGGAGGCTGCACCCCTTTAGTTTTCCTTGGATTTTGTTTAAGTTTAGTTTGCCTACGCTGCAACTTGTATCTTTTGCGTGTGTCGACGAGACCACCCAATCAAGATCCTTTTTCAGAATCCCAATTCAATTAAATCTTTCAATCCTATTTGCAATTTCAGATTGCTTATTATCTTGTTCTTGCGTGCTTCTTCGGTGTATGCAGGAATCGACCTTCGTGGTCAGGTCAACCGGGTATTCGTGCACGGTTGATAACGACTAGTTGATCAGTTCAGCGATTGCGTGGTTGCGAGCCTTGCGTGTTCGTAGCCAGGATCGTGAGGGTTGAGAGACGCCTACCGGACTTATCGTTCTCATCGAAAGATCGGGCCAACAAATAGAACCTTAGGGTTCATCAGCACTGATCCAGACACCGACCACAGCTACTACCACCATGAGTCGCCCACACCATCTTCCTGCTCGAAATCCCACGAATCGATAGCTCTGATACCATTTGTTACATATCCGATGGATGAACTCAGATGAACACCAGCAATAAGAACAGATGATCCAAACCAACACAATACACCAGTACTTGGGGATACAAATTTGGGAGGAATAGAGTCAAGACAGGGAAGAATGATCTAGACTGGGAAGGAGAAGTAGGGGACGGGGAATCGGAAGAATGGAGTGTAGGGGAGGAAGCAAGATCGAGGGAGGAAGTAGAAGCCAAAGCTAGTTCTGAATATATTGGTCGATTCTTTCTACAGTCGCTAATGCCTGCATTTGTAGTCCCAGCTCAGTTCTCCTCTTGTCACCTGGCCCACGGCCCATGACACAGCCCACTCAAAGCCTAGGCCGATTTGTGACACCCTGGTCCCAACTCCTATAGCCCAATACACAATACTATCCGATGGCCCATAGTAAAAATTCAGGTACCCACGACCCCATGTGGCCAACATCGCAAGGCATCGACATTCCCGGTCTCCAATCAGAAGCCCTAGCCACCACAAGACTCATTCCTCACGAGTGCGACGGCGAGCTCCGCTTCCCCGCCGCCAGCGCCGCCTCCGCCGTGTGGCCACCATGGCACGACCTACCAACCTTCCTCTTCCGCCCAGATCCAAGTAGGACTGATTTCTTCTTTTCTTGTGTTGATATGAACAACTGAAGCTTTCTATGCCCCAAAATTGTGTAAATCTTGTTTTATGGTATCTTAAAGGTGCAAAATTTGATTTAATTGAATATTTTGATAGTTGTCAACTCTTATGAAGATCATTAGTTTCATGGTCATCCAAGAAGCAAAATTCCGTGGCACTATCTACCGCCGAAACCGAATATGTTTCCGTAGGTAGTTGTTGTGCTCAATTACTTTGGATGGGCAAATCTTGATGGATTATGAAATTAAATTCGACAACATGTGTAACACCCCAGCCCAACATGAGCCTAGAATGCTACTAAAATAACAGAATAACAATTTAAAACTAACACATTATACTAAATTTCGGCAGAACCTCCTTTGTATAGTCAACTATACTGGAGGTTGTAACAAATATCAATAACATAACTCAATTAATTCAAGCAACCTATATATATCATAATCATAAAACCTCCATGGAGCATTAACTAACTCTATTACAAACCAACTGATGCATAACTCATAACCAACATAGAACATCTTTGCAGAATGCTCAATTATTAAATCATAATCCAAATTTAATCAAATATGAATAGTTCGTGGCGGTGTGCAATCAATCTTATTACTATCCCCTCCCATGCATGACGTTCACGTAAGAGGTACATAAAAATACAAATAAACAGTAAGAGTGAGTCCAAGACTCAGCAAAATACAATTAATAAGACAATTCAATACACAACTATATCATCATCATCCAACCACAATTCTTATAGTAAACTAGATCATATGCTCATGCAATGCAATGCACAAATACAACTTTTCTTTTCTCTTTGCATATATCGGTAATGCGGAGTATGCATCCGTCGATACATACTCATGCATGTGCTTTCTAGCACAAGGACCATAAGCCCACACTCCACGAGTGTGGGGACCTCAAGCCCGTCTAATACATGATGGGGACCTCAACATCACTACTTGGTCACCACGTGATCAAGTCTCAAAGATGATAACATGAAGCATATAAATCAATCCTTTTATATAACATAAACATGTAATAGCCAGCAGCAACATACATGAATAAAGATCATACACATACTACTAGTATTAAAGAACATACACATCGTACTAGCATTCCTGAGTAGAGATCATACACATAATATTAGCATTTATGAACATTCACTCTTAATTATTCTACCACTAATTGTACTTGCCTCAACCGTGCAAAGATTGATGACGCGCAGAGGGCGCTGCCCCAGGAATCAAACCCCCACCTAAATAATTTTAACAAACACTCTAAGATAACAATTCTGAACCCAACATTGCTAGAAACAAATATATGATTCACTAAGCTCCCTAGCGCAACCCAAAACTCCAATTCCAATGACATCGATCTGTCTTCAAAACAGACAATCATCTTCTAAAAATCATAACTTTTCGTCCAGATATCCAAAAGTGGTGTTCTTTGATTCTATGGAAAGCTTATTAAACTACCCACATAAAACTAGTTGGTAGGATTTCCAGATTCTGACAGCCTCTAACCCTACCAAACAGATTACTAAGACTACTAAATCCCATTAGAGGTTCTGGACAGCAACACTAAAACTCACGTATCTTTCAGTACAAATATCCAAAATTTACGTTCTCTAGCTTTCTGGAAACCTTATTAAAATACCTACAACTTTCGTTTTGGTGAGATCCTCTAAATAATTCATTAACTAATTGCTAATGATCATCTCAAACTAACTTTCAGAATTCTGACAGAAACTCTGAACAACGACACTACAAAAATCATATCTTATGATCCGTTCATCCATTTGACCTGATCCAAGACTCTACGGAAAGCTAGCGACACTACCCACAACTCTCTAGGAGACAACCAGATCATAAATTGCAGTTATAATCCTCAAAACAGTCAGCCACTACAGATTGCCCTAAACCGATCTAGTACCGACATTGCCTAAATACATGAATGCACGACTAATCGAACAAGATTAGGGAGGTTACCCTTGGAGAAACTACTGAAGAATGCAGGAACCACCACGTGATCACTCTCGCTTCCCTTCTCCCTTCCCCCTTCCTTCTTCTTGGCCGGCCAACACCAAGGGAGCCCCCTTCTTCTTCTTCTACTTGACCGGCAGCAGGAGAGGATCTCTTGGCCGGCAGCAGGGAGTCTCACCAGGGAAGGAGGCACTGCCAAGGGGTGCTGGACTGGGAGGAGGAGGCGCAAGGAGGAGAGGAGTCGGCCAAGGGGGGAGATGGAGGTGGCGACCAAGGGTGGGAGGAAGGGGCGCCCTAGGGTTCCCCGCTTTTAAGTGGCCGGCTGCCCTTTTCTCTTGGGCCTAAATGCTGTGTTCCAAGAGCCCATAGCCCAGGTTGTCGGAAAAACTCAAAAAAAATAACCCTGAAACAACTGATAAGTCCACTCTCTAATTAATTCTCCTCCCTAAAGTCTTTCATTCTCACTTAAATATATTTGGGATATTACATTTTACCCCCCTTAAACGGAATTCGACCCCGAATTCTAATCACGCTCTACGCCAAAGAACAATCCCTGCTAGAATTTACTAACGATACCACGCATCTACCATGAATAATTCCGAATATTGCTCGTGCATGCGAGACTCCAATTCCCAAGTCATTTTCCTCTCGGACATATGGGACCACCGCACCTTGATACAACTGATGTATTACACCTCATCACTCGTACCGACCTGACCAGGACCACTTAACGGACAGGACTCGAAGATGCGGTACTACTCGCTGGTCAACGACTCTTATGAAACCTCACACTCCAAATACGTCAAGCATTCTCTCAACACTGGGTCATACAAAACATTATATACCCCGCTCCAAGACTTGAGATGGTTTTAGCGAATTGCTATCTTCCAAAATCCCTGCAGCTTTTAATAATAAGAACTCAACTGAAAACAAATGATTGACAATGCAACCCACTCTTAACCAACTTTCCTCCAAAACACTCAAATCCAAAATCGATGATTCATCATGAAAACCTTTTCACATTCCAACTAGGCAGTTTGCAAACAAATACCACATAAGGCCAAAAGAGAAATCGCTCGAATGCCCAAATCAAACACTTTATTTATTTTTCTGAACCGGAAAGAACCACCTTGCCAACATTGAGTCAACTCAAATGTACATGATCTCTGTCATAAAAACCCAACTCAAACAAGAACCAACAGAGCACTTCTCTACTCGAGAAAACATTCTTTTCTCATATGTTCTTTTAAGAAATGAACCTCCTCCCAAATCGTGGGTTTTTGTAGATATCATGGGGATATGTGCATGATCTTAGGATGATGATACAATTGGCAATGGCTTTTGTGGTTTGTCAAATCACGCGTTTGCCAGTAGTTCGTGTTCTGTCGGGTCTCTGGCGGCCTCGACAAGCCATGCCTTAGGCCTCGCTTGGTGATTTGGTTCTTTGGCGGTCGACCGCCAGGTGGCGGTCTGATCGCCAGCGATGTGGCGGTCTGACCGGCTACTTGCTGGCGGTCAGACCGGCCACTTTAGGAACTTTGGATTTTGAAGCTGAGCCAAAAATAGAAGGTGTAGGTAAGTGAGAGGGTTCTTCTGCACTTGGTCTCATATTTTTCGGAGCTTCCAGTGAAAAGTTCTATTCATTTGAAATTTCCAGAGAGCTCTCGGGTTTCCAGGTTGGAAATTTGGCTAAGTCCCAAGTGGACGGTCGGACCGGCCTTTTGTTGGTGGTCGCCAGGCGTTTAGGCGATCGACCGCCAAGGGTGGTCAGTGTCGACCGGTTTTGACTTGTTTCGCTTGTCAGTGTGGCCCGATGTGTGTTCGTTAGGTCAAGTTCATGGATTTCATTGCATTTGTGTTGCATATTGCATGTTTTGGCTAACGTGGGTCAAGTTGTGAAGAACTTGTTCCCGGATTTGATTTCTTTGTCTATTGTTGTGCAGAACGCTTGGAGGTCAACGACGGTCAACGGCGAGGATGATCGGGACTAAGCTAGGAGAGCTGAGGTCCAGAACGATCGAGGATGCCGGGTGAGGTCAGGAGACTTAAGCTAGCACAAAATGGACAAAGGTGATCAAACGGGCAGTTCGGTGCGACGGGTTGGATCAAGCGGCGCGGGGGTCGGTGCAAATACCATGGTGGTTTCGGCGGGAGCCGGACGGGAGAGACTTGTCGACACGATGAGAGCCGTTGATCAACCTACACGTGGCGAAGTAGGCGAGTGCTTCACCAAGATTAGACTTGGTCCTCGGAGAAAGATCAAGAAGGGGTATTTTGGTAATTTCACCAAATACCGCCTTTGTGACCTTGGACTAAACCGCGGCGCAAGACGATGCGTGGAGAAGCGGTTTAGGTCAAGAGAAGATGAAGACGACGCTTTAAGATGTGTGTGTGTGTGTGTCCCGTTTGTGTTGGGCCTTAACGGGAGCCCATTAGGGTTAACTCTTCTAGAAGCTAGGCCTCACTATAAATAGGAAGGGGTGCTGTTATTCAGCCCCCAAGCACTTCATTTGCAAAACCCTAGTTTGTCTTAGGGCTTAGAAAGGAAAGGAGAGGCTTAGGGTTTTAGAGAGTTGGATTGATTTGAGTGCTCATGTTGTGAGTTTTGTCCTCCACAAGGGAGTGGTTGTAATCTAGCAACAACCACGAATCAATCTATGCATGATTTCTCAAAGATGAGTTCTCTTTGTGTTCTTTCTCCTTATTTTGTGATTTTGAGTTCGTCTTTGATCTTTTGGTTTTTGGTTGGTTTCTTGCCCTCATCTACCTTGCTGTGACGTGTGGGAATGCATCTAGGATCATGTAGATCATCATTCAACCAGAGCAAGTTTCTAGATCTTGTTTTTGTTTTTGCCCGGTTTTGAAATCACCTCCGTTCAAATGGAAAAAGGTTAGGACTTTGGCATAGATCTGGACAATCGTTTCTTGCAATAGGTTCCTGATATCCTTAGGAAGGCGTGTCTCAAGTTTGGTCAAGTTTTATTGTGTAGATCAAAAGTTAGACCGATTTTCGTTTTGGATTTCAGGCTGTCGCACTGTTTCTGGACAGGGCCGGTCAGACCGCCTGTATAACGCCGATCAGACCGACCTCCGGTCTGACCACTCATGTGCCGCCGGTCTGACCGCTCCACCAGAACACTTTGAGCCTTTTGTGTTTTGCTTCGGGGTTTTTGTTTTGGGTTCAACACAAGTCCTCTACAGTACTTAAATGTTGATCTTCATAGCTTCTGTAGCTATTGGAGTGATATTGATGTTGAATCTGATCAAGATGAAAAATTAGGCGAGCTCCTATTCACCCCACCTCTAGGCGCCTTTTCGGTCCAACAGTTTTCAAATCATCACACTAACTCCTTCATCTTAACCGACAACCGCAAAACGGTCCTTAAACCGAAAGAACAACTACACTTATTTAGAGAGACTCTACTAATCCACAAAGGATTCTCTAGTCCGCTCCTATACCAAAGGTATTATTTTGACAAATGGTTCCCAATACCTCAATAAAGATTTTTCACTCACAACCACATCACCTCATTCTGTTAAGGATAATCAACTTGAAATTCTCAGCACTCATACTCATTTACTATAGCCAAAGTATTCTATCAATGATTAACACACTATTCGGAATCCACTTTTGTTCTTCTACTTCTACACATACTATTGGGCTTCCAAGGTCCTAGCATAAAAAGATAAAGCCCAAATTTAACCTCCAAGTTTTCTATAATGAATTTCTGGTATGATTGATGGGAAATCCTCAAATTCGTTTATTAAAATTTTCACACAGCTCAACAATAACCTCAGCCGTTAATATCAACGTTCCTCACTAATCAAGTAACCGTCCAAGGCGATTCATTTCACTAATCTTGGACCTTCACTAAACCACACCAATCAAATTTAACTACACGACCACAATATACCCATTCTCAATACCCTAACTAATTGACCAAGATTCAAACATACTCAAGCACTAACGTCAATAAATAAATATATATTCTTGACCAAGTTATCCGTAGAGATAATCTAACTCCCAGAGGGTTACTTACTGAGGCCGAGTCATACTTGACAATAACTCAACGATCCCTGCTATCCCATTAATTAATACAACGATTAAGATTTCTCCACATTGCTACTCTCATTAAACTACACCATCATAATTCTTCTACACAATCTTACCGAGTACCCAATTGCGATACTCTAATAAATCGATCAAAATTTTCATACTTTCTAATTCTAATGTTCTGTCAAAATGAACAAAAGATCTTGGACCACATCTCTCTATAGGTTCTACTAGTTGCGACAACGTAATCAATTAGCTCTAAAGACAAACATTCTATTTAAATAATATCCTCTCCAAGGTTTATTCTAATAAATCAATTTATTACTCAATGCCTCTCAAACAACTTGACACCTAAAGGCTCACAAAATCATCTACTAGACTACCACTATCTAGTTGCCATTACACATCCGAAAGGACTTTGCAACACAAATCGGTTAACCCTTTCTTAGAAAAAGAGGCAAATAGAAATAAATTTCAGCACATAGGAAAACGTTACCACTTACAGTAGATACAAGATCAAGGGAAATAGTCAAATATCAATGATCTCGGAAAACAAAAGATGAGATCATAGTTGAGGGCGCACGTCCCACAAGCAGAGAATATTAAACCTCAAACGAGAATAAAACATTGCTTTTGGAATTCGGGAAACTCTTCTGGGCAAAACGGAAGGTTTAGGCAAACTCTAAATAACTGCAAGTTACAAAACTTGACTTCAATCTCAAATACTTCTACTTCACTCTTTCCTTTAACAAACAAAGCAACTTTCTTTGATTACAGCATCACCACGCCAACTCCAACAAGAAGAGATTTGAAGACCACAACACATGAACCACTTAGGAACTAATAAAACCTTTCAACATGTCACTTTGCTTGAAACAATTTCAGGTACCACATCAACATGAGGTCCAAAAGTTCACAAACGCAAAACTAGAAATATTTTCATTTAATCTATATCACGCAAGCGGTCAAATTCTTTTATTCAAAACATTCAGCATTATCATCATAATCCCTTACTGACAATCATACTAACAATAAAATATACACTCTTAGTGAGAATCATCATAGCCTCCTATCCCATCATAAACCTCTCCAAAAGAAACACAAACTACAAGGTTGAAATAAATCTCTTTTAACAAGATCATGCTATCGAATAACAATTTTGCAAGGCACGCTATCAGAGATCACTTATTCATTCATTCACTCAACCACTAGTGTTGCTCAACACCCACTCAACTATCATTAATAATTGATAATTGTATTTATCACGTATGCAGATAGGGTCCTACTTTTATTTGCAGTCGCATAACCATTTATAAACACATAGTCAACATTCCACTTTGTGCTCAGAGTTTATGGCAAAATATAATTAAAGATTTAATAACATCATCTCCTGTAAAAACAGGGTTCCACAAGGTGCCACCTCAACATTCATCTAATCCGATATACATGTTTCAATCTAGCAATTATGTATGATCATCAAGTAGCCGGTTTATAAACTTTTTTGAATTAATATCCTCTAAGGCAATGTTCAAACACATCCTTAACATAACCATCACTAATGGGTATATTAATCCATTGGGATCCATTACTCCAAATTATCCAATAAATTTACCAAATTTCGCAATCTTAATGATCAGACCAAATCATCAATATCACACACTTCTTAATAAAACTTAGATTCCTAGTATGTATAGTCATACCACCGAACAAGTTCATCATGTAATTAGTCTATGACAACAACAATTTAATCACATTTACTCCCAAGGATCTTGGTTAAGATCAATTATGCACCACGCTACAAACCCAACTTGATGACTCATGCATTGTCCATCATCTTCCAGACTTACAACCTCTCATTTAACACAACAAAACGTTACAGGGTTTTCACACTTTCTATCTCAAAGAAGAAGTACCAAACTTCAACACTCCAACTACTACAAAAGAAATGTATAGAGTCAAAGCTTTCACATGCTAAAGAACTCGCAAGGGATTAGTTCGCATTATCCAAAGTACCAAGCGAATAAGCAAACCATTTTTTTCCAACAAGGAAGCCAAACCTTCACAATAAAATATCAACCTTATGATTCAACAACGTTAACAAGCAACAACTCTCGTCAATCAGAAGAACAAATCATCGCTTTAAGGAACCAATAAAACCAAGGAAAAACGTCCAACTGCATTGTAACCACTAACCCAAGAAAATTAATCAACCACTCGCGGTTTAATAGAAAATCCTAATTCGACCCAAGGAAGACAATAACCTTCCCAAAGAAATCCATTCTCAACACTTGGAATTAGTTTACCTAAGGTAAGCACTCCACTTTTCTCATACCCCAACTGGCAGTACAACCTGGCCATGCTCATGGCCACAACCAAACTCTACCTCTCGACATCGATTATCCCCACACATAACAATCACATAATCAATTAATAAGCAATCATACTCACTTCATATCAGCAATCATCAATACGATATAACGAAAACGTAAATGCAATGATTTGCCCATTCCCATCCTACTATGCACCCGTGTGTCAAATTTTAAGTTGATTAGCTATTAGCAAATTTTAATTAATCTATTCACCAAGAACCTAAAGCCCGCTCTGATACCAACTGTAACACCCCAGCCCAACATGAGCCTAGAATGCTACTAAAATAACATAATAACAATATAAAACTAACATATTATACTAAATTTCGGCAGAACCTCCTTTGTATAGTCAACCATACCGGAGGTTCTAACAAATATCAATAACATAACTCAATTAATTCAAGCAACCTATATAAATCATAATCATAAAACCTCCATGGAGCATTAACTAACTCTAATACAAACCAACTGATGCATAACTCATAACCAACATAGAATATCTTGGCAGACTGCTCAATTATTAAATCATAATCTAAATTTAATCAAATATGAATAGTTCGTGGCGGTGTGCAACCAATCTTATGACTATCCCCTCCTATGCATGACGTTCGCGTAAGAGGTACCTAAAAATACAAATAAACAGCAAGAGTGAGTCCAAAACTCAGCAAAGTACAATTAATAAGACAATTCAATACACAACTATATCATCATCATCCAACCAAAATTCTTATAGTAAACCAGATCGTATGCTCATGCAATGCAATGCACAAATGCAACTCTTCTTTTCTCTTTGCATATACCGGTAATGCGGAGTATGCATCCGTTGATGCACAACAATGCATGTGCCTTCTAGCACAGGGACCATAAGCCCACACTCCACGAGTGTGGGGACCTCATGCCCGTCTAATACATGATGGGGACCTCAAAATCATTACTTGGTCACCACACGACCAAGTCTCAAAGATGATAACATGATGCATATGAATCAATCCTTTTATCCAACATAAACATGTAATAGCCAGCAGCAACATACATGAATAAAGATCATACACATACTACTAGTATTAAAGAACATACACATCGTACTAGCATTCCTAAGTAGAGATCATACACATAATATTAGCATTTATGAACATTCACTCTTAATTATTCTACCACTAATTGTACTTGCCTCAACCATGCGAAGATTGATAATGCGTAGAGGGCGCTGCCCCCGGAATCAAACCCCCACCTAAATAATTTTAACAAGCACTCTAAGATAACAATTCTGGACCCAACATTGCTAGAAACAAATATATGATTCACTACGCTCCCTAGCGCAACCCAAAACTCCAATTCCAATGACATCGATCTATCTCCAAAACAGATAGTCCTCTTCTAAAAATTATAACTTTTCGTCCAGATATCCAAAAGTGGTGTTCTTTGATTCTATGGAAAGCTTATTAAACTACCCACATAAAACTAGTTGGTGGGATTTCCAGATTCTGACAGCCTCTAACCCTACCAAACAAATTACTAAGACTACTAAATCCCGTTAGAGGTTCTGGACAGCGACACTAAAACTCAGATATCTTTCAGTACAAATATATAAAATTTGCGTTCTCTAGCTTTATGAAAACCTTATTAAAATACCTACAACTTTTGTTTTGGCGGGATCCTCTAAATAACTCATTAACTAATTTCTAATGATCATTTAAAACTAGCTGTCAGAATTCTAACAGAAACTCTGAACAGAGACGCTACAAAAATCATATCTTTTGATCTGTTCATCCATTTGACCTGATCCAAGACTCTACGGAAATCTAGCGACGCTACCCAAAACTCTCTAAGAGACGGCTTGATCAAAAATTGCAGTTATCATCCTCAAAATAGTCGGCCACTACAGACTGCTCTAAACCGATCTAGTACCGACATTGCCTAAATACATGAATACACAACTAATCGAACAGGATTAGGGAGGTTACCATTGGAGAAACCACTGGAGAACACAGGAACCACCACGTGATCCCTCTCCCTTCCCTTCTCCCTTCTCCCCCTTCCTTCTTCTTGGCCGGCCAACACCAAGGGAGCCCCCTTCTCCTTCTTCTTCTTCTTCTACTTGACCGGCAGCAGGAGAGGATCTCTTGCCAGTAGCAGGCAGTCTCACCAAAGAAGGAGGCGCTGCCAAGGGGTGCTGGACTGGGAGGATGAGGCGCAGGGAGGAGAGGAGGATTCGACCGGGGGGGGTGGGCAAGATGGAGGTGGCGGCCAAGAGGGGGAGGATGGGGCGCCCTAGGTTCCCTCCCCTTTAAGTGGTCAACGCCCTTCCTCTTGTTTAAATCTTTGTGGGCCAAGAGCCCTGACCAAGTTGTCGAAAAACTAAAAAAAAACCCCGAAACAACTAATAAGTCCACTCTCTAATTAATTCTCCTCCCTAAAGTCTTTCCTTCTCACTTAAATATATTTGGGGTATTACAATATGCCTCTTTTGTATGATAATGAGTGCCGTGAAAATAGCAAATAATCCGGTCCAACACTTAAGAATCAAGCATATAGATATACGCCATCATTTTTTATGAGATCATGTGAGCAAAGGAGATATTGTTATGAGCCACATACAGATGGACGACCAATTAGCCGATATCTTCACCAAACCATTAGATGAGAGCCGGTTTTGTAAATTGAGGAATGAGTTAAATGTCATAGATCATTCTAATGTTGCTTGAAACTCATGCCTCATGTTATTTGCTCTCTTTTAGAGTTCTAGAAGTTCTTGTGAAAACTATTTTAAAATCTTGCTCAAAATTCTCTAATTTAATAAAAACTATGTTATTTGGGGCTTTTATTATCTATCTCATGCATAATGATCCTTATTTGAGTATTATATTAAAGATCATCTACATCCCTATTCAGCCCCTGACTCTTCAGGAAAAACGGCACTACCAAGGTAATACTATCGGTACTACCGTCGTCTGGTACTATCACGCCTTAAGTGCAGTACTACTGCTCCTGACTGATGGTCCCAGAAACGGTTGTGGACAACTCCTTATCCTTTGCTCTTCCTGTTCTTTGCGGTCCAACAGACCATTCTCTCTAGGAAACCACTGAAAACTTCTCACTCTCTCCCACAAAAACTTCTCTCCAAATCCTTCAAGTTTGTGAAGATATCTTGGATCTTTCACTAAGCATTGGTGTTTGAGATCTTTTCTCATCCACTCCTCTAGGTAAATGTCTTTGGAATCATCTCCTCTCTCTCTTTTTTTTTTTGCATCTATCTCTGAGCAAAATATGCATAAAAAGTTAAAATATTTTTGGAAAATGGTAGAAACTAGTGTTTGGTGATCTATTATATCTGTTTTATTGATTAATCCATGCCAAACATCGGTTGAAATCAAGATTTGAAAAGAGCCCCAAAATTCCTCTCAGATACGGTACTACCGCTATACACCATGTCAGATTACTACCACGGTAGGTAGAAATGCAGGTATGTGCATCTTGATACTTTTGATTTCTTTGAGAAATTTCAACTAGGTTTATTCTATTTAGTTCAAAACTCTTTCATCTAGTTCTAATCTTCTTCATTCTTATAGCAAGAATATCGAGGACCAAAACCTCCATTCGCAAGAATACTTCCTCTGAGAATGAACCTATCGACTGCTACAACCCTCCCTCAACTCGTGCTAGACCTTCTTGCCGCAAGGCGGTCTCCCAGAAGTCGGCTTCAGTGAGAGCACCTTCAACTCAAAGGGAGGACAATGATTCTGAAACCAACTCTTTTTTGCAAGCATAAAGGCTCATGATAGGGGTCAATCCTCTAGACAAGAAGAAGAAGAAAAAGAGTCTGCATCAAGTGAAGAAGAAGGAAATGAAGAAAGTGAAGAATATGAGGATGATGATGAAGACATGGCTGAGGCTGAAGAACAACACATCAATCTTAGGCTGATTGCAAGTGATGAGTATGCCATACTTCGTCACCAAAATCAGTTTGCCAAACTAAGGACTTCCTCGGATCCTCAGTGCCATACAAAGTTCTAACAAGATGTCTTCAACCAACTATATGATCATCACCGATAGTTTTCTAATCACAAGTATGTGGACTGGGCACATCTTAACTCACTTGATCGCTTCTCTGGTGGAAGAGCAGGATTAGCAGGATACAGGTAAAAAACTAGAAAATTTTCAACACTGCAAACGAGTGCCAATTTTATGAGATTGATTTTGTACAACACTGAGATCACAAACTATACACATGTTCAAAAGTACTAAATACATGACAAACCATATGTAGAGCTCATTGCCCAATCTTGACAATATATTGCGATAACTTTGTTTTCTACACTATAGATTTGTTGTATTTGTTTTTCTGAATTTCGTGCACAACACTACCGCTGTTTATTCACACTGAATGCATTACCTACTAGATTATGATGCTCAAATGAATGGGACTGTCGCTTAGTTATTACCATTGAAAATCATTTTCTGCTGCCAAGAGATGATATATTTTTTAAGAAGAAAACGAAGCCCCAGAAGCAAAACAAAGGCGTTTAAGAGGCTAAAATCAGTTACTTAAATTTATAGACCAAACTCAACAGCTACAATAAATTTCAGACATAAATCATACATTTGTGTACGGCTCTTTCCAATCCAACCATGAAGCCCTGTTGATCAGTCATTGCACGGCCCCCTACTTTGGTAGGTATTTGGCTGAATTAATGTGTTTTTTATTTGCAATAGTAAAAGTAGACTTCGTTAATACGAAATTACAAAAAATAATACCATGACAGACATCTACTACAGCCTAAGAAAACCACTGCCCTACTACGGTGTATTATTAAAAATATTAAAGAAAAATAAGACCATGCACGACCATGTATACTTTTCTTTGTGCACGCCAGTCTTACATAAAGGCACGAGTTTTCTACTACGAAACTAGTATTCTATGGTCAAGTACAAGTACCAGCTCACCTCCTCAATCTACTTACACACTGTCACTACGCACTTCTTAAATTAAAAATTGACTTTTTTTCCTTGTGAAAAAACAATGCATGTTGACTACCCATTATATTCCCCAGCCCGCACGATACTCAAGCGGATAGATTAATCGGAGTTCTACGTCCCAGTCTTACGCGTCTACATTGAATACGAATCAAATTTTTATAGTTTTTCTTCGTCAAAGAAATAATTGATTTTAAGGTAATGTGGAATTTTATATCTGGCGTACAGAAAATTGATAAATAGTCCTGTGGTTATTCAATCAATCATCTGCGTTAGTTGCCGCCAATTGATCGCGTGACCCACCAATTCTAATCGACAGATTGGTCACCAATTCTAATCGACAGATTGGTCGCCTACCTAGTTTTCCTGTGCATGATCAAATATATTCATAGTTTGATGATGGGCCGATTTGTTTATCTTTTATCCCCTTTGATTATTTATGTAGGATTATTCCATTTGATTATGTCATACCATTACAATTCTAGTTATTAAAGAGTTTTTTTTTACGCTCTCTTTCAGTTTTGGAGTTGCTCGCAGGAGAAGTTGGAGCTGGCGCCTGACCGTATAGGGAACCTAAATTCAGAAATGTTGCATGCCTAACGTGATTAGAGATAGAAGCTCAGTTCAGATGTTTATATAAAACGAGATCTATTTGGTGAACGGTTGTAGCATGTAGATTAGAGAAATCAATTACCGTGGGAACTTATTCCATCCGCAAAGGTTGAGAAAGCACATGCAACGGTCGTATGGACATACGGGTACAATCGCTACAGCATTTGAGAGCAGTAAACACGCACTATTTATACAGTGTTTTACTACCATGCCGTTGTAAAATACTATTTATGTAGACTCAAAACACTGTACAACAACTGTTTACATAGACTCAAAACACTGTACAACAGCAGCCGAGAATCCGGATCCTACTATACACGGCCTTTACCAAACTGTCTAATGCTACAAACTTCAACTGCCCCTGCACGTACAGTACTTTAAAATATGTGCACGTACGGTTTAAATTCAGCAAAAACCAGGATTTTAGTTCGGCAGAACAGATACAACTTATTTGCAATCTAGTTGTCTCCGAAATCACAAACCAAGGTCGTTTCTCTTATTCGTACAGTACTTAAAAATATGTGCACGTACGGTTTTATTTTATTTTATTTTATTTTCCCAACGGAACGTGAGATAGAAGTTTTGTTCAAACAAAATTGTCCAATCAGCTGACGACGACTCCTACGTTCACGAACCGGTCTACACGCTCCTCCGTTTTGGCTAAGCTAAGCACGAGGTTTGAAATCCCTTCCACCTCGTACTCACACACACGTCCATGTTTGACTTTTCCCCTTGCTTCCTCCCTTCCTCCACGCCACTCAACCCCATGATTACCCACGAACTGGTCTGCTAATACGTGCAATCAACGCAATTTCTTTTCTTTTTGTTTTTGTGAGGGAGCAATTAACGCAATTTCAGTAGCAAAAATCTAGCAAAGTCGAGGACTATCTCTCCTCGATCTTCTTCTTCTTAGGATTATCTTGGATCTATTTTTTTTCTTCGTATTTTGACTCGAGTAAGTGGTGTTATGCATTCCAATTTCGCACTTCCGGAATGGTTTGGCAAGTCGCCGAAGGTGTTCTGGTTAGCGGATCTGGATCTTTGCTGTAATGTAGAGGATCGTTGTGTGGGATGATGAATTGTGAGGCTTAATAAAGACTTTCAGCAAGAATATCTGTGTAAAACAAGAAAATATTTACCAAACGACTTACTGTATAAAAATATTGTAGCGATTGATTTGTATCTTTGATTTTCGATCGAATGGTAGAGATCGACATCTAATACGTGGTACTGTACATCTTCTATATTAATCCATTGAATATCCATTTCCTTCTTAGCCAGTTAAGTTCACCTTCAATGATGAGAAAACTTGACGTGCTCAATGCATTCTTTTTTTTTCCGGAGATTGTCAATGCATTCTGTTAATAGAGATGGTTTGGCGATTGGTTAATTATGTGACATTTGGTGGGCACAGATGGCTTGATGAATACACGTTCGACGTCCAAAATTCATCGAAGTTGGGATATCTCTTTAAATTTGGAGGAATAAAGTAGAGATTCGTATAGCATTTAGCCTGATATTTCCCTAGTAGAACCAAATTAGCATAATCCTTCCAACGATGTAATGAGATCGACCCAACAAGTTTAGGGGCATGCTAATTGAGAAGTTGAGAGCAAAGTAAACTTATGCATAGTGGGCTAGTCAACCCAGGTTCAAATCTTCCCTTCTTAAATACATTGCGTGGGGAAATAAGGCTATGTTTGAGGGAGCTATAAGCTGACTTCAACTTTGAAAGAGCTAGAAGCCTCTCCAAACGGGCTAGCTTTGCAACAGCTTAACGCTTAAGCCACAGCCGAAGCCCACGCGAAAGTTGAAGCACCTCCCCACCAATTTTTTAAGCTTATTGCGGGAGAGATATATCTATTTGCCACTAGAACTTCAAGAAAATTACCCTCTAAATGCCACTGGTTAAAAGACCAGTCTCGTTCGATCCCCTCCCCACCCCGTACCTAGTGTTCCCTAGGCGCCCGCCTAGGTTGCCTAGGCGCTAGGCGCCGCCCTCCCGCCTAGGCCACCTAGCCCCGCCTAGGCGGCGATTAGGAGCTAAGCATTGGTCTGCTGTCTGATTAGCGCCTAGCGCCTAGGGGAACACTACCTATACCCATTCACTCCCACTCCATCCTGCCAACGCTGCCACGACGCCCCACGGTAGTCGTCTCCTCCTCCTCCTCCTACTCCATCCTCTCAGCACCTTCCTATGTCTCCTCCGCCTCACGCCATCGCTTGCTTCTGCCTCACTCACGCCTACTCCGCCCTCATCACGCTACCTGCACCCAAGCCACCCTACCGCCCCAAGCCTGGATCCACTCAGCTTCCTCCTCCCCCCGTGTTGTGCGATGCCACCGCTCGGCCTCCTTAGGGCGGATCCGTGTCGTCGCCTCCTACCCTGAGCTACACCGCTCGGCCTCTTCCTCCCCCAACACCCAGGTCTCCCTGACACCCCAAGGTCGAGCCGCCTGGACCCAAGTAGCGTCACCGTAGCCAGCCCTCTCCTCTATCTCGCTGCTAGTCTGGAGTACCGCCATCATCCTGTTTGCTCCCATCGAGTCAAGGGCGGAGCCAGGATTAGGCCATAGGGGGGGGGAGGGCAAGAGCTCAAGGGAGACATGAATTTGTTATCGTCCTAACACGATATAAACACTTTAAGCTATTTACAAAAAATAGAAGTTTTCTTAGGAGGAAATTTTTTATATAAAAAATGAAATAGAACACAAATCATGACCATGATAGATGATAGGTTGAGTTTGGTGGAGTTCGATGCACATGCACGCTTCACCGAGTCATGGACGGTGTGACATAAGCTACAGACAAGGAAGAAGTGCTTGATCAAGGTCTAAACATGCAGAGAGGTGAAGTATGATGCACTTGTATGGTCCAAATTAGACTCAATACTAGCTTGAAAATTTGGGAAGAAAATAGAATCTAGATGCTTCATAAGATGGGTTCATGTACCATAAATTAACTCATAGGCTTTTTAGTTTCACTTTAATTGTTATTTAATCACATAATTAAATAAATAGGCCTTACTTACAGCAAATTTTCAATGACCTTATGTCTTAATAAAAGGTAATAAGGGGCTGACCACTGCCCGCCCTCCCTTCTCTCTGCCCCTGCGTTGAGTGACCAAGGAAGGTGTCACAACCAAAGTTATCAATATCGTATCGGAGGCCATACCGGTTTGGTTCTTGGAATGGTACGTATTGGTACCGGTCCATACCGGCGTACTGTTTTGAATTTAATATAATAATATATATATATATATATATATATATATATATATTTGTTTAATTATATGCACACCAAATACCACCTTCCAAATGTATAGCAGTACTATCAAATAGAACATATAGTTAAATAGACAGTATTATCAATTCCACCAGTATGGTCGGTTTTGACCAGTATTGAGGTCGATATGGTACATAGGGCTACTTTGTACCGATTTAGATGGCGGTATGGTACGTATCGGCCAGTATGGTCGGTACTGGTGCGATATTAATAACTCTAGTTGCAACACTAGTGTTTTTTTTTCAAAGTAAACTTATCCGACATTTTAGGCACCCACCGTGCAGTTTACTCTCTTAAACCTCTTTTCAAGCTTGATTAAGTGTTTACTGTTACATTGTTACTTTACCGCTTAGATCGCATTTGAAATAATAAAAGAAAGATAAAATTGTAGATATGTTTAACTAAAGCAAATCAAGAAGTAGTACAAGATTCCCTCTTTGTTCTGTTGTTAGCTTGACTAGGATTGGATCTGACCATTGTCCTTTAGTTCTGAACACTAGAGGGGATGAAAGGAGAAGGTCTGGGAGATTCTTTTTTGATAAAAAGTGGTTTTGTCAGGATAATTTTAATGAGGTGGTTTTTCATAAATGGGAGGAGATATTTCACAAGATGCCTGATAATATTTACTCCTTAGATAGGTGAAATGGGGGTCTGGCTATTTTAAGACAATACTTAAGAGGCTAGGGTGCCAATTTGAATGGTAAGTTTAGAAATGAGATGAAAAGCTATCTTGATGTCTTACATAAGCTTGATCTGAAAGCTGAATTGGGTGGTTTAAGTGCTGAGGAATGGATTGGTAGATACAAAGTAGAGAGAGATTTGGAACATCTGTATGATATGGAGGAGAAATATTGGCAACAAAGAGGGGTTGTTAAATGGATTACTCAAGGGGATGCAAATACAAAGTTTTTTCATAGTTGTGCTAATGGGAGAAGAATGAAGAATTTTGTTTTTAAGCTAGATTATGATGGGGGAAGTTTTATTGAAGAAGCTGCTATTAGAAATCATATCTACAAATTTTATAAAGAACTTTTTGGCAAAGATAGTGGTCTTAAGGTGGATATTGCCTCAAATTTCTGGGAGGACAACTAAATGATTTCTGAGGAAGACAATGTCAATTTAGTCCAAAAGTTTACTGATGATGAAGTTTGGAAGGTTATTAAAGGTTTGAGTGGAGACTCAGCTCCAGGTCCTGATGGCTTTCCCTCTTGTTTTTATAAGTCCATTTAGGGGTGTATTAAGCAGTCTTTCATGAAGCTCATCTGTGATTTTTTGAGGAGTATCTTGATTTGAAAAGGTTGAATTTTGGGGTTATTACTTTGGTTCCAAAAATTAAGGAGGCTATTACCATCAAACAGTTCAGACCAATCTGTTTACTGAATGTCAGTTTCAAGATTATTACCAAGTTATTGGCTGTCAAATTGGGGAAGGTGGCTCATAAGATTATAAATGAGAGCCAAACTGCTTTTATCAAAGGGAGATATATCTTGGATGGGGTGATATCTCTTCATGAGATTTTACATGAGTTGAGAGTTACAAAAGAGAAAGGAGTAATCCTTAAACTAGACTTTGAGAAAGCTTATGAAAAAGTGAATTGGAATTTTCTTGAATCTATTATGTCTAGTAGAGGTTTTTCTCAGAAGTGGATTAACTGGGTGATGAATTCAGTGAGAGGGGGTAAAGTGAGTATTAATGTTAATGGATCTGTTGGTTCCTATTTTACCACCCATAGAGGTCTGAGACAAGGTGATCCTCTATCTCCTCTATTTTTTAATCTGGTAGTTGATGTGTTGGCTTCCATTATAGCTAAAGCTCAGAAGGGTAGTATGGTTAAAGGGGTGATGTCCGCCTTAATTCCTGGGGGGTGCTCCTATTCTTCAATACGCTGATGACACAGTCCTCATGATTGAGTATAAGGATGAGTACATTCTTAATTTGAAGTTCCTGTTGTATTATTTTGAATGGATGCCGGGTTTAAGAATTAAATACCACAAGAGCGAGGTGTTTGTGATTGGGGTGGATAATGCAGAAGCTCAAAGAGTGGCAAGCAGGCTAAACTGTAAATTAGGCCAATTTCCTTTGACCTATTTGGGGATCCCTATTGGGGATAAAGCTGTAAGGACGGAAGTAGCTCAGAAGATTATTGGCAAACTTGAAAGTAGATCGGGGTCTTATAAAAGTAACCTTTTGTCTTTTGGAGGGAGACTGGTTTTGGTCAATAGCTGCCTTAGTAGTATCCCTACTTATATTATGGGGTTCTATAGGTTGAGTGAGGAGATTCACAAGAGAATAGACTCCATTAGGTCTAGATTATTTTGGAGAGGGACGAGCAAGAAATTTAAGTATCATATTGGTAATTGGAAAGCGGTGTGTCGTCCGAAAGATTTTGGTGGTTTAGGGGTGCTTAATACCAGGCTTTTTAATGATTGTTTGTTAAGCAAGTGGTTATGGAAGATTGAGCTGGCTAGAGATGAATTGTGGTTTAAAATCTTAAAGGCTAAGTACCTTCCTAAAATTATTTCTGGGTGTCCAAGTTTACTAAAGGTTCTCAGTTCTAGAATAGTCTTCATAAAGTGAAACATTTGCTCATTTGTGGGGTGAATCATATTTTGGGAGATGGCAAATCTATTTCTTTTTGGAGAGATGTGTGGATTGATCAATGCCCCCTTGAAAGTTAGGTTTCATAAGCTTTTCAGGATCTGTGGGGATTTAGAGATCTGTGTGGCTAAATGCTGGGAGGAAAGGACTTGGAACATCCATTTTGTTAGAAATTTTGGGGTTGAGGTGACTCTTCAGTGGGATGGCTTGAAACAATTGTTGAACATGGTGGTTTTAGTAGATAACAGAGATAAAATAAAGTGGTGTTTGCATAATCCTGGGCACTTTTCAAAGACTTTGGAGCAGCAAATTTCCTTTGAAGGTGAAAATTTTTCTGTGGCAGGTCTACCAGGATCGAATTCAGACAGCAGAGCAACTAAGTTTTATAGGTTGGAAGGGAGAAGTTAATTGTGTTCTCTGTGTGGTCATTGAGGATTCTAATCATGTGTGTTTTCGTTACGTTTTGGCAAAATTTGTTTGGTGTTGTATCAAAAAAGTTTTACTTTGGGAAAGAGTTCTAGAGTCTCTTGATGATCTGCATTTAGGGTGGCTTAATAAAAGGGGTGCTATTGATTATAACTTTGGTCTTCTCAGTTTTGCAGCTCTTGCCTGGACTCTTTGGAATATTAGGAACAAAGGGGCTATCGAGAGGATTTTCCCTAAATTTCCAATTAAAGTCATATTCAAACTCATATCTTGCTTGTAGCAATGGCAAACCCTCCTTACAAACACTGATCGCCGGAAGCTTGCGAATCTTCTAGAGCGCATGGGGAATTGGATGAAGGTCTTTTGTGCTTCAAGTCAGAATCAGTTGTGATCCTTTGTCTGTTCTTAGTTTAGAAGTTTGTCTCTTTGTTTTGACTTGTAATCGTCCCTATTGGTTGTTATCCATGTTGGCTTGAGACGTTGTGTTGTGGAGTGTCTGTTAGCTTTTGGTTTTCCCAGGTGTCTAATTTCGTTAGCTGGTCTCCCCAGCACTTTATTTTCAGTTTGTGCTTTGTAAGATTGTTGATTAGTTTTTTTATTATAAAAGCTGAGTTTATTTTTTTTATTTTTAAAAAAGAAGTAGAACAGGATCTTGACTCACATGTCCTATTCTAAAAATCAAAACCAGCAGTTGGGTTACTAAAAGAGATATTTCCTTTCGTGTCCAGAAACGTTAGGACGCATCGAAAAAAGTCAGAACCCATGATTTCCCTATTAAACTCACGCCACGACATTTGCATTCACAAAATTAAAGTCCACCATTGACTTTTCGCCCTTTCCCCTTTCAACACGCGCCATACCAAATACATATAATATCTTACGCAACAAAAATCAAAATGGGAAATAAAATCTCTCTACAAGTAGTACAGCCATCCCACGTCATTGTCATTGTTCACATAAAAGTTTTCCTTTTTAATTGTTTTTGTTGGGGGTGGGAGGTGGTTGCCACGAAATAATCGTTTCCAATAAAGTCTCCCGTTACAAGTTTTCTGCAAGCACGGCAGAACATAGTCACTGACAAGTCGGTTTAGTCCAGTTGTTTCGAATTGCGGGGCCCACCTGTCAGTGATAATTTGACGTCAAAAGAGCAGCGATGGCGGGTGTACGCGTAGCGCGTGGCGGCCGCCCATCTTGTAGTTGGAACCAACTAGTCCCGTGACCCAACCACGCGTCGCGCTCCCATTGGCTGCCCACCCGTTGCCGCTGTTCCATGGTCAACTTCTCCTCCCCATCCCATCCGTCCATCGCATCCAACGGCAGGAACCCCACCACTGGCTAACGCCCGTAACCCCGGCCCTCACGTAATCCCAGCCGTCCGATCGAACGTTCGCTTTGACCCGAACCGGTCCTCCCTCTGACCGCCACCCGCTGCTCCCGGTCACCGCCTCGCCTCGTTTTATAACCCCTCCTCCCTCGCCTTTCTTCCACTTCTTTTCTTCTCCCCCATTCCCTTCTCCGGCAACCACCCATCCGGCCGGCGTTGTTGGGAGGCGGAAGCAGAAGAGGTCGAGATGATGACCATCGATCTGTTGGGAGAGTACGGGCGGGTGGACGAGCAGGTGGCCATCCAGGAGGCGGCGGCAGCGGGGCTGCGCGGGATGGAGCACCTCATCTTGCAGCTCTCACGGACGGGCACCGGCGAGAGGTCGCCCGTTGGGTTGGCGGAATCGGCGGCGCAGGCGGAGGAGCAGCATATGGACTGCAGGGAGATTACTGACATGACGGTGTCCAAGTTTAAGAAGGTGATTTCCATCCTCAACCGCACCGGACACGCAAGGTTCCGGCGCGGGCCGGTGGTGGCGCAGTCGCAGGGCCCCGCCGTGTCCGAGCCGGCGAGGGCAGCGGCGTCGAGGTCCATGACGCTGGACTTTACCAAGGCGGTGCCCGGGTACGGAGGGAAGGACTCCGGGTTCAGCGTCTCGGGCCTCTCCGGCGCGAGCTCGTCGTTCCTGTCGTCGGTGACTGGCGACGGGAGCGTATCGAACGGGCGCGGGGCCGCGTCCTCGCTGATTCTCCCGCCGCCGCCGGCGACCAGCTGCGGGAAGCCGCCACTGGCGTCCACTGCCGCGTCGGCCGTCGCCGGCACCGGTCAGAAGCGCAAGTGCCACGACCACGCGCACTCCGAGAACGTCGCCGGCGGCAAATACGGCACCACCGGCGGCCGCTGCCACTGCTCCAAGCGCAGGTAAGACAAGCAAATCCTCCTCGGGAATTCCTTCATTTTTTTTCTGCTGGTGGTATGTTTTCAGTAGTAAAATTTCTGTTGCTGAACAATGAATGGATCGGAATCCGCAGAAAGTCTCGGGTGAAACGGACGATCCGCGTGCCGGCGATCAGCCCTAAGGTGGCGGACATCCCCGCCGACGAGTACTCGTGGCGCAAGTACGGCCAGAAACCCATCAAGGGCTCCCCCTACCCACGGTAAGACACCATCCCTCCGGCGAGATTAACACCAAGATTATCGCTAGTTAAGCAAACCATCCAGTTTGTTTAGTTAATTAACCTGTTAATCGCGTCCCGGACGCAGGGGTTACTACAAGTGCAGCACGCTGCGCGGGTGCCCGGCGAGGAAGCACGTGGAGCGCGACCCCAACGACCCCTCCATGCTCATCGTCACCTACGAGGGCGACCACCGCCACACCGCGGGCGCCGCCGGCCAGGAACCGCCGCCCCCGGAGCTGCCCAAGCTTTGAAGTTTCTTTCTCATTACTACACCGACCGACTTGTTACTTAAAGATTAGCTTATCGCTCGTTCCTTTTCCCTCAAATCACCACTAGACTTTTTCTTCTTGTTCTTGTTTTAGAAAATTGCATCAGTGTAGTAGCATTAGCACCTTGTGTAAAAGAATTTAGGGAGATTTGAGTCTGAGATTTGAACTTGAAGAAGAAAAAGATAAAGAAAAAGATGCGCAAGTGCTTGGATTTTCGACCGTGCATCGGGATTCCGGAGTTGGGTTTAACTCCCGGCCTGGAGTCCGGAGGAGTCAAAAGAGGGTGGGGCCCAGTGGTTGAACGGGGCCTATGCTTTTGGCCCCGGGTGGGGTCGGTGTGACAGGGACGGATGCGAGGGAGGGCGGGGATGACGCGGTCAAGGAACGCGGTAGGTGGGCCCTAGGCCCGAGCGCCGCGCCGCTGTCGTCGTTGACTCGTGTCACCCAGGCTGTGCTCTCGTCTCGCCTTTCGGTTTCGCTCGGTTTCGCACGTAGTGCGCCTGGCTACGGCCACACACATGGCACACCTCACGCGCAAGCAGACGCGCGACGGTCAGTAGCGTCTCGGTTGGTTCGCCATCGGTGTCGTTGAACATTGGGTTTAAAGCTGTGGTGGGGATGTGTGTGGTAGGCATCGGTAGTGTTTGAATTTTTTTGTCCTGACCAGTCATCCAGCGCTAGGACCAGTGCTGCTTCTTTCTTTGTAGAAGCAACACAAAACAATGTCAACATATGTATCTGTAATCTGTTCTATAGGGTGTGCACTGTAATTCGATAAATTCTACTCTACACAGATTGTAAGATTGTGTTAGTACAAGAACAACTCTGTTATAAAATTCAGAAATGCAAAACCGGGAACATGCACTATTTTAACCTCATAAGTGCCTCAAGATTCGTACAATAAGTATTCAATTATTAGAAGATGAGATGTGGTTTGAATTTTAAAAGTTTGCATCAATCTCAAGACACATTTGACCTTGATGCTAATACATATACCCACATGTATATATAGAAAAACCACATTCTTCTAAGACACATTTGACGGTGATGCTAATACATATACCCACATGTATGTATATGTAGAAAAACCACATTCTTCTAAAATTAAGACAATGTCTATCAAATACTAGCTCTTACCTTACCATAAGCTTGTAATGCATTTTTTTGCCGCTCAAAGGAAGTCTGTGTAGTCCAGTTGAGAATTAAATAAACAATAAAACACTAATAATACAAGTATTACTATTTTGGAAGTGCTAAAAATTTGCCGCATGAAAGTTTTGGTGAAATTAGTCAAAATTCCTGACCTTGCGATGTGCTTGGAGAGCAGTGATTCAGCCGGCGGGTTAGTCTTCTCTGGCGGTGTCGGCGGTGAGTTAGGGCGGGGAGGGGGGTGTTCGCTGGATTAGGGTTAGTGTTTACCGGGTTAGTGGTTAGGTTCACTGGGACCCGGATTTAGGGGACGGCGGCGATAGTGGCGATGTGTTGAGGCGATGGTGGAGCCGCCAGACGCGGGCAAGGAAGAGGGCGACGGGTGAGGTCGGTGGGAGGTGGTGGCGAATCCGGCGACGGTTGGTGGTGGGGACGTTGGATCTGGTGGCGGCGAGCTGCTGGAGACCAGGAAGAAGGTACGTCGACGGTAGGGACGTAGCAGAGGGGCGGTGGAAGAGAGAGGCAAGACCCAGAGCTACAATGAGGAAGGTGGTCGTCGGCGGGGCTCATTGGAGCCAACGCAACGGGAGGCGTAGCAGAGGAGTGTGGGTGATGGTGGTTGAAGGGAGGTGGGGGTTAGGGTTTGGGTGTTGGTTTATATTGGAGATAGGGAAAAGATCTGGGTGTTGGATCTCAATGCATTGGTCCCAAAAATTGACTGATTTTCGGCCAAAAAACAGTGAGTTGATGTACAACCAAATCCTTACTATTTTTTTTCAAGAGAACAAGTGATGCAGATCAAATCTCCCGTCAAAGCTCTGATAACAATTGATGTGGATCGAACCTTCAGTCGAAGCTCTGATACCAACTGATGTGAATCGAACCTCGAGATGAGAGTAAATCTTGTAGGTTGCCTGATCATTCACAGTGGAATAGTGACAAAAGTGTAGTAACACTTCTACGGTCATGTAGTAACACGATGTCTTTTATATAGTAACACTCCTGCAGTAGTGTAGTAACGCAATGTATTTTGTGCAATAATGCTTTGGTGGCGATGTAGTAACACTACGTCTTTCGTGTAGTAACATGACTTCCGTAGCGTAGTAATGAGCTTGATAACGTGGTTGAATTGCGCTAGATCAATAGGAACCGAAGCAGAAGGGATCAGCCATAGCCTTCTAAACCATGAACAAAGGATTGATCATGAATTAGAGATTGAATCGTATAGATTTCGATACATGGTTTCAGTAGCTTGGAACCAAAACCCTATATAGAATTCCTAAATCCACACACACCACGGAACGTGAACGAGAGATATAGGATCAATTGATCTAGTGGATGAAAATCGACACCACAATTGAATCCCAGGCGCCCAAAGAAGAACCCTCGTTGAATTCATCAAGAACACTCACGATATAGGGATAACCCCTAATGGCACACGACCAAAAATACACACGCGTTTTCAACTCATAGGTCATCTTTTCTCTCCTACATTGGGTGCACCCCACATGCTTATATGGCCAACACCACGCACAAAACCTTAGCACGCAGGCCACACACGCAGACCAAGACTTAAGGTTGATTAGGCCTCTCATGCACATACAATTAACATGCTCAACCTGGACTCTTTCTAGTTTCCAAGAGAACTCCCAAAAACCGACTCGGTTTCCTAAAGAAATAAACTAAATAGACTCGGATGTCCTAGTGCGCCATGTTGTTGTAGTCAACCATAGATGGGTAGATCCCAACCTAGCGCACAAAGAGAAAGAAAGGTGCGAGGTAAAAATCTCCAATGCGTACAATTTCCCTTCCTATTTTCTTGCGCCGAGAATCCACGTATTTTTCTGTTCTTTTCTTTCTTCACGTACAATCCAGCTTTCCATGGAGATATTTTCTTGTATTTCGCTTTAAAGATATTATCCTTCTAGCTAATACCAATCGAATTGAATTCCTTCCCAAACCTCACATCAATTTCCAAAAAGTCCGAATTGATCTCATGGTTGGAAGCGTGCATGTGCAAGGTTCCTTGAATTGGCTCCTAGTCCACGCGTTCTAGGTCGCCTAGCAGATCCACGTATACGCCTTCTTCCTCATATGCTACGCATGGTACACGCACATCCATTGCACCATGCAAATGCGCATCCTCGATTATGCCTGAAATTAATTCATTTGAAACAATTTGTACACAAGAATTAAATTCACAAGCATAGTTAGTAATTGTGGCCGTGTCATCCTCTCCTCCTTCAAGCGAAACCATCCTTTGTTTCATGTTCATCTTCAAGTCGTCTTTCGCAGCTTGTACATGGGCCAGAAAAAATTCAGCAGCCTTGGTATCCATATTCTTCTCTTTTCTCGTAGGCTTGCGTAATGACGGTGTGAATTGACATCGCGTCAACGCCTTCATGTCCTCCCACATGGTGCAGAATGGATCGCCTTGTCGATCCAGGTTCCATGGCAAGTCAATCCACCTACAAGCAATGAAAGCTCTGCTACCAACCGATGTGGTTCGAATCTCCTATCGAAACTCTGATACCAACTGATGCGGATCGAACCTCATGTCGAAGCTCTGATACCAACTGATGCAGATCGAACCTCGATATGAGATTAAATCCTGTAGGTTGCCTGATCTTTTGTGGTGGAACAGCGACAAAAGTGCAGTAACACTCATGCGATCGTCTAGTAACACGATGTCTTTCATGCAATAACACTCCTATGGTAGTGTTGTAACACGATGTCTTTCATGTAGTAATGCCTCGGCAATGGCGTAGGAACACTACGTCTTTCATGCATAACACAACTTTCGAAACATAGTAACAAGCTTGATAACATGGTTGAATCGCACTAGATCAGCATGAATCGAAGTAGAAGTGATTATCCGTAGCCTTCCAAACCGTGAACAAAAGATTAATCACAAATTAGAAGATTGAATCATATATGTTTTGATAGATGGTTTCGATATCTTGGAATTGAAACCCTAGATAGAATTCCTCAACCCACGCACATCGCAACATGTGAACGAGAGATATAAGATCAATTGATCTAGCGGATGAAAGTCGACACCACAGCTGAATCCCAAGCGTCTGAAGAAGAACCCTCGATGAATTCCTCAAGAACACTCACGATACAGGGATAAACACTAATAGCACACGGCCGAAACACACATGTGTTTTCAACTCATAATTCAACTCTTCTCCCCTACATTGAGCGCACCCATAGGTTTATATAGCCAACACCATGCAGAAAACCTTGGCACGCAAGCAACACACACACACGCCACGACTTAAGGTCGATTAGAACTCTCACGCATGTACAATTAACATGTTCAACCTGAACTCTTTCTTGTTTCCTAGAGAACTCACAAAAACCGACTCGGTTGCTAAAGAAATAAACTAAATAGAGTCGGACTCCTGGTGCGCCTTGTTGTTGTAGACTTGTAGTCGACCATGGATGGGTTACCCCAACGCAGTGTACAGAAAGAAAGAAAGGTTTGAGGTCCAAATCTCCCACGCGTACGATTTCCCTTCCTATTTTCTTTCGCAGAGAATCCACATATCTTTCCGTTCTTTTCTTTCTTCGCATAAAATCCAACTTTCCTTGGATATCTTTCTTTGCCTTTCGGTTTAAAGATATTATCCTTCAAGCTAATACCAACTGAATTGAATTCCTTTCCAATCTTAACGCCAATTTCCAAACAGTTTGAATTGATCTCCTGGTTGGAAACGTGCATGTGAAGGACTCCTTGAACCAACTCCTGGTCCACGCCTCCTGGGTCGCCTAACAGATCCACGTACATGCCTTCTTTCCCACATGCGCATGCATTGCACCAGACACATGCGCATTCTCGACGATGGTAGGAAATTAAGAGTTTTTGGCCTAAATAACATTGTTGGCGCCGTTATTAACAAATCTGGCCCTCCACACGCCGTAATGCCAAAAATAGCGTTCTTCACTGCGCTGTGTGTGGTGTTGCCGCCATGTCGCCGTTTGCCGTCACCGCACTCCTGGCACCCGGATGCATCTGCGCCACGCCCCTAGCGCGTGGAAACCCCGCCATCTGTCCTCTGTCGCTCCCCCAAGCACCATATACCCAGGTCGCCCATACCGTGCCTTAGGCACGGTATTGCTTGCACCAGGGCCCCTAGGGCATGGACTCCAGTCTCTGCAATGGAAAAGCAAGCAGCTAGAAAGAGCAGAGAATCTTGTTTATCTGTGCAGCCGGTACTTTCCCAAAAGCTATTTACTATATTCCATAATTTAACATTTGAGCGAACTTGCTTTGAAAAAGGAAATATTTTTTTTAAAAAAATGTCATGAACTTGGCTTGAACTATGTGGAGAATTCCAGCCGCTTGGCTCTTTAATGAACTCTTGTGCGCCGCCGGTAAGTATCACAATGATCAGATGGGCCTCAAGAAACTTGTGACCCGTGGTTGTCGGTCGTGATCATTATTTCATACCATCTTAATGTTCAACAACTCTATTAATTGTTCATTATTAGTTCCGGCTGAACTGATGAACTTTGGACATTGTTTATCCACCGTATGAAATACTAGTAGCATCTCATTCTTAAAAAAACAAAGAGAGAGAAAACTTATAGCAGTTAGTATCTGATCGCAATTGACATAAATCATTGACGCGTAGGTGTATCACTCAGTCTAGATCCAGGTAAAACCTTATCAGATACCAACCGATTGATGGTCAGTCCAACAGCGTCATCACACCCTGGAGGCACTCTTTCTAGCTGCTTGCTTTTCCATCGCAGAGAGTGGAGTCCCAAGGGCACTGCTGCGCGCAATACCATGCCATCAGAACACGATATAGGCGACGTGGTGGGCGTCCGGTCCTTGAGGGAGCGGTAGAGGACAGGTTGCAGCGCTGACACGTCCGGACGCCAGTGGCACGGAGCGTGGAGATGGCGACGTGACGGCACGGGGGCTCCGCCCCCTGGGGCGCTGCGGAGAACGCTATTTTTGGTATTACCACTTGCGAAAGGCCAGATTTGTTAATAACGATGTAAACAGTATCATTTAGGAAAAAACTCAGAAATTAATAGATGTGAAACAATCTATACACGGGAATTAAATTCATAAGTACGGTCAGTAATCGTGGCCGCATCAACAAGATGGATGCCGTTCCATTTTACTTCGATCGGTCTCCCCTTGATCCAATCTCTCCTCCCAATCCTGCATGTGACGTGGGGCGCTGTCATCTTCTTTGTCCATCACTCCAGTGGCCGTGGCATCTTGAGCCTTGTCCCGTGCTCCGTTTCTTTGGCAATTCTGGCGGATATGGAGTGGCTTTTGGAGCGTTGTGGTTGAGACCTAGAGATAGAGAGTTGGGTTTGAGTTTGCTGGGATCTGTTGTGTGGCGGCAGTGACAACTGAAGCGGGGGAAAGAGAGAAGGGAAGGGATGTGCAGTTGGATCCGCTTTGATCTTTCTTAATCCGTGTTGGAGGTAGGGGTGAAAACATACCCTAACTTATACATTTACTCTGGATTCGGAGTCGAATATAGATACCTCGAATACAAATACGAATATAGATTTTTCGGGATATGAGCACGGGACGGAAGTAGATCGGATTCAAATCGGTCACGGATAACTTGATAGATAGTGTACGCATAAAGAAAAGATATAACTTCACTAACGAAAGTGTTAAATTACCATACCTATTAGAGAATCATTTATCCTAATGAACAACATAAATATAATCAAATATAAATTCATATTATATATTAGTCAATGACTAGACAACCAAAGAGGATACTAAAAGATATTGATGTTTATCGGATATTCATTTTGTTGATTTATCGGATATCTTTCGGATATCCTATAAAATACGGATACGAATCAGATATTGCTCTTCACATATCCTAACATATATTTCATGAGATTTTTCAAATACAGATGCGGATAACTGGATGCGGCCCGGGACTAAAAATTGGTACATCGAGCGGACTTTTTCCGGATATGGCATCAGATTGGGCGGGAATTACCGGCTCCATTTTCACCCCTAGTTGGAGGGGAGTTGCAGGTGGACTTGTCCTGTTGAGTGTGTGAATGTGTGCCGTGTTCCCGCTACCCCTGCATGCATGATCTTCTGTGGCTGTTGGCTGTTGTACTTCTTTGTTGATTGGCTACGATTTTTTATTTAATTATTTTTTAATAATATTTTAAAGTTAACCTCTCGCTAACTTTATTTTCAATTTAAACCCCTTTAGTCACGACATGACGTGCGACTTGGGCAAAATATTCTGTCACGCTATTGTTCTCGGCATGGCCAAGCCTGCCATGCAAGTCCTCGTCTGTGCGTCGTGCCAGCGTGGAGGACTTGCATGGCCGTTGTCATGCCCGCACTCATGGTGTGACAAGGCAGCTTGTCACGCCAACTCGCGTGGTGTGACGGTGGTGACTTAGGTGCCGCCGCCCACCCAGTTAATCATTTCCCCCAAACTCGTTCTTCCTCTCGAGCCTCCTCTCCTCCCCAAATCTGTCGTCGCCGCCACGCCTCCTGCAAGCCCCGTCCTCCGCTCCCGCCGCCCCCCTCCCCGCACCGCCCTCCTCCACGTCCTCCTCCCTATGGAGTCCTCCTCCCTACGCCAGCCTGCTTTTCCTGTGCCCATTTCGTCTTGTGCTGCAAGACCTGGTCCAACCACTTCTTCCCCTGTTCGTTGGTGTGTCCATTGAGCTCCATCAGCTTGGCCTTAAAGTCCCTCTTCTCCAAACAGCCACACAACAGCTTGATTTTTTTTTGTGAGGTCTTCCATACCTTATTGCTTAAAAAAATGGCCGTTAAGTGACGTATGCACCACCTGTGCAACACATCCAGGTGTCCATCTAGTATGCTCTTCATAGCATTCAGAATGCCACGGTGCCTATCCGAGACCGATGCAAACATTCCGTCTAGGCCCAACAAGGCGTAAACGAACTATATCCGCGAACCATTGCCAGCTAGCATTGTTCTCACCCTCAGTAAGTGCGAATGGTAGTGGTATCAGTTGGTCCTCCGCATCAATACCCACAGCGACCATCTAGGCACCATAGTACTTCCCGGTTAGGAATATGGCATCAACTGATAACACAGTCCTGCAAAGCTTGAAGACATCTTTGCATTGCCCAAAAGACCAAGACACCCATCCGGGAATATGTTTCATAACTCCTTCGTCGGGTTCCGTTCGGTTCCCGTGCCAAGGATAAAACTCTATGCCCAGGTTTCTCATTTGCATAGCGGTTAGGATCCGCGGAAGTAACCCGTAAGCCTCATTCCAATCACCCCACAATAACTGCATCGCTCTCTGTTTTAGCTCTATGCTTTCTCGTACTTCACACAGTACTTAATGAATCCAAATATAGCCTCGATAACGGTGACACCGGTCACATCAAGATCGACAACCATAGCCACAACCCGGTTGGTAGATTGTAGATTATAGATGGGTGATTGTAGGACATTCACCAATCTGTCCTACGATCAGTTGTAATGTGAAAGACTTTGAAAATACCGCGAGTGAAAACTTTCCTGCTATAGATGCCAGCGAAAATGCCATACCAGATATACTGCCGCAGTCATTTTTTCGCACCTGTCACTATCGCTCGGTGTTGCCGCCGCCTCCTTACTATATTTAGTTAGTTGACTTAGCGGGTCTTGATCTAGGGGGCGAAAAATTCTCTGGGACGGGGCCTCGCAGCCGTCCTCCTGAGGCCCTGTCCCGATGCTCACCACGTTGCTGCAGCACCAATCTCAAAGCTCCGGTTTCAACTACCCCAGATCGCCTCCTCCTCTTCGCTTCTTTCCGCTGGCTGCCTCGTCCTCGTCGCTTCCTTCCGCTGAAGCGCGAAAACTCCGCCCGTCTTCTCTCTTTCGCAGCGACGCCGCCGGTGCAATCCGCCATCGGCCTCATCGACGATCGCGCCCGGCGGCCGCTGCCGGCGGAGTCCGCCGACGGACTCGACGCCGCCCCTGCTACCTCGAGCTCGCGCGAAGGACTCGGCGGTGGAGTCCAATCGCGACCGCCCTCCGCCCACTAACGCTTCGACTTTCGGCGGCGGCGCCGCCGATGAAGTCCGCCTTCGATGGACTCGACGCGACTCCGCGCGAAAGCACCACCGTCCCAGCTGCCCTGGAGCTTCGCGCGAAGGACTCGACGGTGGAGCTGGTGCTGGACGCCGGGGCGATCAGCGGAGGGGCCACCGGCGGAGAGGTGGGACAGCAGCGGGCGGGAGAGGGGGAAGGTGGTCTTGGCGAGATGCCTGCGGAGGTTCCGCGCCGCTACGTCGTCTGCTTGGGCATGGACGCGACTCCCCGCGGTTTCGACGGCATCGACGCGACTCCCATCTACTTCTGTTCACAATCGAGGGTATTTTGCCTTGTGCTTGACTAGCATGGGATTCACTGCAGACAACGATCCTACTCTGATCTATAATTTTTGAAGAAAAAGAGTTTTCTGTTTAAGTTGATTCCCATTTCCCACAACATTTTGTGTCCCTTGCATGACAGATGGGGGTGGCGGCAGTGGTTCATTTGAAAGTATTTCCAGCTAAACCTTACAGATGTGGGGAGAGAAGTGTTTCCAATGTTGCTGTCATGTCTGATTATGCATCCCTGGGAGCTCCAGATCCTGAAGAAGAAAGAGTGATTGATAACTTAACAATTATGCAAGCCGCTCGTCCTGCTTCCAGAGACAAGCGGTTGAGTTTTCCTCAGAGTGTTCGAGATGTTGTGTTAGGAAGTGGTGAAATTGTATGTTTCTGGTACTTATCAGTTTTCTGTACCTCCCATATCGTTTTTCACTCCCAGTTGTCACATTTTTTTTGTGTGTGTACCTTTTCAGATGGTTGATGATGTCAAATATACAGTATCCCATGTCGTGGAGCCTATGGAGCGGAGTTTTTCGAAGATAAATCAGGCACTTCATCAAATCTCTGAAAATGTTAAGCAGATTGAGAAGCAAAAGAGGAAGGCCAAGGACGATAGCTATCTCATTCCCCTGGAACCATGGTCAGAGGAATTTTCAGAAGCTCATGATCATGTTTCGGGTGGCAGTGTTAGTGACAGTGGATTAGCTAGGAAAAGGCACAACAAAAATACAAAAGAGGCATCGTCGTCTCTGAAACTATTCGAGTTCAGATTTGGCAGATGGTTCTAGCAGTCAGCCACTAGTGGTGGGTTTATGGATTTTGATTTTGACCAACAGGGGGCTAACGTTTACCCAGAAGTTTATACATCATAGAACACAGTGAGGCAAAATAGTGACAATTCCGACAACTAACAGTTCGCAGGAGGATGGCTTCGGAGCTTCAATTTCCGTCCCTACTTCCTCTTGTTTATAGCTGACCCTGCCCCTTGTCATCTTCAGGAGGATGTTGTTACATGGTTTTTATACGAGAGCGGCCTTGTTTAGTAACCTTGACTAGGCAAAAATATTAATCTCCGACAATTACTGATGTAACCCTCCCGAAGTTTCTTTGAATTAACATGCATGAAGAGAGATATTTGTATGACTGAACATATTTCAAATCGGTAAAGCGAAATTGAACGGTTCTGTTGTTGGTTTGCTCCATTTTTAAAGGGAAAAAAAAATGCTTTGAGAACTCACACATTCATGTGTAGTATCACTACATGGTTCACTTTTCTATTATCGAGTGAAGGCATCGATCGAATGACTATACTAGTTGAAAGAGAGCGGTTATTGTAGCAGTGTAAATTTTACACACCAACGAGCATGTACGCCTATCTTAACGAAATATATTTTAAAAATATTCATCATGGGAATATTAGCTGCTCTCCAAGATTTTCCGTTACTTTTTTTAAACAATGGCGTGATCCGTTCTTTTTTGGAGGTAGCAAACCGAGAAATAGGAGCTAGCGTACAGCAAGGCCAAGCCCAACCCGCCCAAAAAATGAGCCGAAATACGTACAAGTAGCTAAACTATAGACGAGTACAATCAAATGAGCAGCACATGCCACCAAATCCCTAAATAAGAAAGCTTTACAGAAATCTGGTAGCATTTACATCATTCAACACCAGCAGCTTCAGGCTACAGACCGACAACTCCAGTTTCTCAGGGAGAATATACATTTCATATCCTTGCCAGCAACATCCAAGAATGAACGCACGGTTTTGGACAATGCCCCGATAATGTATATTGATGTAATTTAGTCAAACTATCTTTGCAAAATGAAAAATGATCTGTATCCCTTAGTCAGCCCTCAGCCTTAAGATTTCCTTCACTGTTCTCTTCCGAAAATATTCCATGTTATCCTGCAGTTGAAACACAGTTCATTTGGATAAGCATTGCACTGTATAATCACCTCAAAACAGACAGGAGCATACACCCCTTTTAAACTTATGCCAAGATGTGTAACAAAAGCTTATGTGCTGATGTCTAGAACAAGTGAGAACATATCCGTTGCTTCCCTCTCTTACGATGCAACCTCCGTGGTTCCCACGTCTAAGTCTTAAAAAATTCCCTAAAAAATTGGAGGTGTAGGTATAGCCATGTAAAATTTCAAGGTCAAACTCGATTTCATTTTTAAGATACAAAAAAGATAAATTCTGCATGAATACTGATTTTCACTGATCATCACTATTCATTTTCGCTGCCAGTCAATTTCATGTCTTCCAAATGTGATAGTCTGATCTTGAAATTTTACATGGATATAGAATGTGCCTCCCCTACATCTCCAATTTTTTTGGGAAGTTTTGAAAGCTTTTAGACATGGGAAGCACCGTAAGAGGGGGAACTATAGGATATTTCCCCCCAGAACAAGCATCTTCATACACGCCTTAAACTTCACTCTTAAGTCTCTAACACAGGCCAAGTCCAAATTGCTAAGTGCTAGCCAACAGAGTATTCAGTCTGCTCAAATTTGGCAGATTTAATTTACTCACCTGACTAAAAGATAAGCCCAGTCCTCTGCTGTGGAAATCAATGTACTTGAGCATAAACATACCACAATCCCACCTGCAACAAAAAAAGATGCCTGTGTCAATCAAAATTATACTTTTGTCCATTTGTCATCAATATATGTATGTACTTGAGTTACAAAAAATACTCTGCACACGACCATCCAACTAAACATGGATTCAAACAAAACACAATAGATAAATGCTGAAAGTTTACTAAACGATAATATTCAGCAAATTATGGTTGTATCAAACTATCAATCGAATGTGCACCATAATACTGAATTATACAGGAAATGAACATCAGTATAAACAATACATACCCATTCTGCTGTAGAGGAATATAATCAACTAACTCTTTCTGCCAAGAACTTATGTCGATTTCTTTATTACTCTTGTCCTTCAGTTCCTCCGCAATATATCTAGCCTGTATGTGGCATACAGAAGAAGTACCGTTAAGTTGGACTCAATCTTTATGTACAGGGACAAAGATCTGCAAAATAAATTCTGAAGATAAGTTGAACATGAGAAATAAGCATGTCAAAGAGAAAGGGTGGCAACAACAGAAAAAATAAAGAATGCAACATCCACTTTACTTTATCACACTCAATGAGCTCATAACCCAACTTCCTGCGGGTAGTCCATCTTTTAACAGATTTGTAGTCATAGCCATTTTTTCCACAAGCAAGCTGAGCAACAATTCAAAAGTTCAAACTTTCCTAATTTTAACTACTAAAGAAGTATCTAGATCAGCCACATGAAAGTGATAGCAGTAGATTGGCTTTAAAATAATACTTCCCTAATATATATAATTACAAGAATTAGCAGCCAAAGGTACACCTTGAAGACTGCGCAATTTCAAAAATGACATACATAAACAGAGGGGATCATACCCTAAGTGATACATGTCCATAAATTAATAACAGCACTAAAATATAATATAATATTCTTGGAATGCTGATCGCTGTATATATATCGCTCATAAGGCCCATTTCAGCAAATCCTAAACCAACAATTAACTAGAAGAAAAGTTAAAAGCCTAAAACATACAAAGTTGGACATGAGGGCTTTCCGTTTTCTTTGCTCTTCCATATGGTGAGTGAGAAGCTTCAGTGGTGCAATCTCCAGCTTGAAGTGCATGCCAGACAGCTAAATGCAATGGTGCCATGCCATTCTGGAACAGTATGGGTTAAACAGATTAAATTTGCGCATGCACTCAAATAAAATCCAGAATAGAAAATAAAAACTAAATAGATAAATCTTACATTTGCTTTGGCTTCTATATGTACACCACGTTCAAGGAGCAATTTTGCTGATTCACAAGAACTATTTTTCACTGCCATATGCAGAGGTGTCCAGCCAAGCTGGCAGAACCATTTGTCAGAGAGGAGGAATTAATGCTTAAACAATATACATCAGTACACAATATTTAACACAGATTTCACATGCAGTTTCCATTCAAGGATCAGTTCAGCACTTACTATTAGCATCTAGATTTGCACATAAGTAGTACACCATCTGTTCACGACTTACTAGTAGCATCTAGCACAACACAAAACACAGCACTACATTATAATACTACAGCTATCAGCAAACACAATATAAATAACATGGAACAGCTACTGGGGCATCCTTTTTTACATGCATCACAAAATATCCATGTTAACCTAGCTGCCACCAGGAGCATTACTTCCAGACAGCCCCAAAAATCACCCCCACCCCCATACTTGCGTTCAAAGTAGTCTATGACCCAAGCAAATGTAGAAGAATGCCTACTACTTGAATATTGTAGGATTCACTACATCAAAATCTAATCTTCGAGAGGTGGACAATAATTCAACATCTTGATCAGTTCCAAGTAAAATATCTGTATATTCTCCTCGGATCAAACATGGTCGAACAAACATCAACTGAACTATTGTTTGTTACTTCCTTTGGAGCTTCTCCTACAGGTTGTACATACAAAAAAAGCAAAAAATTAATGGCTACACAAGGATGACAAGAGGGGGGGGGGGGAATTAATGGGGGTAGAACTACCTTTTTTCCTCCCACTGTTTGTTTTCTTTCCCTTATTTTTTTCAAGTACATTTCTCATTCTTTTAGACTTTGGACCTTTTAGCACTTGTGGAATTCGAAATGATACTTTTCCTTTTGTTATATCTTCACCACACTCATTACAATTTAGAGACACACCACAATCTTTAATAGGTCTTCTTTGGCTTAGTGAATTATCTGCTTCCAGATCTAGCGTATCTATAGATTTCTCCAAACTTTCAAGAAGTTCTTTCGAAACAGAGCACTTCATTACAATAGATGTTGCCTTTCAAGAGATGCGGGCAGCATGTGTTTGTAAAGTTTCCTTCTCACGTCCTTGTTTTCCATAAAATATAGCTCTTTTGGCATATTTCGTCCACCTCTGCAGTATATATCGAGATGGCAAGATGAAAACTTCATTGATATTGAACACTCGAATAGTATGCCTGCACAACAAACCTATAAGATAGGAAAAGTAATTTAGAACTAGTAAATTGTTAAAATCAACATTATGAACTACTAAATTGCTAAAATCAGCAAGTGTACCTATAGATTCAAACTTTCTACAGGAACATGATATACTCATATCCATAGAGTTAAACACTACTTGTGCCTCATCTTCAAATTCCATAGGCATCACCTGGTATGTTTTGATTGTCCCCTCACTAAGTGACAACTTGCATGATATTGAAAATTACTCTTTAAACTGCTCCTCAAAATCAGAATAAAGCCTCCTTGTATATGATGCAGCTGCAGTCTTCAACATAGGTAAGTTTGTAATGTAAGTAATTGGGTCAGAGTGCCGTGATTTATAATCTGCACCCAACTCATTTTCACGGAGATTAGTGGCGCACTTCTCATATTCTACTAGGAGTTCTGAAAGAGATAGTTTCTTACGAAACCTTTTCTTGAACACATTGTTCATACCTTCGCTCCTTTGAGTCGAAGTCATGTCACAGAAAAAAGAATCATGGCGGTAGATAGTAGCCCACTTCTCACATAAATTATATAGGTTTTTGAGCCATGAGTCCCCTCAAGGTTATAAGTACTCAACAATTCTTGCCATTTCTTGTTAAAGTATGCCATCGACCTTTCTTCATACACACATCTCTTAAAGTCGGAAAGAAATTGAGGATGGTTAGAAATTACATGACTTAGATGCTTAGCAAAGATTTTGATAAATGTGCCACAAACAAAGACGATGGCTTGTGCTTGGGAAAACAATTCTAATTGCTTTGGACATGGCAAGACATTGATTTGTGAAAATTGTCACTGAGTTGCTTCAGGACATAGTCATCGGATATGTGTTAAAGAGCCAAATAAATGATTCAACAGTTTCATCATATAACAATGCGGCTCCAAAAAGAATAAATGCGCTTGTGATGGTTGGTTCCAATGAGTGGAGCAAATGGCATTTCAAACTTATTTGTCTGAAACATGGTGTCAAATGATATAGCATCACCAAAGCAAGCATAGTCGAGGATAGCTTGACCATTTGCCCAGAAGAAATTTGCAATCCGGCCATCCACCTCATCTAATTGTATGGCATAAAAAAAAGAAGGATCTTCTAATTGCTTGTTCTTTAAGTATTCCAATAACGTTTGTGCATCATTGATTCCCAAATACTTCTTGCGCCACTTAATCGACATGATTATTGCAATCCATCCGCAAGAAAGGTACATTCGAGCTCCTCCATACCACCGCTTGAAAAGTTGTACACTTCACGAGTTTTATTCCCGCTTCTCGCATCTGTCTAATCATAAGTTTATCGACCTCTAACAAACGACGTTGTGACCTCAAAGATGTGTCTCTTATCGGACTTGCAAGATAATGATTGTGCTCAAGTATAACCTTTTGCACTGTCCAAATGCCCTCGCGACAAATACTAAACTGAACTCGAGCACCGCAACAAGACCTTGTAGTAGCATTCTCTTTCATGGTGACATGTTTAGAATGAGTACCTCGATCTCCTTCATTACTGCAACCTATATGCTTCTGATATATAGTGCCATCTCGTCTCAACCTTGAGTGGCTCTTCCGAACACTGAACCCAATCTTTGCAGCATAGCAGTTATAAAAATCATATGCATCCTTCTATGACTTGAAATTCATTCTAACTTTAGGAACATGTATAGATTCGCCATTTTTATCACCCACCTGCAAGTCATTCCAACAGAGGAAAATTATAGTTTGTTGTAATCGTCTTAACTTGAAAGTCATTCCAACAGAGGACAACTAAATCTGTAATTACCTCCGTAGGTGATAGTGATGTAGTTGAATCCACCAATATGGGCATCGTTGAATCCAGTGCAGGCACTCCGTTTTCTGAAGTTGGGTGCAATGGCGTTGATTGTGTTGATGCCGGCAATGGCGTTGATTGTTGGGTGCAATTTTCGAATGGTGACAACATCATCGTCTCCATCACAGGCGATCGGGACGGTGGTCGGGTCAGTGAAGACGAAGGGATGAGAGGAGGCGTGCCGCTGGCGTCGAAACCGTCGAAGCCGCGGGGAGTCGCGTCGATGCCGTTGAAACCGCGGGGAGTCGCGTCCATGCCCAAGCAGACGACGTAGCGGCGCGGAACCTCCGCAGGCATCTCGCCAAGACCACCTTCCCCTCTCCGCCGCTTTGTCCGCCCCTCCGCCGGTGGCCCTTCGCCGATCGCCCGGTGTCGGCAAAGACCACTCCACCGCCGAGTCTTCGCGCGGAGCTCTGAGGTACTGGGATGGCGGTGCCTTCGCTGAGTCGCGTCGAGTCCGTCGGCGGACTCCATCGGCGGCGGCCGCCCGGGCGCAATCGTCGGTGAGGTGGTGGCGGATTGCACCGGCGGCGTCGGCCGCGAAAGCGAGAAGACGGCAGAGTCTTCGCGGCTTCGCGCGGAAGGAAGCGACGAGGACGAGGCAGCTTCGCGCGGAAGGAAGCGAAGAGGAGGAGGCGATCTGGGGTAGTTGAAACCGGAGCTTTGAGATTGGTGCTACAGCAACGTGGTGAGCATCGGGACGGGGCCTCAGGAGGACAGCTGCGAGGCCCCGTCCCAGAGAATTTTTCGCCGATCTAGGGACAATTATCCTGACATCATCACGCTAGCTGCACCGCACCAAATATTGAACTTGCATTTGTTCGTGCTCGCGTTGCTGACATGTTGCATCAACCTTGCCATTTTGTGCGGCCTCACTTGTCGCACCGCGGAGCATGAGGGTACAACTATACTACTAAATGTTTTAGGTAAATACTCCCTCTATATTCGATTACTTGGTGCCGCGGAACTCAAATAATAGTTGTCCAGGAACAACTATACAAAAACGGAGGTAGTACTTGTTATATATAGTGTATACATATACATGTAATAAATTTTGATACAACAAATAACATTTGTGATTATGTATAAGTGTTAGATTGTATATTAGTATGCCAAATTGTATAGATTATGTATTATATAGAAGTAGAATAATTAGTAGTGAATTAGTCAGTTAGTCAGAAATCAATAGAACTATGTGCTATTTAAATTCACACCTCCATCATAAAAATCATAGCTCTGCCACCGCTCACCGCTCAAACTCCTTGGAAACAAAGGTAAAAAATGATACCACGCCTGTCAAACTACATCAGCCTCAATGTTGTGCTTACGGCATATACCTAGTTACCTCATTGTCTCACCCCCAGAGACCAAGACAACCAGGGTATCATTTGGATGGAATTTCTTATTTTCTAATCCGGTCAAAACCCTACCGCTTCTCGTTGAAGTGACATTTTAAGAATGTTGTGAATCAAGTGCTATAACCTCCATTATGTTTTCTTTTTTCCTTTTGCAAGGGACCTCCATTGTGTTGTTTTTTTTCTTTTGCGAGAGGCGCCCATTATGTTTTTAGTACATTCCTAGCAAGGTTTAACTGGTGATATTTTAAATCCTCTCACCCTATTTACAACGTTAATATTTCATAGAATTTATACGAGAATTAAACTATTTCTTGCAAAGTTTCATTGTTCCAAACATTACCTGAATAAATTACGCTGTTCTCAGTAAAATTCGTATGTTAGAAATATGACCTGATTATTTTTCTGGTGATCCGTTGCATGAGTCTCATGCTAGCTCGTGGGATACTCAAATGGTAGACTAGTGGATTTCTCTGCGAAGCTGTAGTTCCCGACGCGGCAGGCTGTTTTGCTGTTCTCTCGTGCTGTAGACTGCATATTCGCGTGGGGACGAGTCGACGGCCACTGCTCGTCTGCTGCGTTCTTAAAAAAAAAACACAAGACAAAACGAAATAGACATAGAAAAAGAAAGAACGAAAAGTAAAATAAAATAGATCAATGCCATCCATGGTACGACATTTGGAAAAATACGATCGCATAGCCAGCTGGTTAATGTTGGATACATTGCCACAGTTGGGTTTGGCCCAACCAAAGTTCAAGGAGATTATAAGAGCATCTACAATAATTCACCTTAGCTGTTACTAAGAGGTTGCCATATCATCTTTTAGATGATGTGGAGGAGAGAAGGTGAGGAGAGAAGGTGAAGCTGTTTCTACATGAAGAAACTATCAGATTGTTAATACCAAGACATAAGAAACAACAAAAAAACTCTATTGGAGGCTTAGTTGTTACCTAAACACTCATTTTGTGAGTCCCACTGCCTACCAACAAAAATCTATCGGATCTTGTGCAGCCCGTCTTCTTGGCTTCCCCCGCAGATGATATGATAAATGAGCCAAAACATATAGACCACAAAGTTATACCTCATTGTTGATCACCAAGAATCATGCACACTTCTAGCAATTAAACTCTTAGATACAAGTTTAAGAAACAATCCATTGGAATGCTTGTTTCTTCTTAGTAACAAGCTAAGAAACAAACTATTGTAGATGCTCTAAATGCGCGACAGAAGGATACCCGTTTATAAGTTGGCTATGTTTGTAACAGTCTCGAAATTTGGGACCGATAAACCTTTCACAACCATTCAAGAGGTGCAGTTATAAAGTAGTAGCATTTGAAGCAAGCTTCCGATTACAATAAAAACCAGACTTTTATTATACAAGATTAAGGCTTAACAGCCGGTTTCAACCTGACATAGGCACCAAGCCCAAAGTTAACATATTACATAACAAAAGAACTTCCAAATCACAGACACGCTTGAGCGCGGTAGAGACCTAGTAGCAGTAATCACTGTCATCCGGAGGTCCACCAAAATCCTACTCATTAAGATCCTCAGCATTTTCCCAGGTTTCATTTGTAGATGATATTGCAAGATTGAGTACACAACCGTACTCAGTAAGCCACATGAAAAATCTAATTAATTACATGCTAGATTGCTAGGAGTTTAATGGATTATTTAGAGTTTACCATATCAGGTATATGTGGATGCAATTTGAGGTTTAAAGCAGTTTATCTTTTAAAACAGTAAAACAATAATAAATATAATTCCAGGAGTTTACTCAACAATTTGCAATTACCAACTTAACATATCAAAATCTCTACTTATGCCTCATGTACTGGAATCACTCATGAACATAGTTTCATTAACCGGAAGCACAGCATATTCAAATACCTTTAATTATACTCTGCAGAGTTACCCAACTTTACCCACAAGATACCTCAAGCTCATACTGTCAGATCATAGACAATCAACACGTTAGCGTGCGACTGAGCTGAGATAATAAAGCCTTTTCACTGCTCAACCTTTCTAGGTTCTACCTAGTAGGTTATTGGGCCATACAGCCCTCGGGAGCCCACCGACCTACAGTGGAACTCGTCGGCCCGATGCTGATGGCTCCTACCGTTGTGTAGATCAGAGAGTGTCCCTTCAGGCCCACTTCTGTCCCACCCCAATTCCTTCTGCTTTATCACACAAGAGCAATTGACATCCTATAGATATTCAATAGGGAGACCAGTGTACTAAGCCAGGTTAGAATGACTAAACCTGTGGTTGAGCGGTTTCTGTGTGTGTTACTTGTCACAAGGTTCCTGTCCTTACTTGTCTCCAGTGAGGAAAAGGACCAACACTAACTCGTGGCTGTCCACTTGCTTGATCTCACTTTTGACTCACTTTTAACATAAGTCTATTGGGTTGTCTAACTTCTTGGTCTCAACCCTCAACTCTCCATCAAAACCATTGACGAAAGCTAATATTACTTTTCAGGATTTATAAATACATTGTGTGACAAAGCTACTTATATGGCTATCATTTTATGGGAACTTGTCAAGGTGAATATGGCCTACAAAGGATAGCAGGTTTTGTCTGTGGGGTAACGAGATTTATCTATTTATCATGGCATTCGAAAGTATTATTTCAATATTTAAAGTAATTGGCACAAATACAATAATAATATAAATACATGAAATATAGGCTCAAAATGATCAAAGGAATGCGACTTGCCTCCTTGCACAAAGTCTTCTAGTAATTCGTATTGTCTGGCGTCTTCCAGAGCTTGGTCGTCGAAGTTGTGACCTAACGCAAAATAAAATAAACAAAATAAAATATCCGGCTCGACAAGGAATGAGCTGGGAACAACATGCAAGTAAAGAAATTCAGAAATAAACATAAAGAAAGGTGGTGTGGGGTGGTGGGGATTTATTTGGTGCTTGATTAGACTGAACAGAGATGAGAAATGGATTCACGGGCTTGAAACGTTCGAAATGGATATAAAATGTCGACTTAGGGTTTTGGGGGTGAAAAGTGTCGGACGATGAATAGTGCTGATTTTTTACTATTTCATGGATGAAAATGGTTCATGAATAGTATTGGTCTGCTGTTTTCGGGCCATGAACAATATAGGTTTTATTGCTTTCGGTTTGTGAACAGTAGTCATGTTTACGGTTTTTGATTAAGAACAGTAATTACAGTGATGAACAGTACTCGGGCTGATATGAATGAACAATGAAAAGGCGAAAAGGGTGAACAGTAATGGCCTAAGCCCATCACTATGGTGGCCCCGGCCACTGGGCTAGGTCTTTTTGGCCTAGAGCCGAAATAGCTTTGAGCCGCGCGGCCAAAGGCCAGGCACGCTGACCCAAGCTGAAGAGGAAAGAGCCGGGTGGTGCGGGGAGCACTAGTGAAGCATGGGGAGTCCATTTTGGGGCTTTGGACGGGTGGAGGAGGTTTGGCAAGGGGCACGCGGCAGTGGAGGAGCACGACCAGAGCACGGGAAGGAGGCGGCAATGCTATGGTGGCGCTCTAGCCAAATGGAGTGGCGCATGAGCATTAGTGAGTCAAGGGGGTTCTAGGTAGGGTGGTGGCATGGCTCGGGGTGCTCCGAGGCGAGTTGTCCACGGGAGCAGTGGGAGGTGCGGAGGAGGAGCTCGACGTCGGTGAGCTAGGGGCGAGGATGGGGTGGGGGATGGTAGGGGAAAGCTTCGATGTGGCGAGAGGGAGCTAGTGCCAGAGGTATGTAACACCCTGATTTTTAGAGCCTTTTCGAATTTTCAAAATAAAAAGAACTGTTTTGTTTTGATGAGAATTCTAAAGCTTAACTTGAAAATTCAGAATGGATTTCAATTGACTAACTCAAACTTCAACTAAAGACTCTCTTTTGGTTGTTGGGTTTGTTGGAGCTTTGGTGATCCCTCCCCTTCTGTGCTGGTTTTACCTTTCTCTGGTCCAGACCTCCTTAGGTCTAGACCTCCCAAGTGGTTGGATTTTCTCCGGCCCAAACCTCCCTTCTCAGGTCTAAACCTCACTCATGTTCATTTGAACTCACTCTTTGTTCTGTTGAACCTCCCCATGTCCTTCAGGACCTCCCTGTGTCCTTTAGGACCTTCCTCTTAGAGATCTTAACCGTCCAGACCTCCCCCTTGTTAGATCTGGCCGTTAAGACCTCCCCTTTGGAGATCTTAACCGTCCAGACCTCCCCCTTATTAGATCTGGCCGTTAAGACCTCCCCTTTGGAGATCTTAACCGTCTAGACCTCCCCCTTGTTAGATCTGGCTGTTAAGACCTCCCTCTCGGAGATCTTAACTGTCCAGACCTCCCCCTGGTTAGATCTGGCTGTTAAGACCAACCCTTTGGAGATCTTAACCGTCCAGACCTCCCCCTTGTTAGATCTGGCCGTTAAGACCCCCCCTTTGGAGATCTTAACCGTCCAGACCTCTCCCTTGTTAGATCTGGCCGTTAAGACCTCCCCTTTGGAGATCTTAACCGTCCAGACCTCCCCCTTGTTAGATCTAGCCGTTAAGACCTCCCATTTGGAGATCTTAACCGTCTAGACCTCCCCCTTGTTGTGTCCTTTGGATCTCCTGTCCACAGGACCTCCCCTTACGCTTTGACTGGCCCCATTGGGCAGTCACACTCCTCTTTCTTTATCCATTGACCGTGTCCTTTGCACATAGGAGTCCCCCCACATTTAAAGCCTGTTGTATCGCATTAAATGCTTCTACCTTTTTGCAGCACCCGTGCTATTCTTTTGTCATCCCTTGCCTGCTTTCATTGTCCTTTTCACCAACTCTTGAACATGTGTACCCTGGGAAATCTCAATGGCTCCAGCTTTATAGGTTTGGGCAGCCCTTCTTCTTTACCCTTTTGCTCATTTCTACACTCTTGCCTCCTCCAGCAGCTCTGGGACCTCCTCCCTTGAGCTTTGGACCTCCTCCAGCAAGCTCTTTGGACCTCCTCCAAACTGACCTAGCCTCTCTGTTGGTTTTATTCTAGAGTTTCATTAAAGTTTCTGTTGATCTTAATTTAGCCTTGTGTTGAGTTTGCTTTGGTCTCCTCGTGTAGATTCTGAAGGCATTAGGGAGCAAGAGCTCTCCGAAGAAGAAGACATCCAAGCCTTTGAGCAAGGCAAGTTACACTCTTGATCATATTGCACCCATTATTTCACCCTGTATATGTTCTGTTTCAAATGTTAATGCATGCTTACGTTACTAAGTTATTTCAATACCTGTCTTTAAATTCATAGCTATACCTAAATCCTTGGTATGGTCCCTGTTGACCTTGCATCGAACATATTGTCACCATAGGAAAGCCTGGTTGCTACATTAGTAAGAACCAGGAGCAATTGTGAAATCATATGCTTAGTCTTGCTTAGACCAAAAGTATTTGATTCGGGGAAATTTTACCAACATGACCAATACTGTCAAAATAATTTAAAACCATGGCATTGGGTTGTCATGGAGGTTTTGTAAATGTTTTGAAAAGCAAAAGAAAAGGAAAATGGATTTGGACTTGGGCGAAGTGGTTTGCTTGACTGGTGCAATGTTTATGCACAGACTCAATCCTGGGTAAGGTTGAGGTCCAGGGGTTTGTGGTTGTCGCCCAAGTCAATTGAGGACCGGTCTTTGAGCGATCCTTTGCTAGGCCTATAATGGGCTATGCCTCACCGTACAACCACATGTCTTCAGAATGGGGCGTGGTACCTGGCCAACTAATTTGTAAAGTTCTACCACAGTTGTTCCACTTGGATGTGTGGGAGGTCTTTTATGGCCTATGGTATTTCATAACCTATGTTTCCCACCGGCGCAAGAGGGGGCCCCGATCCTGCGGATTTATATTCAATGGAGGCGAAACCTTAGCGAGGAGGGACTTTGGTGGAATAATGCATTGTAAAGGCCTTGTCATGAGCTCTAGACCTCTTACCTTCGGCAGTGAGAGGTGGCATTGATGAATGCCGGATAAACTAGAGAAATCATGTCATGTGGGTAAAGTGTACAACCTCTGTAGAGTGTAAAACTGTTCGAATAGCCGTGTCCATGGTCATGGATGTGCTGGCAAAAGACTACTCAAAGTTAGATATTGGTTTTGTTTTTTTAAAAAGATTTTTGATAAACTGATTTTGGGATGTCTATCCCATGGTTGGGCGGGGAGCCTTGTGATATGAGGGTATCCTTCACCATTTGATGATGAATTTTATCCAACTGAAGAATGGAATTTGGTAAATGAATTTTAGTTATTGTATAACTGCCTTGGAACTTAGTATATGTATTTGAAAGAAACTTGGCCTTACGCAAATCAACCATATTATGCCTTCCTGTTGATATCCATTATGCATGTCATTCTGTTATTTGACGGGTGTAACTTGCGAGCACGATTGTTGTACTCATTCTTGCTTGATTGATGAATTGAGCAGGAGAAGACTTCTTTGATGATGATGAGGACCAGATCAATTAGGTCGTGCACTCCAACCAATTACCTGTGGTGTATTAGATGGACTTGGTTTTGCTTCCGCTGTGTATTTTGCTTTATTGCCTTGGCTTGTAAGCAACCTTATAATCAACTCTTTTGCTGTTAATAAAGTCTCTCGTGGATGTATGTTACCACTCGTGTTTGTTGTGTGAACCGTCCATTGATCCTTGGGACTGGTTCGGATCACAGGAGGGTTAGGACTTCTCCAAGTCCCATGACCTCCTCGGGTTGGTCTCTGGACCTCCCCCAGGTCTGATCGTGGCTCTTGGGGAGGTCCTGAGCCTCAAGACCTCCTCGGGTCAGTTCCCTGGACCTCTAGGAGGTTCGTCTGGACCTTCTGGAAAGCCTGGGAGGACTGTCTGAGAGGTCCTTGGGACCTCCTAGGAGGTCCTAGTGGACTCCCAAGGAGGTCTTGGAGGACCTCTCGGGTGAGGCCCCTGGCCGGGTCGTCACAAGTGGTATCAGAGCATCTTGACTGCAGGATGTAGCCTAGTAGAATGGCCATAGAATTTCAAAGTTTGTTTTATGAAACAAAGAAGAATAAAATTTTCTTTTCTTATCTGGGTCATCCTTCTGTCCTTACCTCCCTTCTGGTAATCTTTCTTACCCTAATCTAATCTTACCTTGTTTCTGTCTTTGCACCAATTTACAATATCAAATGGATCCTCCTTACCTCCGAAATTCATACTAGAGGTCTTTTGGCTAGGTGTGGTGCTTAAAACCTCCTTCAAGTGGTAAGAAACGTGTAGAACGATATATACTTACTATAAGTTTTTGTAAGAGCTTCTTGCTGTGGGTTGCTTTGTTGAGTGGGCTACTTAATCTGTCCCCCTTAGTCTTTTCTTTTCTTTCCTCAGCCTCTGGAGCTCAGACAAGATGGTCACCACTAGAAATGGTAGTGGCAGCTCAAGCAATCGGAATAGACAAGCTGGGGATGAGCCTGAGAACCGAGCCTGGTGGAGCAACCAGAATAGAGGAGTTGATAATGTGCAGGAGCAACCAGCCTCTCAGCCACCACCTTCTCCAACAGAAGGTCCTAGCTGGGCTCAGATGATGGCTAACCAGGCTCAACTAATAAACCTGCTCTCACAATCCATTGCCAACACTCAGTCACTACAAGCAACAGCAGCAGCTCAGCCACAAGCCCCAATTCCTCCTCCTTCAAGGGCCAACATAGCGGAATTTATGAGATTGCGTCCTCCTCCAACCTTTTCCAGCAGCTCTAAGCCAATGGAAGCTCATGATTAGCTTAGGGCAGTGGGCAGAAAATTGGTCATGGTCCAAAGCTCAGACCGTGAGAGGGTCTTATTTGCCTCCCATCAACTTAGTGGCCCAGCCTCTGAATGGTGGGATAACTTTAGCCAATCACATGCTGATGCTCAAACCATCACGTGGGATGAGTTTGTGCAAGCTTTTCATCGTGCCCATATTCCTCCGGGCATGATGTCTTTGAAGAGGAAGGAATTTCGTTCCTTGCGTCAGGGCAGCAGCACTGTCAATGAATACCTGCATAAATTTAACCAATTGGCTCGGTATGCTCCTGAAGATGTTGCTTCGGATGAAGCTAAGAAAGAGTGCTTCCTGGAAGGGCTCAAGGATGAGATTTCAGTGCTCCTTATTGCCCAAGATCACTATGATTTCTAGCAGCTTGTTAGTAAGGCTATTCGGCAAGAGGGCAAGCTTCAAGAGATGGAGAGCCGAAAAAGAAAGAAAGCTGCACAAAGGCTCAACCCTGGGGGTTTTCCTAAGCCTAGGACCTCCATCTCGACCCTCCACAAGCAAGACCTCCTGACCTCCTCTTCAAGAGCATCTCGCACATCACCGCGCCCAAGCAAATCAAGCTTCCATAAGAACTCCTCTGGAAGTCAACACCTCAAGAAGTCTTCCTCTATCTCCTCAGTTGGAGTAACTTGTTTCTTTTGTAATAAGGTGGGGCACTATGCTAGCAGATGCCCAAAGAAGCAGCAAGCCTCTGCTCCAGCCCGATCTGGTCAAGGAGCTTCAGCTCAGGGCAGTGCATCAAGTGTGAAGCCAGCAGCCCATTTTACAAAGGGTTGTGTCACACATGTCACGGCTGAGGAGGCACAAGCAGCGCCTGATGTGGTCCTTGGTACGTTCCTTGTAAATTCTGTACCAGCTCTGGTTTTGTTTGATTTGGGAGCTTCTCACTCTTTTGTTTCAAGCAAGTTTATGGGGAAATATGGGTTATCTATAACTCCTTTAGTTAATCCTATGCTAATTCATGCTCCGGGCTCAGAGATGAGGACTAGTTCCTTGTGTCCAAATCTTACTTTGGAGATCTCTGGAGTTCTCTTTTCTGTAGACTTGATAGTCTTGCATTCCCAAGGTTCAGATGTGATTCTTGGAATGGATTGGCTAGCCAAGAATCATGGACAGATAGACTGTGCTAGCAAGTCCATCACGCTCACCAATGATCAAGGGATACAAGTGGAGTTCAGATCTAAGACCTCCCCAAAGTCAAGACCTCTTTTGACCAGCTTGAAGGAATTGAAGTTAAAAGACCTCCCAGTGGCCAGGGAGTATCTAGATGAGTTCCCTTAGGAATTGCCTGGTATGCCACCGGATAGGGATATCGTGTTCCTAATTGATCTAGTTCCTGGGACTGCTCCTATATCAAAAGACCTTACAGGATGCCAGCAAATAAGTTGGTAGAGTTGAAGAAACAAATCAAAGAGCTCAAACACAAAGGATTCATTCGACCAAGCTCTTCACCATGGAGAGCACCAGTGCTGTTTGTCAAGAAGAAAGATGGCAGCTTAAGGATGTGCGTAGACTATATGTCACTTAATGAGGTCACCATTAAGAACAAATATCTATTGCCCAGGATAGAGGACCTCTTTGACCAATTAAAAGGAGCAAGTGTGTTCTCCAAAATTGACTTAAAGGTCTGGTTACCACCAATTAAAGATTAGACCTGAGGACATTCCCAAAACTGCTTTTACCACAAGGTATGGGCTATATGAGTGTACTGTAATGTCATTTGGGTTGACAAATGCACCAGCGTATTTCATGAATATGATGTTGTAAGAATAATTCATCTATCATACTAATGGGGCCCGCCTTGCAGAAGACTTGCATACAGATCGCAGAAATGCAGTTATACTCATGAAAGACTGTAATACCCCTTGCTTGTACTCATAGGCTAGCTATCTCATTGAAGGGTATTTTCATCATTTGTACAGGCTTGGGTGCCTACAAATACCCCATGTATCCCTCCTTTCAAGAGGATGGCTCTCTTGAGCAATAAAGAAACATGTTCAAACTGGTGAGCCCTCGGGGGCTCCCTCTCCGGAGGTAACCCCCGTTGGCTCACCGATAGGAGTAGGGCGGTCCTCTCGGACCCCCGAACCTGTATAAATCCTCGTGTCATTTTTTACCCTCGTGGACGACGGCCCGTCAGACGGCCGACGTCCACCCCCTCACTCGTGTTTGGTTTTTACACCTACAACATTGGCGCCGTCCGTGGGGACGTAGCTAATCGATGAAAGGCTATGTCTCCTACCAAAAAATACTCTAAGTCCACGAAACCTCCTCCGGCTCCTGAAGGCAAGATCTCGTGGATGACCCATCCGCTCTTTGAAGGAGCCCCAAAGAGCACTCTTGTCGAGATCGGGGCCATCCACCTCGGGATGGCAACATCCTACATGCCCAGGGGTTCCCATGCGCGTCCTTCTCCCTTGTCTTGGTCGGTCGATGAGGCCGGCCAAGGAGCGGCGATTCAAGGCACCCTCGCAGACGAAGCTAAGGATTCGGAGCCAACCATGACCCGGGATGCATAGCGTCCATGCGGCACGAGCGATGAAGGCTCGCTATGAGGCTCGCCCCTAACGCGCTCTTTGTTAGGGGACAGTCCCGACATATAAATCTCGTATGGGCTCTCAAGACACTTTCCCTCCAAGGGATTTCACCCCCGTGGTGCATAGGGTGTACGACCTCCGCGGTCTCCCCTAGCAAAAGTCCATGGTGGCCTGGGCATCCATCGCCTCGACCATGGCGGCTCGTGTCCTACTGGCCCTATGGCATGAGCGACCACCCTCGTGGTGCGTAGGGCGTACAACCTCCGCGGTCTCCCCTAACAAAAGTCCATAGTGGCTTGGGCGTCCGTCGCCTCCACCATGGCGGTTCGTGTCCTACTGGCCCTAGGGCATGAGCGACCACCCTCGTGGTGCATAGGGCGTACGACCTCCGCGGTCTCCCCTAACAAAAGTCCGTGGTGGCTTGGGCGTCCGTCGCCTCCACCATGGCGGCTCGTGTCCTACTAGACCTAGGGCATGAGCGACAACTTTGGCCCAGTACCAAGTTGATGGATGTGTTGAGGACTCGTCCCCCTTAGACTCCAGGCCACGCGCCGAACGACCTCTAGGTCCCCGTACACCTAGCTTCATTGCTTCGCAAGGGTTAACCACTCTCATGCAATCCCGATCATAACAAAAAAAAACCCACATACGGGGTAAAAGGGCTTCATTGCCCTCATAGTTCGGTGCCCCACGACTTAGCCTCGTGGGCGCCACCGGTGTGCCCATGACTTACTGTCAGGGGCACACGTCTAAGGTGCCCATGAGTTAGCCTCATGGGCACCTCCAAGTCCACTGGGGGGCAACCATCCCTAGTGGCCATTCGGTGCCCCATGACTTAGCCTCGTGGACGCCCCTCTGATGTGCCTATGATTTAGTGTTGTGGGCACACATTCAAGATACACATGAGTTGGCCTCATGGGTGCCTCCAAGTCCACTTGGGGCTACCACCCCTATGGGCCATTCGGTGCCCCACGAATTAGTCTCGTGGCCACCCCTTGGATATGTCCAAGACTCAGTTTCATTGGCGGCTCGAATCATGTTGTGAGACCCCGACGTTTATTCGGCTCATAATACTTAGTCATCCAATTGACCCTAGTATTATCAACCAAATAAACTCGGTCTCGAGAGATGTATACTTCCCAGAATGCAGTACACATACCTCACAACAAAAGAATGCATCAATTCCATACAACACATAGTACATAAGCAACAAACCAGAAGTTAACATTAATATGGAATAGATATTACAAAAGAGGGGCCCTTAGGCCAAATAACAATAATTACAAAAAGATAACAGCGGAAGCAAAAGTGCCATAAAGATGGCCAAAATAAGAGCCAACCAGTGTGCCTTTAGCCCACAAGGCAACTGACCGGACCGCCAAGCTAGTCGTCGAAGAAGCTGCAACACGTAGCACAAAAGAGAGGCTCAAGGAGCTCCCCTTCTTCCTCTGCAACAAAAGCCACAAAAATGCCACAACCCCGGGCAGATGAGTACATAAAGTACTCCGCAAGACTTACGTGTGAGATAACAGAACTATAAATAACTACATGCAAACTTTATTTAAGTGGATGAGGCTTTGGACTCATTTTAGCATAAAGCAACCTTTATTTGCAATAACATAATAGATTGAAGGCAATTTGGCAAAGCATTTTAATTATTGAAATAACAACGAGATAATAACATAGTAACAACAACAAGAACAACCTGGAAGTGACTAACCCAATAGTCACCACAACAATAGCATGAACTCCCCGTTCATACCAACCATGTCAAGTTTTAATTAAAGGTTGTAGTCTAGTCTTGAACGACCTTACCAAGCATGTCCATAACCTAGGACGAGGCTATTCGAATAGTTTTATCCCTGCAGGGTGTACCACTGTACCCACACGTCAGACCGCCTTTCCTTTAAGCACACTACCTTAGGTGTGCCGGCACGGCTAAGTCCTACGAGACCTTTCCAAAGGATGAATGCTAATTACGAGCTGCACAACCCACGGGGAGAAGGAGACATTAGACGACCTTCCCGGAAGCTAATGCTCCCCTCCCACACTATACATATACATTTGTTTTTGAAAACACACCAACCGAGCTCGCTCATAATTAACACCTCCTAGAGTACTTAGTCAAGAGGGGTTCCATATGCCCTCAGCGTGGTTAGTACATAAAAGCGCTTGGCTTAGTGACCCAAGTACTCGGTCCTTAGGGACCCAGGCATACCACCACATTCCAAAAACCGCACCATCCATCCAATATGCCCAAGTCAAAATCAATCTTTTATTTTCAGTTTTTGATTTTACAAATTAATCAAAGCACAAGTGCTGGACATATAGGAGTAATAATCATTTTTGAGTGATCAAGATCATCGACTAAGTCGATGATCGCCCATTACTACCGATAGCTAAGCATGTCTAAGCAGTTTAAGTCGAAACTACTAAGTGATAAGAGCTCATCCAACGAGCTCAAACCACAGCGAATAACCTAGGCTCATTGGTAGTATAGGATAAACAATTCCTACAGATTATGCAACTATAGGATTACTAGCGACATTTAACACAAAGTAGCATGCATACATAGAAGTAAAACAAAGTATTAAGTTTTAAAGTAATGGGACATAATGGGAAATGATCAAACTGCTTGCCTTGTTGCTGTTGCTCAAATTGTGGCAGAGGGTCGCTCTCGGGATCACCACAAATGTCGAAACCTAACGGAAAAGCGATAAAGAACCGATAAGAATGACGAAAGGCAACAAAAACAGCACAGCAAACGAACTCCAAATACCCTGAATTTTCTACAGCAGCAAGGGGATGATTTTTAGGAAATTTTGCAACAAGAACCAATGGATTTGGATTCTCAATGCAAAAGATATGAGCAAAACAATTCTGCACAGCCCTAAAAATTACCAAACTGCACTATTCACTAATTTAATTATGAGGCAACATTTTCTAGAAAAGTGGTGAGGCTGAGATTTTTATTGTAAAACCAGCACCTCATGAGATGAATAACACAATTGAGTTCATCTCATTTAGAGCTATTATGCACTTTCTATAATTTTTCAAAAACAAGAACTTGAACAAAATTATAATGCACAAGTCCTCATTTCTATAACAGCAACATGCTCAGAACTAATTCTCACAGTGAGTTCATTATTAGAGGAAGCTAACAAAATTGGGTTTACTCACAAATAACCTACTGAGCATTAGTTATGGGTTTTACAAGTTAAACATAAATTTTGAGTGTATATTCAAAGGGAGTTTTAAAACCTAGTGGCTAAGCGTGCTCTGGAGCTGAACTCAACTTACAATCATTTTTGGATTAAAGTTAAGTTCAAGACAGAGCTAACACAATTTGAATGACCTCAAAAGGATTTAAAACGAAGAAGATATGAAATTCTAAAGTCTATACCTTATTTGGTCTATAACTAAGACTTCTTTGGAATTTCTAAAACTCACAAGGGTATGGGAGGGCGTGAGCCACAGATCTCAGATCCAGCGGCTCAAGACCTCCCAGAGAACATCACACTGCAAGCACGTGAAGTCCAGAGGTCTGGACCTCTTAGCAACTCACATGCGCGAGGTGAGGGGGAGGTCGTGGCCGTAGATGGGAGATCCAACGGACCACAACACGTAAAGGAGGTCCGAACGGACCAGATCTAAAGGGAGGTCCTCAGCGGTGAGATGACCTCGAGGAGGTCCTAGCGATAGATCTAAACATCACAGACCTCCAGGAGGTCAGGACGGCTACTGATGCGCAAGGGAGGTCTTGGACGCTCCAGATTTCCTTGGAGGAGGTGCGGACGCCCCAGAGCTCACAACCACGTGCTTGCGCACGCACGCGTGCTGGACAAGAGGTTAATGCGCGCAGGACACAAGGAGGTCCGCGCTGGAGGTCTTAATCGCGCACAATAAATGGTGGATTTAAGAACATCAAGACCCAACCAATGATTGCAAGATTGAGCACTTGATGACCGATTAACCACGACAAATCTCGTCCTAAAAACGACAACGGTGCCGCCGTGTCCGGCAAAGACCGAGCTCAAAGATTTGGTCATCGCTGGCGATGTAGACCTCGCGCCCGGCGAGAACCAAGGATATCCCGCAGCGCAATAGTGTTGCGCACACCATGGACTCATTCTCGACGGCGACGACGGCTTTAATCGCCATGAGCCGGAGAGGACAAACACAACCCCATACGGCCAAAATACGAAAATGCAAAATGGAGCTCCACAGCGACAATCAAGCGTGTGCCAAAACTTAAGCTCCGCAACATGCATTCAGCGGGTGCCAAGATCTAAAGGACTAACAGGAGGTGTACCGGAGGTCCTAAGGTCCGGGAGGTCGTGGAGGTGATGACCAGAGTTGGGGAAGGCGGTGAAGCTTCACGCCCCAAGGCACCACCTCCAAGCTCGACTTTGTCCACCTCTCAAAAATGCCCAAACAATTCAAGTTAGGGTTAACTTCCAAGAGGTTTTCAGGAGCAAAAGTGAGCAAGGTTTGAAGGAGGAGCCATGGAACCCTTGTCTCACCGAGGAGCTCCAAGGACATCAACAATGGCAGCCAAGATGGGAGGTGAGTTTGGGATGAGGAGCTCGACCACGCACAAGTGCAAAGTGAGGTCAATTGTGTGCAAAGGAAGCCACAGGAGGATTCTGTGGGTGACTTATAGACCGAGGTGAAGGTTATGAGTGGGGCTAAGCTCCATGGTGAGCTTAGCCCACGGGTTGGTCCATGGGGTGGACAAGACATGGTTGGGCTGGACCAGCTTGAACATGGCTAGCCCAAGGAACAGTGTAGGCTTTTAAATTTAGTTTCTAACAGCTGAGACTTAACATAATTGTTTGGGATAGCATTTCAACTCCAAAATTCATGAAATTTTTACAGGAGCTTGCTGACAATGAGCTTAACCTTGCATAAAATTTTTAGAGGTTATTATGCACTGCATTTTTCTCAGGAAATTCATGAAGGTTGTTTAAAGGATTGTTTTGCCTCCAAAAATTATCAACAAGTGTTATAACTCATGATATTTTTCAGAGGGGTCCCACATCAGTTTTTGGACCAAGGGAAAATATTTCCAATTGATTGGCACAAGATTTAAGATGGATGGAAAATGAATTTGACTTTTGGTCAACAAGAGCTTTGTGTTTTTGGATTACACAACTCTTGGACAAGAATCACATGAGATTTTAGGGTTTTTCAAGATGTGAGAAAAAGTTTTAATTTCTACACATATAATTATGCTTGAATAACCCTAATTATACATTTGGGATGTTACAAAATCTCCCCCCCTTACAAAAATCTCGTCCCGAGATTTGGCTCACTCGGTAAAGAAAGATGGATAGTCCGCACGTAGACGATCTTCTCTTTCCCAAGTAGTCTCATCCTCGTAATGGTTTGACCACTTGAACTTTAAGGAACTTGATGGTCTTATTCCTTGTCCTTTGTTCGGACTCATCGAGCACTGTGAGCAGGTGCTCGCGATAGGTCAAATCTTCACGGACATCGAGGGTTTCAACGGAGCTTCCTCGGTTGGAACACGGAGGCACTTCTTAAGCTGGGACACATGAAAAACATCATGTACTCCCACAAGTGCAGCTGGCAACTCCAACTTATAGGCAACAGCTCCCTTCTTCTCGATAATGCGGTAGGGATCGACATATCGAGGAGCTAACTTGCCCTTGACGCCGAAATGTTGATGGCCCTTCAAAGGAGAGACTTTGAGATAAACAAAGTCATTAGGCTCAAAACGTAACTCACGTCGACGGCGATCCGCATAGCTCTTTTGCCTGGATTGAGCTGTGCGCAAACGCTCACGAATGAGCTGGACTTGGCGCTCGGCCTCATTGATTGAGTCCGGGTCAAAGAGAGGTCTCTCACCGGTCTCTGACCAGTTCAACGGGGTTCTACACTTTCTCCCGTATAAGGCCTCAAAAGGTGCCATGCCGAGACCGGCCTCGAAGTCGTTGTTATAAGAAAACTTCGGCGAATGGCAAGCATTTCTCCCAATGCTTCCCATAGGAAAGGACACAAGCACGAAGCATGTCCTCCAAAACTGGTTGACCCTCTCGGTCGACCATCGGTTTAAGGTGAAATGCCGTCTTTGAAAGCAAGACGAGTGCCCATAGCCTCTTGCAAGCTATGCCAAAAGCGAGGCGTGAAAAGGGATCCACGATCCGACACAATCGTCTTGACACCGTGCAAACTCACGATGCGGGCGATATAGAGTTCCGCCAAAAGACCTACGAAGTTCGGTCTTGACGGAAGGAAATGTGCCACCTTAGTCAATCGATCGATGGCGACCCAAATGGCATCATTCTTCTTCGGGGCGTGGGTAGACCGGTGATGAAATCCATTCGATCGAATCCACTTCCACTCAGGAACTGGCAAAGGCTGAAGCAGTCCCGCAGGACGCTGATGCTCGGCCTTGACACGATGACACACGTCGCACTCGGCAACGAACTTCGCGATCTCCCTCTTCATTCGGGTCCACCAAAATATCTGGCGGAGATCTTGATACATCTTTGTGGCCCCGGGATGAATGGATAAAGGCGAATCATGGGCTTCGCGGAGGATCAAATTCCGCAACTCCATGTCCTTTGGAACCACAAGGCGTTGCCCGAACCTCACAACACCATGCTCATCCTCGGAAAAGCACTTGGTCGTTCGGCCTTGACATTTGCCTTAATGTGGCTCACTCCCAAATCCATTGCTGAGCGGACTTGATCCGATCCACCAAGGTTGGTTGCACAACCATGGCGGCGAGAGATCCATGCTCAACTATCTCCAAGTTGAGGCCATTTGGAATGCCTCGAGAAGAGAGGCGAATGCTCCTTGAGCACTAAGGCATTACAATGCGCTTTGCGACTAAAGCGCATCGGCAGCGACATTAGCCTTGCCCGGATGGTAGTGAATACCCATATCATAATCCTTGATCAACTCCAACCATCTCCTTTGCCCGAGGTTGGTCGGGTTGGGTGAACAAGTACTTGAGGCTTTGTGATCCGAATATACTTCAACGATTCTGGATTAGGTAATGTTGCCAAATCTTAAGTGCATGAATCACAGCAGACTAACTCCAAATCATGAGTAGGGTAGTTGAGTTCATGAGGTCTCAATTGCCTTGATGCATAGGCCACTACCTTGCCTTCTTGCATAAGGACACAACCGAGGCCTCGACGAGAAGCATCGCAAAAGATATCGAAGCTGCGATGGATATCAGGAAGAACAAGAACGGGAGCGGTGGTCAAACGCTTCTTGAGTATATGGAAACTTGCCATGCAAGCATCAGACCACAAGAACTTCTTGTCCTTCTTGAGCAACTCCGTCATTGGCTTCGCGATCTTGGAGAAGTTCTCGATAAAGCGGCGATAATATCCCGCTAAACCAAGAAAACTCCGCACTTTGGTGACGAAGCGGGCGGACTCCATGAAAGAACATCGGTGACCTTGCTAGGATCAATGACTCGCCTCCCATTGAAAGAATATGGCCTAAGAAAGCCACTTCCTTCAACGAGCGCACACTTGCTGAACTTGGCGTCTGTTTGGTGCTCACGTAGCTTGCCTAACACAAGCAGATGCTCGGCATGTTCCTCATCGTTCTTGGAATAGATAAGAATATCATCGATGAAGACCACGACAAACTTATCCAAATACTCCATGAATACCGAATTCATGAGGTTCATGAACAAAGCGAGAGCATTGGTTAAGCGAACGACATGACGGTGTACTCGTACAAGCCGTAGTGAGTAGAGAACGCCGTCTTTGGAATATCCTCGGGCGAATCCGAACTCGATGATATCCCACTCTCGAATCAATCTTGGAGAAAACTCGAGCTCGGTTAATTGATCGAAGAGATCGTCGATCTTGGGCAATGGATACTTGTTTTTTCCGTCACTTCATTAAGTGGGCGGTAATCAACGCACATGCGTAAAGTACCGTCCTTCTTCTTTACGAAGATTCTTTGGACAACCCCAAGGAGATGAGCTAGGCGGATGAAACCCTTCTCTTGCAGCTCACTTAGCGCTTCTTCAACTCTACCAATTCGTTCGGTGGCATCCGATAAGGCCTCTTTGAGATAGGGGCGGTGCAGGAGCCAACTCAATGACAAACTCGAGGTCTCGAGCGGGTGGCATCCTGGAAGATCAGCGGAAAGACATCAACAAAGTCACAAACTGTTGGGACTTCGCTAATATCTAGAGCGGGCTTCGCTTCAAGCGAAGAGATGAGGATCTAGCGACTTGGCGAGAAACAAACCCGCCGCGGAAGGACTAGATAGAGATGAGCCTCTGGCGCAATCGATTTGTCCCATGTCTTTGAGACAACCAATCCATACCAAGAATCACATCTAGACTCGCTGAATGGAGAAGGATAAGGTTAGCTAAGAACCCTCGCCTTCGATCTCGATAGGGACATCCTACACTCAACCTCGACCCTCAACTCCAACCGGGAGAGAAGAGCGGGACCGACAATGGAGAGAAAAGAAGCCCTCCAACAGCAAAGACAAAAGACTCGAGAAACAAATGAATGAGATGCTCTGAATCAAACAAAACGATGGCGGGATGAGAGTTAACGAAAGTGTACCTAGCACGGCGTCGGGTGCCTCTGAGCCTCCTCTGCAGTGATGGCGTTGACGCGACCACTACCCACGCCTTGGGTAGCGGGGCGATCTTCGGTCTGAGATGCACCACCTCGCCCGCGTCCTCCATTAGGGCGAGTGCCGCCTGTCTTCTTAGGGCATTGGTTAGCATAATGCCCCTACGGTTGCATGAGAAGCATGTGACCCGACAACCGGGTTGCGGGGCCACTCTGTGACTTCGTAGGTGCGTGGTCGAGACACGGCTGCAAGGACGAGAACAGGCGAGAGACCTCGGGCGCCAAGAGTGAGAGTGGTACCCCAGAGCTCGCCGGCGAGGGCCGGAGGAACCGGCCTGGATGACTTATGGGCCTCCACTTCCGCTATGCGAGAATCCATAAGCTCCACGGCTGAATGCTCATGACAATGGCCTTGTCGACCAAGGACTGAAAATCGGGAAAGTCGACAATGGATAGCTTGTCCTTGACTCCTCGGACAAGCCACGCTGAACTTTGGTCTTGGCCATATCGGTGGCCACATCCTCGGGAGCATAACGAGCTAGATGGTTGAACTCGTAGACATACTCCATGGTGAGCTATGCCCTTGCTTGAGCGCAAGAAACTCCACCTTCTTGATCTCCATCAAGCCGGCGAGGATGTGAGCCCGTCGGAAGGCAAGACGGAACTCCTCCCAAGAGGCGGTGTGATCCACGGGCTGCATGGCGAGAAAGTTCTCCCACCATGACAAGGCTGCACCCTCCGGTGGTGCGATCTGACAGTGCCTTCTCGTGCTCACGGCACTGCGCTATCTTGAGCTTCCGCTCAACCAAGCGAAGCCAATCGCGCATCGGCGGGTCCTCGGACCGGGAAAAGGTAGGGGCCGAGTCTGAAGAAACTCCGCGAGTCCTCCACGCGGTGATGGGCATTCACGGCCCGGATCACGAAGCTCGATAAGTGCGGTGGTGTTGCGCGCGATGGCGTCGATAGAACTCTCCGGTCATCCGCGCGGTTGCGCTCGATCGAAGAAGAACCTCGGCCATGGTCGGAGGAGGAGGAAGCTCCTCGTCGGACCGGTGGCCGCCTTGGCGCTTCTGAGTCGTCCGGCCATCCTGTTACAAGGAATTTTGGTTAGCAACTAGACCGAAAACAAAGCCTTAAAGAAAGCAAAAGCGATCGACTAGGGAATGGAATATCACCCCAAGCGAAAGCCAAAATCAGCGGTTATTTAAACTTTAAAAAGCTTCTAAAAGACTCTAAAACAGCCAAGAAACACCAAAAGCAAGGCTCAACTTCTCAACTCAACTAACCCGTATTGAATGAGCGAGTAATTGGTCGAGAAGATCAAAAATCAGATTGTAGGGTGAGAGCTAATGCTACTAAAGAGCAAGGTTAAATCAGCGAAATAAGTGTTAGATACTTAGCTAACTAGTATCACATCTTACCCTTTTATTCCCACAAGTTTTAGTTGATTAACCTCTCATTATCTATCCTAATTAGAAACCTTTGAGACTGCTGTCGGAAATTTGATGCTTGCTGTCCAGATTTAGCATCCAAGCTCCTTGTCGAATCACCGACTCGAACTTCAAAACCTTGTAGTGGGCAGCTCACACTTCAATTTGCCAATCTCATTGGTTCTCCCAAAAACCAGTGTTAATCGATAACAACTATTTTGTAGAAGGGAAGAGAGGAAAACAACTTTTAAAACTCAAATTAGAGTGGGATGAGAAAGAAAGCTAAGATAGGTAAGGAATAAAATCCGAGAATTTACCTAAGCTTTCAAAACTCATTTGATGCTTTGAAAATAGGTTTTCAAAATATCCTAAGGACGACCAAGCTTGCGTTACTACGGTCATCTTGGCTCGATACCAACTTTTGTGAGAGACCGGCGTTTATTAGGCTCATAATACTTAGTCATCCAATTGACCCTAGTATTATCAACCAAATAAACTTCGGTCTCGAGAGATGTATACTTCGAATCGTACACATACCTCACAACAAAAGAATGCATCAATTCCATACAACACATAGTACATAAGCAACAAACCGAAGTTAACATTAATATGGAATAGATATTACAAAAGAGGGCCCTTAGGCCAAATAACAATAATTACAAAAGATAACAGCGGAAGCAAAAGTGCCATAAAGATGGCCAAAATAAGAGCCAACCGGTGTGCCTTTAGCCCACAAGGCAAGTGGCGAGGACCGCCAAGCTAGTCGTCAAGAAGTCGCAACACGTAGCACAAAAGAGAGGCTCAAGGGCTCCTTCTTCCTCTGCAACAAAAGCCACAAAAATGCCACAACCAGGCAGATGAGTACATAAAGTACTCCATAAGACTTACGTGTGAGATAATGAGAACTATAATTTAGCTACATGCAAGCTTTATTTAAGTGGATGAGGCTTTGGACTCATTTTAGCATAAAGCAAGTTTCATTTGCAATAACATAGTAGATTGAAAGCAATTTGACAAAGCATTTTAATTGTTGAAATAACAACGAGATAATAACATAATAACAACAACAAGAACAACACGGAAGTGACTAACCCAAGTCACCACAACAATAGCATGAACTCCATTCATACCAACCCATCAAGTTTTAATTAAAGGTTGTAGACTAGTCTTGAACGACCTTACCAAGCATGTCCATAACCTAGGGCGAGGCTATTGAATAGTTTTATCCTGCGGGGTGTACCACTTTGTACCCACACGTCGGACCGCCTTTCCTTTACGCACACTACCTTAGGTGTCTTTGCACGCTAAGTCCTCTGAGACCTTTCAAAGGATGAATGCTAATTCGAGCTGCACAACCCACGGGAGAAGGAGACATTAGGCGACCTTCAGGAAGCTAATGCTCCCTCCCACACTATACATATACATTTGTTTTGAAAACACACCAACCGAGCTCGCTCATAATTAACACCTCCTAGAGTACTTAGTCAAGAGGGTTCCATATGCCCCTCAGCGTGGTTAGTACATAAAAGCGCTTGGCTTAGTGACCCAAGTACTCGGTCCTTAGGGACCCGGGCATACCACCACATTCCAAAAACCGCACCATCCATCCAATATGCCCAAGTCTAAATCAATCTTTTATTTTCAGCTTTTGATTTTACAAATTAATCAAAGCACAAGTGCTGGACATATAGGAGTAATAATCATTTTGAGTGATCAAGATCATCGACTAAGTCGATGATCGCCCATTCTACCGATAGCTAAGCATGTCTAAGCGATTTAAGCGAAACTACTAAGTGATAAGAGCTCATCCAACGAGCTCAAACCACAGCGAATAACCTAGGCTCATTGGTAGTAGAGGATAAACAATTCCTACAGATTATGCAACTATAGGATTACTAGCGACATTTAACACAAAGTAGCATGCATACATAGAAGTAAAACAAAGTATTAAGCTTTAAAGTAATGGGACATGACGGGAAATGGTCAAACTGCTTGCCTTGTTGCTGTTGCTCAAATTGTGGCAGGGGGTCACTCTCGGGATCACCACAAATGTCGAAACCTAACGGAAAAGCGATAAAGAACCGATAAGAACGACGAAAGGCAACAAAAACAGCACAGCAAACGAACTCCAAATACCCTGAATTTTCTACAGAAGCAAGGGATGATTTTTAGGAAATTTTGCAACAAGAACCAATGGATTTGGATTCTCAATGCAAAAGATATGAGCAAAACAATTCTGCTCAGCCCTAAAATTACCAAACTGCACTATTCACTAATTTAATTATGAGGCAACATTTTCTAGAAAAGTGGTGAGGCTGAGATTTTTATTGTAAAACCAGCACCTCATGAGATGAATAACACAATTGAGTTCATCTCATTTGGAGCTATTATGCACTTTCTATAATTTTTCAAAAACAAGAACTTGAACAAAATTATAATGCACAAGTCCTCATTTCTATAACAGCAACATGCTCAGAACTAATTCTCACAGTGAGTTCATTATTAGAGGAAGCTAACAAAATTGGGTTTACTCACAAATAACCTCTGAGCATTAGTTATGGGTTTTACAAGTTAAACATAAATTTTGAGTGTATATTCAAAGGGAGTTTTAAAACCTAGTGGCTAAGCTGTGCTCTGGAGCTGAACTCAACTTACAATCATTTTTGGATTAAAGTTAAGTTCAAGACAGAGCTAACACAATTTGAATGACCTCAAAAGGATTTAAAACGAAGAAGATATGAAATTCTAAAGTCTATACCTTATTTCAGTCTATAACTAAGACTTCTTTGGAATTTCTAAAACTCACAAGGGTATGGGAGGGCGTGAGCCACAGATCTCAGATCCAGCGGCTCAAGACCTCCCAGAGGCTATCACACTGCAGCCAAGACGTGAAGTCCAGAGGTCTGGACCTCTTAGCAACTCACATGCGCGAGGTGAGGGGAGGTCGTGGCCGTAGATGGGAGATCCAACGGACCACAACACGTAAAGGAGGTCGGAGCGGACCAGATCTAAAGGGAGGTCCTCAGCGGTGAGATGACCTCGAGGAGGTCCTAGCGATAGATCTAAACATCACAGACCTCCGGGAGGTGCGGGCGCTCTGATTGCGCAAGGGAGGTCTTGGGCGCTCAGATTTCCTTGGAGGAGGTGCGGGCGTCCCGAGCTCACAACCGCGTCTTACGCGCGTGCTTGGACAAGAGGTTAATCTGCGCGGGACACAAGGAGGTCCGCTGGGAGGTCTTTCTGCGCACAATAAATGGTGGATTTAAGAACATCAAGACCCAACCAATGATTGCAAGATTGAGCAATTGATGACCGCATTAAACACGGCAAATCTCTGTCCTAAAAGCGACAACGGTGCTTGCCGTGTCCGACAAAGACCGAGCTCAAAGATTTGGTCATCATGGCGATGTAGACCTCATGGCGAGAACCAAGGACATCCCGTGTGCGCAATAGTGTTGCGCACACCATGGACTCATTCTCGGCGGCGATAACGGTTTTAATCGCGGCGAGCGAGAGGACAAACACAACCCGACGGCCAAAATACGAAAATGCAAAATGGAGCTCATGCGACAATCAGCGTGTGCCAAAACTTAAGCTCCGCAACATGCATTCAGCGGGTGCCGACATCTAAAGGACTAACGGGAGGTGTACTGGAGGTCCTAAGGTCTTTGGGAGGTCGTGGAGGTGATGGCCGGAGTTGGGGAAGGCGGTGAAGCTTCTGACCCAAGGCACCGGCTCAAGCTCGACTTTGTCCACCTCTGAAAAATGCCCAAACAATTCAAGTTAGGGTTAACTTCCAAGAGGTTTTCAGGAGCAAAAGTGAGCAAGGTTTGAAGGAGGAGCCACTGGAACCCTTGTCTCACCGAGGAGCTCAAGGACATCAACAATGGCGCCAAGATGGGAGGTGAGTTTGGGGATGAGGAGCTCACCACGCACAAGTGCAAGGCCGAGGTCAATTGTGTGCAAAGGAAGCCAGGGAGGATTCGGGGTGACTTATAGACCGAGGTGAAGGTTATGAGTGGGGCTAAGCTCCATGGTGAGCTTAGCCCACGGGTTGGTCCATGGGGTGGACAAGACATAAAGGTTGACAAGGTGTGATCTTGGTGACCAATGAGGCGGAAAGTGACACTGCATTAAATCTTGGTCGACAAAAAAGCTATTATAATGTACCCCAAGGTCGGACGACACGCATTAATGCCTTTCAGAGCCGTGCATGCGCGCCAGGAAGGAGAAGAACAGGAGGTCTTGGTGACCGTTGGATAAGACACAGGAGAGGTCCTAACCATCGGATCAATTTTTGAACCGTTATGTTTTAAGTGGTGGGAGGAGGTCCAAGCCACACGATCAAGGTGGGGAGGTCGTGGCCCTCCGATTTCTTAATGTCAGCAGCGCACGTGAGGAAAAGGGACAGAGGTCCAAAGCGTTGGATCTCCATCCAGCAGTCGCGGACCTCGGTGAGGACTTAACCGCACGCGATCAAAAAGACATGAGGGAGGTCATGGCCTTTGGATTTAAATCAAGGGCACACAATGACCGGGAGGTGCGATATGATGCGCAATGAGCAAGGGAGGTCGGGACCTTTAGATTTAGATCTAAGGGCTACGATCAAAAGAGGTGGAGGTCTGAGCTTGCGCAACGCACAAGGGAGGTCATGGCCTTTAGATTTAGATCTAAGGGCTCGACCTCACCAAGGCGGGAGGACCTTGCCGTGATGTTTTTCGAGAGGAGGTCGTGGCCTTTGGATCTGAATCCAGCAGCCACGACCTCAACAGCTAAAAGGGAGGTCTGTTAGTTAGATTGAGAGGAGGAGGTCGTGACCATGGATTTTTGATCAATGGTGTGACCTCATCAAGGTGGGATGTAGACTTTGAGGTTTGACACACGGGGAGGTCATGGTGTGGATCTTTGATCCAACAGTGTGACCTCATGTAGGTGGGATGTTTGCTTAGCTTAACGGTGAGGGAGGTCGGGGCCGTGGATCTTGAATCAAGGGCCAAGACCTCAACAAGGTGGAAGGTGGTTTTGAGGTTTGATAGCCGGGGAGGTCGGGGCGGTTGGATGTTAATCCAAGGGCTATGACCGAGACAAGGTTGGGAGGTCCTTGCGGTGTTGACTGAGAGGAGGTCGTGGCGGTTGGATGTAGATCCAACAGACCACGACCGATCAAATGGAGATGAGGTCTCTTGAGGTGCGAGACATGGTTGGGCTGGACCGGCTTGAACATGGCTAGCCCAAGGAGCAGTGTAGGCTTTTAAATTTAGTTTCTAACATTTGAGACTTAACAGAATTGTTTGGGATAGCATTTCAACTCCAAAATTCATGAAATTTTTACAGGAGCTTGCTGACAATGAGCTTAACCTTGCATAAAATTTTCAGAGGTTATTATGCACTGCATTTTTCTCAGGAAATTCATGAAGGTTGTTTAAAGGATTGTTTTGCCTCCAAAATTATCAACAAGTGTTATAACTCATGATATTTTTCAGAGGGTCCCACATCAGTTTTGGACCAAGGAAAATATTTCCAATTGATTGGCACAAGATTTAAGGTGGATGGAAAATGAATTTGACTTTTGGTCAACAAGAGCTTTGTGTTTTTGGATTACACAACTCTTGGACAAGAATCACATGAGATTTTAGGGTTTTTCAAGATGTGAGAAAAAGTTTTAATTTCTACACATATAATTATGCTTGAATAACCCTAATTATACATTTGGGATGTTACACATGTACCATCGACTTGGCTTGAATATTGATTAAGGACCATCATGCTCGCATAAGGCTATCACCTCGGAGATCTTAGTATCGAAAGTGATGGGACTCAACTAGTCCCTCGACAACACTTCGATCAATGCTCATGTCGAACGAATGTTATCTTGCTACAAAAAATAAGTGTTGATCATTCTCTTTTTTCCGGAGAGACGCTCGTGTTATCTACATCCACATCGCGTTTCTAGCTCGAACCGCGACCATTCTGAGGAGTTCTACTTCGACAACTCTCATCAAGCCACGGAGCAAGAGGAGGACAACTTCGCCTACATAGGCTTCACTTCGACGCTCCGCCGGCCTCGAAGGCTATGCCTCGGCTCGGCGGCCTCGCGTCCAAGACTTCATCTACACAGGCTTCGCGCCGATGCGCCGCCCACCTAGAAGGCTGTGCTTCGGTGGGCCGGTCTTGCGTCCATGACTTTGCCTGCACAGGCTTCGTTCGGATGCACCTCCTGCCCTCAGGGTTGTGCCTCGGTGGGATGCCTCAGCATCCAGTACTCCGTCTTCAGGGATGGAGCAACAAAAATCATCCCACACGAAGGGCCAGCGAGAAGCGGCAATTTGGTACCTGCCTTCGCGTGGAGCACTCACCCGACATGGAGTACAAAATAAGCATAAGTCTTTGGGCACCCACGTGCCCACCAAGCCAAAATTGGCTAAGCCGCAGGTCCCCTTGCGCGTATTCCTCAGCTCTCGTGCCTCGCACTGCACCGAGTCAGAATTTGGCAAAACCTCGAGCGTTTACATTCTCGTCATGCTGGAATTTGGCCAAGTCTTTGGCCAAGCATATTCATCAACAGGATACAAGACCTCAGCACTCTTCTTTGCCCCTCGAGCGTCCTTGCAGGCACCCAAGGGGCAGGGGGGTTGGTGTCGAGTAATCCTACTACCTCGCCTCCGCACGAGGCGAGGCCTCGGGGCACCTTTGCAATGACTTCATGTAGCCACCGAGGGCCGCCGCCGCACCTTCATCGACATCGGGCCTTCGTGCGTGACCTCACACCCGAAGCCTTCGCGCACCCTCGCGTGCCTTCGGGGGATCCCTCGCGCACGAGGCCTTCGCAAAACACTCGCGCGTACCCTCGCGACCACGGTGCCCTCGCCCCTCGTGGCGGCCACATGCCCAAGGTGCCCTCGCCCCTCGCGATGGCCTCATTCTCGCGGTGCCCTCGCCCCTCGTGGCGGCCACGCGCCCAAGGTGCCCCCGCCCCTCGCGATGGCCTCATGCTCGTGGTGCCCTCGCCCCTCACGGCCGTGCTCTCGCGTGCCATCGCGCGGCCTGTGCCCTCGCACCCATGCCCGCGCCAAGGCCGTGCGTCCACGAAATTGGACTGAAAGATCATGGTACAAACAACAAACTACAAGATACAAGCATCAAAGAAGAATTTGAACACTGTGAAGCCGTTTACAAAGATAGAGAAGTGCCATTGCGCGCCATCAAAACAAGATTTGCATCACTGAGCAAAGGCGGAGGAATGAGGCGATGGTATCCTCTCGTTCGCCTGGAGCACGTCCTTCATGGCCGGCCTCTTGTGCAGAGCCATGGCGCAGCAGGCAAATCCTTGCCAGAGGCAGCTCACTAGCGCCTCCTCCCTGCCTTCCATCTCCCCCAACGCTTGGCGGCCGGCCCGCAACACTTGCCCCTTCTCTTATTTGCCTTGGGCGCCCTTACAAGCACCCAAGGGACAAGGGGGCTACACTATCGAGGAATCCGACCACCTCCCGATGAAAATGATCTATACTTGACAAGTGCGCACAAGGGGCATCGTGAGCCCCTTGCCAAGGCGCAGCCACCAACCCACTAGAAGTGGTTTGAGGCCTACTCACACGCTACAGCGTGTGTTCTGCAGACATCCTTGACTATACCCGTCGCTGGGCCCCTTCCCTCGCGGTGCCCAGCGCCTTGCAGCCAGATGTCCGAGTGCCCTGGCGATGTGCACAGTGGTTCTCCGAAGTCGAGTCCTCGAGAAAAGAGAACATAGAAAGTTGAAGTTTTCAGTTTTGATCTTTGCATTTTGCAGATTACAAGCTCAACCGAAGACAAACGATCACATACACCTGGGCCCTCATGGTGCCCCGCGCCCTGTGCGCCCGCACCCTCGTGCCTTCGTGCCCTTAGGGCCTTGGGGCCTCGGGACCCTCGAAGCCTCGTGCCTTCGTGCCCTCAGGGCCTCGGGGCCTCGGGACCCTCGAAGCCTCGTGCCTTCGTGCCCTCAGGGCCTCGGGGGCCTCGAAGCCTCGCACCCTCGTGCCCTCGGGGCCTCGGGACTCTCGAAGCCTTGCACCCTCGTGCCCTCAGGGCCTCGGGACCCTCGAAGCCTCGCACCCTCGTGCGCCCTCGTGCCCTCGGGGCCTCAGGACCCTCGAAGCCTCACGCCCTCGGGGCCTCAGGAGCCTCGAAGCCTCGCACCCTCGTACGCCCTCGTGACCTCAGGGCCTCGCACCCGAGCCTTATTTTTCACCGTTAGCAAACAAACACAAGCTGCATACAAACGACTAGATAATGAGCCTCCAAGCCTCCGGTGCAAACCAACAAACAACAATCATGAATAGATCACGATGCATGGTATCACATGTCGAGGAGCACATATGTACAATGTCCAAGTAGCTTTCAAAAAACCACAAGTGTTAGATGTCGGTGCATGGTCCTACAACGTGGCTAGCTGCGTGCCACCGCTTCTGCAAATGGCGTCTACTCTCCACCCTAGCACAAGCATACAGCACCACCAATGCCTTGCACAAAAACGTCCTAACAAAAATCACACTCGCCCGTGACTCATAGCTCCAAACTCATCTCACGAAACATCCACATCAAAAAAATGGGGAGGCAATTTGAAGGCGACGGCCGTCTTGCCGCAGACTTGAAGCCGCCGCCACTTTGATGATGGCGACGCGTGCCGCTAGAACGCTGCCGCGCGGCGCTCACCACCTCACTACGCTGCCGCCGCCTACACAGCCGCCAAGACCGGATGGCGCCCGAGCCGCGCCGCTTAGGCGCCCGCCCGCCTCGCGCCACTTTGCACGACCACCGCCGGATGGCGCCCGCGCCCACAGGCGCCGTCTCGCTCGCCGACCCGCCACCTCACGCCGCCTGCTGCCTTTGCTTTGCATGCCGCCCGCCGCCGACTGCCGCCGCACAGGCGTGCCGCGAACTGAGGCACTGGCAAAGAAGCGGAGCTGGTTTAACCACGCCGTGACAAGCGTGAAACTAAGCCGAGCATGGTGGGCAAGCGCCAAGAGCCCAGCTAGGACATGGGCAAGATGAAGCAAGGAAATGAAGGAGGAAATGGAAGAGATAAGAAGGAACGAGAGAAGGAAGAAGAGCATGTGCTGCCTGCCTTGGGATATTTTGGATCTTGATGAGGCGATAAGGAGGGCTCATGTGGCTGAGAAGATAAGGAAGAAAAGGGCAAGGCTTGCATCTGCCCGGCCGGTGAAGTGAAAAAGGAGCAACGGGGATCGGCCAAGGCAAAGAATCAAGAGGAGCAAGAATCTGAGAAAGCAACGGGGATGAAGAGGCATCCTATGTCTGGTCATTGTGTTGCCCAAAGCAAATCACGTGAAAAGGAAAAGCACAAAGGGCAGCGGGACCCACTAAGCATCCTATGTCTGGTGGTTGTCCCAAAGCAAATCATGTCAAAAAGAAAAGCACAAAGGGGAGCGGACGCACTAATTTTGAATCTCATGTCAAGTGGACAGTAGCCCCCTGGTATCCTGGAAATCCATTAGGTGCCCAGCACTGTCTAGCTCGATCTCTGTGTACCTCTCGATCTCCAATGGCGCTGCAAGCATCATCGATGCCTTCCGCATTCCACGCGGTCCCGACCCGCCTAACGCCTCTTGCGGTGTAGCTCTGCGTGGCGTGAGCCTTGGCGGTGGCATGAGGAGATGGCGATGGGAAGATGATGAGGAGGAAGGAGCAGACGATGGGAACGTGGAAAATCGACTACTCGGGCGACTACTACCCAGTCTACATGAAGAACCTCTCCACCCCAGACTTGGAGCAGCTCGCGGCGGAGCTCCGGGCGGAGATCGTGTACACGATGTCAAGACCGCGCCACCGAGCTCGAGCACAGGGGTGATGGAGCTGGCGGTGGCGCCGCAACACGTGTTCGACACCTTTGGAGGACAAGATCGTCTCGGGGCGTGGGGCACCGGTCGTACCGCACAAGATCTGACGGGAGGCGGTCGCGGATGCACATGATCTGGCGGACCTCCGGCTGGCGAGGTTCCCAAAAGCGCGATGAGCGCGCCGCAGCGCTTCGGCGTCGGCCCGCAAAGACAACGAGCATCTCGGCGGCGCTCGGGATGGCCGTCGCACGCGACCTCCTCAGAAATAAGAACCATGTCATCTCCGTGCTCAGCGACGGCGCCATGACCGTCGGCCAGGCCTGCGAGGCCGTGAACAACTCCAGCTACCTCGACTCCAGCATGATCGTTGTCCTCAACAACAACAAGCAGGTCTCCCTCCCTACCGCTGCCGACAAGATGCATGGCGTGGTCAAGTTTGACCCGACGGCGAAGCGATTCAAGGCCAAGGGCCCGACTGTCTGTCGTACACGATGCCGCCGAGTCGCTGATCCGGGAGGAGGAGGCGGACGATAAGGTGGTCGCCATCCCGCGCCATGGGCGGCGACGGGCTCAACTACTTCGAAGCGGTTCCGGTGCGGTGCCGACGTCGGCATCGCGGGCAAACCGCCGTCACGTTCACCACAAGGCTCGCGGCCAAGGGCTCAAGCCCTTCATGCCATCTACTCGCCGTTCTGTGGCGGCGGCTATGACAAGGTGGTGCGCGGCGTCGACTGCGGCAGCTGCCGGTGTGCCTCGCCACGCACCACGGACTCATCGCGCAGACGGCCCCACGCATCGCGGCGCGTTGGCGTCACCTACATGGCTGCCTCCCGGCATAGTGCGTCATGGTGCTGGCGACAAGGCGGGCTCATGCACATGGTTGCCACCGCCGTCGTTATCAACAACCGCACCAGCTGCTTCCGCTTCCCCTGCGGCAACGGCATTGGCGCCGTTCTTCCTCCCAACAATAAAGGCACCCCTCTTGAGATTGGCAAGGGGAGGGTGCTGGTCGGAGGCAACCGGGTGGCGCTCCAGGGGCACGACATGATGGTGCGAGCTCGCTGAAAGGCGACGGAGGCGCTCAAGGAGCACAACATCTCAAATCCTTTACGCTAGCGCCCACTTCTGAAAACCGCTCGACACCGAGGAGGGCGCCATTGGAGGGTTCGGCTCCCACGTTGCTCACTAACTCATTCTCGGTGGCCTCCTCGACGGCCCCCTCAAAGGTCACGGCCAACTACATGGTGTACCTGCTGTTCTTCAACCCGGAGACGCTAATGGCTAGCACCAGAGTAGGCTGCTCAGAGAGGCCTACGGCGAACTCAAGGGCATGCTCATGGAGAAATCACAGCTCATGGAGAGGCCCTCGCGGCGTCACGTCCTCACGGTGTCCTCGAGGTCTCGCGCCATTGGGGCCTCATGCCCTTGCGCCCTCAGAGCCTCGGGGCCAGACGCCATCGGGGCCTTGTGGCCTCGCGCCCTCGCGGTGCCCTCGAGGCCTTATGCCTCAGGGCCTCGTGCCCTCACTCCCTCGTAGCCTCAGGATCTCGCGCCATTGGGGCCTCATGCCCTTGCGCCCTCAGAGCCTCGGGGCCAGACGCCATCGGGGCCTTGCGGCCTCGCGCCCTCGCGGTGCCCTCGAGGCCTTATGCCTCAGGGCCTCGTGCCCTCACTCCCTCGTAGCCTCGGGATCTCGTGCCTTGGGGCCTCACGCCTCGGGGCCTTGTGCTCTCGTGGTGCCCTCGGGGTCTCACGCCTCGAGGCCTTGCGGCCTCGCGCCCTCGCGGTGCCCTCGAGGCCTTATGCCTCAGGGCCTCGTGCCCTCACTCCCTCGTAGCCTCGGGATCTCGTGCCTTGGGGCCTCACGCCTCGGGGCCTTGTGCTCTCGTGGTGCCCTCGGGGCCTCACGCCTCGAGGCCTTGCGCCCTCGCGTCCTCGCGGCCTCGAGCCCTCGTGGCATCAAGCCCTCGAGCCCTCGCGTCCTCATGGCCTCGAGCCCTCGTGGCATCAAGCCCTCGTGCCCTCACGGTGCCCTCGAGGCCTCGCACCCTCGCGGTGCCCTAGCGACATCGTGCCCTCGTGCCCTCGAGCCCTCGTGGTGTCGCATCCTCGCGGCCTCGAGCCCTCGGGACTTTGGGGCCTCGTGCCTCGCGCCCTCATGGCATTGCGCCCTCATGGCCTTGAGCCCTCGCGGTGCCCTTGTGGAGCCCTCGCACCTCCGGAGCATCCGCCCGCCATGACACCCTAAACATCTCCACTGGCCAGCGCGGCCCCATGTGGCCCCTCGACGGCCACCTTGTGCCTCCGGTTTTCTCCCCGCACCTCCAAAGCGTCCGTCGTCTTGCATGGCTCCCTCGGCGTCTCCACCGCCTCTTGTGACCCCGTGGCCCCTCACCGCCACCTCGTGCTCGAGCTCCCGTGCGCCGGGCGTCCCACCGCGCCATGGCGCCCGCTCTAGCGCTGGCGACACCGCGTGCCTGCGATGCCCACAAGACCGGAGCCTCGCTTTCTTTGGAATCTGACTACCATTCAAAACCACGTGACTTTTTGGAATATCAACCTCTACATAAAAGGCACAATTCAAGACTACCCCTTTCGGCGTTTCCCTAAAATGCCAAGGCGGGGGCTAGTGTTGTAAGAATAATTCATCTATCATACTAACGGGCCCGCTTTGCGTAAGACTCGCTCTGAGATCGCAGAAATGCAGTTATACTCATGAAAGACCTGTAATACCCCGCTTGTACTCATAGGCTAGCTATCTCATTGAAGGGTATTTAGTCATTTATGCAGAGCTTAGGTGCCTACAAATACCCCATGTATCCCTCCTTTCAAGAGGATGGCTCTCTTGAGCAATAAAGAAACATGTTCAAACTGGTGAGCCCTCGGGGGCTCCCTCTCCGGAGGTAACCCCCGTTGGCTCACCGACAGGAGTAGGGCGGTCCTCTCGGACCCCCGAACCTGTATAAATCCTCGTGTCATTTTTTACCCTCGTGGACGACGGCCCGTTAGACGGCCGACGTCCACCCCCTCACTCGTGTTTGGTTTTTACACCTACAACATATGATGAACAAAATATTCATGGACTTTCTGGATAAGTTTGTAGTTGTATTTATTGATGATATCCTTATCTACTCCAAGAATAGGGATGAACATGTAGACCATCTTAGGGCTATTTTGGAAAGGCTTAGAGAGCAACAACTCTATGCCAAGTTTAATAAGTGTGAGTTCTGGTTAAGACAAGTGGCTTTTCTTGGTCATATTGTGTCAGCCCAGGGACTGACAGTAGACCCTTCAAAAGTTGAAGCTGTATTAGAATGGAGACCACCCAACACAATAACTGAAGTGAGAAGTTTTCTTGGACTGGCTGGCTATTATAGAAGATTTATTGAAGGCTTCTCTAAGATTGCTAGACCTCTCACTCAACTTTTGAAAAAGGAGAAGAAATTTGAGTAGACTAAAACCTGTGAGCAAAGCTTTCAAGAATTGAAGAAAAGGCTTGTCATAGCTCCTGTCCTAGTCCTGCCAGACATACATAAAGATTTTGAGGTATTTTGTGATGTCTCTCATCAAGGGCTGGGATGTGTGTTAATACAAGAAGGAAAGGTAGTGGCTTATGCATCTAGGCAGTTGAGACCTCATAAGGAAAATTACCCAACACATGATCTAGAATTGGCAGCAATTGTGCATGCCTTGAAGATTTGGTGGCATTACCTCATCGGTAATCGCTGTGAGATATACACAGACCACAAGAGCTTGAAGTATATTTTCACTCAATCAAAGCTTAACCTCAGGCAAAGGAGATGGCTAGAATTGATTAAGGACTATGACCTTGGAATCCATTGTCACCCAGGCATAGCCAATGTGGTGGCAGATATCCTAAGTCAAAAAGGGTATTGTAATACTATGACGGTGCAAGAGCAGCAGCCACAATTGTATGAAGAGCTAAGACATCTTAACTTGAAAATTGTGAACCAAGGTTGTGTGAACACTCTGGAGGTTCACCCAACAATTCAAGATCAGATTAGAGAACTTCAAGGAGAAGATGAAGACATTCAAGAGATCAAGAAGAACATGAGAAGCAGTAAAGCCCTAGGTTTCTCCAAAGATGAGCATGGGACATTGTGGTTTGGCAGCTGTATTTATGTGCCAGATCATCAAGAGATCAAGCAACTGATCCTAAAGGAGGCTCATGGATCACCTTATTCTATTCACCCGGGCAGCACCAAGATGTATCAAGACCTCAAAGAGAAGTTCTGGTGGGTCAGCATGAAGCAAGAGATTGCTAAATTTGTTGCTCAATATGATGTATGCCAGAGAGTTAAAGCTGAACACCAAAGACCAATTGGCTTATTGCAGCCTTTGCCCATACCCGAGTGGCAATGGGAACAAGTGGGCATGGACTTCATTACTGGACTGCCTAGAACCCAATCAGGATATGACTCAATATGGGTGGTGGTTGACCGCTTAACCAAAGTAGCATGTTTCATACCAGTCAAGGCCACCTATACTAGTAATACATTGGCAGATCTGTACATAGCCAAAATTGTTTGTTTACATGGAGTGCCCAGAAGAATAGTTTCAGACAAAGGGACTCAGTTCACCTCAAGATTCTGGAAGAGTTTACATGAAGCCTTAGGCACTAAACTCAATTTTAGTACAACTTATCACCCTCAAACCGATGGGCAAACACAGAGAGTAAACCAAGTCCTTGAGGACATGCTCAGGGCATGTGCTCTAGATTTCAGAAAGAGCTGGGACAAGAATTTGCCCTATGCTGAATTCTCTTATAACAATAGCTATCAAGCTAGCCTACAAATGTCTCCTTTCGAAGCCTTATATGGTAGACCTTGTAGAACACCCCTTCTTTGGGATGAAGTGGGAGAACACCAGCTCTATGGTCCTGAATTGATCAAGGAAGCTGAAGACAAGGTGAAGTTGATAAAGGAACGATTGAGAGTGGCTCAGTCCCAACAAAGGAGCTATGTAGATAATCATCGAAGGGAGTTATCTTTTGAAGTTGGAGACTTCGTCTACCTCAGAGTGACACCACTTCGGGAGTTAGAAGATTTCAGACTAAAGGGAAGTTAGCACCAACATTTGTCGGGCCATACAAGGTCTTGGCAAGGCAAGGTGAAGTGGCCTATCAACTAGAGCTTCTAGAGTATTTATCGGCAGTGCACAATGTCTTCCATGTATCACAGCTAAGGAAGTGTATTCGAGTGCTAGAAGATCAAACCACCCTAGAGAGCATTGATCTCCAAGAAGACCTCACTTATGTGGAGCAGCCAATAAAGATCCTTGATGTTGCAGAGCGTGTCACTAGGAGCAGGACCATCCGGTCATACAAAGTCTAGTGGAGCCATCATCCAGAAAGTGAAGCCACATGGGAGAAAGAGGAAGATCTCAAGACTAACTATCCCTATCTCTTTTCTGGCCAAGCTTGAATCTCGGGGTCAAGATTCCCTCAAGGGGGTAGGTTTGTAACACCCTGATTTTTAGAGCCTTTTGAATTTTCAAAATAAAAAGAACCGTTTTGTTTTGATGAGAATTCCAAAGCCTAACTTGAAAATTCAGAATGGATTTCAATTGACTAACTCAAACTTCAACTAAAGACTCTTATTTGGTTGTTGGGTTTGTTGGATCTTTGGTGATCCCTCCCCTTCTGTGCTGGTTTTACCTTTCTCTGGTCTAGACCTCCTTAGGTCTAGACCTCCCAAATGGTTGGATTTTTTCTGGCCCAAACCTCCCTTCTCAGGTCTAAACCTCACTCATGTTCATTTGAACTCACTCTCTGTTCTGTTGAACCTCCCTGTGTCCTTTAGGACCTACCTGTGTCCTTTAGGACCTTCCTCCCAGAGATCTTAACCGTCCAGACCACCTCCTTGTTAGATCTGGCCGTTAAGACCTCCCCTTTGGAGATCTTAACCGTCCAGACCTCCCCCTTGTTAGATCTGGCCGTTAAGACCTCCCCTTTGGAGATTTTAACCGTCTAGACCTCCCCCTTGTTAGATCTGGCTGTTAAGACCTCCCCCTCGGAGATCTTAACCGTCCAGACCTCCCCCTTGTTAGATCTGGCCGTTAAGACCTCCCCTTTGGAGATCTTAACCGTCCAGACCTCTCCCTTGTTAGATCTGACCGTTAAAACCCCCATTTGGAGATCTTAACCGTCCAGACCTCTCCCTTGTTAAATCTGGCCGTTAAGACCTCCCCTTTGGAGATCTTAACCATCCAGACCCTCCCTTGTTAGATCTAGCCGTTAAGACCTCCCCTTTGGAGATCCTAACCGTCCAGACCTCCCCCTTGTTGTGTCCTTTGGATCTCCTGTCCACAGGACCTCCCCTTACTCTTTGACTGGCCCTATTGGGCAGTCACACTCCTCTTTCTTTATCCATTGACCGTGTCCTTTGCGCATAGGAGTCTCCCCACATTTAAAGCCTGTTGTATCGCATTAAATGCTTCTACCTTTTTGCAGCACCCGTGCTATTCTTTTGTCACATCCCTTGCCTGCTTTCATTGTCCTTTTCACCAACTCTTGAACATGTATACCCTGGAAAATCTCAATGGCTCCAGCTATATAGGTTTGGGTAGCCCTTCTTCTTTACCCTTTTGCTCATTTCTACACTTGCCTCCTCCAGCAGCTCTTGGACCTCCTCCCTTGAGCTTCGGATCTCCTCCAACAAGCTCTTTGGACCTCCTCCAAATTGACCTAGCCTCTCTGTTGGTTTTATTTTAGAGTTTCATTAAAGTTTCTGTTGATCTTATTTGAGCCTTGTGTTGAGTTTGCTTTGGTCTCCTCGTGTAGATTCTGAAGGCACTAGGGAGCAAGAGCTCTCCGAAGAAGAAGACATCCAAGCCTTTGAGCAAGGCAAGTTACACTCTTAATAATATTGCACCCATTATTTTACCCTATATATGTTTTGTTTCAAATGTTAATGCATGCTTACGTTACTAAGTTATTTCAATACCTGTCTTTAAATTCATAGCTATACCTAAATCCTTGGTATGGCCCCTGTTGACCTTGCATCGAACATATTGTCACTATAGGAAAACCTGGTTACTACATTAGTAAGAACCAGGAGCAATTGTGAAATCATATGCTTAGTCTTGTTTAGACCAAAAGTATTTGATTCAGGAAAATTTTACCAACATGACCAATATTGTCAAAATAATTTAAAACCATGGTATTGGGTTGTCATGGAGGTTTTGTAAATGTTTTGAAAAGCAAAAGAAAAGGAAAATGGATTTGGACTTGGGCGAAGTGGTTTGCTTGACTGGTGCAATGTTTATGCACGGACTCAATCCTGGGTAAGGTTGAGATCCAAGGGTTTGTGGTGGTCGCCCAAGTCAATTGAGGACCAGCCTTTGAGCGATCCTTTGCTAGGCCTATAATGGGCTATGCCTCACCGTACAACCACATGTCTTCAGAATGGGGCGTGGTACCTGGCCAACTAATTTGCAAAGTTCTACCACAGTTGTTCCACTTGGATGTGTGGGAGGTCTTCTATGGCCTATGGTATTTCATAACCTATGTTTCCCACTGGCGCAAGAGGAGGCCCCGATCCTGCGGATTTATATCCAATGGAGGCGAAACCTTAGCGAGGAGGGACTGTGGTGGAATAATGCATTGTAAAGGCCTTTTCATGAGCTCTAGACCTCTTACCTTCGGCAGTGAGAGGTGGCATTGATGAATGCCGGACAAACTAGAGAAATCATGTCATGTGGGTACAGTGTTCATGCTCTGTAGAGTGTAAAATTATTCGAATAGCCGTGTCCACGGTCATGGACGTGCTGACAAAAGACTACTCAAAGTTAGATATTGGTTTTGTTGAAAAAAAGATTTTTGATAAACTGATTTTGGGATGTCCATCCCATGGTTGGGCGGGGAGCCTTGTGACAGGAGGGTATCCTTCACCATTTGATGATGAATGTTATCCAACTAAAAAATAGAATTTGGTTGGAACTTAGTATATGTATTTGAAAGAAACTTGGCCTTACGTGAATCAACCATATTATGTCTTCCCGTTGATATCCATTATGCATGTCATTCTGTTATTTGACGGGTGTAGCTTGCGAGCACAGTTGTTGTGCTCATTCTTGCTTGATTGATGAATTGAGTAGGAGAAGACTTCTTTGGTGATGATGAGGACGAGATCAATTAGGCTGCGCTCTCCAGCCAATTACGTGTGGTGTATTGGATGGACTTGGTTTTGCTTCCGCTGTGTATTTTGCTTTGTTGTCTTGGCTTGTAAGCAACCTTGTAATCAACTCTTTTGCTGTTAATAAAGTCTCTCGTGGATGTATGTTACCACTCGTGTTTCTTTGTGTGAACCGGTAGTTGATCCTTGGGACCTGGTTCGGATCACAGGAGGGTTAGGACTTCTCCAAGTCCCATGACCTCCTCGGGTTGGTCTCTGGACCTCCCCCAGGTCTGGTCGTGGCTCTTGGGGAGGTCCTGAGCCTCAAGACCTCATCGGATCAGTTCCTTGACCTCCGGGAGGTCATTGGACCGACCACAGGAAGCTGAGGATCGCCGAGAGGTCCTTGGGACCTCTGGGAGGTCCTGGTGGACTCCTAGGGAGGTCTTGGAGGTCCTCTCGGGTGAGGCCCCTGGCTGGGTCGTCACAAGGTAGAAGGGAGGGGATTCAAAGGAGGCGACGTATTTTACCTCAGCTCATCGGAGATGAAGCACAGGGCGGTGACGATTCTTCAATATCCGCCAGCGTTGGAGGGGAAGGGGCAAAGAGGAGGTGCTGGGGTGGGAGATGGTGATGGTGGTGTGCTCTGGGAGGGTTGTTATAGCTTGCCGAAGGTGGTGGGAGCAGTGGCGAGGCGAGGTGGTGGTGGAGTGTGCCGCATTGAATGATGGGGCAAGGTGGCTTGGTGACGAAGGCAGGAGGTGGTGGGCTGATGGAGGCGAAGAAGTGATGTGGCGGTGGCGTCGCGAGGAGGAAGAAGGAGGCAGGGGAGAGGCGCACGGGCAAAATGCGCCTTCGGGCCGTGAAGACAGGATGGCCGAAAAGGGAAAACGGGAAAGGGGAGGAACTTTCCGAATTGGGACATAAAACAAATGCAAGCCAAGAATTTCAAAACGTTTTGAAATTCCTATTTTTTGGGTTGTTTCAATGTTGTACACATATTTGGTGTACAAATTAAAGTGATACGATTGAAATTATACTTTGGAAACCTTTATTTTAAAAAGAGTCAAATGCGACATAGGCCTAAAATCTTGGACGGGCTACCACTTTGGTACCGGAACTTGAGAAATACAAATTTAGGTCCCTAACAATCTTGCTCACGGACTACATGAGACCCACCAACATCCTACGGCGATTACATATGATAGTAAGTTATTTTGTTTTTTAGCATCACATATGCTTGTTCACCACAATACATGACCGGTATCATCAGGGTCTTCGTCTTCACAGTTCACACTGAAGGCCTGTTTCAATCCTGCGCACTGCTGGCGCCCAACCTCTGGACTCGCTTAACACCTCTTATGTATAGTTACTAGAAACGCAGTTCGTTCGGGTCACAGTATGAGATTCGGGTTCATAATTCACCACTTATTCTTCTAATTTCCATTACGAATACGAATCCCATACTCTAAACCGGTTTGGATTCGACGAATCCAGTTTGCAAATCACGAGGTTTTATAGCGAATCCAGTAACTATGCTGCCACCTCTTAGATACGCTAGGATCCTTGTGGAGAGCTGCGCGTGCCTCTTCCTTCCGCAAGCCGGCCCAGTAGTCAAGCCAATGACATATATGCGGTATAAGAATTGTTGGGTCAGGTAGCATCTTGCCACGAAAAGAAGCATCGTTCCTTGTTTTCCACAAGGACCAAAGAGCTGCTGCTACTCCAATTATCACTGCATAACGAGTATTCCCAGCAAATTGTTTCAACCACACAGTGGTTAGGTTTTGCAAAGAGCAAGGCGTGGTTCTGAAACAAAAGGTGCGTTGAAACATGTAACGTTCCGTTTTCGGACGTAAATAGTATTTACTAATGATGACGACATGACCCTTATAGATACAATTATATTTGCTATGCTTGCTGTTCCAAGTACAAGAGCTCCACCATGTCACTTTTGGTTCAAGACAAGCAAGCAGTTCGAGCTAGACCTGTTTTGGAATCCAGTTTGGCCTTCGGAATCAGCCTGACAGCACCAACTTAAAACAGACGTAACTTTCACATACGGAGTCCGTTGGAGGTCCACGAGTACTTGATGGAAAGCTTATTTCGTCCTTTTTCCAACGGATCCAGCCTCATCTCCAAATTCATTCCAGACTGATCACAATCATCAAAAGAAAGCATCATATCACTTGTTTGGGCCAAACTGGGCTTTGTAATCATACTGAACTTGGCCCATCTGCCGGCGGCCCACCCGGGACGTGGTTACTGTTCACGTGAACAGTATCCACGACCTTTAGACCACCCCACTAGTTCTTTAGTTTTGTGGCTCCTCGTTCCCTATTTAAGGAGGCCACACCCCCTCTAGTTTTCTTTGATTTTGTTTAGTTAAAAGTTAGCCTTGTTGCAACTTCGTGTATTGGGTTGTGTCGACTAGACCAATCATAATACCGCTTTCGAAATCCCAATTTCAATATTTCAATTTTTATTTGCAATTTCAGATTGCTTTATCTTGTTCTTGCGTGCTTTTTCGGTGTATGCAGGAATTGACCTTCGTGGTCAGGTCAACCGGGTATTCGTGCACGGTTGATAACGACTTGTCAATCAGTTCAGCGATTGCGTGGTTTCGAGCCTTGCGTGTTCGTAGCCAGGATCGTCAGAGTTGAGCGACGCCTACCGGACTTATCGTTCTCATCGAAAGATCGGGCCGACAAATCAAACCTTAGGGTTCATCAGGTGGTATCAGAGCTTCAGTTCATCGGTGAGAAAATTTTCTTTCCTACAGTCTATATAGCCAAAAATCAAAAATTAGGTTTAGTTCATCATCCAAGCCAATTTGTGCCTTTGCAATTTGTTCTTTTTAGTTTGCTTTGTTGAATTGTCGTTGCATCGTCGAGTCATTGTGCTGGTTTCCTGTCTAGATTGATCTCGTTTTAGGGTTTCTTGTCGAACGTCGAGTCTGTTTCTTCCGCCATCGCATTAGGGCATCAAGGCGTCATACAAAAAAAAAGAGAAAAAGGAAAAGAGAGCATCTAGCTCAGCAGCAGATTCTTTCTGCCGTGCAGAGTCCGCGTGCTCGCATCGGCCGCGGCACCTCCAGACAGCGACTGCGTCCGTCGCATCGTTCCCTCCAGCGTTCATCAGCGATTCATCACAGGCCAAACAGAGGCAGCAGATCAAACACACACACACAAAAAAAAGAAGAAGATCCAATCTGCTGCAGCGTCTTCCATCGCACAATCCGTCGCCTCTGTGCGTGAAGCGCTAGCCCCGCTCGCGCCACTGCTGAAGCTTGCAACCGTCGTCGGGACAAGCCCGAACCGCCGTTGCTCTTGTGTGAAGGTTTTCCCCGAACCGCCGCCGGGAGCCGCAAGACGCCGACGCCGCCATTGTCGGCCCGCCTCGGTTTCGTCTGCGGCGCCGCGCCATCGCCGCCGCTACCACCTCCAGCGCCCATGATCGCCGCCACCTTGGACTACCGTCGCCGCCGCCGCGATTCGCCCGCGACCGTCGCTGCCGCCGTCAACGCCATCATCGCCGCCTTATCTCGCCGCAGCCTAAAGCACGGCTGCCGCCAGACGGGCTCCTCCGTGCTCCCACGCCGCCGCCGCCGCCGAGATTCCGCCTCGGCCGTCGCCCACCTCCGCCGCCGACGGGCCTTTGCACGTCGCCGCCGTTTCTAGAGGAGCCAAGCCTCACGGGAAGGCAAGTGAGTTTGATTTGGACAGAAGGCAAGTGAGTTTGATTCGGTTTCTGTCCAGTAGCTTCTATATGTTATAAAGAGAGCTTCTGAGTTATAAAAGAAAAGAAAGAAAGAGCCGAAAAAAAAGAAAAGAGAAGAAAAGAAAAGAAAGAAAACAGAGAAGAAAAAAAACAGAGAGAAGGAAGCAAGAGAAAAAAAATTATCAGAGCTGCCTGTTTGTTCAGTTTGGCATTCTGTTATTACTACTAGTCGTTTTTACGAGTTGCTCTAGCTAAGCTTGGTTTAGACTAGGACCAGCACTTGTGACTAGTACTTTGAACTGCTATTCAACTTTGCATACTGAATTGAATAATTGTTATTCCTTTGCTACATACTAGCCTTCCGAGCTCCACTTCCTACTAACTCAGCAGGTGTCGTTCCTCGCAATCGTTGGGCTGATCGCAAGTGAGAGTATCACAAACCAGCCACCGGTTGTACCACTTCCTTGCTGCATTGGTAAGAACTTGTAAGAACTGGGTATAAGCTTGAGTGTGAGCGATTGTTGAGCCTCTAGAACCTAGTAGTTGATAGGGACATATACTTGTGATTTGTTTCCTTATTTTCTCCTAACTATGTCAGGTTCGCGGGATGATTACCAGATAGATCCACGTCTTCTTCGAGCCATTGAATGGGAGTGCAAGAAAGTCCAAGAGGAAAATGCACGCTTGAGATGAGAGCGTCCACCACGGGAGGTCTATGATCGTGATAGTACTTCTAGTAAAACTAAACTCATTGTGCCATCCTTTGCTGGTAAATTTGATTCTGATGCCTATATTGACTGGGAGATAGCTTTAGACAAAGAATTTGAATATTATGAATGGTCTGATAAGCAAAAGATTAGAGCTGCCACTAGTACTTTTGTTGAGGATGCAATACTTTGGTGGAAGTATTTACGTAGACATGGAAGAGTGCCTCAAATTTGGCATGCATTAAAGAAACTTTTGAGAGATGAATTTGTTCCTAAATATCATGCTGATTATTTGTTAGCTAGATTACAACATTTCAAATAAGGTTGTAGAACTATAAGGGAATACTATCATGAATTGAAAACTCGTTTGTTACGTTGTGGCTTAGAGGAACATGCTGAAGCTACAGAGAATAGATTCTTACGTGGACTTAATCAACCAATTCAGGACCTTCTTGTTCACAAAGAATATGGTTCTCTTTCTCATTTGTTTATACTTGCCTGTAAAGTTGAACGTCAGATTGAGGAGAAATTGAGAATGCTTGATGATAGGAAACATGAGAACAAACCAGTGTTTGTGTCTTTTTCTATGACTAACAATTTGCAGGAAGTTGAAAACCATGCCAAAGAGGAGAATGAGTTGATTGCACCACCAACTCCATTGGTCGAGAAGGAAGATGAGGAGATGGATGCACCTACATCATCTGAGGAGAGCCAAAAAGGTAAAGACCATGGTGCTATCATTACTCAAGGTGAGTTTGCTTGTGAAGAAATACAATTGTCCATTGTTCATGCTATTTTAGAGCAAAACTTAGTGGAAAACAATTCTGATGTGCACGTGTTTCAAGTAGAGAATTCAGACTGCATTGATTTGAGTGCACCATGTGATAAAATTATTGATTTACCTGCTGACTTGAGTGCACCATGTGATAAAATAATTGAATTGCCTGCTGTTGTGAGTACTTCATGCGATGAGCTAATAGCATATAATGATCATGTGGAATTGGTTGGGCATAAAGAAGTTTTGACTAGAATTTCTCCTACTAATTCTTTGTGTTACATTTTGTTGGATCTACTAATGAAATTGTCACATGCTATGGAGAAAGTTTCTGAAATCGCATGTTCGAAATCCTTGTCTCGTGCCTACACCCCTGGGTATAAGTTTAATTTGATTGGAGATTATGGTGTAGACAATCAATTTCTTGTATATCGAATATGCATAACTTGTGATCATGTGGATGAATTGAAGCTTGCTGTTTTGGATAACAATTCTTATGTGCTGAATCTTGTTCAATATGAGAGGAAAATAAAATTTAGTGCTCATCCAATGCCTATGTGTTCATCCCTTATTGCACCATCTAGTATTGACAATCTGAATAATGATGTTGAAGTACGAAAGAACTTACAATTCTTTTCACCTTTGCTAGATGAGTTTGCTATTGCTCGATTGAAATCTGATTATATGGATGAATGTTGTTTGATTCCAAAAGTTGTAGATTTGCCCATATGTGCTACCACTGCAAGTTTACAACTTTAGAGATTTGAATTGCATAAATGCTTCACTTACATTTGCAAAACTAGTTGCAATAATTGTTGTGTGAGAAATTTTATTTTGATCATTCTCATCTATGATTACTCTTGGATTAATAATACAATAATCTTTTATGATCACTGCTGTCTTCTAACATTAAGTGTGCAACAACGAAGAACCGTTAAAACAGATGACATATACATATACCATGCATACACCTTGGCTTCTTTGTTACCCTATTTTCAGCTTATCAAAAGCCGAGGACGGCTTTGTTTTCAAGAAAGGAAGGATGATGAGGACATGATCCCTATGGATACAACCATATTTGCTATGCTTGCTGTTCCAAGTACAAGAGCTCCACCATGTCACTTTTGGTTCAAGACAAGCAAGCAGTTCGAGCTGGACCCGTTTTGGAATCCAGTTCGGCCTCTGGAATCAGCCTGACAGCACCAACTTAAAACAGGCGTAACTTTCACATACGGAGTCCGTTGGAGGTCCACGAGTACTTGATGGAAAGCGTATTTTGTCCTCTTTCTAACGGATCTAGCCTCGCCTCCAAATTCCTTCTAGACTGATCGCAATCATCAAAAGAAGGCATCATATCACTTGTTTGGGCCAAACTGGGCTTTGTAATCATACTGAACTTGGCCCATCTGCCGGCGGCCCACCCGGGACGTGGTTACTATTCATGTGAACAGTACCTGCGACCTTTAGTACCACCCCGCTAGTTCTTTAGTTTTGTGGCTCCTCGTTCCCTATTTAAGGAGGCCACACCCCCTCTAGTTTTCTTGGATTTTGTTTAGTTAAAAGTTAGCCTTGTTGCAACTTCGTGTATTGGGTTGTGTCGACTAGACCAACCATAATACCGCTTTCGAAATCCCAATTTCAATATTTCAATCTTTATTTGCAATTTCAGATTGCTTTATCTTGTTCTTGCGTGCTTCTTCGGTGTATGCAGGAATTGACCTTCGTGGTCAGGTCAACCGGGTATTCGTGCACGGTTGATAACGACTTGTCAATCAGTTCAGCGATTGCGTGGTTTCGAGCCTTGCGTGTTCGTAGCCAGGATCGTCAGAGTTGAGCGACGCCTACCGGACTTATCGTTCTCATCAAAAGATTGGGCCAACAAATCAAACCTTAGGGTTCATCAACTAAATTCGGTTTTCAGTTTTCAATTGTATTTCAAATTACCAAGTATTTTCAAAAACCTCCCTTTCTCCTTCTAGCTCGGGTTTGTGTTTCAAATTTCCTTGACCTTTGAAATTCAAATTCTGGTTTGAATTCCTCTCTTTTGAATCCCCGGGCCTTTTTCAAAATTGGCCTCCTTTCTCTTTTGGGCTCAGCCCACTTCTCTTCTCAGGCTGACCCGTTTTCTCTCCCTCTTTTCTTGGCCCACCCGGCCCTCCTTTCCCCGGCCTGCTTTGAACTTTCTCCTGGCTCAAGCCCACCCAGCGCCGATTGTCTTCTTCCCCAGCTTCTTCCTCCGGCCCAAGATCGAAGCGCCTCCTCTCTCTCTGGCGCATCTTGTGCCGCTCCTACCCTCTGCCACCCGCGTGCATCCTTTGCACAGCCACCAACCCCCTCTGGCCGGTACGCCACCTCCTCGCCTCGTCCCCACAGTGGAGCGCACGCCCGTGCCTCCCTCTCTCTACGCGAGCACCGCCTGGCCAAGGCCTGCTAGCTCGAGCCTCTGCACCACTGCCTACGCTCGCACGCCACCTCCAGCTCCCCATTCCAGTGCTTGGCCGCCTTTGCCGTGCCTCACCAACTCCACAGTCAAGACGCCATCGCCGATCGATCGAACCATCCGATCAGCACAAGCTGCGCAGCGCTGCAGCGATACTGCGCCACTTTGCCACGAGCGCCAGACGCCTTGTCGCCTCAAAGCCCAACGGCTCCTCCCAGCCCTCCTTGCTCGGCGCCTATAAGAGGGCCCCGGCCACCTCTTCCTTCCCCCTCCCCCTCCATTGCTTCCTTCTCCACCAAGCACCGCCGCGCTCCCTTCTTTGGCCGCCGCGCCTCGCCGCCATTCGGACGCTCCGGTGAGGCTCCACCTCCGGCGACCATGTCACCATGAGCCCCGCAACGCGAGGATTCCACCCCCTCCTCCCTACTCCTTCCCCGTCACCGAGATGTGCTACCACCGGTGCCTCCTCCCCTCCGCTCCCGACCACTACTGCTGGGCCGCCATGGTCGCTCCCGAGCCGCCTTGCCCCCGCCTCCGGCTTCCCCTTGCCCCCGCGCCGCCTATGCGTGCGCCACCCTCCTCCTTGCGTCGCCGCTTCGCCGGTGCCGCATAAGCCCGTGGAGCCACCGCCGCCTCCTTGCCTCTCTGCCGCTGCGCTAAGCCCTCTCCGCCGCCTATGAGGTCGCCGCCCTCGGGGGAAACCTTTCTTGACCACCCACCGCCGCCTTGCGCCGCTGCTCGCCGCCCGCTCGGCCGCTCCCCTCTGTCTCCCCCTTCCTTTTTCATTGTGAACTAAATGGGGGAGGATGGCCAAAGGCCCATCGGTCATAGGCCTTGGCCCCCTCCTCTCCTTGGCTGCCAAATTGCCACCCCCTTTCCTGTTCCGGTGGACCAGCGCCCCAATGCACGAGAACCTGGTCTATGCACTGTGCAGTACACCCCTTTCTCTCTCTTTCTTTTAATTCCAATTCCAAGTTCGAAAGTCCCGTTCTCCTCCGTTATAGCTCCAAAAATTATGAATTTTTTTTTAAATTTGTTCATTCAAGATCTTGCTAATGGCATGGGTCTTGTTCAATTTGGAGTTCATTCTTTGTTCTTTATTATTTATTTGCTCTCTTTGCTTGTTTATGCCTTTTTCCGGTACGATCGTCCGATTAGGATTCGAAGACGCAGAGGATCTCCAAGTTGATCAAGCACAAGAATATCAAGATCCTCTTACATATATCCAAGGCGAGTCAATACTTTGAACATATTGATCCTACATTTTATGTAAATTATATTCATTTAAATTACCAAAAATTGCATGCTTTAATTCTTTAATCAAATGTATGTTAAAGCTTAAGGTAGTTAAATACCCATTTGATGATTAATTAATTAATATGCCATCCCTTGATAATTGAATCCATTATTCCATGTCACCCTAGTAATCTATATGGTAATACTAGTTATAGGTTGTACTTAAGCGACATGCTAGTCTTGCTTAAGTACTGGGGTATTAAATACCCCAATCATCATCTCTTCAAACATGAAATGATTTTGGGCAGTCATTAGTGGTCCATGACTGAAATGAAGGAGATAATTTGGTTTTACTTCTCAAAACCATAATAACATGCTTTTCCCATCTAGGCGGATGGTAGGATGGATGATGTGATGGTGGGTGCCAATACAGCCCAAGGAATACTGGTATGTTGGTGGGTGCTAATGCAGCCCACGGAATCACTACTACAGAAAAGGTATTCACAGACGGTTCAAAAACATCATCACAGACGGTTTCATGAGCCGTCTGATTTTATGGGTCAGTGATACATGAGGGTATCACAGACGATTTTCAAATCGTCTGTGATGCATACTTTCACAGACGGTTTGTAGCTGAAACCGTCTGTGATGAACCTATCACAGACGATTTCAGCCACAAACCGTTTGTGATAGGAACCTATCACAGACGGTTTGTGGCTAAAACCATATGTGATAAGTATATATCACAGATGGTTTGTGGCTGAAACCGTCTGTGATGACTTTTCTCTACAAAGCCCCAAGCAGTGGCTGCTTGTGCCATTAAAACTGGCATCATATATATTATATATATATATTGTTCATAGTCACTCAGCCACTTTGGAGGGATCGTCCACGCAGCATGAGAATGATGAGACAGTAGCCACGGGCAACCTCATTGAGCCCCTGCAAGTTTAAAAAGTATGGATGCAAGGAGATCGTCAGGACATCCACCTAGATGTTGTCGATAGGTAATTGAACGTCGCTATATTCAGAAAGTGACGTGGACGCGTAGGTATTTTGATTGGGAAGTGGCATCATGTATCAGCAACTAACCATTCTTGAGCATGTAATCGTCTTTGAACCCAACAAGAACACAAAGCAACCACTCTCACATTTCAAAAGAATTATCAACTTGTTACTTGGTGTTCTTGTTGGGTTTAAAGACAATTACATGCTCAAGAATTGTTGGTTGCTGATAGATGATGCCATTTCCCGCCGGAGTACTCACAAGATCCACGCCACTTTCTGAACATAGCGACGTCCAATTACCTATCGACAATATCCAGGTAATTGGATGTCTTGACGCCTCCTTGCATCCATACTTTTTAAACTTGCATGGGCTCAATGAGGTTGCCCATGGTTACCGCCTCATCCTTCTCATGTCATGTGACTAATTTCCTAAAGTGGTCAGACTACGAACAATATATATATATATATATATATATATATATATATATATATATATATATATATATATATATATATATATATGATGCCGCTTTTAATGGCACAAGCATCCATTGCTTAGAGACTTTATAGAGAAGAGATTATGAATGGAATAGTAGGGGACTATTAATATGAACTAATTATCAATTCAATTTTAGCATAAGACTATTAACATCATTACATCACAGAGCAAGGGGACTATTAATATGAACTAATTATCAATTCAATTTCAGCATAAGACTATTAACATCATTACATCACAGAGCAAGGGATTAATATGAACTAATTATTAATTCAATTTCAAAGACATAAGACTATTAACATCATTGAGCGTTCAAACCCGGCCACCACACCAAGAGGGTGATACCTCAATCTGGTATAAACACACGGCGACCGACCCACCGGCACAACCCTCATCTATCTCCTTCACCTTGCATAAATCACACAAACATCGGGACACAACTTAAGGCTCAAGCATAAAAATCAAACTCAACAAAAGACATTAAGCTAACAGATCTAGAGGAGAATAGAGAGAGGATGGGAAAGCAAAGCCTAGTCGGGAACGAGCCAGGAGGCCGAAAGCAGAGAACCAAGCCATGGCGCGAGGCGACACGCTGGGTGGCGGCGTCACCGTGGTTGTGGAGACGACCACGACACTACACAAGACACTACTATCGTATGAGTGTCTTGTGCAGTCTGAGTGGTGTCTAAACCGAACAACTACAAGAACGGGGTCGGGCGGCGGCGTCGAGGTGGGGAGGGGAACAGACGAGAGTAAATGCGCTAGGGAGTGACGAGTTAGGGCGGGCGCAAACCCTAGCGGCGCTTGGGAGTGACGAGAGTTAGGGTGGGCGCAAACCCTAGTGGGCGGGCTCCTACTAATAAAGAGACTTATCACAGACGGTTCTATTATGGAACCATCGGTGATAATTATCACGAGCAGTTCCATAATGGAACCGTCTGTGATATATCTCATATCACGAGCGGTTCCATAATGGAACCGCTCGTGAAATGGTTTTTCTCAAGTATTTTTATCTTGTATATACACTTACATGACATGAAGAAATTACATATTTATATGTCAATTGTCATTTAAATCTTCTTTGAAAATTTGCTTTAACTATATATATATACATACATACATACATATATATACATACATACATATATATACATACATATACATACATACATACATACATACATACATACATACATACCTATATATATATATATATATATATATATATATATATATATATATATATATATATATATATATATATATATATATATATATATATATATATATATATTAAATCTTTGAAAATTTGCTTTAACTATATATACATACATACATACATACATACATACATATATATACATACATATACGTATATATACGTATATATATATATACGTATGTGTATATATATATATATATATATATATATATATATATATATATATATATATATATATATATATATATATATATATATATATATATATATATATATATATATATATATATATATATATATATATATATATATATATATATATATATATATATATATATATATATATATATATATAGAAAAGTACTTTCTACTCCCGGGTGTAGTTACTCCCACTTTTGATATACCACCTAAAAGAACTTGACATACTCCTTTATCACTTTGGGTATACTCATATACTAATTATAAGATACTCCAATGTGAACCACATGAAAAAATTGCAAGAGAGTCTATAGTTTTTAGCATATTTTGTAAATACCTTCATATTCGCACATAAAAAGGAGTATGTCACATAAAAAGGAGTATGTCTAAAAAATTGTACATACCAATTTCGAAAAGTCTGGAATACCACCTATGTGGTCTTATATACTGTATACTACACATACATACTCTCGGTTATGCAAGATACTCCCTACGTTGTGAGATACGGAATAGGAGTAACTACACCGAGAGTAGGAAAAAACTTCCTATATATATATATACACATACCTATATATATATACATATGTATGTATACATATATATACATATGTATATAGTAATAATTCAACATATAATTAATATAGTAACTCCACCTCCAAACTTTTTTTTTCATTTTGAAATTTTCATATATATGGCCAAACAGCGTGGCCAGTCACATACAAAAAGATTAAAAAAAGTAGAAACCTATAAATAAACAAGTTTCTCTAGTGGTGGAGGTAGCTAGCTGCTATCTCCGTCTTCAATACTTCATAGGCGATGGCGTCGGCATCGGACGGTTCCTGATCATCAGCGAACGAAGCTTGAAATGCGTCTACCCACTGACGCGCTCGTTCGAGTGTCTCCCGAAGACCCTCGGATTGTTGAACCAAGAAGAATTGAGCCCATAGGCTCTCTTCCCTTGCTTGAGGGGTCTCGGCCTGGTCAATTTGGTCGCCTGCCGCCTCGATTACGCAGTCCAAGTGACGGCAAGCCTCCTGGAGACGTGCAACGTCGTTTTGGAGGACCACGTCGATGACGCGGTAAACTCGCCGAAAGTGGGAGATCACCCAGAGGACATGACAAAGGAGGATGTCAAGATGGCGGAAGGTGGCCGTCACCTGCTCCGGCAAATTCTCGGCCGACAGAGGAGTGAAGACACTGTTGAAATAGTGTTCTTCCGCAGCACGGTTCAACGTACAGCGAGAGAGGTGCTCGTATAGTGCGGCAAGGTAGGCCATCAATCCCGGCGACAAGGAAGAGGCAACCATGATCTGTTTTTTTTATAAGTATGTGGGGATGATCATCTTCGATGGCAGATGATCCTTTTTATAAAACAAGGAATAAATTCAGAGCGTGAGACGAAGAGACTCATCAGGGAGCCGAAGCGGATGCGACGAAGAGACATATCGGTGACGAAGAAACTCATCAGGCTTCAACCGGGAGCTATAGCGCTATTATCACAGACGGTTATAACAAAAAACCATCTGTGATATGTAGTAATATCACAGACGGTTATTGTTAAGAACCTTCTGTGATGTTTCACATACGTTTCTTTGTTGAAAACCGTTTGTGATATGTAGAATTATCACAAACGGTTTTAGCTATGAACCGTCTGTGATATTACCTCTTCCTGAGCGGTTTTAAGCGCGCCCGATAACGCTGACGGTCTCTAAACCAAAAGCTGCTCAGGATTGCATGTAACCTGAGCGGTTTTGGTCAACCGTCTGTGATGAGGCGTCCAGTATTAGCCTCTTTGTAGTAGTGAATACTAGTATGTGGAATGAGCCAAGATAACCCTAAGGACTTAATCTTGTCATGACCTCCTGTGTAAAACAAGCACAACCACAAGTCTGTAAAATACAACCTGTTTAAATAATTTGTATCCATCAGTACGAGTTGCACCAGGTAGATGTCCCGCGACGCCGTAAGCCTTTGTGGCGAAGGGGGTCGGGGCGCACGACGTAAGTCGTTAAGAGGGCGAAAGAGGGAGGGTCTGGGTAAGGGTTAACATGTCTTCAAGAGCGTAACCCTTATCAGGCGAAACCTTAGCGGGTGTAGCTAATACTGTTAGATGCATTGTAAAGGTCTTGTGGTGATCTCCCCTTGATTCACATGTCTATGGAAGCATGTGTACATATCAGGACGATTATCTCTTGTGGGTAAAGTGTACAATCTCTACAGAGTAATAAACTGTTTAAACAGCTGTGCCTACGGTCAAAGGCGGACATGGGAACTTAACTTGAGTTAGTTCTATTTCAAAAACCTTTGTGGGTGGAATGAAAATGTGGACGACTCACCTTGCCCTGGGATTGGATTTTACTTGAGCCTTCGAGCTCAGCAGTGGTAATAATTAGAGGTAGCTCCAATAAAAAAGATGCATAGTGTAGAGTTTCCGACGGAGGGAACCTCTACTGAAATAAATATTGCGCAATTACTCTCTTTAATAAAATACAATTTTGTTAAAATGCTAAGTGATAGGACGTTGTAATTATGATAATTAAAAATGTTGCTTTAGCAAATAAAAGAACCCGAGCCATCTTTGTTAAGCCTTGCATGTATATAATTGCATTGTGTGTTGGCTCGCGAGCACGGAAGTTGTGCTTATTCTCGCTCTTTCCCCCCAAAACCCTCAGAAGCAGAAAACCCTGAAGATTACGCGTTCTATGAGGATCCAGAAGTTTGAGGCCTAGGAGATGATGAAGCGTAGTTAGTTTTAGTTGTTCTAGTCTCGCCCCAGTCTAGTTGACTCCGTTGGTGCTTGTGTGCATCCAATATTATCTAGGTCCTTGGTTAATATCGAATGCACACGGGTTTCCCCAGTCGCTTGCCTGCGGAGAGATGTGCTCTACCCCTTTTGCTTTCGTTGTCGCTTCTGCTTTTGTAATGTAATCTTTGGCCTTGATCGGCCTTTTTGTAAAACCCGACCCGATGTGGTCTATGTAAACCCTGAAGTGTTAAATTAATGAATGGTATGGTTTTACGCCATGTATGAAATGATTCAGCAATGTGTCTGTGAGTGCTAGCTACTGATCCAGGGAATAGCACAATGTTTTCACAGAGGATTTGGATTCTCAGAATCCGGGTCCGACAAAACATTTTCCTTCATCTTAATTTCCACCATCTATGCTTCAGGTTCCAAATAAACTTATAAGGAAAATGATTCTGCTTATCTTATTGAGAATAAGCCCTTTGAATCTGGTAGCCAAATAAGTTTGTTTGACTAGTCAGACAAAAATGACTGCAGCACATAAGGTTTTCATATGTTCCCGTTGCTGTAATTTTTCACTCATCAGGACTCTTCTCAATCTAATACTCCCCCAACCCTCAGAGAATACTCTTGCTACAGTTATATGAGTGCTAGCAGTTAGAGCATTGAGTCTGGCGAACTCCTCAGCCAAGGGTTTATTGCCAATCCAAAAGTCCTAGAATCCTGTATTTTTTGCACTGACCATTTGCTACTTAAACAAGTGGTATTTCCTAATACCTTGGTCTTCTTGCCAAAGCAAATGGCCCCGAAAAAAGTCCATCCTTTCTAAAACCCATTTGACATGGTCTAAAATGACATCATGTATGTAGGGATGCTACTTAAACAAGAGTTTAATAGTATACTATATACGTCCCCCAATGGAGTTAAGCGTTAGAATTTGGAACGTGTGTGTTGCGCAGTTGTGCCATCTCCCCGCACGAATGGTGGAATGTGTGCATCTCTAGCCTCCAACGGTCTACCAACGTTGTCAGCAGACAACGATTGTACGGAAAACGCCTGTACGTACGACTGTCTAGATCATCCTCCCACGTCACCTCCGCCGTCCTCACAAGCGGAGCAGGCCAGATGATCTCAACCTACATCGAAAAGATTAACAAGATACGTGAGTACACCCAAACTAGTCGGATTGAAATTGAGTATATAAAGGTCACAATTGCACGTACCTAGGAACCCAACGTGGGTCAACCCTCCATGCCCTCATAGGCGTCCACAAGCGCAACGCGCCAAGCTCTGTGGGTGCCTCGCTGGGCTCGGGCTGGACTGTATTGAAGTGGCTACAGTGGCCCACGTCAATTGCCGGGTCCAGTAACTCAAAGGGCCACTACGCAGAAGCTCCTGCGGATGCCATATCTGAATTAATAAGAAATAAATTAGTTAGTGCTTACATTATTAATAATAAGAAACCTAAAAAAAATAAAAAGAAACAACATTAAGCATACTATAAACACAAACAGAAAGTAAGTACTTAAATTGTTCATAATACGAAACATAAACATAAAGTAATAATAAACAATATTATACATAGGTTGCACAGAATTATTGGACGCACGACATAACATCAATACATTAGACAACATAACTAAATAGAACATACATCATCACATAGTTGTAAACTTTCACACGCATGGCATATAACACACTTACTTGTCTACTACTGACACATAGTCTGTACAAGCGTTGTTCAAAAAATCACAATGATAGTAAGCAAAGCATTCATCACAACATATTTCAAAAGGGTAAACCATCCCTATGGCCGCTACCTCCACGTCCGCCATGTCGACCTCCACGGTGCCCGCCTTGAGTGGGGCGGTCGGGTGAGGTCCCCTCGGTGCCGTCCGGACTGGCGGCCTCTCCTTCATGCTATTCATTTCTCGCAGGGAAATACTTAAAGGTATGCCCGGAATCCCTGCAAATAGGCACATTTTCGTACGACGTGCAGCTTCTCATTCGTCCATATCGTTCCTGATACACCGTCTCTGCTGCCAACCAACTGTTCCCTTCAGCCTACCAATGTGGGTGACCCATATCTGCTGCTCCCATATAGGATGACTAGTGAAATGGTCAACCACACTGTCACAAAACAACCCTACACTCCAGGTAAGCATCACCTCTTCCTTGGTGAAATATTGAGAAAGGTATTGGCCAGGATACTACGCTAACATCGAATATGAAACAATCACATGTGAGCATGGCATATGCAGAAGAAGTGGCTTGTTGCAAGTACAAATGCAACTAGCACGGCCAAGCGTGCACTCATGGATGATCCACTCATGGTTCATCCCACGACATCCTTTCTCCCTGCAAAGTTCCTCAAAACAAAGCAACCATGTGTCCATCTTGAATTCCCTGTGCATCTCACCCTTCTTGCTCTTCTCCTCCATGTACTTGGTGATCTTGGTGGATTACAGTACTCTGTCATTTTCTATGGAGAGTGATACGATGTTGCTTCGATCAACAAAGTATTTTGTGGTACCACGCAGAACTGCCTCCACAATACCAACTAAAGGGAGGCACCTCGCGCCATACATGACCCAATTGTACACCTCAGCTAGATTTGTTGTCATGACCCATAGCGAGCACCATTCTTGTCATGTAGCAATGACCACTTTACCTTAGGCTCGTGCTCAATCCAGTTCGAGAAGTATTTCACTTGCCTACCGGTCTTCCTCATGGTCGACTTCTTCGTTGCCTCCCTTCTGTGCGTCCTCGTCCACTCATTTAGAGTTTTCCAGAGTGCATCGAACTTCCTCTATAGGTTTTGGTTGCACAGCCGCTTGAAAAGATTCATCAAGTCCTTGTTGTGAAACTGTTTGTAAAAGTTTGCGCCCATGTTCGTCATGCACCGCCTACTCTGCAAATCCACCCATAGAAGTGGCTAGTGTTCCCTTTGCTGTAGCTGAGTTATTGCACTCAACAGGACGACATGTCAGTCATGTATGACGCATACATTAAGACGGCCATGTACAACAGCAATCTTCATGTTCCTTTGTTAGACCGAAATGACAATTAGGGGGGGGTGTTGAATAGGAGCACTACTTCTTTTTCACCTAGACCAGATTCAATTCAATTCTTACTCCAATAGCCATGGAAACTATAAATATGGAATGTACAAGTATAACGAAAGTTTTGTATTGAATCCAATCAAAACCCCGAGACACAACAACCAAAATCACCAAAAACTCAAAACAGAAAGAGTTGGGCTGTCAAACCTCTGAGGATGGGTGGTCTGACCGATGGCCTGGCGGTCTGACCTCTCATGAGGGGCGATCTAATATCTCACATGAATGAACAGTGAAATCAGCACAAGATCAAAATTACAAATCGACTCAACTTTTGATCCGGTGATCCAAATCCCCCAAAATTTGAACCATAGCTCATCAAGAAGGTCATGAATCTATTCCAATCGATAATCGAGAAGATTAAGGTCAAGATTCTATCAATTTCTTAGATGAGGGCAAAAGGGCTCAAGAACCGAGAAGATTGAAACTTTGATTCGAGACTTGCTCGTGGGTAGATGGTGATCAAGATGATCCTAGATACATTCTCACATGTCACAACAAGCAAGATCACAGAAAGAAATCAAAGGAAAAACCAACTGATCACAAAAATCCCAAAAGTTACCAAAGAGAGAGCAAGAGCAAGAAGAGACTCATCTTGAAGAAATCTTACTTGGATTGATTTGAGATACATATTGGTTTACCTCCACTCTGCCATTGAAGACAAAAGCTTAATACTTGAGCACACAATCAATCCATGTCTCACAAACTCTAGCCTTAATTACTCCAAAATCGCCAAAACACAAATTAGGGTTTTTTTTTCTCTTGGAAGGACTTGAGAACTCCACATCTTGAGATTCTTCTTTTATAGTGGAGGCTAGGCTGAGAGAGAACACCCAAATGGGTGCCCGTTAAGTCTACATACAAATAGGTCTACACTCACGCACGCTTCTCAAGGCGGATGATGAACCGGGGTTCTCGAACCCATTTCTTTGTGATATTTATCTTCACTCGACCTAAACTGTCTCTCCTTGCACCGTCTTGTGTTGCGATTTAGCCAAAGGTCATTAAGGCAGTATTTTGGTGAAGATACCAAAATACGCCTTCTCGATTCTTCTCTGAAGACCAAGTCCAATATTTATGAAGCAATCACATGCTTCGTGATGTGTACGTTGATCAAGGGTTCTCTTCATGTTGGTAAGTCTCTCACATTTGGCTCCCACCAAAAACACATTGGCACTTGCACCGACCCCCGTGCCGCTTTATGCAACCCGTTGCACCGAACTTCCTGTTCGGTCATCCTTATCCATTTTGTGCCTTGCTTGAGCCCACTGACTTCACCCGACATCCTCGATCATTCTAGAGCTCAGCTCTCCAAGCCTAGTCCCGATCATCCTCGCTATTGACTGTCGTTGACCTCCAAGCCTCTTGCACAACAATAGACTAAGAAATCAATCACGGGCACAAGTTCTTCACAACTTGACCCATGTTAGTGAAAACATGCATCATGCAACATATATGCATTGTAACCCCTGAAATTTACCTAACCTACTATCATCGCCGCCTTGCTAGCCAACGAATAGGGAAAAACCAATTAGACCGCCACCTATGGCCTGTTTGACCACCGACACAAACACTTAGCCAGATTTTCTCCCTGAAAATTCTAACCCTCTTTGGAAATTAAAAAAGAATAGACTTTTTGGCTCAAAGCTCCACAAATTATGAGACCAAGTACAGAAGAATCCTCTCTCTTGACTACACCCTCTATTTTTGGCTCGGCCTTAAACTAAAAAAAATACCTTTTTGGCCAGTCAGACCGACGCTCACAGCCAGTCTAACTACTGGCCCTTTGGCCTGTCCCTAGGCCAGTAAAACCGCGAGCAAGGTCGGTCTGACCATTGCCCTGGCCGGTCTGATCGTGAGCAAGCCCTCACCACCATTGCCAAATGTATCATCATCATAAGATCGTGAGCATATCCCTATGATATACACAATCTCCCCCTTGATGAACACATTGGCAATTTCCAAAAAATGCAAGTTTAAGGTTTGTTTTCGAAAATACTCAACGTTTTTGCGCAAAGGCACAACTTGGTCCATATAACATCCCAAAGTTCTATTTCCAAAAAGAAAATTAATAAATTTATTATTTTTGGATTTTCAGAAATTTAAAAGAGTTTTCTTGCTTTTCTTGAATTTCCTAGTTTTTAATGTCAAAAACAAAATTTATTGAGTTTTCTGGGTTTTCTTCGATTTAAAATTAAAAGAAAAATTTAATTAATTTCTTGAATTTTCTGGATTTTTAAAAGGCTTTTCCTATTTTCCGTAAACAAAAATAGTTTATGTGGAAAAAAAACCAAATTTAAGTTCGAATTAATTTTATTAAGTTCAAAATAATTCATGGTATTTCTATGAATTTTCTAGAATGTTTGAACTCTATTTTGGTTTTTTTTTCTAAAAGCATGTGTAATTTCTTGTAATTTCTGAAATTCGAAAAATCCTGAAAAATCCGGAAATCCTTTTCTGGCCGAAACCAATATTCTCTGGTGCATTTCTCTCTCTGCCCCGGCCCACGCCCACTAGCCCGCCAGCCCACCTTCCCTTTCCTTCTTTCTTTCTCTGACTGCCCGGGCCCACGCGTTAGCCTTTCTTCCTCCTCACGCCAAGCTGCCATTGCCGCGCACCCGCGAGCTCTTAAACATGGTCGTTTATTTCTCTTTTCTCATGCATTCAAGTCCATTCACACCCCCACCACCCCATACCTCATTCCGACCATTTTCCTCTCTTTTATTTATGTTAAAACGCATTTGCGCTGCTGCCTGAGCTAGCGTGTAACCGCCGCCCCACGATCTCCTTCCCTGCTCCTCCTCCACCCCTATAAAAGGGAGCACTGAGTGCCCCTTTTCCCCCTCAACCCATCCCCACGAATCTCACCTCTCCTCTCCCTTTCCTCTCACCGTAATCAGAGTTTCCTCACTACTGACCGAAAGCCCCTCCATCGCCGTTTGCATTGCCGATAGTGGAGCTCTACCGCCACCTTCTCCACCAACAGCTTCGCCGCGCCTCGTTCTATGCCGTGCACACGCCTTCACCCCTGGATGGTCACTGGAGCACCTGTGACGCCGTCAAGGCGCACGCGCCACCACCTCTCACCTCGCCACTGACGAGCCCTACATGCCCAACCGCTGCTGTGGTGAGCGCCATGATCCCCATCTCCTCCTCACTCTGATGGTACCCTTGCCACCGGTCGCCACGCTGCCGTTCGTCGGCGACCGTTGGTCCCCGTGTGCCACCGCCATTGTCACTGCCACCTGGTGCCACCTCAACACCCTTTGCTTATGTGGCTGCCCGTGTGTCATGCATACGTGGCATAGCCACTGTGTGATGCTGTAACATCCCAATTTTTCGGGCTTTTTTGAAAATTTTCAAAAATAAAAATAACCATTCGATTTTATTGAATCTCCAAATCTTAATTTGCAATTTTAGAAATTAAAAGAAATTTGGTTCCTACTCCCGCCTCCTCCCTCACCTGCCCTTGACCTTGCGGCCTCCCCGTGTGCCCTTTGCTGCGCCCTAGCACCACCTTCGCCGAGCTGCTCCCTTTCCCCACCCTCTCGGAGTTGACCACCTCTCGGAGTCGACCACCCTCTCAGTGTCGACCACCCTCTCGGTGTCGACCACTTCTCGTAGTCGACCACCCTCTCGGTGTCGACCATTCTTTTGTAGACGACCACCCTCTTAGTTTCGACCATTCTTTTGGTTTTGACCATCCTTTCGGTTTTGAACCACCCTCTAGGTTTGAACTAGCTCTTCGGTCTCGACCAGCCTTTTGGTCTCAACCAGTCCTTTCGGTCTCGACCAGTCTTTTGGTCTCGACCAGTCTTTCAGTCTCGACCAGCCTTTTGGTCTCGGCCAGCCTTTTGGTGTCGACCAATCTTTCGGTCTCGACCAGTCCTTCAGTTTCGACCAGTCTTTTGTTCTCAACCAGCCTTTTGGTCTCGACCAGTCTTTCGGTCTCGACCAGTCTTTCGGTCTCGACCAGTCCTTTGGTATCGACAAGCCTTTTGGTCTCGACCAGTCTTTCGGTCTCGACCAGTCCTTTGGTATCGACAAGCCTTTTGGTCTCGAACAGTCTTTCGGTCTCGACCAATCCTTCGGTCTCGACCAGCCTTTCGGTCTCGACCAGCCTTTCAGTCTTGACTAGTCTTTCGGTCTCGACCAGTCCTATTGTCTCGACCAGCCTTTTGGTCTCGATCAACTTTCGGTCTCAAGCAGTCCTCCGGTCTCGACCAGTCCTTCGGTCTCGATTAGTCTTTTGGTCTCGACCAGCCTCTCGGTCTCGACCAGCCCCTCGTTGTGACCACCCACCCTTTCGGTTGCAACCACCCTCTTGGTTTTGACCAGCCCCGCTTGTCTCCTCCCCACCTACTCCCGTCTTTTCCCCATCACGTCATGGCTATCGCAAAAGTGCTCGTGTATTAAATGCTGTCACCTCCACCATGTCTGTTCCCCCTCTTGTCTCCTCCCCTACCTACCCCCATCCCCTCCCTCACCTGCCGCCCGTGCGCCCAAGCCGTGCCATCGCTAATCCTGTTGCTCCGTCTTGTTGCTCGGTCCTCCTCATTCCTCTACAAATGGAGCACCAGGGAGCCCTTTGCCTCCTCTTGTTTTCTCCTCAACTCTCTCCTACTCTCTCTTGTCCTCCTCACCGCTATTCGAGCTCCAACCTCGCTGGCCAAAGCTAGAGGTTCCTCTACTGCTGCCGTCTACGGGTAGGCTACGATAGCTACAATTCAAAATTTTACCACATAAACCAGGAAGCCAAGCAACAAGATGATCACAGATCGTTACCACCAGACGCGAAGAACAACGGAAGAGGAGTTGGAGTAGCCTAGTCCAACATAGAGCACATCGATGTAGTGGTCGTAGTCGATCGGCCAGCGTCCTCGTGAGTTGATCGTCTCCTCCAACAGCCTCTGCAGTTCCTTATGAAGATCGCGGATCGTCCTCAAGCGCAACAGTAGCTGCAGTAGCACCTCTACGGTATCCACACATCTAAGGAGGGAACAACCGTATGCCGGTGTGCTAGCACTAAGTCGCACGGTAGAGCTTTTAGGAGATGGCGGCTAGGGTTTTTGGTAGAGCAACTCACGTCCACTCATATATTCTCCCAATAGCCTCAAGCATCTCCTTATATAGTGCCCATGACGGATCCTATCCGAACACATTTGACGAATCATATCCGTACTGGTTTGTTCTATCCCATTAAGCGTGTGGCCCGTTAGGTCCATGCGTAATCGGTTGTGACTCAGAAACTCCTTTCCGATCGCGAGTCGTTAGCGGCTCCTAGCAGAACATAACGATGAAGGGATACGGGTAGGCTACGATAGCAACAATTCAAAATTTCTACCACGTAAACCAGGAAGCCAAGCAAGAAGATGATCACAGATCGTTACCACTAGACGCGCAGAGCAGCGGAAGAAGTGTCGGAGCAACCTGGTCCGACGAAGAGCGCGTCGATGTACTGATCGTAGTCGATCGTCCAACGTCCTCGTGAGTTGATCGTCTCCTCCAGCACCTCTGCAGTTCCTTGCGAAGATTGCGGATCGTCCTTAAGCGCAACAACGTAGAAGCGCCTCTATGGTATCCACACGTCCAGGGAAGGAACAACCGTACACCGGTGTGCTAGCACCAAATCGCACAGCAAGGCTCTCAAGAAGATGGCGGCTAGGGTTTTAGTAGGGCAACTCGTGTCAACTCTCATCTCCCAACAGCCTCATGCATCTCCTTATATAGTGCCCCGTGACGGATCCTATCCAAACACGTTTACGAATCGTATTCGTACTGGTTTGTTCCAACCCGTTAAGTGTGTGACCCGTTAGGTTCATGTGTAGTTCGGTTGTGACTCGGAAACCCTTTCCGGCCACGAGTCGTAGCGGTTCCTAGCAAGACATAACGATTCCCGAATACACACAAATTATATGGGACGAACCTTAATGCAATATGATCTACGACTAGGTCCTCATCACTTACGACCAGGTCCTATCTCTATACGGTTCAGCCAGATTCGATCACGACCAACTCGTAACTCCCCACGACTTGGTTTCACCACTCGGATTACGCTCGACCGATCACGACTTGCTTGTATCTCCATACGACAAATCCGAGTCGGTCGAACTAAGCGACCTACTCATGTATTCTCCCTTTGCCTCACGATATCCGGTTGAACCGGTGAGATGTTGTGTCATCCATGTATTTGTTCAATGCTTTCTCGAGCAGTATCGGATAACCTCATGTGGTCGAACTCTTGACCACCAAAGGGCATGGCCATGCACTTTCTTTATCCGACCACTTCGAGGGCCAAGAGATATCTCTCTGTTATATTAGGAGGGCAAATCCCATATCCCACCAGTCACACCCTCTCGCATGTTTCATAGCATACCCGAAAGCTACCTTTATAACCACCCGATTCTGAGCAGCGTTTGGCAACCCCTAAAAGTGCTATTACACATGTAGGAAACCATGCCGATCTCAGTCCGAGGATTATACATCATCATTGCTTGAGACCAACTAACGACACATAGAATCATAACAATCTCAATAGTGTCTCAAGGTGGGTCTTATCCAACACCATGTTCTCTAACACGTGTCCACATTATTGATTCGATATCCCTATATCCATGACCGTGAAACATGGTCATCAATCAATACATGTCTTTGGTCGAGAGTCAATAGTGTTCCACCCGGTGACTTTCGACCGAGTGATATTTTCGTAACGACATCATCATAAGTTAAAAAGAGCTTCACCAACAAGTCACATACTCGTTAATCTTCATGGTGATGATTCATTCAAGGAACAAGATAACATATTATCAAATATTGTGAACATAATGAAATATAATCATCTCTATGATTGCCTCTAGGGCATATTTCCAACAAACGATTCCCGAATACACCCGAATTATATCAGACGAACCTCAATGCAATATGATATACGACCAAGTCCATATCACTAACGACCAGCTCGTATCTCTATACGATCAGTTCACATTTAGTCTCAACCAGTCTGTAACTCCTTACGACCAGGTTTCGACCACTTAGTGATCATGTTCGACTAGCCTACGACTAGCTTGTATCTCCATACGACTAATCCGTATCTGATTGAACTCGAAGACCTTCTCGTGTATTCTCCCTTTGCCTCACGATATCTGGTTGAACTCCAGGTGAGATATTATGTCATCCACGGACTGTTCAATACTTTCTCGATCTAGTGTCGGATAACCTTATGTGGTCGAACTCTTTGACCACTAGTGGCATGGTCATGCACTTTCTTTATCCGATCACTTCGAGGGGCCTAGAGACATCTTTCCTATTATGTTAGGAGGGGCAAATCCCATATCCGACCAGTCACATCCCTCCGCATGTTTCATAACGTACCCGAAAGATACCTTTATAACTAGCTAGTTACGAGTAGCGTTTGGCAACCCCTAAGAGTGTTATTACATATGTAGGGAACCATGCTGATCTCAGGTCTAAGGATTATACATCATCATTGCTTGAGACCAACTAATGACACATAGAATCATAACAATCTCAATATTGTCTCAAGGTGGGTCTATCTAACACCATGTTCTCCAACATGTGCTCACATTATTGATTGGATATCCCTATATCCATGACTGGTGAAACTTGGTCATCAATCAATACTTGTGCTGGTCGTAGAGTAACTAGTGTTCCGACTAGGGATTCATTTAGAACGACATCATATAAGTTAAAGAGTTCCACCAACAAGTCACATACTTGTTAATCTTCATAACCAATGATTCATTCAAGGAACATAATAACATTTATTCAATAACTCATAAACATAGATGTGATACAATCATCTTTATGATTGCCTCTAGGGCATATCACCAACAAAAATTTGTTATGCCATGGCAAGGGTTGTCATTTGGCCAGGTTAAACAAAAATGATTTATGCTTCGGTGAGTGGGCGGTGGTGAAGGTGGGTGCGGAAGCACATTGGGATACGGGAAGTCTCGCCTGAGCAACCACTAAGGACTCAACTTTATGCACCATTGATCTTGGCCATACCATACGACCACATGTCTAGACTGGGATAGACCTGGCATATTAATTAGCCATGTTTTGATTTGGTTCTGTTTTGGTTGTCGAGCGGTGCAAGAGGGGGCCAGAAAGTTGAATCCTTAGCGAGCATGTTCGAGTCAAAACAGAACTTTGTGAATGCCTTGTCACGTGCTCTAGACTAATTACCCAAGGTAGTGAGTAGTGGTATCGACGGATGCCAAACAAACTAGAGAAGTCGTGTCATGTGGGTAAAGTTGTACAATCTCTGCAGAGTGTAAAACTATTCGAATAGCCATGTCCCCGGTTATGTACAATGCTTGGTGATTTCACACGAGGGGTAGATTTTCTCAAAAATGTGGTCATGGATAGTTACAAGTTGTTGGAATGGTTTTGTTGGGAAGCGGCCTGGTTGTGGTCGTTGGTTGGGAAGTGAATAGGGTGTTCACGAGTTGTTTCAAAGAATCTTGATTTCTTATGTACTGATCTTTCAAATTGTTCTTTACAATCTACTTACTGTATTTACTATCAATCTTGCTTTCTGCAAAATATTCATAAAGCTATCCTTGTCAAGCCTTCCATGAATACTATTTGCACACTATTCCCTACGACTTGCTGAGTACTTTATGTACTCACAGCTATACGCCATTTGTTGATCAGTCACCGAAGAAGAACCAGGGAGCACCGAGTTCTATGAAGAGGAGTACTTCGAAGACAATGTGAACTAGGATGCGTTCTCCACTTGATTGCCTGTGAACTAGGATAAGAGTTTTATTCCGTTGCAAGTTTACTCTGGTCGTAGATCTGGTTGTGGACCTGTTCGTAGATCTGGTTGTGACTTTATCCCTGCATGGCAAGCTCTATAAAACCTTGACCATAAGGTCCTTTTGCTGCCAAGTATTATTGTTCTGTCTGCTTCATTAGCTATTTTCATTGTATGGACATGATTTCATCTATGTTGCAACTGTGTGGACTAGCTACTGATTATGGGACTAGTTCAGAATGCACAGAGGGTCCCGGGGTTGCACATCTGGGGTCCTGACAGATGCGCTCGGTCCACCATGGACCAAGGTGCAATTTTGTGGACTCGGTCCATAGACCTGGCCCCACATGTCAGTGGTTCATTTTCTTTTTCTTTTGGAAAATTAATTCAGCCAAAATTCATTTCCCAGTTGCTAACATCATGCTGATGCAATAAATTGATTTTTCTTAAGAAAAATAATTCCACAAATTCCAATTCTATCATTTCATGTGAATTTCAATATTCCGAGAGGCCGATCTCCTTCGTTCAAGCTCCGATACAAGTGATTCAAATTTCTAAACATCTAAATTCAATATGTATCTCCTAGAACCTAAATTATTTAGTTTATGGTTCATTTGAATTTTTTTCTTCTGAATTTGGCTTATTTTCGCGTATAGATTTTGATGCCATTTCAGAACAACAATTAATTGAGCAAGGCAAGTTACATCTTTGATCATGTTTGATCCCATTATTTATAATTATTTAAAATTTGTTTTAAATTATTATTGCATGGTTATTTGTATTCCATTTAATTTAAATTCCTGTTTTAAAATTATAGTTATCCTCATTACCATTGTATAGCCAACTTTGACATTTAGTTAAACATACCTTGACAGCTTAGATGAAAATCTAGTTTATGCAATAGTATGAACTAGAACACTTTGAGAAAAATATATGCCTAGCCATGCTTAGATAAAAAAATATTCAATCTGGGGAATTTCAGCCAAAGATTCAGCTATGGATTTAAATCGAGTCTATGTCATTATTATGCCATAGAAATTTACAAATGATTTGAAAAGCAAAATAAAAATTGGTTTATACTTGGGCGAAATGGATGTTTGGTTGGTGCATGTTAATGCACGAGATAGATTCATTTATATGATAAGACTAGTGTTTTATTGAAAGTTGCCTAAGTTGGTTAAGGACCGGTCTTCAAGCTGCATCATGCAAAGCTCCACCGTACTACCACAAGTCTAGAGTGGGATAGGATAGGCTAAATAATTTTCAACATTCAACTGTGGTTGTGCCATCTGGTTGTGTGGGTGTCAGAATGACCTACTTTTTATTTATTCCCACATGGCGTAAGAGGGGGCTTCCGGCGGATGGTTTAGTCCAAAGGAAGTGAAACCTTAGCGGGCATGACTACTTTGGGATGACGCATTGTAAAGGCCTTGTGATAATCACTTAGTCGCACACCTACGGAAGTGTGTGAAACAGACATTATAAGTTAATTATCTCTTGAGGGTCAAGTTGTACAACCTCTGTAGAGTGTAAAACTATTCGAATAGCCATGTCCACGGTCATGGACATGCTAAGCAAAGCCACTCAAAGTTAGACTTTGGTTTTGATTTCAAAAGATTTTGCCAAATGATCTTGAATAGTTTATCCAATTGTGAAATTGGGCGGTTGGCCATGTGATAGGAGGGTATCCTTCACCAGAAATGTATAGAGGTTATCCTACTACAAAACTTGACAATTTAAATTTAAAAAACTAATTTTAGATATCGTATAACTACTTTGGAACTTAGTAAGTGTATTTAAAATGCCAAATATTGCTTTTACACAAATAACCCTATAAGCCTTCCTTTGATAATATCCATGCATGCATTTACTCTGTTATTGGTGTAACTTGCAGAGTACATTTTTACTCACCCTTGCTTAATAAAATGTTATCTAGAGGAGTAGGACTTCACTACCGGTGTGGATCTCGATGACTAGGCAACTACTGCAGTCAATTGCCTGTGACAAATTAGCTGGGCTTTACTACTTCTACTTCGTCTTTTGCTGCGTTCTTTTTTGTTAGCTTGTAAGCCTTTCTTGTAATAAACCTTGATATTTATTAATAAAGTTGTGCGAATTATAGATGTTACCATATTAGTTTACTATGTACACTAGCTACTATTCTAAGAACTAGTGTAGAATACACAGAGGATTTGGGGGTGCTACTCCTGGGTCCGACAGTCCAAAAGCAAGAGAAAGTAATGGAAATAACCAAGTTGGATTCGGATTAGTAGAAGCAAGTGAGATAAGGCAATAGAGAGCAAGAAAACATCAATTTCCAGAGAAGAGTAAAAAAATATCACTCAAGGTCCTTATGAAAGAACAATTATTCATTTTGACCTTTGATCATTGTGAGGTTTTAAGAATTGCAATGCAAGTTCAGAAATGGCAATAAGAGCACAAGAATGGAAATGATATGCTCCCCTCACTGTGATCACTCATGACGAGGATCTAATAATCCTCATTTTATCTTTTATTTATAATTCTTATTATAAGTAAATATGACGTCATATGGTCCCTGAGTATACCCCTTAATTTTATAAGGGAGGAGTTTACTAGGTGGTCGTAAGTTATTCTCGACCACCCCCATAGTCGTAAGTCATGCTACGACTACCCCATAGTCGTAAGTATTGCTACGATTACCTTATGGTCGAAGTTCTTCTACGACTGTGTCACTTATCTGACCACCTTATGATCAATTAAACCTATGCATAAGTGGGTCCAATTGATTAAGGAATTCAAAGCGATAATATCTGTTGTTACTCTGCTAAGTAATAGCACGTAATGCTTCATTATCTACGATATATAGTCGTCAAAGTGGCGTGGAGGAGTTATCGCCGGTGATTATCGCCAATACGCTACCACACGAGGATGTGATGAGGCGCCACTTCACCTGAAGAAACGGCCACTCCTTCACGTACTATATAAAGGCGGCAATCAAAGAAGGAAGGACAGATCGGATCGGGCTATCAAGAAGACAAGCACTATCATCTGTAATAGTCTTAGTTTTTCTCCTGATTGTTCAATATACACTCAATACCATACACACACAGGAGTAGGGTTGTTATTCTCTCCGGAGAAGGCCTGAACCTGTATAAAAATTCCCGTGTCAATCTCTCTGCGTGATTCCATTCTAGGAGACCCCCTGAATCAAACAATCTTTATGTAAGTTCGGTTCTAAAACACCGACAGTTGGCGCCGACCGTAGGGATCTTCCGGTAATCTCTTATAAACATACTCTCTTTTTCCCAAATCTCATGCACTCATGGCAGGAGAATGGAACGAGGAGAACTGGTTCGACTTGGCAGATTACGCAAACGTCGACATGGATGCCGGTTTCGATTACAAGCCGAGTATTGACTCATCCGATGGTACTGCTGCCTCCGGTGATCTTCCCGCAGATCCAGGAGACAATGCCGCTGATGGAGTTGAGGTGGGATCCATATCCCCCACAACAGTACGTCCAAGAGAGGAATCTACCCTCTCAAAGGACAAGGGTCAACTCGACCAGACTACACCTGTGGACTCACAACACGACGAGAGTTTTTCCTCGAAGTGTCCGAGTCCCCCTAAGGCGGTCCGACTTGGTGAGGCAAGTTCTGGAAGCCACAATTCCAGGGCTTCACTAGCATCTGGTGATCCTATCTCTCCGAATGACTTCAGAGAGAGCGGGGTCAAGCATGCTTTTCCTGCAAATTCGACCATCTCTCCGCAGATCACACCTGCCGACGGAGACGGTTATAACCCAGAGTTCCCCTACCTGGAGGGGATTACTCCAAGTCGCCAGATGGTGTCTCTCGACTACTCCTCAAGCGGGGAGGCCTCGAGCGCAAGTGAGAATCATCAACGGGAGGTCTTCGTCCTTCCCTCGGATCAAGGTCACTCTCCTAGAGACCGAGCTGGGGACGCTCCCCGAAGATCACGCACTGCGCCCCCTCGTGGCAGTGGCAAGGGCACCACCGATGGCGGACACGACCAACACCTTCATGAACGCGAGGGAAATCCTCGACATTCTCGCACTCCATTGAGGTAGTCTCAAGAGTCCGACATGGAAAATCTTGAGGCTATTCGACGGAAGAAGATTGAAGCCCATAAGAATTTGCTTGGGCGCATCCAATATCAATCAGAGGAAGCTCGAGAACTCAGTACGTCAACGACTTGCTCGAGAATCCAACTGAAGAACTCGCCCGAGCGCCAGGGTACGATCTCTTCGTCGAGGAGATCGCACAAAGGCTTCGGTCCACGATGGCAAGACTGGAAGCACCTCGCCGACATCCTTCAGGGAGTCATAGCAATACGACTTCTTCAGCTACCAGTCGATCGAACATATCACCACGGAGGAATCAACGCAACAGTAAGTCGCATCGATCTCCAACTCGGAGAAATGTCTTCGAACGACTGATGATCAACAAATCCCTCGAAGAGGTGATCGCTCACCATTCGATATGGGAATCTGCAGCAGCAGATGAACTACGAGGAGTATTCCCCTCGTAGGATTGAGACCTATCATAGGTCGGGTCAACCTGTTACTGGGTATCGTCGAGTACGACCACCTGATGATATCAACCCTTCTTTCCTGCAAAGGAGGCATCAAGAAGTTATTACTGGATGTCGAGCATTCTCGCTTGATCTCTGAGCTGTTCGCTGGCCACCTCGTTTTCGACCAGTGAACATGGAGAAGTTCGATGGTTCCCAAAATCCCATCGAATTCCTTCAAATCTACACAACAGCTGTCCGAGCGGCAGGAGGAGGAGAACATGTGATGGCAAATTATCTCCCAACTGTGCTCGAAGGGTCTGCTCGATCGTGGTTATTGAACCAACCACTCGAGTCGATCTATTCTTGGTAACACCTCTGCGACCTTCTATTGGCGAATTTCCAAGGCACTTACAATCGCCCTAGGAAGGAGGACGACTTGCACTGGATGAGATAGAACGACAACGAGACCTTGCGCCAATTCATCAAGCGCTTTAGTTAGGTTCGTAATTCAATTCTGGAAGTTTTCGATTCATCTCGTCATCGTGGCTTTGCCAAGGAGTCCGTAGTAGAAGGATAATGTAAGATATTGCTTTAAATCCACCTACCATCGCTGTCGAACTCTTTGAGATGGCTGATCGATATGCTACTACCTCTGAGGCGGTCGAGTGGAACAACACAATAGATCAAGAAGACAATACCTCTCGAGAGCCAAAGCGACATTGGTAAGAAGAAAGATAAGAAAGCAAAAGTCCAAGAACAAGGCGAAGGGTCAAAAACTCCAAGCCGCCGTTCCAAGGAGGTTTTGGTGTGAATGATAAAGAACCACGCACCTCAAGCCGCACTCGACCGAGGCAAAGGTAAGCGCCCGACCGAAAAATGATAAGCCTAGGTGGTGTCCTTTCCATAAAAAGGAAGGACATGACCTTCAAGAATCGCCGTCTTTCAACGGAAGCTTGAAGACTACTACAGCAAGAAGGACCACTTCCCACTCTCGGAAAGTAGGACAGACGAGTGGTCATAAGTCCTCGATGACGAGGAGGAGATGCCATTCGGGATCCGCAACACACCGCCGAGCACATCTACGGGGATCATCGGCATATGAATCAAAGTGACAGCTTAAGGCTGCTGAACGTGAGGTAAACTCCTTTGAGAAGGGTGACTACCCGATTCCTTCGACTCGACCAGGTCGGTATCCGATCGTGGTCGAACCCACCATCAACAATTATCGGGTCAATCGAGTTTTGGTTGATGGTGGTAGCTCGTTAAACATTTTGTTTACGAGTGCCCTGGATGACATGCAAGTACCCAGGACCAAGGTAAGACCGGTACGATACTCTTTCCATGGGATCATACCGGGATCTTCGGCCAAACCAATTGGCCAAGTTTCTCTTCCTTTAACATTTGGTTCACCAAGTAATTTCAGGACAGAGAAAATCTCCTTTGATGTGGTCGATTTCGATACGGCATATAATGCCATACTTGGATGACCAACTTTGGCAAAATTCCTAATGGCTACTCATTATGGATATCAATATATTAAGATGCTAGGTCCCAAAGGAGTAATCACAATTCATTGTGACAAGAAGATGGCGATACCGCGATCGCCGATCCTCGAGATGGTTGGACAAATACCAACTCGAGAAGAAAGTCAGCCTTCGACTAGCAAGTCGAAGCCTAAAGTTGCACCAAAGCCAAACGACAAGGTCAAAGAGGTTCCTCTGGACGCAGGGGAGCCCTCGAAGACTGTTCGCATCGGGGATACTTCCAACCCCAAGTAGGAAGACACCCTCATCGCCTTCCTCCGAGCTAATGCAGATGTCTTCGCGTGGCAAGCATCCGACATGCCTGGAGTCCCCAGGGAGGTGATCGAGCACAGGCTAGCTTTACGTCCTAACAAAGTACCCATAAAACAAAAATTACGGAGATCTGCCCCTGATCGACAAGATGCTATCAAATCAGAATTGGATAAACTACTTAAAGCAGGCTTTATAAGAGAGGTCAACCACCCAGAGTGGTTGGCTAATCCTGTAATGGTTAGAAAGTCAAACGGCAAATAGCGTATATGTGTAGACTTTACTGATCTTAATAAAGCTTGTCCAAAAGACGATTTTCCTTTATGTCGTATCGATCAGTTGGTTGATTCTACTACAGGTTGTGAAATGTTAAGTTTTTTAGATGCATATTCTGGATACCACTAGATCAATATGTGTCTAGACGATGAAGAAAAGACCGTATTTATTACACCATTTGGTATATTTTGCTATGTCAAAATGCCATTTGGTCTAAAAAATGCCGGCGCTTCTTTTCAACGCTTGATGCAAGCAACTTTTTCATCTCAATTAGGCCGAAATCTAGAGGCCTATGTTGATGATCTAGTCGTTAAAAGCATCAAGAGACTTAACCATATTACTAACCTACAATAAACATTCGACAACCTCAGAAAACATCGCTTAAAACTCAATCCTGAGAAGTGTGTGTTCGGAATCTCTTCAGAAAAATTACTTGGATTCCTAGTATCTATACGAGGAATCGAAGAAAATCCCGAAAAGATAAAGGCCATTCTACAAATGCGCCCTCCAACCACAAGGAAAGAAGTCCAAACTCATTGGGTGCATGGCGGCTTTAAGTCGTTTCATCGCACGATCGGGAGAAAAGGGACTACCTTTCTTTAAACTTCTAAGGAAACATGAAGGTTTTGAGGATCGAAGAGGCAAACGCCGCCTTTGAGGATGTCAAGAGGTACCTTCGAGTGCTCCTATCCTGGTCTCTCCGAGGCCGTAAGAAACGCCTTAATTTACCTAGCGCCACGCCACAGCGAAGAAGCGAAGATTAGTCGTAGAACGTGAAAACGCATAACGACCGGTTTACTACGTAAGTGAAGTTTTACACGGCCTAAGGAGCATTACCCTCGGGTCCAAAAGCTTCAGATGCCCTCCTCATGTCTTCGAGGAAATCATGCATTATTTTCAGCGCACAAAATAGCAGTGTCTGCGTCGAGTTTCCCTTGGGAGCGATCCTCCGAATAGGGAAACAATGAACGCATGGCAAAATGGTCGGTCGAACTTGGGGAGTTCGACATCCATTCGTGTCCCGAACGGCCGTTAAATCCCAGATCTTGGCGGACTTTGTCGCCGAATGGACAAATCTGAACATGTTCAGATCCCCAAGACGATTCCCACGCACCGATGGGATCGATGTACTTTGACGGTCGCTTACTTTAAGTGGCTCGGGTGGGGTGGTCCGTATCTCCTACCGAGAGACCTTAAAGTATGCCATACAATTAAACTTTCGGGCCACTAACAACGTGGTAGAATACTAAAGTTTGCTAGTCGGCATACGAAAGCAATGAAGCTCTCGATTCGCCGACTACTCATGAGAGGAGACTCTCAACTAGTCGTGAATCAAGTCGGGAAAGAGTACCGGTTTCTAACCCGACGGTGTCTCGTGATTTATCGAAGTACGTAAGCTAGAAAAGCATTTTTTAGGTTTCGAGGCACAATTCATCCATCGAAGGATAATTTTTCGCATGAGACCGGCTTGCTCGAATAGCTTCTTCCCGATCTCAGAGTACTAAAGGAGTCTTCTTGAACAACTCCGTAAGCCGCCCCTCGGTCGACGAACCGAGACACCTCCTATTGAGATGGCCTCTCTAGAATACGAGGATACGGATGGCGCCCATCTATGAGTATCTTCGTAAGGGTTCTCAGACCAAGATGATCTCGAGGCCGATGGATTATCCCAAAAGCCAAAATGTATACTTTGGTTAAAGGAGTCCTCTATAAACGAGGTACTCAAGGGGTGCTCATGCGATGCATTTCGCAGAGCTTAAGGATTAACACTCCTTCACGACATACACGGTGGCATCTGTGGAACTCATACTTCCTCTGTAACGCTGGTCGGTAAGGCCTTTCGACAAGGTTTCTACCGCCAACACTCAGATGATACTAAAGAGTTGGTTAAAAGTGTGTCCAATGCCGGTTTATAGCAGCAAATACACCAACCACTCGGGCATTACAAACGATACCTCTATCTTGGCCTTTTTGCACTTGGGGTCTCGATATCCTAGGATCGTTCCTCAAAGCTCCAGGAGGTTTTGAGTTCCTTTTGTGGCTATTGATATGTTCACAAAATGGATTGAAGCCGAACTCGGATCGATAACAACTAAGCGGCAAAACGGTTTATGATGAGATGCGTAATTACTCGATTTGGAGTACCGAGTCGAATAATTACAGATAATGGTAAGCAATTTTCGAGCGCAAAATTTCAGGAATTTTACGACGAGTTGGGTACCAAGTTGTGTTATGCTTCTGTGGCCCATCCCCAAAGTAATGGGGCAGTCGAACGTGCAAACGGCCAAATAATGAGAGGAATTAAGACTCGAGTCTTCGACCAGCTCATCAAACGCTCGGGGGCTTGGGTACAAGAGTTACACTCAGATTATGGGCGGTCAGACGACTACGGTTGGGCTACAGGTGAAACACCATTTTTCCGGTCTTCGGAGCTGAAGCCATGCTTCCTCCGGAACTGAAGATACGGTCAACACGAGCCTAAACTTTCAAAGACTCCAACCAGAACAAATTCGAGCAGATGATATTAATCTACTTGAAGAAAGGAGAAACCAGCCTTAATCCATTCAAATAGCCTACCAACAAGCCTGCAAGCAGATACTACGATCGAAGGTCAACCTCGCAGCCTTTGTCAGAGGTGACTTGACATTGAGGCTCGCCAATCCAAGTCTAATCGAACAAACTTTCTCCCAAGTGGGAAGGTCCTCACACGTGGTCGGGTTACTCGGCCAGTATTCAGACGGTTGGCAATGGAAGATGGCCAGTTCTCTTGAATTCTTGAACATCGACCCGATTACACAAGTTTTATGTGTAATTAACTGCTCGCATAATAAAGAATCGAGTTCTCTCTATCTCTATTGTCTTACTTTTTGAGTAGTGCTTTCATAATCTTTCGACTATATTCCAAACACCCAGTTTCCTTTACACTGGTCAAAAGGCAGGTAACATCACCTAGTCGAAGCCTCTCCTCTCTACATGTGGTCCTGCCCACTAGAAGGAGCTTCCTAGTATTGACTCGTTACTCACTTTTGCCGCCAACACAAAGAACTCAGGTTCTATTTAGTCGAAATATTTTTGAAAGCCAGCCTTTCACCTTAGTTTATTTCTTGCTTATTTTGAAAAATATTCTAAGCAGAGTGCACTTTTTATATTTATTCAAGCGCCTTTGGTGTATTCGATTCGTCTCAACTAAGTCGGAGGAAGAAACACATCTAGTCGAAGTCTCTCCTTCGCACGTGGTCCCGCCCACTAGAAGGAACTTCCTAGCATCGCTCATTTCCTACTCTTGCTACCAGATGACTTATCGAGTCCTCCAAAGAAGGGCGAACGAATTTTTTTGAAGTCCTCTGGATGTTTGTTTAACTCAAGTTGCTGTTCTCGATTTAATTAATCTAGTCGGAGATGGTAACATCACCTAGTCGAAGACTTTCCTCTCTGCACGTGGTGCTACCCACTAGAAGGAACTTCCTAGTGTCGATTCGTTCCCACTTTTTCGACCAGTGCATGACAGTCGTGACCAAAAACTACAAGTTAACCAAACCTCTCTTTTTTCAGAAACCCTTTTTGACATTATTTACTTAGTTTGTCTAAACAAACTAAGCAAATAGTCGGGGGCTAGGATAAAGTTATTAATTTGACTTCAATTCTTAGTCTTTTATTCGTTAATTATCTTTTGAGTTACTAACTACTCGACAAGATGATTTGCAGGAAAAAAGATGGATTATATAATACATCGACAAAAGCTTGTTTTTTCACAGGTTTATTACAAACTACTCTAAAGAGGGAGAGCCCAGTCGCATCTCCTCTGAAACCTTCCGGCCAACTGATTGCATTTCTTCTATCAGACGACTTGCTTTTGCCTCAGGGCAGTCGAAGTCGCCTTCGATTGGTTGCACATTAAGGCTGGGGTCATGAGCTTTAAGTTTTGCCAATGCATAGCTTACTGCAGATTCGACCGCCTCCTTTATCAACTCAGTTTGGTTGGCCTTCAGAGTGGTCACTAGTTCTTGCAAAGTCCCGACTTGTTCCTCAATGGTACTTATGTGAGCAGCTATCGTATCATCTTGAGGAGCTTTTCCCTCAGTACGTAGCTCACCAATTACATTGTTCAGGAGCGTGATACTGCCTTGAAGATTAATCTTCATCGCCTCCATCTCCTATTGGGTACGAGTCGAAGCCTCGCGGAGTTGTTTGTTTTTGACCGCTTGCTCTGAAAAGAATAAGACTGGTCAAGCAAAAATAAAACTCCTAGAGGAAAAGAAAACAAAAATAATCACTGGTAAAAGATTTCCTTACCTGCTAGTCGAGAATCCAACTTCTTGATTTCTTCATCATGGGAAGCAACGGTCTCAGCATGCCTCTTCTCCCATGATATGATGTCCTCTGCATTTTTCTTAGCAATGCAGACGGTCTCGTGATAGATCAAGGTTTTATCCCTGACTTCAGTTTCGAGCCTTCCCAGTTCATGGTCCATTTCTAGAAAAGAAATGGGAGTAAGAAAAGGGAAAGAACTCGTAAAGGACTGCAGGTAAAGAATTGCTTACCTGATATTCGGGATCTTAACCTCGTAACTTCTTGATCTTTATCTTTGGAGATATGAGAAATCTCGCGAATGACCAAAGTTTTATCTTGACTTCATTCTAGAGCTTTCATATCATCTTCTTTTTCTAAAAAAGAAGCAACAACAGGTAAAAATCAACAACATAAGCAGTCTTAAGTTCAGCACTTACTGTTTATCTTTTCCTGTGCTTTTTCAGTTGCAGAGTTAGCTTCTTTAAGCTTCCTCAAGTGGAATTCTACTTTTTCCCATAGCTTTTCGACTCCTCTTTTTATAATCAGCTTAGTCGGCCAGTGGTCTTTTTCGTCGCTATTTAACTCAGAAGGTTAAAAGTGGACATGAACATTGTTAAATTGGTCGAAGTTCTTCTACGACTATGTATCTAGTCGTAAGTTCTCCTACGACAAAGCTTCGGTAAATAAACCTTTTATGACTAGTACCTAGTCGTGAGTTTTTCCACGACAAACCCCGTAAGCACTATATAAGTAGTCAAGTCGAAAACAACTACAAAAAATAGTGACTTACCACTCTCTCGCTTGTTTGCAGAGTTCTCTTTTTCTCGTCAGAATTTAGAAGTTGTCGGTGATATTCACCAACAACGGCAATTTATTCTAGAGCTTTCGCAAAAAGAAAGACAATAAGAAATAAGGAAGACCACATGTATAAGTATCGAGTAAACCACTCGATTCTTTAGCTTGTCCACTCTCTCGACCTGATCCCACCAAACCTTCTCAAGATGCGCATTGTCAAAAGTGTCCCTCTATTGGGAATGTCTTTGGGATGAGGGACTCGATGGCGAGATCTAAGCGAAGACCCCACTATGGAAGCAGGCCAAAGAAATCGTAATGGTTGAAGTATTCTCATCTTTTGATTCTGAAATTGCGCTTTCTTTGGATACCGTGAAGGAGGCTCGCAACGATTTCTTTCCCGCACGGTGGTCGTACATCACCACCTTGGGCAGAGGCTTCGCGACGATCTCTGCTGGTTCCACGACCATTTCAAGAGTCGAGTCGCAACCTCGGTGGTCATGGCGGCTACCTCCTGGTTGTAGCCACTACCCGGTGGTTGTAGCCGCCACCTCGATGGTCAGGTGGTTACGACTTCAGCGGTTGTGATAACCGCTTCAGGAGCCACGACTTCTTCCACAACCCGGGCTGTGGACGATCCTTCGACCACTTCCACTGTCATCTCTCCAATCGTTGGAGAGGCGGCAATGGGCTTCTCGATAGAAGCCTCTTCGGGGGCTGAAGGAGTCGAGCTAAAACCAACAAAAGGAAAGCAAGTTAAATTGTGAAAAGCAAAAGGTAAATGTTGTTCTTACACTTCAGCTCATTTCACATACCTCTGCATCCTGGACCTGATCAGGAACTTAGGAGTTATCTTCCCAACGGAAGATTTCTTCGACTTGTTTTCTACGACCACGTCTAGTCGTAGTTCAAGTTGGAGAATAGGGTCGGCCACGACCACGTCTGGTCGTGGATCTTGAACAGGGACCATCTCTCGTCGTCTCGACTTTCGAGGGCCGAGATCGGCCTCGACCACTCCAAGAGCAGCGCTACCTCAACGGTAAGCTCTACCGATCAGCGTTGTCCTTCACAAAAGACATAAACTCTTCCAGTTCTCCTTTTCTAGTTGCTTGACAAAACTAGGAGTGGCAGAAACTGTGAAAGTTTTCTTGTCATAATAAAAAGGTACCTTGGCCTTATGGGCTTTACACCTAAGAGGTTCTTCGACCTCCTCGGCCTCCTCAGCTACAGCTGCTCCAGACTCGGCTTCAGCTGTGGCCGTGTCCTTGGCCTTGTGGGCCTTGCACCTAAGAGGCTCTTCATCCTCCTCGACTTCAGTTGTTTCGACCTCGGCTTCCGCTACGACCGTGCGTGCCGCAGACCTTGCCGAGAACCTGGTCGAAATGAGGGGACTTGAGCTTGATCCTCCCTTGTCGACGACTCTTGTAAGTCGATGCTTTTTAGTTGGAGGAGCTAAGCCCTTGTCCTTTGTCATCCCTGCGCCGATGGTTATCAGTTCGACCTCTTCGTCGTCCTGACGGTTTTCCATACCTACTTTCTATAAAGAAAAACAGAAAAAGAAGAATTAATGACCAGTCGTAAGTTTTTCTACGACCAGTATCAAGTCGTAAGCTCTTCTACGACATCTCCCTGATTGTAAGATTTTCTACAATCACTACCTAGTCGTAAGTTTTTTCTACGACTACGAGGTCCTGAGGATAAAATCAACTTTTGATTACCTTCAGGCGGACAACCTTTTCCTCTGCGGATAAAACCGCAAGGATTTGAGGAGCAGCCATTCCGAGTGGCGGAGGTTTATCACAAACGAGTTTGACTCGAGCGTCAATCTCTGCCTGTGAAAGATCTAGGTAAACAAATAAAGATATTCATTAGACAATTTTTGAAGAAGACCAAACTGAGAGTTAAGTCGAAAAACTACTTACCCTCCTCGTAGTCACTGGTCGGGTCTTTTGGCCCCGTGTACCTCCACATAGGAGGTACTCGTTTCTTCAAAGGGCTAATTCGACGTGTGATGAAATCCTTCACCACATGCCATCCGGTTAATCCTCCGCTTTCAAATCCTTGATGGCTTGAATGTATGGGGCAATTTACCGATATCCCGGGAGTCGAATCCCACGAAGGCTTTTTTCACACCTTCCTCGAAAGTAAGGTTGTCTTCTGAGGTGATTTTTCAGTAAAACCACCTCTTTCTCCATCCTCGCCACGAAGACCGAGTAAACATCTGAATATACTCCTTTGACTTCCCGTCATGGAGCTTGAGCATCGCAACTTCCAAAGAATCCCAGCTTTGTCGAGCCATTCCATAGAAGTATTGAAAGAGCTTAAGGTCCACTGAATTCCTAGGTATGCCTCACACAAATACACGAATACACTTAGCATTGTGATGGAATTGGGACCAAGATTCACCAATTCCACCCCAAAGCACTCGAGTATAAGTGTGAGAAAGGGGTGAGAAGGCAATCGAAGGCCACACTCACAATACGCCTGGAAGACGGGGATTTGCTCATCCTCCCCCGACGGCCATTGCTGCTTATACGCCACAAACCACTTCACGAGGACCTTCTCTGGAATCTTCCGGCCACAACTGTGGCTTGAATCTTCACCGCATCCATCTCCGACTCGGCCCACTCGGAGACTCTCCCGGCCATTTCTCTCAGAAGGGGGAGATTTTCGATTGAGTGGGTGGCGGAGAAGACAAGAACTTGATGAACAGCGCGAGCGATTTGGGGAAAAGTATAAATCTAAGTCTTACCCCCGATAAGTATTTATAACCATGTACCCTGGGTTGAAGGCGTGGCATTCCAAAGGTTGCCACCGTTTCGGGAACCGCTCCAACGGACATGCTAACAGGTGTCGTTTGAAATTCCCTAGCATGTCCGTTCGAGAAAATCATGTTTGCTTTTACACCTCAAGCGAAATTACTTCCTTGGTTAGATCCTTTTTGACCAAAGGAAATGTTAATCGGAAAGGTTTTTCTTCCGATCACCATACTACGACCACCTCGTAATCGTAGGAGTATTCTACGACTATTTGATAGCTGTAAGCAACCTTCTTGACCAAGCATATTTCTGGTCAAAGTAGCACACAAATGTCGAAGAGTTTTTCCTTCGACTATCTTTCTACGACCCTCTCGTGGTCGTAAGACCATCTATAACTCCTTTACCAAGTAAGTTGCTTTCACTTGAAGCTGGGGGGCTAGATGACGAGGATCTAATAATCCTCATTTTATCTTTTATTTATAATTCTTATTATAAGTAAATATGACGTCATATGGTCCCTGAGTATACCCCTTAATTTTATAAGGGAGGAGCCTACTAGGTGGTCGTAAGTTATTCTACGACCACCCCCATAGTGGTAAGTCATGCTACGACTACCCCATAGTTGTAAGTATTGCTACGACTACCTTATGGTCGTAAGTTCTTCTATGACCGGTCACTTACGACCACCTTATGATCAATTAAACCTCTGCATAAGTGGGTCCAATTGATTAAGGAATTCAAAATCAATAATATTGTTACTCGTGAAGTAATAGCACGTAATGCTTCATTATCTCTGATATATAGTTGTCAGGCGGCGTGGAGGAGTTAATACGCCGGTGATTACTGCCAATACGCGCCCGTTACAGGATGTGATGAGGCGCCACTTCACCTGAAGAAACGGCCACTCCTTCATGTACTATATAAAGGCGGCAATCAGAGAAGGAAGGACAGATTGGATCGGGCACTATCATCTGTAATAGTCTTAGTTTTTCTCCTGATTGTTCAATATACACTCAATACCATACACACACAGGAGTAGGGTTGTTATTCTCTCCGGAGAAGGCCTGAACCTGTATAAAAATTCTCGTGTCAATCTCTCTGCGTGATTCCATTCTAGGAGACCCCCTGAATCAAACAATCTTTACGTAAGTTCGGTTCTAAAACACCGACAACTCATTTTTCAAAATTTTCATTTACTCCCTTTTTCTCCAAATGGCTCCCCATTTTTAACATTTTTGTTATAACTTCCTCCCATTTGACAGTGGAGTCATCAAGAAATCACGCATTCCTCTCATCTAGAGATAAAATGCAATGGAGTGGTTTTATTTTTAGATTTTTCAATTTTTGAGTATTATAAGCTTTGGAGATTACCCAAAAGAACAAGCTAGCATTTCTACTATTACTTAGGACACATCAAACATGAAAGTGCTATCAAGATCATGTTAAGACATATATATCAAAGCTAAGTTAGAAAGCTCAAGATAAAGCGATGAATTTTTCACAAGTTAAGCAAAGTGTAAAAAATTACCAAGTTCATCAAAAGGGATCCTAGAGTGATAATGGCCATGTCAGAATGTCAATGTAAGATCAAGAAGCTAACAAAGACTATTCTAGATATCTAAAGTCCCAAAGTGAATCATTTTGCTCAAAGTACCTCAAACACCCAATTTTTACAACAATTTTCATTTGCAATGAATAACACATGTTGAAGTTGATTAAATGTCTATCTTAGTGAAGAAGATCCTGGACTAGGAGCCATCCACAACCTCTTCGTAAGCTTTAATAGGGGCGACAAATCTTGAGGTTCATGTCAAGTTTAACAAGCAATCCCTATGAGATCGTCTAGATCATCAAACTATCTCCAAGTTCATGTCTTTGACATGTAGTCTTGTGAGAATAGTTTGGCATAATTTATCCACATGGGAACCATAAAACTTAATTTTTCATTTTGCACAAGTGCAATTTTTAGATTCACAAAAAAATTAAAGGCTCAATTGATGTTCAATCTTGATTTAAGAGCTAACAAAGCAATTTTGATATGACAAGTATCACAAAAGGATCACTAATGGTGCAACTGATTAAAAGATCCACAAATTACAATTTCTAGTTTAAGTTGTCTTAAAGTTCTAGCTCATCAAGCAAAGACTATGCTACATATGTGAAGGAATGATAATTCTTGCAAGTCAATGAACTATATACGACATTGAGCAAGAATTGAAATACTAAAACTCAAGAGGCTAATAAGCAAAGCTTCATCAATTTAAAAGACAAGTGGTAAAGCTTATATTACAATGCATCTTTTTGTGATTTTCAAATGAATGCAATATGACACAATGAGATGCAAGAAAAGCTAAAAAGCCTAAAAGATAAAAGAAGATCATAAAGTTTAGAAGAAGATCAAGGAAAGATTAGATGAACAAGGAAAGCTCATAAAAGAACCAACTCCCCCTCAAACCAACCCAAAGGTGTAAATTGCCCCTAACTCACTCCTCAAGGTGGCAAAACTAGTTGGGCATAAAGGCATGGTGAGAATGTCAGCTAACTGATCCTCGAACTCCACAAACTTTAGCACAATATCACCTTTCTATACATGGTCTCTAAGTAAGTGATATCGAATATCTATGTGCTTGGTCCTCGAGTGCTGCACCAGGTTCTTGGCTATGTTCATGGCGCTAGTGTTATCACAAAGGAGTGGAACACTGTCAAAGGATAACCTGTAGTCCCTAAGGGTGGACACCATGCACAGAATCTTACTACGGTAGCTAGCGGCAGCTACGTACTTAGCCTCAGTTGTGGACTGTGCAACAGAGGACTGCTTCCTAGAGGACTAAGAGACAAGAGAAGTGCCTAAAGAAGTGATAAGTGTCTGAGGTGCTCTTCCTATCTATAGCCTACAACTCGCAATATCCAAATTTGGAAACCCTCGAATAGACAAGGAAGATGGGTAGGAATACCAAAAGCCATACTGGAGGGTAGACTGGAGGTACATAAAGATGCACTTGACGGCTTGGCGATGAGAAGTCCTTGGAGATGCCTAAAACCTTGCACAACGGCAGATTGCGAAGTGGATGCCCAGTTTTGAGGCCCTTAGGTAGAGGAGGGAGCCAATCATGCTATGGGTACTCATGTTGATCCATGGCTTCTCCTTCCTCGCCTGGATCTAAAGCAGTCGAAATCGCTGGAAGTGGCGATCAGCTTGCAGTCACCCATCTTGAAGTGCTTGAGTAGATCCTTTGTGTACTTCGTATGATGGATGAATATCCCTTCATTGCATTGCTTGATTTGAAGCCCTAGAAAGTAGTTGAGCTCTCCTATCATACTCATATCAAATTCTCTGGATATGGTCTCAGAAAAACTGGAGCGAGTGACTCGCTCATGAAGATGACCAATCATTTGATCCGGAGGATGACGCCTCTAAATGTGAAGTGGAGCACCTAGGGGAGATAGAACTTCTTCGACCTCCGCAGGTATTGCTGATGATGAAGATGCAGTAGGAGCCTCAACTGAAGTTGAAGTTGGGGAAGTAGGTTCTTCAGCTAGAGCAGTAGCAGCAGCAGGCGGGAGACAATCACTCGCTCCGTCTTCATCTTCCTCCACAAAGATGCTCTCGTTGCCTGTGTGTCACCTGAAATGTCTGATCTAGCTTCAGGGCTAGCCTCATCGAATGTGACATTGCATGTCTCTATAATCACGTTTGTCTCTAGATTAAGAACCCGAAAGCCCCTCGAATGTGCAGGATAACCCATAAATAAACCATCAAAATTCTTAGACTCAAAATTATCCAGATTTCCTGTCTTGAGAATGAAACACTTGGCTCCAAACACCCGAAAATGAGAAACTAAGGGCTTTTTCCCAAACCGAAGCTCACATGATGTCTTGTCCAAAGATGGTCTCAAGAAGACACGGTTGGCAATATGACAAGATGTAGTAATAGCTTCAGCCCAGAACATTCTCGGAGTGCTATACTCATCTAGCATCATCCTGGCCATCTCGACCAAGGTCCTGTTCTTCCTTTCCACTACGCCATTTTGTTGAGGGACATGCAGAGAGGAGAACTAATGCTCAGCACCATGCTTAGCACAAAAAGTGGCAAATGCAGTATTCTTGAACTCCGTACCATTGTCACTGTGGATCGCTCTCAAGGCACCGGGGAGTTCAGAAGTTAAGCGAAAAACAAGGACATGGAAATGATTAAAAGCTTCATCCTTCAAAGCAAGAAAGAACACCCAAGAGTATCTCGAGATATCATTGACTGACAAGAATGTACCATTTGCCACCGGCTGACCGAACCCTAGCAGGACCAGCAGTATCCACGTGTAACAACTATCTCGGTCCATCAGTCATGACCATAGTCAATGACGGGTGTGAGGCGGCAACTTGCTTGCCATGCCTATAGGACGCACATGCAACATCTTTGACGACTTTGAGTTTGGACAAACCTTTCATGAGATCAAGGCTGCTAACTTACGTCGAATGATCAAAACCAATGTTCCCCAACCGTCGGTGCCAAAGCCAGAAATTAGAAGAAGATGCAATCAAATACTTAAGAGGCCCAACAAGAGATTCAAAAAAGTCATCTCCAAAGATCCTACCAACTCAAGAAATCCTAAAGACAAGCTCACCATCTGAATCAAGCACACGACATAGCCATCGTCAAGAAGCTGTGAGACAGAGAGCAAGTTGTACCTTGGCTTGTCCACAATAGCGACGTCCTTCTGAATGAACTTGTCGTTCACCCTAATCAATCCTGTTCCTTTGATTCGTCCTTGTGTATCATCTCTAAAGGTGATGAAGTCATCACTCGTCGCCCGTGTGAAAGAGGTGAACCATCTTGAGTCTCTGACCAGGCAGCGTGAACACTCAGAGTCGATGAGCCACGTGTTCCTCACGTTTCCGTAGTGATCCTGGAAGTCAAGGCATAGAAGATCGACGCGTGTCAATACCGAGGTTAGTTGAACAAGACTTGGGAACCCAATATGGAGACACATGTCTACCAGAAGTTTGTAAAGAAGAATTACTAGCTTTGGTCCTACTTGAAGTCCTATCATGAGCAACAGTCACAAGAACATGAGATGCATCCTGTCTAGGAACATAATGATGAGGAACATGTGAAGTAAATCCTAGTCTAGGTCTCTTCTTCTCTGCACAACTATTTCTCACGAAGGCTCTTGGTTGATGAGATGAAAGTCTAGCAAGATTTTTCTTAGTATTTTTCAACCTACACCAACAGAACTCAAGCAAATGCCCATCCTTCTTGCAATAGGTGCAATGGTACTTGATAATACTAGGAGATGCACCTTTTGATTCAGAAGATGGTAGGACAAAACCTACAGATTTGAAGAGAATTTTTGCAGATTGAGTTTTGAACTCAACTAAGCTATCTTCTAAGACTTAAATGACATTTGGCTTGGACTAGTTAGTGGCAAAGTTGTATCCTAACCCTGGCTTCCTATAAGGAGTTTTTGACTTGTCAAGAATCATGTTCAATTGTTTCTTACCCTTTGAATTTTTTTCTAATGTGTCCTTGAGATAAGCATTTCCTTTTTCAAGTTTAGGACATGATTAACAAGTTTTAGCCTTAATAGCTCTAGCATGCTTCTCCTTATGAATATCAACTTGAAGCTTGAGGGCTTCACAACTAGTGCAAGATGCAGTATCAATTTTACCCTTAAGCTTATCATATTTGACTCTAAATAGTTCTAGCATGTCATTCATTTCTCGCTCTTGTTCTAGACAGAAAGAACAAGCCCTAGAGTCACTCTTCTCAGAAGCCACTAACTTGCTAGATTCTAAGCATTTTTCACATGGAGTTGATTTGAAATCAATTAGCTCAGTCCTAGCATTTTTCTAGTTGGTGCAAGGCAATGTCATGAGCATTTTGCAACTTAGCAATTTCAGAATGTAAAGCATGGCAAGAAGCACATTCATCAATCTCAAGGTCCTTAGCATTTACAAGATCTAGAGTAAGACTTTCAACTTGAAACTCTAAATCCTTAGCTCTAGCCATGATCAACTCTAACACCTTATCCTGACTAAGAATCTGCTCATACATGCGTTCACAACACATACAAAGGACTTCGTAGGAAGGAGGTACCTCATAGGTGTCATCATCGTCGTGGATGGAGTCGGCCATGAAGCACATGCTAGTAAAGTCCTTGGCTTTGCCCTTGACCCTTGCCCTTGTCCTTCTTTCGAGGGATCTCCTCCTCCTTGTCCTTCTCACTACTAGAGTCCACATTGCTCAAGGAGTTATCTCCAAAAGCAGTACGGACCTAATGAGCGACCTTCACAAGCTTGGCGGTACCGAAATTTGCCTTGCTCCCTTGAGGCTTACTCCAAGTAGGCTTCTCCTCCTTGTGGTTGCCCTTTCCCTTGAGTTTGGGGTAGTTTGCCCGAATGTGGTAAAGCTCACCATATTCATGGCAAGTCACCGAACCTCCTCTCTTCTTGTTTCTCACATTGTTGTAGGCCCGTGTAAACTTTTTGTCTAGGAGGGCTTGCTCATGCTCAGGGATGGACTCAAGTTCCTCCTCATTGATTGCAGAAAGATATGCAAGAGAGAAACCCGAAGAGCCGGAAGAGCCATAAAGAGATCTCTTGAGAGGGTCGGCTATCAAGGCCATGTTCTCCTTCTTAGGATGACCAGCCCTCTTGATCTCATGAGTCTTGATCTTGCTATAGAGCAGCTCCAAGGTGAGATCAGAAAGATTGACATTCTCCTCAACGGCAGCAGTCTTCATCTCCCACTTCTTGGTGTTGATTGCAGCCAACAAGTGGGTAGTGTTCTCGAATTGAGAATACTCGATGTCGACTGATCTCAACTAATTGAGCACCTTGTTGAAGCGAGTAAATACATCATCGATGCTCTCTTCATGTAACATCCCAATTTTTGCCTTTTGTAAAATTTTAATTTTAAATTAATTAATTCAGAGATTTGGATTTTAATTGGAGTTTTTGCTCAATCAAATCCAAATTCCAATTCTCAATTCAACTTCGAACCTATTTCCTTCGTCAATTGCATTCCAAATTCAAAATTCAAAGCCAATTCTCAATGCAAACTTCAAATCAAAATTTCTTCTTCAAATCAATTCAAATCCAAACTTCAGTCAAAATTCAAATTCAAATTTGGACTAGAATCCCCCTCTCGCAATTTGTTTTTGGGTTGAATCCCATTTCCTCTCTCTTTATCTCTTGAGCCAAACCCATTTTCCTCAGCCCACTAGGCCCATTCGCTGTCCTCTATCTCTACCTCCCTTTTGCTTTGCTTCACGCCAGGCTGTGCCCCAGCCCGAGCCACGCCCTTGCCTGTGCCGCCTGTGTGTGTTTCACTTGCGTCGGCTGTGTCACCACGCCACCGCCATCCAATGCGTTGTCAATTCCAGCCGTTTCCAAAACCAGGTAGTAACATCCCCGTTGATCACGCTCGCAGCTGCGTCGATTCAAACTTCGTTAGAGCCTATAAAATGAAACCTCGGCACCTATTCCACCCCTTTCACATCTCCTCTAAACCCCATAGCCACCGGAGCTCCGTCGCCGTCGAATTCGCCGTCTTCCCGGGCGGTGGGCACCAACTCGTTTCGTGTTCCTGTCGCTCCGGTGAGAATCTTAGGTCCTAACCACATCACATCATGTTCTCGAGCTCCATGATCATTTCCCCTCAATAAATTTCACTTTTGGTTGTAGTTCATCACCAGATTTCGTCGTTTTGTTCCTCTAGGCCGAAATCTCCTCTATCGCTCGATCTCCTTCTCCAGTTAGTTTTTCACCGATTGGACCACGTCATGACTGTTCCCTACCTTATTTTACCCATCCTCACCTCGGTTTTGCTGATTCGTCGTTGTGGAGAGCTACCACCGTTGTCGTCACAGTTGCCCCGCCGCCTTGGCCATCCTCCGGCCGCCCTGACTCACCTGATGCCTTCACTATGTCGCCGCCTAGCTCGTGCACATGTCGCCTTCCACGCCGTGCCGCCTGTGCCAATGGACACCCGTGCGGCCAAGCTGCCGCCACCGGGCCTGTGCCCCTCTAGCGCAGCAGCTAGCACCTACAGGTAGGGAACCCCTTTGGGGTTCCATTTTTCGGTCGCCGGCCGCTCCCACGCCGCCGCTCCCCAGTGCCAGCACCGCTCTCGTGCCGCCCAGCACCTACTCTCCTCTACCCTGTTCTGTGTGTGCTCTCTGTGTATTGCATTGAGTCAATGACATTAATAGCCCACATGTCATCCTCTATCCCCTTTCTATATCTCTCTCTCTCTCACTCTCTAACACTTGGGCTCCATGTGTCATACTCAATATTTTGCATTATAAAATCAGGATGGAATATTCTTGGAATATTCATATCCTACTCAATTTCCAATTCCGATAAACTTCTGGGAGTTCGTTCTCTTTCGTACGAACTCTGAATCAATCGATTTTTATTTCTAAATTCATAATCTCTTTATTGGTACTAATTATATATTTTTTTCATTTTTATTTGTTTTTCTGTTATTTATTTGTCTTGATTCGCACGTGTAGAGTCCGCCACCGCCAAAGCCACTTTGGACCAACCAGACACGTTAACCTCCAACTTCGACGAAGGCGAGTCTCCTTTGAACATTATGTACCTATGATTTTTAAATTATGTTTTTAGTTTTAAAGTAATACGCATTGCTATTCCACATAAAATGATGAGTTCAAATTGTATATTGTTAGTTAAACCTAAAATTGTTAATGTCTTCCTTTGGAAATTGTTATCCTTATAACTTGGTAACCCTAGCATAGTAATTTCGCAATATTGAATAAAACATTGTGGAATAGTTAAACACGGTAGAATTGCTTAGTCATGCTTTTCGGTCTTGATCAACCTTTGGGGGGACCGTTATTATTATGCTAAAGTTTGGAAAATGTATGACATTAGGTAATGCCAGTTATTGGAAAATAAAATAAAATGGTGGAAAATTGTTTAGACTAGGGCGAGTGGCATGAGTTTTGACTGTATCACCCTGGTCGATTAAGGACCGACGCTTGTGTCTATTCAAACCAAACAATATCGTACAACTACATATTCTAAATGGGAAGGACATGGCTGATTAATTTACTAAGTCTAGACATCTAGCCCGCAGGCTGTACATGGTAGGAGTTACGTGGGTAGTGCAATGTCCGTGTGTGTCAGGGCTGGCGCCGGGGCGATGGTAGTTGACATCCATGTCCGGGCAGGTTATCCCCCACAACAGTGAGCTCCGAGTTGATGGTAAAAGACGTCCATGACTTGGAGTTAAGCTCATCGGGTGTTCTAATGTAAGGATAAAGTATTGTAACAGCCTTATGATAATTGCTTGGTCGTACGCCCTAGGAAGCGTGTCATGACCGATATTATAAGTCGATTATCTCGTATGGGTCAGGTTGTACAACCTTTGCAGAGTGTAAAACTATTCGAATTGCCGTGCCCACAATCAAGGGCAGGCAGGGTGCGTGTTCACATATGGTAGATTTTAGTTTTGTTTCTAAAGAATTATTTTGGGAATCTGGGAGTAGTTGGAACTCTTGTATTGTTGTTCTGGCAGTTAGAGACAATTGGGCCGCTTGAGCCCTACTCATGAAAACTTGGCGGTTTGAGCCACATTACTAGTGACTGGTAGCTAGAACCTTCACTAGACAATCAATTAAATTTAATTTTGAATCTTAATTTGTCAAATGTGCTTTACAAAATATGTTTAAACATAAAATATCGCTTTGTGCAAAAGAAACCTATAAGCCCAATTGTTAAAGCTATGCATATCTTCCCAAGACTCGCAGAGTACTTTATGTACTCACATGCTACACTCAAAACAAATCTCAGAAGTCTTCAATGATGCCGAGGATGACTACAACTTCCACGCTTGCGGGTTTGACGAAGGGCACCCGGAGTACTAGGCTGCGCTCCCTAGTCGAATGCCGGTGGGCGATTCGATGGGCCACCTCAGAGTTTATTTTTGTTTCCGCTGTTGTGAGACTCAAGGAATTTTGACCTCTTTTGTAAAAAGTGTCCATAAGGCTGGTACTCAGTTGTTTATGTTATTCTGTGATTCGAAGTTGTTGTCAACGTTGTTTCCACTATGTGCACTAGCTACTGATTTAGGACTGGTGTAGAAATACACAAAGGGTTCGAATTCAAAAATCCGGTCTCGACACTACAGGACACATCCCAGACTTGTTGTATTCTCGCTTGAAGACCATTTGATGGACTTGTTTGATTTAGGATGAACCCTCATGGTAAGTCTTGAGGGTGTGCCAAATCTCATACGCGGTCTCAAGGTGACAAATCCTGTCATACTCCTGTCTCCCCAGCCTAGCATATAAGAGGTTATTTGCCTTGTGGTTGTTAGCCAAGAGAGTCGTTGAAGCCAGCATAGCAACCTCAGGCAAGATGAGCGGTGCTCGGACAACCTCCCATATAGCTTGACCTTCACTCTAAAGGTAGACACGTATACGATTCTTCCAATAGGAATAGTCGAGCCCATTGTAGAAATGCGGTTTGATGGAGTACTTCTCCATCGCCACATTCAGTGACCAGTTAAGATCAAGAATAAACTAACTAGGCTTTGATGCCACATGTTGGACCGAAACGACTATAAGATCGAGGATGTCGACTAGAGAGGGGGGGGGTTGAATAGTCATTTCTAAAAATCTCTAAGGCTAAAACCGATTTCTAATACAAAAGCGGAAGTCACTTCGGTTTTGCACAATTAAAGCCTAAAGATTCTAGTTTCCCTTAAGTACACCAACACCCAAAGTCTAAGTAATGGTTTGGAATCCTAGTTTGATATGCAATCAATTTAATTCTAGGAATATAAATTGCACAAAGTAAATCACATGAGAGCAAGCCACAATGACACAATGATGTTTTACCATGGTATTCGAAGACTTGTTGTTCTCCCCTAATCCACATTGAGGTAAGCCCAAACGAATTGCACCAGCTCCACAAATTAAGCCAAATACCTCAATTCCACTAGTTGTAGCTCTTTCCCGCTCTGGGTAGGTGAGTTACAACCTTCACAACACGCCGGCCCACTTCACAATCTTCTTTGAAGAGATCACCGGTCATGACGCTTCCAACACCATCTAGGAGTCAGCAACCTCTAAGAGTAATAAGTCAAGCCCTTTGCTTGACTCTCACCACGTGCAACAAATGCATAAGCTCAAGTGGATACGAAATCCACCTCTAGATGCAACACATGCAACTAGAGACGTCTCTCCTTGCTCACAAGGTGCACCACATGCAATGAGAGGAGAAGCTCACACTAGCTCAAGAGAATGAAAAGGAGTGCCAAAAGGTACCTCCCAACCATCCAAGGTGTGTATTTATAGCCCACATACCAAAACTAGCCGTTGGAGGAGATTCCTTAAAAAAAATCAGCAGGTGCGGCACTACCACCATGGATTGACCGGTACTACCTCACGTACTATTCAACAATCATATGGGGTGCATTAAATGCTTCTGAACTAGCCGTTATGATTTGGTGCGGTACTACCGCACTCACATGGATCAGTACTACTGCACAACAGTAGTACCGCTCCTCTCATGCGGTACTACCAATTTCCAGGGGAGGGAAAAGCTCCCAAAAACACTTATCTGGAAATTAGATACCGCCATGTAGGTTTTGGTAGTACCGTGGTGCAGTCCTACCGTACTCTGAGGGGCCGGTAGTACCTATGGGCGGTCAAACTGCAGGTATAAGGGTAGTACTACTATATGCAAATTTAGCACAGACGACACTCGGAAAAAATATCATAACTTTTGACTCCGATGTCGGAATTGAGTGATCTTGGACTCTACGAAAATCTTATTTAGAGGCTACACAACCCAAATATTTGCATGATCTCAACCAAATTACATCAAAACATAAAGCACAAGAAATCCAAAGAACCTTGGTCTAAGTCCAAGGAAATAGCAACAAGCAATCTTAGACCATGCCAAAGAAAAATGCATGAGTTCCAACAATTTGCAAAACATATTTACAAACTTAGATCATGCCACGAGGAGTAGGTACATAGACTTCAACCATTTGTAAAACACATTTGCAAGGTATAGTCACATGCTACAAGGATTACATGCATGAGTCTCAGCTATTTGCAAAACACATTCGCAAATAATAGCATCATGGATGGAGAGCTAGAGCAAGTGAGATTGAGCTATCAAAACAAGATGAGACTCAAGATACTAGACAAGACCCCTCTTAATAGTACGACAATCTTATACTAGCAATCCGGTCTTCCAATCAAACACCAAGACCGGTAAAACACTAGGAACACATCCTTAGCCCTATCAAGTTATACCTTTGCCTTGAGCATCCTCTTGAAGCTTGATGACGAACAACTTCACTTCAAGTCTGGGTCATTGTCCTGATATGCATCAACCTATGATGCATCCTTCACATGCCCTCCATCAACACAGTATGGATCTTCTCTTGACTTGATGATCAACTCATGATCATCTCCTTTTCGAGATCTTGATATGCATCAACACATGATGCATCCTCTTCTTGAACCTTGACTTGATGATGATCAACTCATAATGCCATCCAAAGTCTCTATCATCATGGAATATAACCTATTTACCCAACTCATGGAAAATGTTAGTCCCATAATGTGATTATCATTAATTACCAAAATATACCATTAACACATAATGGTGGGTCTAGATTCTTCGGTCTTTCCCTTTTTGGTAATTGATGACAACCACCACAATTGCAAATAAATTGAATATAAATCAATATGAGTATATATGACCTACACAAGTTTTATATACTCAAAGGTTACGTTTCAAAGTAGAGATCCCCAATATAAGTGGATAAAGAACAATGATCAATACTAACGAAACCTCCAAATATATAGTGAACTCCCTCTAAATGTGTGCATACACGCATGCGTAATAAAAACATATGCACATATTCAAGTTAAACTTTTACTGGAGTTCAACTTATATTTTGGACCCGAGAAATGCAACAAGATATAAGAATATGATGTCGAGTGCATACCTCCATGATTTTCATCTTTTCATCCAAATAAGACTAAACAATATCATACTCAACAAACGAGTTAGTCTCACATTTAGATTTGTCATTAATCACCAAAACCAATTTAATGGAGCTTGAGCTTACAACGGCGACTAGATGTGTGTGTGGGTGGGGGGGGGGGGTCAATAGGAGCACCACTTCTTTTTCACCTAAACCAGATTCAATTCCATTCTTACTCCAATAGTCATGGAAGCTATGAAGATTGAATGTATAAGCACAGCGGAAGTCTTGTATTGAATCCAATCAAAACCTCGAGACACAGCAATAAAAATCACCAAAAACTCAAAACGAAAAGATGTTGATTTATAACCACTCTACCATGGAGCACAAAAGCTCAATACTGGAGCATACAATCAATCCATCTCTCACAAACCCTAGCCTCAATTACTCCAAAATTCCCAAAACATAAATTAGGGTTTTTCCCTTGGAAGGACTTGAGAACTCCACATCTGGAGATTCTTCTTTTATAGTGGAGGCTAGGCTGAGAGAGAAGACCCAAACGGGCACCCGTTAAGCCCAACAAAAATGGGTCTACATGCACGCACGCTTCTCAAAGCGGATGATGAACCGGGCTTACCAAATATGTTTCTTCATGATCTTTATCTTCACTCGACCTAAACCACCTCTCCTTGCACCGTCTTGCGTCGTGGTTTAGCCAAAGGTCATCAAGGTGGTATTTTGGTCAAGATTCCAAAATACCCCTTCTCGATTCTTCTCCTAAGACCGAGTCTAATCTTCATGAAGCAATTTGATGTTTCACCACGTGTAGGTTGATCAAGGGCTCTCTTCATTTCGACAATTCTCTCCCATTCAGCCCCCATTGAAACTACCATGACACTTGCACCGACCTATCACACCGAACTTCCTATTCGGTCATCCTTGTCCATTTTGCGCCATGCTTGAGTTCACTGAATTCACTCGGCATCCTCAATTGTTCTGGACCTCAGCTCTCCAAGCCTAGTCCCGATCATCCCCTTTGTTGACCGTCATTGACCTCCAAGCCTCATGCACAACAATAGACCAAAAAATCGATCTCGGGCATAAGTTCTTCACAACTTGACCCACGTTAGTCAAAACATGCATCATACAACATATATACACTGTAACCCATGAGATTTACCTAACCTACGGTCATCACCGCCTTGTCGGCCAACGAATAGGGCAAAACCGGTCAGACCACCACCCAAGGCCAGTCTAACTGCCCCTGGCTCGTCTGATCGCCAAGCTTGGCCGGTCTGATTGCCAAAACAAACACTTAGCCAAACTTTCTCCCTGAAATCCGAACCCTCTCTGGAAATTCAAAAATAATAAAACTTTTAGCTCGAAGTTCTAAAAATTATGAGACCAAGTGCAGAGGAGTCCTCTCTCATGGCTACACCCTTTTTTTTTTGCCCGGCCTTAAACTCGAAAAAAACTTTTTGGCCAATTAGACCAGCCCTCATGGCCAGTCTGATCGTCGACCCTTTGGCCTGCCCCTAGGCCGGTTTGATCACCAAAGGTGGCCGGTTTGATCGCCAACAAGGCCGGTCTGACCGCCTAAAGTCTGACAACCTCTGAATTTTGCAAAAAATTCGTGTTTTGAAAAACCCTCGCCATAATTGCCAATTGTATCATCATCCTAAGGTCATGAGCATATCCCCATGATATCCACATCCTTAATAACCACAACCAACTGTCGGTGTTACTCCTTTTGACGAATGCAAATGCCACGGGAAGGACCTGATTATTCTTGTCCGTTGCAATTGCAGTAAGTATATGCCCCTTATAACTTTCAGTCAGGAACGTGCCATCCACACACAAGATCGGACGATAATGCTGGAATGCATTGATGCATGCACCAAAGGTGAAGAATGATTGCTTCAGTACCCTCTTTTCGGTGAACCACGGATGCGTGGAATCTTGAATGACGACATGAGTATTGGAATTCTTGTCTTGTATGACCCGGAGTTGACTGGGCAGGTTGTGGTAGGAGGCCTCAAACATACCGAACATTGCTTCCTGCGCCTTCTGCTTTGTCCTTCATGCCTTAGCATAATTGATTGTGTACTGGAACCTTGACTCTATTGCCCGAATGATCGATCGTGGCTCGAAATCCAGGTTGTCCACGATCTTGTTGTATATGACATCTGCAATTAAGGCTGATGACATGTTCTTGTGGGATTACATTGATTTAGAGATGACACATGTGTGAGGGATCACTATAGAGCATTTTCAGTAGATGTCGCACTTAGGTTGGAATGCGTGCACTCGCCAAGGGTATCCCACTATCTCATATTTCACATCGTAGCAGCTAGGGTTCGAATTAACTATTGTGAATGTCCACCGTAGTTACAAGGCTTATAATTTCACAGCTTCCTGCACCGTCTCTTTGCATTTGTACATGGCTCCTTGTCTGAGCTCATTCTGGTGGTACTCCCACGGTACACGAGATCCTTCAGCCACGACGAGGTTGTCGAATTGGTATGTATTCTACTCAGATGGAACCGTTTACTATTCCCCACCATCCTCATCATCCGAACCTTCGTCTTCTGACAATGCGTTGCAGTCCCGGTCTTCGAGCGCCATCCTTTTGAGTAATGCTTTGATCTCCTCACCATCGTCTCCAATCCTACTAGCTTCACGGGGCAAATGTGCTTCTTCGACCCCATCTTCATAAGTGAAATTAGAACTCTCCAACCTTCGGTCGTTGCGTGCGCCACGCTGTGGCTGGGGTCTCCAACTTCTTCGGCATCACCAACAACAACTTGTTCAGTCGCAGGTGAAGCTTTGATATATGCCTATGCCATAAGGATCAAATCCCAGCCGTGATCCCTCGCCATGCGTACTTAGGTATGACTTCAATGACCTCGTTCCCTTCATCTGCACTAACTCCTAATGTGTACACAACTCAATTTTAAATTGTGCAGAATATGATCCAACTTGAAGGTGTAATACAACCACCGCATCACAACGTTCCATGTACGCTGCTCTGATCTTATTATGCAGACTGCCACCGATTGGAAATAACGCAAATCAACCTGCTCGGGGCCCTCTAGAATACTCCCTTGTCCGTAATAAATTTTGAAATTGATTGTGTCCGACGTATCTACGTACTGCTCCTTCCTCTCTCCCCTCTTCTGCTAAGGACGGACAACGGTTCGCTAGTTCCTCTCCTCCCCTCTTCTCCTCCCCCTTCCCTCCCCTCCCCTCTTTCTTTTTTTTTTGGATTAACAACGAATTTTGATCGAATTTTTGAGCCTTTTATATGGGAGCTGATGTTACCATTCCAAATGGCGATAGGAAGTTGTGGGATCTCTGTTGCCATTTGTAATGGCGATTTGTTTCTATTTTGAAGTAAATTGCTATTCCTAATGGCGATAGAGGCATTTGGTGGCCGACAGGGCTCCTATCGCTTATCCAACTAGCGACTGGATTTTGAAGCAAATCACAATTCCAAATGGCGACAGAGGCATTTGGTGGCCGACAGGGCTCTTGTCGCCAATCCAACTAGCGACAAGGGCATATCGCTATTTAAAATGGCGATAGAAGTTCATTTCTCTAATTTTATTAGACGGTCATTTTATTTATGTAATTCTATTATAAATTGTATTATAAAAAGAATCGAATTATGGAACTCTTATTTTATTTTGAGTATTAAGTCTGCCGACAGTATTACGGAATTCTCATCTATTCTTTTTTGGAAGGATAGCCATCGTCACACTAAATTCTTGTCAACAACTTTTGTCAAAATCGAGTTGGAAGTAGTCAGAGTTTGATTTTTCTGCTACACTTTTTTTTAAACTCCCCCTTACCTCTCGTTTTCATACTATTTTTGCCTTTTCGGTTAAAGGAAGAATCATACGCACACATACCACATACGTACACACATGAGTGCGTCTCTTAACATACGCCTAGACAGATGATGACCGGGGATTAATCTGTTACCTCATAAAATTTCTACCAAAGCGCATTCATATGTGAATAAAAGTGAGTATCAGAATTTAAACCCTAGTAGGTGGAGTCGTATATCCACAACTTCACTAGAAAACAAGATGGTGGCCAAATTACCTAGCTCTCCGCTGCGGCGAGTTGGTCTTCCAGCATGTTTCTAGAATACGTGTGCATGATCGATCATTGCCTCCACGGATCCACCTCCATGCATGGGGTGCGTTGCAAATGGGACCCAACAGATGAGAACATGACAGCAGCTCAGCTCGGACATCCTGCAAAGCCCAAAACATCCCGAATCTGCTAATCCGAGATCCATCATTTTCGTTCTTATGTTGTGGTGTTTGCTCACGAAGTCCCGAAACTGAAAGCAAATGTAGTAAAAGTTATCTAAATCTGAAACTGTACCGCCTTATACATTAGCCAGCTTTTAGCGCACACGAAATTTGAAATAACTAGCACAATTGGAAGCAACTAGACTGCATTGATCTCTAATGAGTTGGTACATTTTTTCCTGAATGATATTGTTGGAATTGAATCTCTCAACTCCCATCTCGCAATATCTATCACATAGATGTATACACACGCATGTATTATGAACACACATACGTACTCATGGGAGGCGCAGTGGGACTACATTTTTCTCCTCTGTTACTTGTTTCAAGCTAACTACATACATGAGGTTTTATACACCCCGGGCCACTAAGGCCATAACCCACGCACGCACACAGTGGATTAACACCTGATCCTAAAACCTTGGATCATGATCACTTCATGCGCCACCAACAGAAACGGCCACTGCGCTCCTTCCAACTCCACATGTAAGCTAACAATCCAACTAAACTCAGCACATGTCGAACAACAGCCCATCCTACTCTCATGGCCACACGACTCAGCCAAACACTATGGCATGCAGCCTGCCACTAGCACATGCAGTAGGCCACATCTCCACTACATGCAAACACCGTATGACTAATCCTACTAACACATACGTGCACTCGCTGCCGATCCGCCCACTAATCACTCCCTCCTAATAAGCAGGTCCACGTTTCAATGACCGGCTAATCACCATGCTTGCACATCACGTGCAACTACTAAATTAAATACACTACTATGACAAGATTATTTCCAACAGATATGTCCCTTGAAAAACCAATCTAAACTCTGAACTCTGAAGTCTATACTCTTGAGCACAAGCGCTCACTGACTGACAGCCGGCGCCGAGCTAGAGTTGGACGACTGCGTCTCCGTCGCAAGGCTGGTGGAAGGAGAAGGACCGAACGGCTGCAGGTACACGGCCACCGGCATATTGGGCGGCAACACCGGCATCCTGAACTTCTTCGACTGCAGCGCCTCGGCGGCCTGCTTGATCGCCGGTCGCATCTTCGGGTCCGGGTGCGCGCACCAGAGCCCGACGGCCACCACCCGCTCCATCTCCCACCGGTCGAACGCGCCGCTGAGCCGCTCGTCTGCGGCGTCGAGTGCCGCGCCCCGGCCGTAGAGGTCCCACGCCCACTCCACCAGCCGGAAGACCTGGTCGTCCTTCCCGCCGGCGCGGGATGGCTCCATGGGTCGCCGCCCGCAGGCGACCTCCAGCAGCACGATGCCGAAGCTGTACATGTCGGACTCGGTGGACGCCTTGCCGGTGATCACGCACTCCGGGTCGAGGTAGCCCGGGGTGCCGGCCACGGCGGTCATCGTCTGCAGGCTCATGCCATGATCGATGAGCCGCGCAAGGCCGAAATCGCCGAGCTTGGCGTTGAAGGACTCGTCCAGCATGATGTTGCTTGGCTTGATATCGCCATGGACGACGCACTGATCCCATTCTTGGTGGAGGTACAGCACGGCAGAAGCCACTCCAAGAACTATCTGGTATCTGATAAAAATTGAAGACACAATTAAATTCCTTTAATCTGATTCAATACTTCTTGACTTGGAACTCTGACCCAGTTTTCATGTGAGTAGTTTTCATGAATAGTTTAGGGACCAAATTAGCCTAATTTAATTAGGCACATTTGGAACGCATGATTTTTTTCAGAACGGTATTCTGTAAAGTTCCTGCTTTGTAAATATTGCTTTAATATACAATTTCACCTATATACTCGAGGCAAAATGACAGTGAAGGCCCTGTACTTTCAAGTGATATAGCCCTGTACTTTCTGATAATTACAAAAATTACGATATATGAAATTATTTCTGATGAAAAGTTTACTTGTACCATTTTTTTATAACGTTTGACTGCAAATCTGATAGTTGCACTTTCTTTTTTTTCTACCGGAGAGAGTACTAACCAAATTGAAGTGCTCAGCACATGCTAGCAACATTGCGAAATGACCATATACACTCCATCTGTTGTTTCTTATTTGATGCTATTGACTTTTTTACGGTGATCGAGAGGTGGCTTTGACACTTTTTTATAAATTTATACTAGTACAGATTAATAAAATTATAAGATTATGAAAATACTTATAGCGACAAATTTAGTGTTATGGTTTTGATATGATACTTTCAACTGAGAATTTTAAATATATTGATGGTCAAAGCTTAGAATGTTTGGCTCAGCAAATTATAGAACATCCCGTGAGACGCAGTGAATAACAAACTAGCTATAAATGTGAGCAAAATGTAGGCCCCACACCGTCATTTTGTCAAGGTATGAATATGACTGATGGATAGCTACAACTCAACAAGCATGCATACCTCATTTGCCAAGTCAAAGTCTCCTCCGTGCTGTAGAGGTGGCCATCGAGGCTGCCATTGTGCACGAGCTCATAGACAAGCAGCAACCGCCTGCGGCCATGGCACCAGCCGATGAGCTGCACGAGGTTCCGGTGCCGCAGCCGGCCGATGACAGTGACCTCGGACCTGTACTCCTTTCTCCCTCGCAAGGACGCCCCCCTCGAGAACATCTTGATGGCGACGTCGCGGCCGAGCTCCTTCACGTGCCCGCGGTACACCGACCCGGACCCGCCCTCCCCCAGCTTCTCCTCCTCCGCGAAGTCCCTCGTTGCCGCCGCGAGGTGGGCGTACGGGATGGGCCGGGGCCCCGTGCCGGGCTCGAAGTCCTCGTCGTCAACCTCGAGGGAGTCCTCGCCGGTCAGCATCTCTTCGTCGTCTCGTCGCTTGCTCCTCTTGCTCGCGCGCCAGAGCAGCACCGCGATGGCGACGACGAGCAGGAGCACCAACGCGGCGGCGGAGGCCACCCCGGCACTGAGTTGTAGTGTGGTCTTATTGGCGGACGAGGTGGATAGGAGGGAGGTGTAATTCCTGGTCGGCAGCGTCGAATGGAAGGAGCACGAGAGTACGGTGTGGTTGCTAACGAACCTGTTGCCAGTGGCCCCTGAGAAGCCTAGAGCAACCTGCTCCGGCAGCAAGCTTCGCAAGTCTACGGTGGCAGCAAGGGTGTAAATGGCGCCACTGACGCTTAGGGAGATGTCCAGCCTCCTCGTGGCGTTGTCGTAGTCGACCGTCGCAGACATCACGCCGGCGTCGACGAGGCTGTCGTCCGGCAAGATCTTGTAGTTGCCGTGCGAGTCGACGTTGTTCACGTCGACTCCGATGTGCCGGCTGCTCGGGTCCCACGCGTCGCGGTGGGTGTCGAACTCCACGGCGACGAACCTGGCGTTGCCGGACGCATTCACCGTCGCGTACTCCAGCTTCGAGCTCTCGTTGAAGAGCCCAAGGCAACCTTCGTAAGACTCCGGCGGCAAGTCAGGCATGAGCGGCGCGAGGAAGAACGTCATGCCGTGCCCGGCGGTGCTGCTCCGGTTGGGCAGTGACTGGATGCTGAAGTTGAAGCTCGCGGAGAAGCTGGCCGCCTCGCCCGTGGCGCTGTCCCACAACTGCACCGGCTGCTTGTACAGCGCCCGACCCCTGGCCCGCGCGTCCGACTCGTCGCCGAGCAGCTCGATCCTGCCGTCCCTGACCATCGCGTCGTCCTCCGGCCTGAAGTCGGAGGAGTCGAAGGTACCGTAGCTGAAGGAGAGAGAGGTGGCATGGGGCACATGGAGTGAGATGAGTAGCAGCAGCAGCAGCAGCACCAGACTTGTACTACTCGAGCACAAGTTTCGCAAAGCCATGCTGGAGTTTTCTGTGAGGGTTGCACTGACACAATAAACAGCACTCGTGCTACCTAAAATCCATTCTCTATGGGTGACAGTTGAAATATTCTCAGCTGGGTCCTGAAAGGGTCCCACATAAATTAGTCTTTTCCAAGCTAGGCGGCACTTACTGATCACGACAGTCACAAGTAGTCTAGCATGCCTCGCACGGTGAAACCTTATCCTTCGATGCGTCTACTGTTCCGGCCGGTCAGCATAATTAAGTTTCAGGGGAGTCAGTTTCACTTTTATTAGAGCATCTCCAACGCTCCATATTGGATGAGAGCACCGTAGCCATCATGTTGAGCTACACTGAAAAGGTGGACGCTTCTGGTTCGTCGGATTGCTTCCTGAGCAGACCTGGAGAAAAATCAAGGCAACGATGGCTCGATGCTCACATGCTGGACCGATCTGGCCGGCGAGGACGGCTGAGCGTGGATGGCAGCAGGCCTAGTGATGGTGGTGTGGAAGGGTTGGTGACACGAGGACCGCACAACGGTTGGGCCAGACGTAGATGCAGGCTACTTGGATCTTGCTAGATCGTGGACGGTGACGGTGACGGTGACCGAGCTTGTACGGCGACGGTGCTGGATGATGCACGGTGAAGGAGTTGGACGATGCCAGAGCAGGGAAAAATATTTCGTTTTGGTTTTTTTCGGTGGCACCGAAAGTACCGAAATTTCGGTAATTTCGGACGAATTTCGGACGAATGGTTTGATCAAATAAAAAACAGGAAGGTGGGTGCCTGGGAGTCGAATCCAGCTCCTCAAGCCACACAGACAGGGCAAACCAATGGGCTACCTTTGTGCTTGTGATTCACTCACTACTTTTAGTTTATTTAGCCCTTCAAATTCAATCCAAACGGATTTTTTTGAACGAAACCATTTTCTTTCGATGGGCAACAAAATGCCCGAAATTTCGGCAAAATTTCGCTGAAATTGTGAACCATGTGCTAGAGGTGCTTGGGTTGAGGTGGTCGGAGATGTTCAGAAGTGGAGGAGCTTGGACGGCGACTAAGCTAGGCAACGACAGCAGTGGTGTTGATTTTTGCGACTGAGAAAGGGAGGAGTGTAAAAGTAATTAAATATATGGAATTGCTATACATCACTCGAGTAAATTTTTTGTGAAATCAGCCAAATTTTTAACCTTCCGATCTCCTTGAAGATTCGTGCTCCGGCCGACGGTTGGTCGTCTTCTCCGGTTCTGGCGGCGGCGAGTTAGGGCGAGGCGGGGGTTCATTGGCCTGGATTTAGAGGGAGGCAGGAGCGGTGGAGGACTGGCGGCGGTGAGGCAGCGGTGGCGCCGCCGGCCATGGGATTGGGGGAAGTGAGGGATGATCGAGTGATCCGGACCCCTATATGTATTTCTGTACTAGTCTCACGATTAGTGGATAGTACACACAGTTACTCAGAGAATAGCATCAATATCCATATATAAATTTAAATAAAAGGGTACTTCGATAGTATTAAGCGGTCATACATAGATCATAATAGTCAAGTGTTACAAACTGGGCCACATTGGCCAAAATACCAAAAAAGAAAGTATGCAGTGGAAGATAGTTCCCACGTGGATTGCCATAACCCTCAGGCAACTGACTGGGGTTGCGCTCTAGTGTTCGGCCTCATCGTCTTCTCCAAATCCGGTAGAATAGAGTAACCTATTGTCGGATCATTTTCTTCAACTATTAATTGCTCAACAAGCAAGGTTAGTACTTTCGTACTCCACAAGACTTTCACAAATGCTAATAACCACATGCAACACTATTCAAGGGAGGCTATAATATCTTGTTGCAAAAACAAATTTTCAGTTCAAATATGGATAATAGAAATCGCCGAGCTTGGCGTTGAAGGACTCGTCCAGCATGATGTTGCTTGGCTTGATATCGCCATGGACGACGCACTGATCCCATTCTTGGTGGAGGTACAGCACGGCAGAAGCCACTCCAAGAACTATCTGGTATCTGATACAAATTAAAGACAAAATTAAGTCACTTTAATCTGATTCAATATTTCTGGACTTGGAACTCTGACCCAGTTTTCAAGAGAGTAGTTTTCATGAATAGTTTAGGGACCAAATTAGTCTAATTTAATTAGGCACATTTGGAACGCATGATTTTTTTTCAGAACGGTATTCCGTAAAGTTGCGGCTTTGTAAATAGGGCTTTAATATACAATTTCACCTGTATACTCGAGGCAAAATGACAGTGAAGGCCCTGTACTTTCTGATAATTACAAAAATTACGATATGTGAAATTATTTCTGATGAAAAGTTTACTTGTACCATTTTTTTATAACGTTTGACTGCAAATCTGATAGTTGCACTTTCTTTTTTTCTACCGGAGAGAGTACTAACTAAATTGAAGTGTTCATCACAAGCTAGCAACATTGCGAAATGACCATATACACTCCATCTGTTCTTTCTTATTTGATGCTATTGACTTTTTACGGTGATCGAGAGGTGGCTTTGACATTTTTTTATTTATAAATTTATACTACTACAGATTAATAAAATTATAAGATTATGAAAATACTTGTAGTGACAAATTTAGTGATATGGTTTTGATACGTTCAACTGAGAATTTTAAACATATTGATGGTCGAAATTTAGAAAGTTTGGCTGGTCAAATTATAAAACATAACGTGAAAAGAACGCGGTGAATATCAAACTTGCTATAAATGTGAGCAAAGTGTAGACCCTACACCGTCATTTTGTCAAGGTATGAATATGACTGATAGATAGCTACAACTCAACTAGCATGCATACCTCATTTGCCAAGTCAAAGTCTCCTCTGTGCTGTAGAGGTGGCCATCGAGGCTGCCATTGTGCACGAGCTCATAGACAAGCAGCAACCGCTTGCGGCCATGGCACCAGCCGATGAGCTGCACGAGGTTCCGGTGCCGCAGACGGCCGATGACAGTGACCTCGGACCTGTACTCCTTTCTCCCTTGCAAGGACGCCCCCCTCGAGAACACCTTGATGGCGACGTCGCGGCCGAGCTCCTTCACGTGCCCGCGGTACACCGACCCGGACCCGCCCTCCCCCAGCTTCTCCTCCTCTGCGAAGTCCCTCGTTGCCGCCGCGAGGTGGGCGTACGGGATGGGCCGGGGCCCCGTGCCGGACTCGAAGTCCTCGTCGTCAACCTCGAGGGAGTCCTCGTCCGTCAGCATCTCTTCGTCGTCTCGTCGCTTGCTCCTCTTGCTCGCGCGCCAGAGCAGCACCGCGACGGCCACGACGAGCAGGAGCACCAACGCGGCGGCGGGGCCACCGAGGCACGGAGTTGTAGTGTGTCCTTTTTGGCGGACGAGGTGGATGGGTGGGAGGTGTGATTCCTGGTCGGCAGCGTCGAATGGAAGGAGCACGAGAGTACGGTGTGGTTGCTAACGAACGTATCGCCAGTGGCCGCTGAGAAGCCCAGAGCAACCTGCTCCGGCAGCAAGCTTCGCAAGTCGACGGTGGCAGCAAGGGTGTAAATGGCGCCACTGACGCTTAGGGCGATGTCCAGCCTCCTCGTGGCGTTGTCGTAGTCGACCGTCGCAGACATCACGCCGGCATCGACGAGGCTGTCGTCCGGCAAGATCTTGTAGTTGCCGTGCGAGTCAACGTTGTTCACGTCGACGCCGATGTGCCGGCTGCTCGGGTCCCACACGTCACGGTGGGTGTCGAACTCCACGGCGACGAACCTGGCGTCGCCGGACGCATTCACGGTCGCGTACTTCAGCTTCAAGCTCTCGTCGAAGAGCCCAAGGCAACCTTCGTAAGACTCCTGCGGCAAGTCAGGAGTGAACGGCGCGAGGAAGAACGTCATGCCGTGCCCGGCGGTGCTGCTCCGGTTGGGCAATGACTGGATGCGGAAGTTGAAACTCGCGGAGAAGCTGGCCGCCTCGCCCGTGGCGCTGTCCCACAACTGCACCGGCTGCCTGTACAGCGCCCGGCCCCTGGCCCGCGCGTCCGACTCGTCGCCGAGCAGCTCGATCCTGCCTCCGGTGACCATCGCGTCGTCCTCCGGCCTGAAGTCGTTGGAGTCGAAGGCATCGTAGCTGAAGGAGAGAGAGGTGGCATGGGGTGTTAGATTAATCTTGTTTTTGGTTAGTTTTTTTGTTAGAAAGTTGGAGTCCGGTTTGATTTCTTAGATTGAGTCCGAGTCGTAGAGTTAAACAGGGTGTATCCAATTGTATCTGAGTGGGATACGACGTTGAGCCCTATACGGGTTTTGAGTGCTCAGACTTTAAAAGGTGATAGTCCTGTAAGTTTTGAAACAACAGAGAAAAAAAAGGTAAAGCAATGTAAGTTGAGTTGAGAGAAGAATAGATAATTTAAAGGAAAAGCTGTTGTGCGCAGCAACAAAAAGTTGTTTTTGTTGTTTCTTCCTGTGCGTGCTTGCTTTCCCGTGAAGACAAGCATCAAGAGCAGGGACTAGCAGAGACGCTGCTGTTTTGTCCAGGAGGAGGAGCCTCACGTGGAGAAAGAAAGACCAAGGGAAATAGCATTACGTGAAGACGTTAGAAGACCAGAGGGCTGCTTGACTACGTCACGTCGAAGGACAGGGCAAGGACCATGCAAGAGCAGAAGAAATTCTAACAAGTGGTATCAGAGCCTGTTGATCTCGGTGCCATCTGAAGATCATGGGCGACAAGACGAAGACCCGGGATGGGCCGATCTCCCTCCTATATCCTGTCCTGACGACCGACAATTATCCGGTGTAGGCTATGAAGATGAAAGCGAACATGCGCGCCAGAAGTCTGGGTGCGATCGATCCGAAGGCAAAGGACAAGGAGGTGGGCGACAAAGGTAGACCAGACGGCTTTGGCCATCATCTACCGTGATGCGGACTCCATGATCGCGGCGGCTCATCGGCAAGGAGGCGGCACGTGAGGCGTGGTGACGCTTCAAAAGATGCACGAGGAATTGATCGTGTGAAGGAGGCGCGGCTCGAATTTGCATACCGAGTTCGAGAATCCCGGATGGGAGAAACCGAGTCGGTGGATGAGTTCGCGGTAAGTTGTCTTCATTATATAATCAGATTGTCTCTCGGCGACAAGATGGAGGAATCCGTGATGATGAAGAAGTACTGCGCGTGCTACCGAAAAGTTTGTACTGTCGTCACCACTCATATACTCCCGGATCTGGAGCAAAAGAAGATCGAGGAGATCACCGGTTCCCTCAAGGCGCATGAGGAGCTACTGAAGGGGTATCAATCCCGTAACGAGCAAAAGTATCAGTCCCATAATGAGCAGGCGTTGCTGGTAAGGGAGATACAAGAAACGATGGTAGACGATTTGGCAGAGGTGGTCGTGAAGACAAGGTTGGGCAAGGCGATGGTGACAGACCCCGTGATAAGTCACATATCAAATGTTTCAAATGTGATAAGTATGGTCACTACGCATCGGAGTGCCGCAGCCACATAAAGTGCTTCAACTGTGACAAGTATGGGCACTATGCTTCAAATTGCCGAAACAAGAAGAAGAACGAGGAGGTAAACCTCATCCGAAGCTGTGAAGATGAAGACGACGATCCTACCCTACTTCTCTCCTTATGTGTCAACAAGGCGCCGGTCATGGTGATGTTGAACGAGGATAACATACTTCCTAAACTACGCACGGAGGGAGGAAATCACGATCATACTGATGAGTGGTACTTGGACAGTGGAGCAAGCAATCATATGACGGGAGATCGCTCCATGTTCCATGAGCTCGACGAGAAGATTTCGGGAAAAATCAAGTTTGGCGACGGCTCCACGGTACAGATAAAAGGCAAAGGATCAATGTTATTGCAATGCAAGAACGGTGAACAGAGGATGCTAACTGATATTTATTTCATACCGAGTTTTTGCAATAACATACTCAGTCTTGGGCAGTTGGTAGAACGGGGGTGCAGGGTGGAGCTGCAGGATGAGTTCTTGCGTGTCTATGACAAGAACAAAGATCTGTTGATGAAGGTAAAAAGATCTCCAAACCGGTTGTACAAAATTTCTCTGAAAACTTGTAAGTCGGTTTGTGTGAAGGACAGTCTGGAGGAGCCAGAGTGGAACTTAGATATCGCCAAGGACATGGCGGAACCAGAGTGGCACGCATTGGCGCAGAAGCGCAACAAAGTGAGTCTCGGGAGGAGATCCGAAGGGTGTGCACAAAGGCGACAGGAGTCAGAGGGGTGGTGAGTCCCACGCGCATAAAGGGCACGGTGTACACGAAGTTGACACAGGAGGGAGAGGCGGTGTAGCCTCAGCTAAGATGTATGCAGGAAAGCGGGCAGACTTGGTACAAGAGAGAAGAGCGGGAGGCTCAGGTAACGATGAAACCGAGGTGGTCGTGGGAGCAGGTGCTCCAGCCCAGGCGAGCGTGCAAGGAATGATGAGTTCAGTCCAGGTGCGAGGCGCAGGAAGCGTTGGTCTGTGCATAGCTCAGGATGGAGCAAGCGCAAGCGGTAGGGCGGTATTGGCCCAGGAAGGAACGACGCACGGGAGTGCAGGTAAAAGAGGAAGATTTGGAAGTTGAGAAGACGAAAAAGAAGATTAGCATGATCAAGATGAAGAAACAAGATTAAGGGGGTGATTGTTAGATTAATCTTGTTTTTGGTTAGTTTTTTTGTTAGAAAGTTGGAGTCCGGTTTGGTTTCTTAGATTGAGTCTGAGTCGTAGAGTTAAACAGGGTGTATCCAATTGTATCTGAGTGGGATACGACGTTGAGCCCTATACGGGTTTTGAGTGCTCAGCCTTTAAAAGGTGATAGTCCTGTAAGTTTTGAAACAACAGAGAAAAAAAAGATAAAGCAATGTAAGTTGAGTTGAGAGAAGAATAGATAAAGGAAAAGCTGTTGTGCGCAGCAACAAAAAGTTGTTTTTGTTGTTTCTTCCTGTGCGTGCTTGCTTTCCCGTGAAGACAAGCATCAAGAGCAGGGACTAGCAGAGACGCTGCTGTTTTGTCCAGGAGGAGAAGCCTCACGTGGAGAAAGGAAGACTAAGGGAAATAGCATTACGTGAAGACGCTAAAAGACCAGAGGGCTGCTTGACTACGTCACGTCGAAGGACAGGGCAAGGACCATGCAAGAGCAGGAGAAATTCTAACATGGGGCACACGGAGTGAGATGAGTAGCAGCAGCAGCAGCACCAGAGTTGTACTACTCGAGCACAATTTTCGCAAAGCCATGTTGGAGGGTAGTGCAGAGAATCTCTGTGTAAACGAGAAGAAGCCAATATGTGTCACTGTACTCCTATGCATTAGTCCATTTTGCATGAAGAATATAACGGGAGAAGTTCATTTTGTGTGAAGAATATAACGGAAGACTACGTCTAGATCAAACAACCAGAGTACTGCAAATGCAGTCCAATCTAGCCAGGGGGCCTGTACTTTGGGTGACAGTTCGAATATTCTCAGCTGGGTCCAGAAAGGGTCCCACATGAATTAGTCTTTTCCAAGCTAGGCCACATATTAGTCGCACACATTAAAACAAGTCTCACCAAGGTTTGCATAAAACACTTACTGATCACGAGTTCACGACAGTGACAAGTAGACTGGCATGCCTCGCATGGTGAAACCTTATCATTCCATGCGTCGACTGTTCCGGCCGGTCAACACCGTCGAATTAAGTTTCGGGGGGAGTCAGTTTCACTTTTATAAGAGCATCTCCAACGCTCCATATTGGATGAGAGCACCGTGGCCATCTGTTGAGCAACACTGAAAAGGTGGGCGTTTCTGGTTCATCGGATTGCTTCCTGAGCTGACCTGGAGAAAAATCAAGACAACGATAGCTCGATGCTCAGATGCTGGCCCGATCTGGCCGGCGAGGACGACTAAGCGTGGATGGCAGCAGGCCTAGTGATGATGGCAGCTCCTGTGCGCAAAGAACAGCACCGCGTGAAGCAACTTCTTCCCTCGAAGCAGTGCCTCGCCTCGGTTTTTCTCGCCGCAGAGAAAAGAACACTGAGACAAAACGAAACAATCGATCGAAACTGACTTCTTTCGGGAGCATCAAAGTCTACTCCTCTTTTTTGATTTTTTTTGTGTGTATATTTATAGTCAGAAGTTTACAGAGTTAGAATCGGTATACAAATACTCCGTCTCACACTCCGACTCGTTAACAAAACTATTAAAAACAAGATTAATTCAATCAATCACCTCCTTAATCTTGTTTCTTCACTTTGATCACGCCAATCTTCTCTCTCATTTCTAAGAACTTGATCCGTCCCAACGACTTCGTCAAAATATCAACAAGTTGATCTTCTATTCTGATGTAATCAATAATTATCTTCCCTTCATCAACATACCCCTGAATGAAGTGACAGCGAGTATCAATGTTGTGAGAACCCGCATAATTAACCTAACCTAGCTAGCAGTAATTGGTAGTTAGCAGTAATTAATTTCGTTTAGCAGTGAGCGAACTGTTGTGTTAGATCGTTATTAAGCAGTCAGATTAATATCAAGTCGTTAGTATAATCAGGTTTCCCCTTTCTCAAGCATTTCAATAAAAGTTGTCAGGACCATTCAACCATCATTCTTTCAACCTCAGCATTTAATACAAGCATCTGTTGCAATCACCGGTAAATCTAAAAACCAAAATCATAATTAAATTACAATTTCCATTCTCATTAGAGCCATAAGTCAATAGTTAAATTGTTTACAAGAGCACCTTCCAGCAAATCAATCTATAACCTAATTACATCATTTAAATGGACAGCACAATCTCACTACTACAAAACAGGCTATAGTAGTCGCCCATCACGAGCGGTTCCTTTGGGCTATGCAGGTTTAATCGATTCGGACTGCGGGTGGTGCAGCCGACTATCACAGAGCGGTATTTTTAGAACCGCTCAGTGATAGTCATCTATCATGACGGTTCATTAATAGAGCGATGCGCGAATTATCCTGACGGTTCTAATCACAAATCGCTCGTGATAATCAACCAATCACGAGCGGTTCTCAATAAGAACCGGCTGGCGATATATACTGACGGTTACGAATAAGAACCGTCTCGATAATTAGTTATCACGAGCGGTTCTAATTAAGAGCCGTTTGTGATATCCTCGCTATCCTCTGCGCATGACCGCCGCTCGGAGGCTCAGTGTCACTGAGCGGTTCTTTAATAGAACCGTCAGGATGATCCTGAGCAGTTCTATTAAAAACCGTCTGTGATTGTTGGGCGAAGCGAAAATTTAAACATAATGGGCGTGCCAAACTCGCTTTATATAACCTCTATCCCTCCTCTGCGGTCTCTCCTCCTCACAGCTCAAACCTCCATCTCCTCCTCTCGACATTTCTCCTCCTCACACCTTGCGCCCGGCCTCCGCCGAGCTTGTCGCCGGCTGCCTCCTCCAACTCGTCCCGGCCTCATTGTCACCGGCCTCATCCGAACCATCACCCCGGCCTCCTCCACTTTCACCCGACCTCGCGTGCCGCCTCCCCCACGACCTCGTCGCCTTGGTCTCCTCCACCCGTCGCCCGGCCTCCCATGACCTCACTCTCTACTCCCCTTTGCTTTGTGATGTGGATTCTTGAGTTGATGCTCTTTGTGATGTGTGTTGTTCATGTTGAGTTATTTGGTTTGGGCAAAAATATAGACAGTAGATCGCGCACCGTTCGGTAAAATCATCATAACTTTTGCATACGAACTCCGATTGCGACGTTCTTTGGCTCGTTGGAAAGCTAACGAAAAACTCAATCCAAAAATAAAGTCTACTCCTCTTTTTTGATTTTTTGTGTGTATATTTATAGTCAGAAGTTTACAGAGTTAGAATCGGTATACAAATACTCCGTCTCACACTCTGACTCGTTAACAAAACTATTGAAAACAAGATTAATTCTATCCATCACCTCCTTAATCTTGTTTCTTCACTTTGATCACGCCAATCTTCTCTCTCATTTCTAAGAACTTGATCCGTTCCAACGACTTCGTCAAAATATCAACAAGTTGATCTTCTATTCTGATGTAATCAATAATTATCTTCCCTTCATCAACATACCCTCGAATGAAGTGACAATGAGTATCAATGTTGTGAGAATCGCATAACTAACCTAACCTAGCTAGCGAAGAATTGGTAGTTAGCGATAATTAATTTCGTTTAGCAAAGGAGCTTATTTGTTGTGTTAGATCGTTATTAAGCGATCGATTAATATCAAGTCGTTAGTATAATTAGGTTTCCCTTTCTCAAGCATTTCAATAAAAGTTGTCAGGACCATTCAACCATCATTCTTTCAACCTCAAGCATTTAATACAAGCATCTGTTGCAATCAGGTAAATCTAAAACCAAAATCATAATTAAATTACAATTTCCATTCTCATCAGAGCCATAAGGCAATAGTTAAATTGTTTACAAGAGCACCTTCTTGCAAATCAATCTATAACCTAATTGCATCAATTAAATGGGCAGCACAATCTCACTACTACAAAACAGGCTATAGTAGACGCCCCATCACAGACGGTTCCTTTGGAACCGTCTGTGTTGGGTCGATTCGAACTGCGGTGGTGGCGGGCCGACTATCACAGACGGTATTTTTGAACCGCTCGTGATAGTCATCTATCACGACGGTTCATTAATAGAATCGTCAGAATTATCACTGAGCGGTTCTATTCACAAACCGTCGCGATAATCAACCAATCACGAGCGGTTCTCAATAAGAACCGTGCAGGATATACTGACGGTTACGAATAAGAACCGCTCAGTGATAATTAGTTATCGCGAGCGGTTCTAATTAAGAACCGTTTGTGATATCTCGCTATCCTCTCGCCAAGACGCGCCGCCTGCCGCCCTTTGCCGCTCTGGAGGCTCAGTGTCACTGAGCGGTTCTTTAATAGAACTGTCAGGAATGATCCTGAATGGTTCTATTAAAAACCGTCATGATAGGTGCTATCACTGAGCGGTTCTTAACAAGAACCGTCTGTGATTATTTGGCGGGAAACGAAAATTTAAACATAATGGGTGGGCTGCCGAAACTCGCTTTATATAACCTCCATCTCCTCCTCTGCGGTCTCTCCTGCTCATAGCTCATACGTCCATCTCCTGCTCTGCCATTTCTCCTCCTCACACCTTGCGCCCCGGCCTCCGCCGAGCTTGTCGCCGGCGGCCTCCTCCAACTCGTCCCGGCCTCATCGTCACCGGCCTCATCCGAACCATCACCCCCGGCCTCCTCCACCTCACCCTGACCTCGTCGTCACTGCCTCCCACGACCTCGTCGCCTTCGGTCTCCTCCGCCCGCCGCCCGGCCTCCCACGACCTCACTCTCTACTCCCCCTTTGCTTTGTGATGTGGATTCTTGAGTTGATGCTCTTGTGATGTGGGTGATGCTACTGTGATGTGTGTTGTTCATGTTGAGTTATTTGGTTTGGGCAAAAATATAGACAGTAGATCGCGCACCGTTCGGTAAAATCATAATAACTTTTGCATACGAACTCCGATTGCGACGTTCTTTGGCTCGTTGGAAAGCTAACGAAAAGCTCAATCCGAAAATAAAGTCTACTCCTCTTTTTTGATTTTTTTTGTGTATATTTATAGTCAGAAGTTCACAGAGTTAGAATCGGTATACAAATACTCCGTCTCACACTCCGACTCGTTAACGAAACTATTAAAAACAAGATTAATTCTATCAGTCACCTCCTTAATCTTGTTTCTTCACTTTGATCACGCCAATCTTCTCTCTCATTTGTAAGAACTTGATCCGTCCCAACAACTTCGTCAAAATATCAACAAGTTGATCTTCTATTCTGATGTAATCAATAATTATCTTCCCTTCATCAACATACCCCTGAATGAAGTGACGAGTATCAATGTTGTGAGAACCGGCATAATTAACCTAACCTAGCTAGCGATAATTGGTAGTTAGCGATAATTAATTTCGTTTAGCGGTCTTGTGACTGTTGTGTTAGATCGTTATTAAGATGATTAATATCAAGTCGTTAGTATAATCAGTTTCCCTTTCTCAAGCATTTCAATAAAAGTTGTCGGGACCATTCAACCATCATTCTTTCAACCTCGGCATTTAATACAAGCATCTGTTGCAATCACCGGTAAATGTAAAACCAAAATCATAATTAAATTACAATTTCCATTCTCATTAGAGCCATAAGTCAATAGTTAAATTGTTTACAAGAGCACCTTCCAAAGAAATCAATCTATAACCTAATTGCATCATTTAAATCGGCAAAGACAATCTCACTACTACAAAACAGGCTATAGTAGACGCCCCATCACGCAGCGGTTCCTTTGGAACCGTTTGTGTTAGTCGGATTCGAACTGCTGGGTGGCACGGGCCGACTATCACAGACGGTATTTTTGGAACCGCTCGTGATAGTCATCTATCCTGACGGTTCATTAATAGAACTGCTCAGGAATTATCACTGACGGTTCTATTCACAAACCGCTGCAGCGATAATCAGCCAATCACGCACGGTTCTCAATAAGAACGATGCAGCGATATACTGAGCGGTTACGAATAAGAACCGCTCGTGATAATTAGTTATCGCGAGCGGTTCTAATTAAGAACCGTTTGTGATATCTCGCTATCCTCTGCCGCCTTTGCCTGCGCCGCTTTGCGCGCTCGGAGGCTCGAGGTTTGTCACGAGCGGTTCATTAATAGAACCGTCAGAATGATCACTGACGGTTCTATTAAAAACCGCTCATGATAGGTGCTATCCTGACGGTTCTTAACAAGAACCGTCTGTGATTGTTAAGCGGAAACGAAAATTTAAACATAATGGGTGGGCTGCAAACTCGCTTTATATAACCTCCATCTCCTCCTCTGCGGTCTCTCCTCCTCAGCTCATACCTCCATCTCCTCCTCTGCCATTTCTCCTCCTCACACCTTGCGCCGGCCTCGCCGAGCTTGTCGCCGGCGGCCTCCTCCAACTCGTCCGGCCTCATCGTCACCGGCCTCATCCGAACCATCACCCGGCCTCGCCCACCTCACCCCGACCTCGTCGTCATCGCCTCCCACGACCTCGTCGCCGCCGGTCTCCACCACGTGCCGCCCGGCCTCCCACGACCTCTCTCTCTACTCCCCCTTTGCTTTGTGATGTGGATTACTTGAGTTGATGCTACTGTGATGTGGGTGATGCTACTGTGATGTGTGTTGTTCATGTTGAGTTATTTGGTTTGGGCAAAAATATAGATAGTGGATCGCGCACCGTTCGGTAAAATCATCATAACTTTTTCATACGAACTCCGATTGCGACGTTCTTTGGCTCGTTGGAAAGCTAACGAAAAGCTCAATCCGAAAATAAAGTCTACTCCTCTTTTTTGATTTTTTTTTTGTGTATATTTATAGTCAGAAGTTCACAGAGTTAGAATCGGTATACAAATACACCGTCTCACACTCCGACTCGTTAACAAAACTATTAAAAACAAGATTAATTCTATCAATCACCTCCTTAATCTTGTTTCTTCACTTTGATCACGCCAATCTTCTCTCTCATTTCTAAGAACTTGATCCATCCCAATGACTTCGTCAAAATATCAACAAGTTGATCTTCTATTCTGATATAATCAATAATTATCTTCCCTTCATCAACATACCCCTGAACGAAGTGACAGCGAGTATCAATGTTGTGAGAACCCGCATAATTAACCTAACCTAGCTAGCGATAATTGGTAGTTAGCGATAATTAATTTCGTTTAGCGGTCTTGTAACTGTTGTGTTAGATCGTTATTAAGCGATCAGTTAATATCAAGTCGTTAGTATAATCAGTTTCCCTTTCTCAAGCATTTCAATAAAAGTTGTCAGGACCATTCAACCATCATTCTTTCAACCTTAGCATTTAATACAAGCATATGTTGCAATCACCGGTAAATGTAAAAACCAAAATCATAATTAAATTACAATTTCCATTCTCATTAGAGCCATAAGTCAATAGTTAAATTGTTTACAAGAGCACCTTCCAGCAAATCAATCTATAACCTAATTGCATCATTTAAATGGGCAGCACAATCTCACTACTACAAAACAGGCTATAGTAGACGCCCCATCACAGACGGTTCCTTTGGAACCGTCTGTGTTGGGTCAGTTCGGACCTGCGGGTGGCGCGGGCCGACTATCACAGACGGTATTTTTTAGAACCGTCGCGATAGTCATCTATCACTGACGGTTCATTAATAGAACCGTCAGGAATTATCACTGAGCGGTTCTATTCACAAACCGTGCGGATAATCAGACCAATCACGAGCGGTTCGAATAAGAACCGCAGTGATAATTAGTTATCGCTGAGCGGTTCTAATTAAGAACCGTTTGTGATATCTCGCTATCCTCCGCCGACCGCCGCCTCGAGGCTACGTGTCCTGAGCGGTTCTTTAATAGAACCGTGCAGGAATGATCCTGACGGTTCTATTAAAAACCGCTGCATGATAGGTGCTATCACGAGCGGTTCTTAACAAGAACCGTGCTGTGATTGTTGGGCGAAACGAAAATTTAAACATAATGGGCGGGCTGCCGAAACTCGTTTTATATAACCTCCATCTCCACCTCTGCGGTCTTTTCTCCTCACAGCTCATACCTCCATCTCCTCCTCTGCCATTTCTCCTCCTCACACCTTGCACCCCGGCCTCCGCCGAGCATGTCGGTGGCGGCCTCCTCCAACTCGTCCCGGCCTCATCGTCACCGGCCTCATCCGAAAAATCACCCCCGGCCTCCTCCACCTCACCCCGACCTCGTCGTCACTGCCTCCCACGACCTCGTCGCCTTCGGTCTCCTCCACTTCGTCGCCTCGGCCTCCCACGACCTCACTCTCTCTACTCCCGCCCCTTTGCTTTGTGATGTGGATTACTGAGTTGATGCTACTGTGATGTGGGTGATGCTACTGTGATGTGTGTAGTTCATGTTGAGTTATTTGGTTTGGGCAAAAATATGGATAGTAGATCGCGCACCGTTCGGTAAAATCATCATAACTTTTGCATACGAACTCCGATTGCGACGTTCTTTGGCTCGTTGGAAAGGTAACGAAAAGCTCAATCCGAAAATAAAGTCTACTCCTCTGTTTTGATTTTTTTGTGTATATTTATATTCAGAAGTTTACAGAGTTAGAATCGGTACACAAATACTCTGTCTCACACTCCGACTCGTTAACAAAACTATTAAAAACAAGATTAATTCTATCAATCACCTCCTTAATCTTGTTTCTTCACTTTGATCACGCCAATCTTCTCTCTCATTTCTAAGAACTTGATCGTCCCAACGACTTCGTCAAAATATCAACAAGTTGATCTTCTATTACGATGTAATCAATAATTATCTTCCTTCATCAACATACCCTCGAATGAAGTGACAATGAGTATAAATATTGTGAGAACCCGCATAATTAACCTAACCTAGCTAGCAGTAATTGGTAGTTAGCGATAATTAATTTCGTTTAGCAAAGGAGCTTAACTGTTGTGTTAGATCGTTATTAAGCGATGATTAATATCAAGTCATTAGTATAATCAGGTTTCCCTTTTCTCAAGCATTTCAATAAAAGTTGTCGGGACCATTCAACCATCATTCTTTCAACCTCAGCATTTAATACAAGCATCTGTTGCAATCACCGGTAAATCTAAAAACCAAAATCATAATTAAATTACAATTTCCATTCTCATTAGAGCCATAAGTCAATAGTTAAATTGTTTACAAGAGCACCTTCCAGCAAATCAATCTATAACCTAATTGCATCATTTAAATGGGCAGCACAATGTCACTACTACAAAACAGGCTATAGTAGATGGCCCATCACAGACGGTTCCTTTGGAACCGCTCGTGTTGGGTCGGATTCGAACTTCTTGGTGGCGCTGGTCGACTATCACGAGACGGTTCATTAATAGAACCGTCTGCGAATTATCCTGAGCGGTTCTATTTCACAAACCGCAGCGTGATAATCCACCAATCACGAGCGGTTCTCAATAAGAACCGCTCAGCGATATATACATGCACGGTTACGAATAAGAACCGCTCAGTGATAATTAGTTATCACGAGCGGTTCTAATTAAGAACCGTGTGTGATATCTCGCTATCCTCTGCGCCGCGCCGCGCCTGCGCCTCACTACCGCTCGAGGCTGCAGTGTCACGAGCGGTTCTTTAATAGAACCGTCAGTGAATGATCCTGACGGTTCTATTAAAAAACCGTCTGTGATAGGTGCTATCACAGACGGTTCTTAACAAGAACCGTCTGCGATTGTTCGGCGGGAAACGAAAATTTAAACATAATGGGCGGGCTGCCGAAACTCGCTTTATATAACCTCCATCTCCTCCTCTGCGGTCTCTCCTCCTCACAGCTCATACCTCCATCTCCTCCTCTGCCATTTCTCTTCCTCACACCTTGCGCCCCGGCCTCCTCCGAGCTTGTCGCCGGCGGCCTCCTCCAACTCGTCCCAGGCTCACCGTCACCGGCATCATCCGAACCATCACCCCCGGCCTCCTCCACCTCACCCCGACCTCGTCGTCACTGCCTCCCACGACCTCGTCGCCTTCGGTCTCCTCAGCCCGTGCCGCCCGGCCTGCCACGACCTCACTCTCTCTACTCCCCCTTTGCTTTGTGATGTGGATTCTTGAGTTGATGCTCTTGTGATGTGGGTGATGCTCTTGTGATGTGTGTTGTTCATGTTGAGTTATTTAGTTTGGGCAAAAATATAGATAGTAGATCGCGCACCGTTCGGTAAAATCATCATAACTTTTGCATACGAACTCCGATTGCGACGTTCTTTGGCTCGTTGGAAAGCTAACGAAAAGCTCAATCCGAAAGTAAAGTCTACTCCTCTTTTTTGATTTTTTTTGTGTATATTTATAGTCAGAAGTTTACAGAGTTAGAATCGGTACACAAATACTCCGTCTCACACTCCGACTCGTTAACAAAACTATTAAAAACAAGATTAATTCTATCAATCACCTCCTTAATCTTGTTCCTTCACTTTGATCACGCCAATCTTCTCTCTCATTTCTAAGAAATTGATCCGTCCCAACGACTTCGTCAAAATATCAACAAGTTGATCTTCTATTACGATGTAATCAATAATTATCTTCCTTCATCAACATACCCACGAATGAAGTGATGCGAGTATCAATGTTGTGAGAACCCGCATAATTAACCTAACCTAGCTAGCAATAATTGGTAGTTAGCGTAATTAATTTCGTTTAGCGTTGAGTTTAACTGTTGTGTTAGATCGTTATTAAGCGATCGATTAATATCAAGTCGTTAGTATAATCGGGTTTCCCTTTCTCAAGCATTTCAACAAAAGTTGTCGGGACCATTCAACCATCATTCTTTCAACCTCAGCATTTAATACAAGCATCTGTTGCAATCACCGGTAAATCTAAAAACCAAAATCATAATTAAATTACAATTGCCATTCTCATTAGAGCCATAAGTCAATAGTTAAATTGTTTACAAGAGCACCTTCCAGCAAATCAATCTATAACCTAATTGCATCATTTAAATGGGCAGCACAATCTCACTACTACAAAACAGGCTATAGTAGATGGCCCATCACAGACGGTTCCTTTGGAACCGCCTGCGTGATGGGTCGATTAAATACTAACGGGTGGCGGCCGACTATCACAGCGGTATCTTTTAGAACCGCTCGTGATAGTCATCTATCCTGACGATTCATTAATAGAAGCTGTTTGTGAATTATCACGAGCGGTTCTATTCACAAACCGTCTGTGATAATCAGACCAATCACGAGCGGTTCTCAATAAGAACCGTCAGTGATATACTGACGGTTACGAATAAGAACCGTGCGCGATAATTAGTTATCACGAGCGGTTCTAATTAAGAACCGTGTGATATCTCGCTATCCCTCGCCAGACCGCCACGCCTCCGCCTTTGCCGCTCTGGAGGCTAGTGTCACGAGCGGTTCTTTAATAGAACCGTCAGGAATGATCCTGAGCGGTTCTATTAAAAACCGTCATGATAGGTGCTATCACAGACGGTTCTTAACAAGAACCGTCTGTGATTGTTGGGCGGGAAACGAAAATTTAAACATAATGGGCGGGCTGCCGAAACTCGCTTTATATAACCTCCATCTCCTCCTCTGCGGTCTCTCCTCCTCACAGCTCATACCTCCATCTCCTCCTCTGCCATTTCTCCTCCTCACACCTTGCGCCCCGGCCTCCTCCGAGCTTGTCGCCGGCGGCCTCCTCCAACTCGTCCCGGGCTCGCCGTCACCGGCATCATCCGAACCATCACCCCCGGCCTCCTCCACCTCACCCCGACCTCGTTGTCACTGCCTCCCACGACCTCGTCGCCGCCGGTCTCCTCCACCCGCCGCCCGGCCTCCCACGACCTCACTCTCTCTACTCCCCTTTGCTTTGTGATGTGGATTCTTGAGTTGATTTCTTTGTGTTGTGGGTGATGCTCTTTGTGATGTGTGTAGTTCATGTTGAGTTATTTGGTTTGGGCAAAAATATAGATAGTAGATCGCGCACCGTTCGGTAAAATCATCATAACTTTTGCATACGAACTCCGATTGCGACGTTCTTTGGCTCGTTGGAAAGCTAACGAAAAGCTCAATCCGAAAGTAAAGTCTACTCCTCTTTTTTGATTTTTTTTGTGTATATTTATAGTCAGAAGTTAAAGTGTTAGAATCGGTACACAAATACTCCGTCTCACACTCCGACTCGTTAACAAAACTATTAAAAACAAGATTAATTCTATCAATCACCTCCTTAATCTTGTTCCTTCACTTTGATCACGCCAATCTTCTCTCTCATTTCTAAGAACTTGATCCACCCCAACGACTTCGTCAAAATATCAACAAGTTGATCTTCTATTACGATGTAATCAATAATTATCTTCCTTCATGAACATACCCACGAATGTAGTGACAAATAGTATCAATGTTGTGAGAACCGCATAATTAACCTAACCTAGCTAGCGAAGAATTGGTTGTTAGCGATAATTAATTTCGTTTAGCGTTGAGCAAACTGTTGTGTTAGATCGTTATTAGCAATGATTAATATCAAGTCGTTAGTATAATCAGTTTCCCTTTCTCAAGCATTTCAACAAAAGTTGTCGGGACCATTCAACCATCATTCTTTCAACCTCGGCATTTAATACAAGCATCTGTTGCAATCATAGGTAAATCTAAAACCAAAATCATAATTAAATTACAATTTCCATTCTCATTAGAGCCATAAGTCAATAGTTAAATTGTTTACAAGAGCACCTTCCGACAAATCAATCTATAACCTAATTGCATCATTTAAATGGGCAGCACTATCTCACTACTACAAAGCAGGCTATAGTAGGCGCCCCATCACGAGCGATTCCTTTGGAACCGCTCGTTGGGTCGATCCGGACTGCGGGTGGCGCGGGCCGACTATCACGAGCGGTAGATTTTAGAACCGTGCAGTGATAGTCATCTATCACGACGGTTCATTAATAGAACAAATCGTGAATTATCACGACGGTTCTATTCACAAACCGTGCAGTGATAATCCGACCAATCACGAGCGGTTCTCAATAAGAACCGTGCTCGCGATAATACACGATTACGAATAAGAACCGCTGCGTGATAATTAATTATCACGAGCGGTTCTAATTAAAACCGCTTGTGATATCCTCGCTATCCTCTCGCCGCACTACCGTTCTCCGCCGCGCCTTTGCCGCCTGGAGGCTACATGTCACAGACGGTTCTTTAATAGAACCGCTCAGTGAATGATCCTGACGGTTCTCGCGCGACTACCGCTACCTCGCCGCCTTTGCCGCTCTGGAGGTTTCAGTGTCCTGAGCGGTTCTTTAATAGAACCGTCAGGATGATCCTGACGGTTCTATTAAAAACCGTCGTGATAGGTGCTATCACGAGCGGTTCTTAACAAGAACCGCCTCAGTGATTGTTAAGCGGAAACGAAAATTTAAACATAATGGGCGGGCTGCCGAAACTCGCTTTATATAACCTCCATCTCCTCCTCTGCGGTCTCTCCTCCGCACAGCTCATACCTCCATCTCCTCCTCTGCCATTTCTCCTCCTCACACCTTGCGCCCTGGCCTCCGCCGAGCTTGTCGCCGGCGGCCTCCTCCAACTCGTCCCGGCCTCATCGCCACCGGCCTCATACGAACCATCACCCCCGGCCTTGTAACATCCCAAATGTATAATCAGGGTTTGTTTCAAATGTAATTAAATGTGTAGAAATTAAAACTTTTTCTCACATGTAATTATTGTCCAAGATTTGTATAATCCAAAAACACAAAGTCCTTGTTGACCAAAAGTCAAGTCCTTTTTCCATTAGTCTCCACTCTTGTGCCAAACATTTGGAAAATAATTTTCCTTGGTCCTAAAGTTGATGTGGGACCCCTCTGAAAAATATCGCAAGTTGTAAAACTTGTTTGATAAATTTTGGAGGTAAAACAATCCTTTGAACAACCTTAATGAATTTCCTGAGAAAAATGCATTGCATAAAAACCTCTGGAAATTTTATGTAAGGTGAATCTTAATGTCAGCAAGCTCCAGTTAAAATTTTATAAGTTTTGGAGTTGAATTGCTATCTCAAATGAATCCCTAAAGTCTCAGCTGTTAAAATTGAATTCAAAACTTTACACTGTTCCTTGGGCTGAGCCATTTTCCTATCTGGGTTGAACCCAACCCACTCCTCAGCTCACCGGACCTCCTTAAACCACTTGAGGTCGTAGCCGTTGGATTCATATCTAACAGCCACGACCTCCTACTCTCAACCAACTCATTAGACCTCCCTTCCCACCTGTGCGAGGTCATGGCCGTTGGATAAAGATCCAACCGCCACGACCTCCTCTGTTTGTCTTGTGCACCAAACCTCCTCCGCGGTCAACACCGCAAGGACCTCCCCACCTCATCGAGGTCATAGCCGTTGGATCAAAGATCCATGGCCATGACCTCCACTCGCTATCAAACCACTCAAACCTCCTCTCCACCTTGTTGAGGTCGTAGCCGTTGGATGTAGATCCAAAGGCCACGACCTCCGCTGCAATTCATCGCAGCCAGGACCTCCCCTTGATATCTAGCGCACCAGACCTCCCCGCTTCGATTGTTGTGCGCCGTTGGATTAAAATCCAAGGCCCACGACCTCCCCTCGCTTTCTAGCGCATCAAACCTCTCACCTAGTCGAGGTCGTAACGTTGGATCGAGATCCAACGCTCACAACCTCCCATCTCGTTCGATGTCTTGCCACAGGGCCAAGACCTCCTTTCTCGAGTGCGTGCGGTTGGATTAAAATCCAACCGCCACGACCTCCTTTATCATCTTGTAGCCGTTAGATTTTAATCTAACCGCCACGACCTCTTTTATCATCTTGTAGCCGTTAGATTTTAATCTAACGCCGTGACCTCCTCCTTCATTTGTGCGCTTTGGCCATGACCTCCTCACTTGATCTCGCTGTTGATTAAGATCAATGGCGAGGACCTCCCACATGTTGTGTATCGAGCGCCACGCGTGAATAAGTCCTCCCATCAGTGTCCGAGCCCTTGGGTGTAGATCCAAAGGCTAGGACCTCCTAACCCTTTACCGCGCATGACCTCCCTGATCTGTTCGTAGCCGTGCGATGGAGATCGCATGGCTAGGACCTCCTCGATCTTTTAAAACTTACCATTTCAAAATCATATCGGAGGGCTGCGACCTTCCTAGCGCTTCTCATCCAATGGTTGGGGCGTGCTCTGTTCTTCTCCTAGCTCTGGCGCCAAGACGCGCCATGGCGATGAGGGGTCGATGGCATGTCTTGTCCAACGGCTCAGGCTCTGTCGCATTTATTGCGTGTCGATGCCTTTCGCCTAGCCCATGCCCCTGTCTCGACCTACTCTGTCCCATCCATCTTGTCCAACTCCATGGACCTCCATGGGCGTCCCTTGGGCTAAGCTCACCATGAGCTTAACCCGTGGTCGAGACCTCTTTTGCCCTAGCTATAAAACCCCCACTTGTTCTTTGTTGGCTTCTTTTACACACCATTGAGCTTGGCCTTGCTTGTGCTTGGTGAGCATCCCTCCTTGACCTCCCTTTTTGGCCGCCATTGTTGAAGCTTGGAGCCCTCGGTGGCACAACGTTCGGTGGCTCCTCTTCAACCTCTTGTTCACTTTGTGCTCCCTGGACCTCCTGGAGTTAACCCTAACCTCATTTGGGTTGACATTTTTGAAGAGGCGACTTGGAGCTTGGAGCTTGGAGTTGGCCGTGGAGCAACCCTTCTTCCCCAACTCCGGTCCTCCCGTCCCCAACCTCCTCGGCACCTCCATGACCTCCGGGTAACCCTCCCGTAGTCCCAGAGATCTTGGCACCCGCGTGTATGTTGTTGCGGAGCTTTTCTTGGGCACCCGCTTGAATGGCCACTGCGGAGCTCTTTATCGCTGTTTGTGTTTTGGCCGTGTTGATCATCTCGTTCCTCTCTGGCTCGTCGGCGACTTAGGCCGCCGCCGCCGAGAAGTGGTCGATGTGTGCGCAACACTATTGCGCACACATTGATGCTCTTGGTTGGCGCCATGAGGTCCTCATCGCCGACGTCGAGCCTTGGTAGCCTCTCGGGATTTTGTCGGACGACAATGGCACTGTGCCATTGTCGTTATGACAAAGATCTCCCCTTTTATTGCTAATCATCTCCAATCATTGTAGCTTTTAATGTGTCCTTGCGCTCGTGCGAGGTCTTGGGCCGTCCATGTCGGATCTCGGCGGGACCTCCTCGGGGTTATCTTAGCCATCTCGGACCTCCCTGGGTCCTCTTTGCAAAAGACCACCCCTGGTCTTTTGTAAGGACAACCCCAGGACCTCCTCCTTGCGATCTTGACCGCTAGGACCTCCTTGTGGGAGATCTTAGCCGTTGAGGTCCTCCTGTGTTGATCTCCACGTGTAGGACCTCCCGAGGTCCTCTTAACCTTTGTGGACCTCCTCGGGTAAATCTTAGCCGCCTGGACCTCCCGGTGGAAATCTGAGCCGCTTAGGACCTCCCTTTGTTAGATCTTGGCCGTTCGGGACCACCCCAAGTGGATCTTAACCGCCCGGGACCTCTTTGTTGTTGTCTTGACCGTTAAGATCCTCCACGGGACAATCTAGACCATTAAGGTCCTCCCTTGAAAATCTGGACCGTCCGGGACCTCCTCGAGAGGTCTGGACGTGTAGATCTTCCTTGGGGAGATCTTGATAGTTTAGATCTTCCTTTGGAAGATCTCACTGTTCAGACCTCCCTCGTTTGATCTGGACCGTCCGGTCCTCCTGCAGATGTTGTGGCCGTTGGATGCGATATCAGCGGCCACGACCTCCCCTCCGTTAACGCAGCGTGGTAGGAGGACATGGACCGTTGGATCCAAGATCAACGGCCCATGTTCTCTGGACCTGCGCAGGCGCGTGCGCATTTTCCTCTGGAGGTCTTGGGCCGTTTGATTTAGATCAACGGTTCACGTCCTCCCCCTCTGTTTTAAAAGTTTAGAAATTCCAGTGAGCACTTATTTGTAAACTAAAAAAGGTATGAACTTTAAAATTTCATAACTAATTCAATTTAAATCCAAATAGGGTGATTCAAATTTCTGTAGCTCTGGTTTGAACTAAGCTCTAATCTAAAAATGGTTATGGGCTCAGTTCAGCTCCAGAACATGCATTTGCAAATAGTTTTCAAAACTAACTTTAAATGTTGCAATAAAAATTCAAATTAACTTGTAAAATGCATAAGTAATTCTCTAGAGCTCCTTTTGAGTGAATCCAACTTTGTTGGCTTCCTCTGTTAGTAAACTAAATGTTAGAATAAGATTTAGACTTGTCACTGTTTTCACAAAACTTTCTTGTGCATTATAATTTTGTTCAAGTTCTTGTTTTTGGAAAATTATAGAAAATGCATAATAGCTCCAAATGAGATGAACTCAATTGTGTTATTCATCTCATGAGGTGCTGGTTTTACAGTAAAAATCTCAGTATCACCACCCTTCTAGAAAATGTTGCCTAATAATTAAATTAGTGAATAGTAGCAGTTTGGTATTTTTAGGGCTGAGCAGAATTGTTTTGCTCATATCTTTTGAATTGAGAATCCAAATCCATTGGTTCTTATTGCTAAATTCCCTAAAAATCATCCTCTTGCTGCTGTAGAAATTTCAGAGTATTTGGAGTTTGTTTGCTGTGCTGTCTTTGTCGTTTTCGTCGTTCTTATCGATTCTTTTCGTCTTTTTCGATTAGGTGCCGGCAGTGGGTTGATCCGTGAGTGTTTCTCTGCAGCATAGTGACCAGCCACAGCAAGGCAAGCAGTTTGATCATTTCCATTATTGTCCCATTACTTTAAAGTCTATTACTTTGTTTAACTTGTATGTATGCATGCTTTTGTGTCAAAGTATTTTATCGTTTAGAGGTAGCTATTCCTATTGCATAGTTGCCCTTAAATTGTTATCCCCTGCCACAAACTATAGGGTAATAATATCACTGGTGAATTAGAGCCCGGTGATTTTATTATGCTCTTTTTATCCTTCCGGTGTCATGCTTAGCAATGCTTAGATAACGGTAGAAATGGGCGGTTGTCGACATTATGTCGATAGCCTTGATCACACAAAAAAATTATTATTCCATTATATTCTCCTTGTGCCTTGTTACTTTGTAAATGAATAAAAATGAAAACCAAACTGTTTGACTTGGGCACAATGGATGTTGGTGTGATCTGTTGGGTGTGAACGGAATGGTGCCTAAGTCCCTAAGGACCGAGTTACTTGGGTCTCTAAGCCAAGCGCTTTTGCGTGCTAACCACACGAGAGGGATATGGGACCTCTCTTGACTAAGTACTTTGGGAGGTGTTAATTATGAGCTGGTCGGTGGGTGTGTTAAAAATGTGTGTATGTGTGTGGTGTTGGGAGGAAGCATTATGACCAGGTTAGGTTGTCTAATGTGTCCTTATCCCGTGGGAGGCGGCTCTTAATTAGCATCATCCATTGGAAATGTCTCGTAGGACTTAGCCGTGCGGCATACCAAAGGAAGTGTGCTAAATCTAGTGGCGAAAAAGGCGATCGGCGTGTGGGTACATTGGTACACCCTGCAGGTTAAAACTATTGAATAGCCTCGTCCTAGGTTATGGACATGCTTGGTAAGGTCGTTCAAGAACTAGTCTCAACCATTTAATTAAAACTTCATGGGTTGGTATGAATGGATGTTCATGCTATTGTTGTGGTGACTTGGGTTAGTCACTTCCAGGTTGATCTTGTTGTTGTTACTATGTTATTATATCGTTGTTACTTCAACAATTAAAAATGCTTTGTCAAATCGCTTTCAATCTATTACATTATTGCAAATGAAAACGGCTTTATGCTAAAATGAGTCCAAAGCCTCATCCACTTAAATAAAGCTTGCATGTAGCTAAACTATAGTTCTGTTATTTTACGTCGGTCTTGCAGTACATTCTTTGTACTCATTTGCTTTGCTTAATAACTTTGTTGCAGAGAAAGAAGGTGAGCCCCAAGGGCTTCACTCTTGTGAGATGTGCTTCGGGTTTGACGACTAGCTTGGCGGTCCGGTTGGTTGCCTTGTGGGTAAAGGCACACTAATTGGCTTTTGTTTATGGCCATCTTATGGCACTTTTTGCTTTCATTGTTTATTTTAGTTTGTATTTGTTGTTTGGCTGTTGGCCTCTCCTTTTGTAATAACTCTCTCTATATTATGTATGTCGTTTATTCTAGTTCGTGCTTGATTCTATGTCTTGTATGAACTTGATGCATGATTTTGTAAAGATGTGTGTATACTGCATTTCTGGGAAGTATACATATCTCGAAGACACGGGTTATTATGTTTGTGATGCTAGGGTCAAGGGATGACTAAGTATTACAAGCCTAATAAACCGGGGTCCTCACAAAGTTGGTATCAGAGCCATACTGACCGTAGTAACCCAAGCTTGGTCGTTCTTAGGATGTTTTGGAAAACTTAATTTCAAAATATCAAATGGTTTATGAAAGCTTAAGTAAAGTCTCTACTTTTACTCCTTACCTATCTTAGCTTTCTTCTCTCATCTTGTTCTAATTTGAGTTTATTTTCCTCTCTTTCCCTCCAAAGATAGTGGTTATCGATTAAATGGGTTTTGGGGAATCAATGAGTTGGCAAATTGAAGTGTTAGCTGCCCCTTTACAAGGTTTTGAAGCTTACGGAATGGCCGATTTATTTGGAAGCTTGGATGCAAAATCTGGACAGCAAGCGTCAATTTCCGGACAGCAAGCTCAAAGGTTCTAAATAGGGTAGAAAATGAGAGGTTAATCAACTAAAACTTGTGGGAATAAAAGGGTAAGATGTGATACTAGTTAGCTAAGTATCTAACACCTATTCTCTTGGTTTTACCTTGCTTTTGAGTAGTGTTAGAAATTGGAGTGGTGTGCTGAAATTTTATCTTCTCAACCAATTACTCGTTCATTCAATACAAGTTAGTTGTGTTGGGAAGTTGGCCTTTAATCTTATGTTTTCCTTGCTGTTTTGGAGTCATTTTTGGAAGCTTTTAAAGTACATTTCCTTGCTGTTTTTGCTTCTCCTTTATTATGCTCCCTATAACTTCTTTTATTCTGCTTGTTTCATTAGTTTACATTTATTATCATCTAATCCATTATTAACTCGGTAGGGATCTGTACTATCTATTTTGTTGGCCTTGGTTAGGGTGATGTTCCGTTCCCTAGTCGTTGGCATCCTTTTCGCTTTCTTCAACTTCTAGTCCTTGGGTTTCGTGTTAACCCATCTCTTCAGAAAGAGGATGTCCGAACAGTCGATGGCGGACTAGGTCGCCAAAAGTGGGTGAGACGAAATTCTCCCTAGCTCCAACTATCCAGACAAGACTTGTAAGCGGCTCAGCTCTGGCAAGTGTTTCGGATTGTGGCCCTATTATACTGAAAAGCGGCAATCGCCTCCTTTTCGCCTTGGCTGTGGTGAAGAGGGGCATTTCGCCGAAGATTGCGAACTAGGAAGAGTCAAGGTGTGTCGGCGTTGTGGTGAGGAAGGACACTACAGCAACCAGTGTACCACATCTTGTCCAAACTGTGACAAAGACCACTTACCCGGAGATTGTCTGGCTGCCAAAGTTACTTGTTTCCTCTGCGAGGGAAGCGATCACTATCCCAAGGAGTGTAGCATGAACACGGTGATTGCCAAGTCATTGGGCGCAGCGATTGTTTCTTGGTCATCTGCAAGCATTGCAATCGCCAATGCCTCCAAATCGAGAAGTTCTTGGGTGATTTATGCGAGGAGTTCTTGGGACAAATTACAGATCCATGCCTTCCCGACTTTCGACTTGTGGTGAAAATCCTGTTGTTGCTATGGGCAGAAAGAGAAAGTCAGAGGATCGTCGTAGGTGTCAAGAGAGGACTCAGGGTGACTCCAGCAAGGTCGCCGGTGTCACTTGTTTCTTCTGCAATCTCAAGGGCCATTATGCTAATAATTGTCCTAAGAAGCTTGCAGCAACCCCTCGTCGTTCATGGTAGTGCCTCCATCACGTGCACTGCATGAGTCGGCAAGGTGGTCCCCGCAAATCGATCTTGGGATCACTTGTTTCTTTTGTAGCAAGAAGGGGCACTACGCCAACAATTGCCCTGTGAAGCATAGCAATCCATATGCCGGGATCACTTGTTTCTTCTGCAACTATAAGGGGCATTACGCCAACAATTGCCCTTTGAAGCAGCAAAAGATCGTTTGTAATCGATCGACTCCATCTCGGTGAAAGCTCGAGGCACGGCGTCGTGTTAGGTGCGCTTCTCGCTAACTCTTGCCCTGCCTCTTGTTTTATTCAGTTCAAGAGCGCCTCATTCCTTTGTACCTCCATCTTTTGCCACTGTTAGCGATCTTTATTTCGCTCTTTTATCTGGTGCCCAGTACCACCCCTGTTTCAAAGAGATCTTGCTAGTCTATCCCGAAACCCAAGTGGCCATCGGGGTTGTCGTCGATCGTTTGATTAAAGTGGCACGTTTCCGTCCCTATACCTTTTAGGGCATCCCATACCTGTTGTTGCCTCGAACCTTCGTGGCCTAAACGGCCATAATCCTTTGTAAGAGACTAGCTGCGGAGGGATGACTCCGTATAGCTAGTTAACCGACCAAGCTCTCGTTTGTTAGTGGAGTAACCAGACAAATTGCTCCACCAACTAAGAACAACCTTAGTCCTCTAAAATAGCTAGCTGCGGAGGATGACTCGCATAGCTAGTTAGCGGTGAGATCCGTTGTTAGTGGAATTAACCAAATAAATCGCTCCGAATTAACCGAGACAAGTTGTTAGGAATTAACCGAACAAATCATTCCACCAACTAACAACGGCCATGCACCACCAACCATCGAATCAAGATCAAGCCCTCGATCATCAAAAATGACCTTCGTGTAGGTCTTCCAAAGGATCTCTACATATTCCGCATCGTAAATTTGCATGGTGTACTGAAGACGATCGTGCTGATCGTGCTTCTCTGCTCACGTCTCAATTTTGGCATAGCCTATAAGAGGCTATGGAAACTCGTGTTTCTTTTAGATCAGCTTACCCTCCTCAAAGCGATGGTCGGACCGAAAAGGCCATCAATGTTTCGCGTCAAGGCGAGTTAGCTCCTCGTCGTGGATCCTTACCGCGTGCTCGAAAAGAAAGGGCTATCGCCTATAAGATTGAAATTACCTGCTGCCCTTGAGGGGTACATGAGGTTTTCATGTGTCCCGATGAGGGTGCCTCCGTGTTCCACGAGGAAGCTCGTTGGAAATTCTTGTTGTGCAAGAAGTTGGGTCGAGAATCGTGACTGACGAGAAACAATGCAATAAAACAAATCAAATAAAATCTGCTCGACAAGGAACGCAGTGGGAACAATATGTAACTAAATAAAGTGTTGGTTGGGTGAACATAGTTAGAGAATTAGGTCCAAGTACAACAAAAATATTATAAATGGATAAGAATCTTAAAGGAAAGTTCGTATCTTTGAAGAAGCTAAGCGAAGATCAAGGAATCGTGTCCTCAAGATCCTAAAAGTTCTATGGCCAAATCATTAGTGGATGGAGTTACTTGGAAGCGGAAAGACTACCCATCTTCCTTCCCTTTGAGCCAAAATCTCGGGGCGAGATTTTGTAAGGGGGAGATTTTGTAACATCCCAAATGTATAATCAGGGTTTGTTTCAAATGTAATTAAATGTGTAGAAATTAAAACTTTTTCTCACATGTAATTATTGTCCAAGATTTGTGTAATCCAAAAACACAAAGTCCTTGTTGACCAAAAGTCAAGTCCTTTTTCCATTAGTCACCACTCTTGTGCCAAACATTTGGAAAATAATTTTCCTTGGTCCTAAAGTTGATGTGGGACCCTCTGAAAAATATCGCAAGTTGTAAAACTTGTTTGATAAATTTTGGAGGTAAAACAATCCTTTGAACAACCTTAATGAATTTCCTGAGATAAATGCATTGCATAAAAACCTCTGGAAATTTTATGTAAGGTGAATCTTAATGTCAGCAAGCTCCAGTTAAAATTTTATAAGTTTTGGAGTTGAATTGCTATCTCAAATGAATCCCTAAAGTCTCAGTTGTTAAAATTGAATTCAAAACTTTACATTGTTCCTTGGGTGAGCCATTTTCCTATCTGGGTTGAACCCAACCCACTCCTCAGCTCACCGGACCTCCTTAAACCACTTGAGGTCGTAGCCGTTGGATTCATATCTAACAGCCACGACCTCCTCCTCTCAACCAACTCATTAGACCTCCCTTCCCACCTATGCGAGGTCATGGCCGTTGGATAAAGATCCAACCGCCACGACCTCCTCTGTTTGTCTTGTGCACCAGACCTCCTCCACGGTCAACACCGCAAGGACCTCCCCACCTCATCGAGGTCATAGCCGTTGGATCAAAGATCCATGGTCATGACCTCCACTCGCTATCAAACCACTCAGACCTCCTCTCCACCTTGTTGAGGTCGTAGCCGTTGGATGTAGATCCAAAGGCCACGACCTCCGCCGCAATTCATCGCGGCAGGGACCTCCCTTGATATCTAGCGCACTGACCTCCCGCTTGATTGTTGTGCGCCGTTGGATTAAAATCCAAGGCCCACGACCTCCCCTCGCTTTCTAGCGCATCAAACCTCTCACCTAGTCGAGGTCGTAACCGTTGGATCAGATCCAACGCTCACAACCTCCCCATCTCGTTCCAGTGTCTTGCCCTGGGGCCAAGACCTCCCGCACCTCAGGTCGTGCCCGTTGGATTAAAATCCAACCGCCACGACCTCCTTTATCATCTTGTAGCCGTTAGATTTTAATCTAACCGCCACGACCTCCTTTATCATCTTGTAGCCGTTAGATTTTAATCTAACCGCCGTGACCTCCTTCTCTGTTGTGCGCTTTGGCCATGACCTCCCTCACTTGATCTGCGCCGTTGGATTAAGATCCAATGGCCAGGACCTCCCACATGTTGTGTATCGTGGCCTTGTTGTGAATAAGTCCTCCCCATCAGGTGAGCCCTTGGGTGTAGATCCAAAGGCTAGGACCTCCTAACCCTTTACACGCGCATGACCTCCCCTGATCTGTTCGCAGCCGTGCGATGGAGATCGCATGGCTAGGACCTCCTCCCAGTCTTTTTAAAACTTACTGTTTCAAAATCATATCGAGGGCTGCGACCTTCCTAGCGCTTCTCATCCAGCGGTTGGGGGCGTGCTCTGTTCTTCTCCTAGCTTTGGCAAGACGCGCCATGGCGATGAGGTCGATGGCATGTCTTGTCCAGCGGCTCTGTGCTGTCGCATTTATTGCATGTCGGTGCCTTTCGCCCTAGCCCATGCCCATCCCGACCTACTCTGTCCCATCCATCTTGTCCAACTCCATGGACCTCCGTGGGCGTCCCTTGGGCTAAGCTCACCATGAGCTTAACCCGTGGTCCGAGACCTCTTTTGCCCTAGCTATAAAACCCCCCCTTTGTTGCCGTTGGCTTCTTTTACACACCATTGAGCTTGGCCTTGCTTGTGCTTGGTGAGCATCCTCCTTGACCTCCCTTTTTGGCGCCATTGTTGAAGCTTGGAGCCCTCGGTGGCCTGGCGTTCGGTGGCTCCTCTTCAACCTCTTGTTCACTTTGTGCTCCCAGAACTCCTGGAGTTAACCCTAACCTCATTTGGGTTGACATTTTGAAGAGGCGACTTGGAGCTTGGAGCTTGGAGTTGGCCGTGGAGCAACCCTTCTTCCCCAACTCCGGTCCTCCACGTCCCCAACCTCCTCAGCACCTCCGCGACCTCCGGGTAACCCTCCTGGTAGTCCCGTGAATCTTTGGCACCGCGTGTATGTTGTTGCGGAGCTTTTCTTGGGCACCGCTTGAATGGGGCGCACGGAGCTCTTTATCGCTATTTGTGTTTTGGCCGTGTTGATCATCTCGTTCCTCTCGGCTCGTCGTGACTTAGGCGCCGCCCGTCGAAGTGGTCGATGTGTGCGCAACACTATTGCGCACACATTGATGCCTTGGTTGGCGCGGCGAGGTCCTCATCGCCGACGTCGAGCCTTGGTAGCCTCTCGGGATTTTGTCGGACGACAATGGCACTGTGCCGTTGTCGTTAAGACAAAGATCTCCCCTTTTATTGCTAATCATCTCCAATCATTGTAGCTTTTAATGTGTCCTTAAGCGCTCGTGCGAGGTCTTGGGCCGTCCATCTCAGATCTACAGCCAGGACCTCCTCGGGGTTATCTTAGCCATCTCGGACCTCCGTCAAAGTCCTCTTTGCAAAAGACCACCCCTGGTCTTTTGTAAGGACAACCCCCAGGACCTCCCTCCTTGCGATCTTGACCGCTAGGACCTCCTTGTGGGAGATCTTAGCCGTTGAGGTCCTCCCTGTGTTGATCTCCACCGTGTAGGACCTCCCCGAGGTCCTCTTAACCTTTGTGGACCTCCTCGGGTAAATCTTAGCCGCCCAGACCTCCCAGTGGAAATCTGAGCCGCTTAGGACCTCCCTTTGTTAGATCTTGGCCGTTCAGGACCACCCCAAGTGGATCTTAACCGCCCAGGACCTCTTTGTTGTTGTCTTGACCGTTAAGATCCTCCCTGGGACAATCTAGACCATTAAGGTCCTCCCTTGGAAAATCTGGACCGTCCAAGACCTCCCTCGAGAGGTCCTGACCGTGTAGATCTTCCTTGGGGAGATCTTGATAGTTTAGATCTTCCTTTGGAAGATCTCAGCCGTTCAGGACCTCCCTCGTTTGATCTGGACCGTCCGGTCCTCCCCTGCATGTTGGGGCCCGTTTGGATGCAGTATCAGCGGCCACGACCTCCTCCGATCCGCTGCTTGCGTGGTAGGAGGACATGGACCGTTGGATCCAAGATCAGCGGCCCATGTTCTCTGGACTGCTTGTGATGGCGTCGCATTTTCCTCTGGAGGTCTTGGGCGTTTGATTTAGATCAACGGTTCACGTCCTCCCCCTCTGTTTTAAAAGTTTAGAAATTCCAGTGAGCACTTATTTGTAAACTGAAAAAGGTATGAACTTTAAAATTTCATAACTAATTCAATTTAAATCCAAATAGGGTGATTCAAATTTCTGTAGCTCTGGTTTGAACTAAGCTCTAATCTAAAAATGGTTATGGGCTCAGTTCAACTACAGAACATGCATTTGCAAATAGTTTTCAAAACTAACTTTAAATGTTGCAATAAAAATTCAAATTAACTTGTAAAATGCATAAGTAATTCTCTAGAGCTCCTTTTGAGTGAATCCAACTTTGTTGGCTTCCTCTGTTAGTAAACTAAATGTTAGAATAAGATTTAGACTTGTCACTGTTTTCACAAAACTTTCTTGTGCATTATAATTTTGTTCAAGTTCTTGTTTTTGGAAAATTATAGAAAATGCATAATAGCTCCAAATGAGATGAACTCAATTGTGTTATTCATCTCATGAGGTGCTGGTTTTACAGTAAAATCTCAGTATCACCACCCTTCTAGAAAATGTTGCCTAATAATTAAATTAGTGAATAGTAGCAGTTTGGTATTTTTAGGGCTGAGCAGAATTGTTTTGCTCATATCTTTTGCATTGAGAATCCAAATCCATTGGTTCTTATTGCTAAATTCCTAAAATCATCCTCTTGCTGCTGTAGAAATTTCAGAGTATTTGGAGTTTGTTTGCTGTGCTGTCTTTGTCGTTTTAAATCGTTCTTATTCTTTTCGTCTTTTCGATTAGGTGCCGGCAGTGGGTTGATCCGTGAGTGTTTCTCTGCAGCATAGTGACCAGCCACAGCAAGGCAAGCAGTTTGATCATTTCCATTATTGTCCCATTACTTTAAAGTCTATTACTTTGTTTAACTTGTATGTATGCATGCTTTTGTGTCAAAGTATTTTATCGTTTAGAGGTAGCTATTCCTATTGCATAGTTGCCCTTAAATTGTTATCCCTGCCACAAACCATAGGGTAATAATATCTTTGGTGAATTAGAGCCCGGTGATTTTATTATGCTCTTTTATCCTTCGGTGTCATGCTTAGCAATGCTTAGATAACGGTAGAAATGGGCGGTTGTCGACATTATATCGATAGCCTTGATCACACAAAAAATTATTATTCCATTATATTCTCCTTGTGCCTTGTTACTTTGTAAATGAATAAAAATGAAAACCAAACTGTTTGACTTGGGCACAATGGATGTTGGTGTGATCTGTTGGGTGTGAACGGAATGGTGCCTAAGTCCCTAAGGACCGAGTTACTTGGGTCCTTTGAGCCAAGCGCTTTTGCGTGCTAACCACACGAGAGGATATGGGACCTCTCTTGACTAAGTACTTTGGGAGGTGTTAATTATGAGCTGGTGGGTGGGTGTGTTAAAAATGTGTGTATGTGTGTGGTGTTGGGAGGGAGCATTATGAGACCGGTTAGGGTGTCTAATGTGTCCTTATCCCGTGGGAGGCGGCTCTTAATTAGCATCATCCATTGGAAATGTCTCGTAGGACTTAGCCGTGCCGGCATACCAAAGGAAGTGTGCTAAATCTAGTGGCGAAAAGGCGGTCTGACATATGGGTACATTGGTACACCCCTGCAGGGTTAAAACTATTCGAATAGCCTCGTCCTAGGTTATGGACATGCTTGGTAAGGTCGTTCAAGAACTAGTCTCAACCATTTAATTAAAACTTCATGGGTTGGTATGAATAGATGTTCATGCTATTATTGTGGTGACTTGGGTTAGTCACTTCCAGGTTGATCTTGTTGTTGTTACTATGTTATTATATCGTTGTTACTTCAACAATTAAAAATGCTTTGTCAAATCGCTTTCAATCTATTACATTATTGCAAATGGCGGCTTTATGCTAAAATGAGTCCAAAGCCTCATCCACTTAAATAAAGCTTGCATGTAGCTAAACTATAGTTCTGTTATTTTACGTCGGTCTTGCAGTACATTCTTTGTACTCATTTGCTTTGCTTAATAACTTTGTTGCAGAGAAAGAAGGTGAGCCCCAAGGGCTTCACTCTTGTGAGATGTGCCGGGTTTGACGACTAGCTTGGCGGTCGGTTGGTTGCCTTGTGGGTAAAGGCACACCAATTGGCTTTATTATAGCCATCTTATGGCACTTTTTGCTTCATTGTTTATTTTAGTTTGTATTTGTTGTTTGGCTGTTGGCCTCTCCTTTTGTAATAACTCTCTCTATATTATGTATGTCGTTTATTCTAGTTCGTGCTTGGTTCTATGTCTTGTATGAACTTGATGCATGATTTTGTAAAGAGGTGTGTATCTGCATTTAGGGAAGTATACATATCTCGAAGACACGAGTTATTATGTTTGTGATGCTAGGGTCAAGGGATGACTAAGTATTACAAGCCTAATAAGCTGGGGTCCTCATGAGCCTCCTCCACCTCACCCGACCTCGTCATCACTTGCCTCCCACGACCTCGTCGCGCCGGTCTCCACCACCCGTGCCCGGCCTCCCACGACCTCACTCTCTGTACTCCCCCCTTTGCTTTGTGATGTGGATTCTTGAGTTGATGCTCTTGTGATGTGTGTGATGCTCTTTGTGATGTGTGTAGTTCATGTTGAGTTATTTGGTTTGGGCAAAAATATAGATAGTAGATCGCGCACCATTCGGTAAAATCATCATAACTTTTGCATACGAACTCCGATTGCGACGTTCTTTGGCTCGTTGGAAAGCTAACGAAAAGCTCAATCCGAAAATAAAGTCTACTCCTCTTTTTTGATTTTTTTTGTGTATATTTATAATCAGAAGTTTACAGAGTTAGAATCGGTACACAAATACTCCGTCTCACACTCCGTCTCGTTAACAAAACTATTAAAAACAAGATTAATTCTATCAATCACCTCCTTAATCTTGTTCCTTCACTTTGATCACACCAATCTTCTCTCTCATTTCTAAGAACTTGATCCGTCCCAACGACTTCGTCAAAATATCAACAAGTTGATCTTCTATTCTGATGTAATCAATAATTATCTTCCCTTCATCAACATACCCCTGAATGAAGTGACGGTGAGTATCAATGTTGTGAGAACCGCATAATTAACCTAACCTAGCTAGCGTAATTGGTTGTTAGCGATAATTAATTTAGTTTAGCGTTGAGCTAACTGTTGTGTTAGATCGTTATTAAGCAGTCAGATTAATATCAAGTCGTTAGTATAATCAGGTTTCCCCTTTCTCAAGCATTTCAATAAAAGTTGTCAGGACCATTCAACCATCATTCTTTCAACCTCAGCATTTAATACAAGCATCTGTTGCAATCACCGGTAAATCCAAAAACCAAAATCATAATTAAATTACAATTTCCATTCTCATTAGAGCCATAAGTCAATAGTTAAATTGTTTACAAGAGCACCTTCCGACAAATCAATCTATAACCTAATTGCATCATTTAAATGGGCAGCACAATCTCACTACTACAAAAGCAGGCTATAGTAGGCGCCCCATCACGGCGGTTCCTTTGGAACCGTCGTGTTAAATCGATTCGAACTGCGGGTGGCGCGGGCGACTATCACGAACGAGTTCATTAATAGAACAAATGCGTGAATTATCCTGACGGTTCTATTCACAAACCGTCTATGATAATCGACCAATCACGAGCGGTTCTCAATAAGAATGCGTGATATAATACGATGGTTACGAATAAGAAGCGAAATGCGCGATAATTAATTATCACGAGCGGTTCTAATTAAGATCCGTTTGTGATATCTGCTATCCTACTGCGCCTTTGCGCTCTGGAGGCTGCGTGTCCTGAGCGGTTCTATTAAAAACCGTCATGATAGGTGCTATCTGAGCAGTTCTTAACAAGAACCGTCTGCATGATTGTTAAGCGAAATGAAAATTTAAACATAATGGGCGGGCTGCGAAACTTCGCTTTATATAACCTCCATCTCCTCCTCTGTGGTCTCTCCTCCTCACAGCTCATACCTCCATCTCCTCCTCTGCCATTTCTCCTCTTCACACCTTGCGCCCGGCCTCCTCCAGGAGCTTGTCGCGGCGGCCTCCTCCAACTCGTCCGGGCTCACCGTCACCGGCATCATCCGAACCATCACCCCGGCCTCCTCCACCTCACCCAGACCTCGTCGTCACTTGCCTCCCACGACCTCGTGCGCCCGGTCTCCTCCACCCGTCGCCCGGCCTACCACGACCTCACTCTCTCTACTCCCCCTTTGCTTTGTGATGTGGATTCTTGAGTTGATGCTCTTGTGATGTGGGTGATGCTCTTTGTGATGTGTGTAGTTCATGTTGAGTTATTTGGTTTGGGCAAAAATATAGATAGTAGATCGCGCACCGTTCGGTACAATCATCATAACTTTTGCATACGAACTCCGATTGCGTCGTTCTTTGGCTCGTTGGAAAGCTAACGAAAAGCTCAATCCGAAAATAAAGTCTACTCCACTTTTTTGATTTTTTTTGTGTATATTTATAGTCAGAAGTTTATAGAGTTGGAATCGGTACACAAATACTCCGTCTCACACTCCGACTCGTTAACAAAACTATTAAAAACAAGATTAATTCTATCAATCACCTCCTTAATCTTGTTCCTTCACTTTGATCATGCCAATCTTCTCTCTCATTTCTAAGAACTTGATCCGTAACAACGACTTCGTCAAAATATCAACAAGTTGATCTTCTATTCTGATGTAATCAATAATTATCTTCCCTTCATCAACATACCCCTGAATGAAGTGACAGCGAGTATCAATGTTGTGAGAACCCGCATAATTAACCTAACCTAGCTAGCAGTAATTAATTTCGTTTAGCGTTGCTTAACTGTTGTGTTAGATCGTTATTAAGCGATCGATTAATATCAAGTCGTTAGTATAATCGGGTTTCCCTTTCTCAAGCATTTCAATAAAAGTTGTCAGGACCATTCAACCATCATTCTTTCAACCTCAGCATTTAATACAAGCATCTGTTGCAATCACCGGTAAATCCAAAAACCAAAATCATAATTAAATTACAATTTCCATTCTCATTAGAGCCATAAGTCAATAGTTAAATTGTTTACAAGAGCACCTTCCAGCAAATCAATCTATAACCTAATTGCATCATTTAAATGGGCAGCACAATCTCACTACTACAAAACAGGCTATAGTAGACGCCCCATCACAGGCGGTTCCTTTGGAACCGCTCGTGTTCAAATCGATTCGAACTGCGGGTGGCGCGGGCCGACTATCACAGACAGTTCATTAATAGAACCGTCAGCGAATTATCCTGACGGTTCTATTCACAAACCGTCTATGATAATCGACCAATCACGAGCGGTTCTCAATAAGAAGCATGCAGCGATATCTACGATGGTTACGAATAAGAACCGAAATGCGTGATAATTAATTATCACGAGCGGTTCTAATTAAGATCCGTTTGTGATATCTGCTATCCTCTGCGCTTGCTTTGCGCTCTGGAGGCTACGTGTCACGAGATGGTTCTATTAAAAACCGTGCATGATAGGTGCTATCCTGAGCGATTCTTAACAAGAACCGTCTGTGATTGTTGGGCGGGAAACGAAAATTTAAACATAATGGGCGGGCTGCCGAAACTCGCTTTATATAACCTCCATCTCCTCCTCTGTGGTCTCTCCTCCTCACAGGTCATACCTCCATCTCCTCCTCTGCCATTTCTCCTCTTCACACCTTGCGCCCCGGCCTCCTCCGAGCTTGTCGCCGGCGGCCTCCTCCAACTCGTCCCGGGCTCACCGTCACTGGCATCATCCGAACCATCACCCCGGCCTCCTCCACCTCACCCCGACCTCGTCGTCACTTGCCTCCCACGACCTCGTGCGCCTTGGTCTCCTCCCGCCCGCCGCCCGGCCTACCACGACCTCACTCTCTCTACTCCCCCCTTTGCTTTGTGATGTGGATTCTTGAGTTGATGCTCTTGTGATGTGGGTGATGCTCTTGTGATGTGTGTAGTTCATGTTGAGTTATTTGGTTTGGGCAAAAATATAGATAGTAGATCGCGCACCGTTAGGTACAATCATCATAACTTTTGCATCTGAACTCCGATTGCGTCGTTCTTTGGCTCGTTGGAAAGCTAACGAAAAGCTCAATCCGAAAATAAAGTCTACTCCACTTTTTGATTTTTTTGTGTATATTTATAGTCAGAAGTTTACTGAGTTGGAATCGGTACACAAATACTCCGTCTCACTCCGACTAGTTAACAAAACTATTAAAAACAAGATTAATTCTATCAATCACCTCCTTAATCTTGTTCCTTCACTTTGATCATGCCAATCTTCTCTCTCATTTCTAAGAACTTGATCCGTAACAACGACTTCGTCAAAATATCAACAAGTTGATCTTCTATTACGATGTAATCAATAATTATCTTCCTTCATCAACATACCCTGAATGAAGTGACGGCAGTATCAATGTTGTGAGAACCGCATAATTAACCTAACCTAGCTAGCGAGTAATTAATTTACGTTTAGCGGTGGCGAGTTTGTTGTGTTAGATCGTTATTAGCGATGATTAATATCAAGTCGTTAGTATAATCGGGTTTCCCTTTCTCAAGCATTTCAATAAAAGTTGTCAGGACCATTCAACCATCATTCTTTCAACCTCAGCATTTAATACAAGCATCTGTTGCAATCACCGGTAAATCCAAAAACCAAAATCATAATTAAATTACAATTTCCATTCTCATTAGAGCCATAAGTCAATAGTTAAATTGTTTACAAGAGCACCTTCCGACAAATCAATCTATAACCTAATTGCATCATTTAAATGGGCGGCACAATCTCACTACTACAAAAGCAGGCTATAGTAGGCGCCCCATCACGGCGGTTCCTTTGGAACCGTCGTATGTTGGGTCGATTCGAACTGCGGGTGGCGCGGGCGACTATCACGAGCAGTTCATTAATAGAACCGTCGTGAATTATCCTGACGGTTCTATTCACAAACCGTCTATGATAATCGACCAATCACGAGCGGTTCTCAATAAGAATGCGTGATATCTACGAATGGTTACGAATAAGAACCGTGCGTGATAATTAATTATCACGAGCGGTTCTAATTAAGATCCGTTTGTGATATCTGCTATCCTGCGCCAGACTTGCGCTCTGGAGGCTCGTGTCTGAGCGGTTCTATTAAAAACCAAATGCATGATAGGTGCTATCACTGAGCGGTTCTTAACAAGAACCGTCTGTGATTGTTAAGCGAAGCGAAAATTTAAACATAATGGGCAGGCTGCCGAAACTCGCTTTATATAACCTCCATCTCCTCCTCTGTGGTCTCTCCTCCTCACAGCTCATACCTCCATCTCCTCCTCTGCCATTTCTCCTCTTCACACCTTGCGCCCCGGCCTCCTCCGAGCTTGTCGCCGGCGGCCTCCTCCAACTCGTCCCGGGCTCACCGTCACCGGCATCATCCGAACCATCACCCCCGGCCTCCTCCACCTCACCCCGACCTCGTTGTCACTGCCTCCCACGACCTCGTCGCCTTCGGTCTCCTCCACTTCGTCGACCCGGCCTACCACGACCTCACTCTCTCTACTCCCCCCCTTTGCTTTGTGATGTGGATTACTGAGTTGATGCTACTGTGATGTGGGTGATGCTACTGTGATGTGTGTAGTTCATGTTGAGTTATTTGGTTTGGGCAAAAATATAGATAGTAGATCGCGCACCGTTCGGTACAATCATCATAACTTTTGCATACGAACTCCGATTGCGTCGTTCTTTGGCTCGTTGGAAAGCTAACGAAAAGCTCAATCCGAAAATAAAGTCTACTCCACTTTTTTGATTTTTTTTGTGTATATTTATAGTCAGAAGTTTACAGAGTTGGAATCGGTACACAAATACTCCGTCTCACACTCCGACTCGTTAACAAAACTATTAAAAACAAGATTAATTCTAGCAATCACCTCCTTAATCTTGTTCCTTCACTTTGATCACGCCAATCTTCTCTCTCATTTCTAAGAACTTGATCCGTAACAACGACTTCGTCAAAATATCAACAAGTTGATCTTCTATTCTGATGTAATCAATAATTATCTTCCCTTCATCAACATACCCCTGAATGAAGTGACAGCGAGTATCAATGTTGTGAGAACCCGCATAATTAACCTAACCTAGCTAGCAGTAATTAATTTCGTTTAGCAGTGAGCGAACTGTTGTGTTAGATCGTTATTAGCGATCGATTAATATCAAGTCGTTAGTATAATCAGGTTTCCCCTTTCTCAAGCATTTCAATAAAAGTTGTCAGGACCATTCAACCATCATTCTTTCAACCTCAGCATTTAATACAAGCATCTGTTGCAATCACCGGTAAATCGAAAAACCAAAATCATAATTAAATTACAATTTCCTTTCTCATTAGAGCCATAAGTCAATAGTTAAATTGTTTACAAGAGCACCTTCCAGCAAATCAATCTATAACCTAATTGCATCATTTAAATGGGCAGCACAATCTCACTACTACAAAACAGGCTATAGTAGACGCCCCATCACAGACGGTTCATTTGGAACCGTGCGTATTCAAGTCGATTCGAACTGCGGGTGGTGGCGGGCCGACTATCAAAACGGTATTTTTAGAACCGTGCATGATAGTCATCTATCACTGACGGTTCATTAATAGAACCGTCGTGAATTATCCTGACGGTTCTATTCACAAACCGTGCTGTGATAATCCGACCAATCATAGGCGGTTCTCAATAAGAACCGTGCGAGGATAATACGACGGTTACGAATAAGAAGCGTGCGCGATAATAGTTATCACGAGCGGTTCTGGTAAGAGCCGTCTGTGATATCCTATCCTATCCTGCGCCTTGACCGCTTGCCTGCGCGCCTTGCCGCTCTGGAGGCTACGTGTCGCGAGCGGTTCTTTAATAGAACCGTCATGAATGATCCTGAGCGGTTCTATTAAAAACCGTCGTGATAGGTGCTATCCTGAGCGGTTCTTAACAAGAACCGTCTGTGATTGTTAAGCGAAGCGAAAATTTAAACATAATGGGCGGTGCTGAAACTTCGCTTTATATAACCTCCATCTCCTCCTCTGCGGTCTCTCCTCCTCACAGCTCATACCTCCATCTCCTCCTCTGCCATTTCTCCTCTTCACACCTTGCGCCCGGCCTCCGCCGAGCTTGTGCTTGGCGGCCTCCTCCAACTCGTCCGGCCTCATCGTCCCGGCCTCATCCGAACCATCACCCGGCCTCCTCCACCACACCCCGAGCTTGTCGTCACTACCTCCCACGACCTCGTCGCCTTCGGTCTCCTCCACCGTCGCCCGGCCTCCCCGACCTCTCTCTCTACTCCCCCTTTGCTTTGTGATGTGGATTCTTGAGTTGATGCTCTTGTGATGTGGGTGATGCTCTTTGTGATGTGTGTAGTTCATGTTGAGTTATTTGGTTTGGGCGAAAATATAGATAGTAGATCGCGCACCGTTCGGTAAAATCATCATAACTTTTGCATCACGAACTCCGATTGCGGCGTTCTTTGGCTCGTTGGAAAGCTAACGAAAAGCTCAATCCGAAAATAAAGTCTACTCCTCTTTTTGATTTTTTGTGTGTATATTTATAGTCAGAAGTTTCTGAGTTAGAATCGGTACACAAATACTCCGTCTCACACTCCGACTAGTTAACAAAACTATTAAAAACAAGATTAATTCTATCAATGACCTCCTTAATCTTGTTTCTTCACTTTGATCACGCCAATCTTCTCTCTCATTTCTAAGAACTTGATCCGTCCCAGCGACTTCGTCAAAATATCAACAAGTTGATCTTCTATTACGATGTAATCAATAATTATCTTCCTTCATCAACATACCCTGAATGAAGTGACGGCGAGTATCAATGTTGTGAGAACCGCATAACTAACCTAACCTAGCTAGAAGTGATTGGTAGTTAGTAGTAATTAATTTCGTTTAGCGTGAAGCTTAACTGTTGTGTTAGATCGTTACTAAGCGATTGATTAATATCAAGTCGTTAGTATAATCGGGTTTCCCTTTCTCAAGCATTTCAATAAAAGTTGTCGGGACCATTCAACCATCATTCTTTCAACCTCGGCATTTAATACAAGCATCTGTTGCAATCAGGTAAATCTAAAACCAAAATCATAATTAAATTACAATTTCCATTCTCATTAGAGCCATAAGTCAACAGTTAAATTGTTTACAAGAGCACCTTCGACAAATCAATCTATAACCGAATTGCATCATTTAAATGGGCAGCACAATCTCACTACTACAAAAGCAGGCTATAGTAGGCGCCCCATCACGAGCGGTTCCTTTGGAACCGTGCGTATTAGGTCGATTCCGAACTGCGGGTGGCGGCGGCCGACTATCCTGACGGTATTTTTAGAAATCGTGAATTATCCTGAGCGGTTCTATTCACAAACCGTGCAGCGATAATCGACCAATCACGAGCGGTTCTCAATAAGAACCAAATGCAGCGATAATTAATTATCACGAGCGGTTCTAGTAAGAACCGTTTGTGATATCTGCTATCACTACTGCCGCCTTTGCCTGCCTCGCCACACTTTGTCACTCTGGAGGCTACGTGTCACGAGCGGTTCTTTAATTGAACCGTCGTGAATGATCCTGAGCAGTTCTATTAAAAACAAATGCATGATAGGGGCTATCACAGACGGTTCTTAACAAGAACCGTCCGTGATTGTTGGGCGGGAAACGAAAATATAAACATAATGGGCGGGCTGCCGAAACTCGCTTTATATATCCTCCATCTCCTCCTCTGCGGTCTCTCCTCCTCACAGCTCATACCTCCATCTCATCCTCTGCCATTTCTCCTCGTCACACCTTGCGCCCCGGCCTCCGCCGAGCTTGTCGCCGGCCGCCTCCTCCAACTCGTCCCGGCCTCATCGTCACTGGCCTCATCCGAACCATCACCGCCGGCCTCCTCCACCTCACCCCGACCTCGTCGTCACTGCCTCCCACGACCTCGTCGCCTTCGGTCTCCTCCACTTCGTCGCCCCGGCCTCCCACGACCTCACTCTCTCTACTCCCCCCCTTTGCTTTGTGATGTGGATTACTGAGTTGATGCTACTGTGATGTGGGTGATGCTACTGTGATGTGTGTAGTTCATGTTGAGTTATTTGGTTTGGGCAAAAATATAGATAGTAGATCGCGCACCGTTCGGTAAAATCATCATAACTTTTGCATACGAACTCCGATTGCGACGTTCTTTGGCTCGTTGGAAAGCTAACGAAAAGCTCAATCCGAAAATAAAGTCTACTCCTCTTTTTTGATTTTTTTGTGTATATTTATAGTCAGAAGTTTACAGAGTTAGAATCGGTACACAAATACTCCGTCTCACACTCCGACTCGTTAACAAAACTATTAAAAACAAGATTAATTCTATCAATGACCTCCTTAATCTTGTTTCTTCACTTTGATCACGCCAATCTTCTCTCTCATTTCTAAGAACTTGATCCGTCCCAACGACTTCGTCAAAATATCAACAAGTTGATCTTCTATTCTGATGTAATCAATAATTATCTTCCTTCATCAACATACCCTGAATGAAGTGACAATGAGTATCAATGTTGTGAGAACCGCATAATTAACCTAACCTAGCTAGCGGTGATTGGTAGTTAGTAGTAATTAATTTCGTTTAGAAGTGAAGCTTATTTGTTGTGTTAGATCGTTATTAAGCGGTCGATTAATATCAAGTCGTTAGTATAATCGGGTTTCCCCTTTCTCAAGCATTTCAATAAAAGTTGTCGGGACCATTCAACCATCATTCTTTCAACCTCGGCATTTAATACAAGCATCTGTTGCAATCACCGATAAATCTAAAACCAAAATCATAATTAAATTACAATTTCCATTCTCATTAGAGCCATAAGTCAATAGTTAAATTGTTTACAAGAGCACCTTCCAGCAAATCAAGCTATAACCTAATTGCATCATTTAAATGGGCAGCACAATCTCACTACTACAAAACAGGCTATAGTAGACGCCCCATCACGAGCGGTTCCTTTGGAACCGTGCGTATTAAATCGATCGAACTGCGGGTGGCGCGGGCCGACTATCCTGACGCTATTTTTAGAATCGTGCGTGAATTATCCTGAGCGGTTCTATTCACAAACCGTGCGCGATAATCAACCAATCACGAGCGGTTCTCAATAAGAAAATGCAGCGATAATGAATTATCCTGAGCGGTTCTAATTAAGAACCGTTTGTGATATCTGCTATACCTCTGCTGCCTTTGCGCGCCTGCCTGCCGCTGCCTTGCGCTCTGGAGGCCTGTGTCCTGAGCGGTTCTTTAATAGAACCGTCGTGAATGATCCTGAGCGGTTCTATTAAAAACCGTCATGATAGGTGCTATCACAGACGGTTCTTAACAAGAACCGTCCGTGATTGTTAAGCGAGAAGCGAAAATTTAAACATAATGGGCGGGCTGCGAAACTTCGCTTTATATAACCTCCATCTCCTCCTCTGCGGTCTCTCCTCCTCACAGATCATACCTCCATCTCCTCCTCTGCCATTTCTCCTCCTCACACCTTGCGCCCGGCCGCCGAGCTTGCCTTGGCGGCCTCCTCCAACTCGTCCCGGCCTCATCGTCACCGGCCTCATCCAGAACCATCACCCCGGCCTCCTCCACCTCACCCAGACCTCGTCGTCCACGGCCTCCACGACCTCGTCGCCTTTGGTCTCCTCCACCCCGTCGCCCGGCCTCCCACGACCTCACTCTCTCTACTCCCCCCTTTGCTTTGTGATGTGGATTCTTGAGTTGATGCTCTTGTGATGTGGGTGATGCTCTTGTGATGTGTGTAGTTCATGTTGAGTTATTTGGTTGGGCAAAAATATAGATAGTAGATCGCGCACCGTTCGGTAAAATCATCATAACTTTTGCATACGAACTCCGATTGCGACGTTCTTTGGCTCGTTGGAAAGCTAACGAAAAGCTCAATCCGAAAATAAAGTCTACTCCTCTGTTTTGATTTTTTTTGTGTATATTTATAGTCGAAGTTCTGAGTTAGAATCGGTACACAAATACTCCGTCTCACACTCCGACTCGTTAACAAAACTATTAAAAGAAGATTAATTCTATCAATGACCTCCTTAATCTTGTTTGTTCACTTTGATCACGCCAATCTTCTCTCTCATTTCTAAGAACTTGATCCGTCCCAGCGACTTCGTCAAAATATCAACAAGTTGATCTTCTATTACGATGTAATCAATAATTATCTTCCTTCATCAACATACCCACGAATGAAGTGACGAGTATCAATGTTGTGAGAACCGCATAATTAACCTAACCTAGCTAGCGATAATTGGTAGTTAGTAGTAATTAATTTCGTTTAGCGTTGAAGTATTTGTTGTGTTAGATCGTTATTAGCGATCAGATTAATATCAAGTCGTTAGTATAATCGGGTTTCCCTTTCTCAAGCATTTCAATAAAAGTTGTCGGGACCATTCAACCATCATTCTTTCAACCTCGGCATTTAATACAAGCATCTGTTGCAATCACCGATAAATCTAAAACCAAAATCATAATTAAATTACAATTTCCATTCTCATTAGAGCCATAAGTCAATAGTTAAATTGTTTACAAGAGCACCTTCCGACAAATCAATCTATAACCTAGCTGTAGGTCGTGACCTAGTTAGAATGGCCGTTAGTTGAAAATTTCAAAACTTATTTTATGACAAGAAAAACAAATTGTTCTCTCCTCATCGTGTCATCTTTCTATTCTTACCTCCTTCATGGTATACTTTCTTACCTTATTCTCACTTCACCATTTTATAATGTCAATGGGATCCTCTTCTCCTTGCAACTTTTTATAGTTGATCCATACGTTTTACCATTACGATGAAGACCCCAAGACTTGAAGCCATCGAGGAAGTATCGTCGTCTCAACCCTTCAAGGACAACGGACGGGACTTATTAAAGGCGTGAACCAAAGATCGTTTTGTCAGCCAAGCCATATAGCTTAAGTTTGTTAAGACTCATTCTGTGTATTGAGTCATTTCACCAATTTACGATTATCATTCGAGTATAACGTTGTATTGTTTCTTAATTTGTATGGTGTCTTCCTTTTGGTACGTCATACGCAGATCTTTTGATCTTGTGTACCACGTTTTCTTTAAAATGGGTAGACTTCTTTCCTCATAGCTTTCTCTCTCATCCTTTGCTCTTTCGCTTCTTCTCTAAATCCATTGGACAACCTAACCTATCGAAACACCAGGAACTTGAAGAACGGAAGGATACTTCAAAACTTCGAACAACTCAAGACCTTAGTCAAGAAGCCAACTTGAAGATAGACTCTCTCTATCTCTCAATTCCTTTACCCTTTGTCCGTACTCCTTCTTTCTAGCCTCTCCGAATCTCAGGGACGAGATTCCTTTTAAGGGGGGTAGTTTGTAATGACCAAAGTTACATTACCAAAATAAAATAAATAAAGTTATTATTTTGTTGGATTTTCTGAAAGATTGAAAGAGTTTAATTGGTTTATTTGAATTTCTGAAGTTTTAAAAATCAAAAATAAAATTTATTAAAGTTTTTGAAAGCTTTATTTGAGTTAAAGTTGAAAAATAAAATTTTAATTGATTTTAAGAATTTTACGGAATTTTAAAAGCTTTTTCCTAATTATTTTAAAGCTAAAATATTTTGTTTGCAAAATTAAAAGCCAACTTTAAGTTGGAAATATTTTATTTAAGTCCAAAATAAATGTGGGAATTTTTGTGAATTTTTCCATAATTCTTGGATTTATTTTGCTATTTTCTAAAGCCTAAATGAATTTCTAGAATTAAATCAATTGGAAAATCAGTTAAAATTCCTCAAAGCCTCTTGGGCGAATGTGGCTCGGCCCATCCCTATTCACTTGCCTTGTATTCCAGTGCTTGCTGCGCCCGCTCCACCTCGGCTTCCCTCCCAAGCGCAAGACTTGCCACGGATCCCCGTCCAAGCGCCCCCTGGCCTACACGCCCCGCTCCTCCTCACCATCGGATCAAGATCCGGCGGCGACGCTCATCTTCTCCCGTGTTCTTCTCGCGTAGCCGCCTCTCTCCGCCGCCATGGTCGCCTCACCTAACTCCGCAATCGCGCGATTTCCCTCCCTTTTTCTCTGCTTGCGGATCTGTGCGCTCGCTCCGCTCATCACGCGCCCATTCTCACGCGTTGCTTCTTCTCTCGCGGCCGTAATCACGGATCGCCGATTCACACCGCAACCACCGCCCGTGACCTCGCGCCGATCGCCGCCTCCGGCCTCCCGGCCCTATTTGAGAGAGCCTCGGGATCGCCTTCTCCCATTCAAACCAAGCGCCACCGCCCACTCTCTCCTCTCCCCTAGCCGTTGGAATTAGCCGTTGAAGCTTCATGCCGAGCTTCACTCCGCCCCTAGCGCCGCGCCACCGCCGCCGCGTCCTCGCCATCGGCCCATCAACATCGCCGTGATCTCACGCGCCCGGTGCGGACCTCGCCTCTTGAGCCTCGCGGAGCTCGCCTTCGCGCCATGCAAACAAACGCCGCCTCTCTCTTGCCGACGGCGAATCCCAACGCCGCTTGCGCACCACGATGAAACCTTGCACTCCCGTCGCCTCCTCTCTCGTTGGCACCACCACCTTGATTTGCGTGCCGCCCTCACGGCAAGTTAAATGTTGAGCCGCCGTCGGCCTCGTGTCAGCGTGGCACCGCCACGTGGCGCCAGCGTCGCGCCCGCCTCGGCAAAATAGCCCTCGTGGCATCCCGCGTGTCCTTGACCCGGCGCCACATGTGCACGGACCGCCACCTCATTGACCCTAGCCCGCTCTTCCCATGGACTTGGTCCACATGAGTAGTGAGGCAGGCATGTGGGTCCCACATGTCGAATTTCTTTAATTCATTTAAATTCGAAATTCAGGCGCTGATGTCATCTGATGTCATAAAGCCATTTTCTTTAGAAAAATAATTTGGCAAATCGAGAAAATCCTTTTAGGGTTTAAATTAGGTTTAAATCTTCCAAAGCTTATAACTTTTGCATCCAAACTCCGATTTGGATGATTCAAATTTCTAAATTCATATAAATTCAAGATCTAGCTAACTGAACCAAAATTATTTAAATTAGAGTTCATTTGAATCTTGTTTGAATTTAGAAATTCATTTAAATGCGATTTTAGGTTTAAAACTTGTAAAATTCATATCTTTTGAATCCCAACTCCGATTTGAGTGATTCAAATTTCTAAAATTTTATAAAATTATTATATAGCAAAATAAAATATAATTATCTGGTTTTCAGTTAATTTGAATTGCCTTTTTGAGTTGTTATTTGAATTTAGATCGTTTTCGCGTATAGATTTCGACGACTTCGGAAAGTCAGTTTTCGACATTGTTTGAAGAGCATATAAGAGGATTGATGTTGACTGTATGATCATCGTGGTGATGACAACCTGGAGAGAGTGTTTGTGAGTACTAGGTGACCTGTTAAGGAAAACAACATCACCAAGCGAGGCAAGTTACACTCTTGACCATATTTGCACCCATTATTTTAAATTATTTAATTTTTGTTTTAAATTATTCCATGCGTATTTATATTAAGTAATTTAAATCCCTGTTTTAAGCTTTATAGTTATACCCAACTTCTGTGTATAGCCATTTATTGTCGGTATAGACCGTATGAAAAACCATTCCCAATGTGATATATATAATGGAGGTAGAAAGTGAAAATATTGGATTATAAGATTACAAGATCATTGAATATTGGATTATAGGAATAGTCTATTGATAAATATTGCAAAGATGGAATTATCGGAAATTGAATTATAGAGACATATAGTGAATGTTTTATGGAATAACTTGATCATTGGGTAATAACTTGATCATTGGATATTACATTATATGAATACATGATTCTTAGATATTGATAATACAATTATATACAATTGTTGACTATTGGATTATAGGGAAAGAAACAATTGTTGGAGATTGAATCATAGGAATGCATTATGGACAAATGTAGAAATAAGTGATCGATGGATATTGAATTGTAGAAATAGTTAATTATTGAGATTGGACTATTAAGATTGAATTATAGAAGTAGTCATTATAGAATATTGATGGGCTTGGATGTTGGATTGTAGGATTAGCTCTTGGTGGGATTTTAGAAATAAAACTTGTTTAGATTCTAGGAGTAGATAATTGTTGATAATGGATTATCGAGGAATAGATTATAGAAATAGATAATCATTGGATATCGGAATATCGAAATTTATATTATATAATCATCGGATTGTTGGGTGTTGAATTATTAGAAATAATTCATTAAGGAATAATGGATTGATGGATGTCAGATTATAGAATTAGAGCATTACTAGATGTTGGATCGATGGAGGTCAGATCATAGAAATAGACTAATATTGTGGATATTAGTCTATTTAATATTAGATAAAGGATTACATAATTCTTTGGAGTTTGGATTATTGGATTATGAGCCGCGATGCGGATGGTTTACTTCTTGGTCTCGTACTTGACAAATCTTGAGCATTGAATCTCTCATACCTTGTCGCCTAGATAAAACTCTTGTTAATACGATAGTGTTAACAAGATGTGTTTGATTGAAAAACTTTATGCTTAGCAATGCTTAGATCCAAAAAGTGTTTGATTTGGGAAATTTAGCCAATGATTCAAATCTTGTTTAAAATTAAGCTATGGTATTGTTTTACCATGGACTCTTGGAAATGATTTTGAAAATAAAATAAAATCACAAGATGGTTTGTACTTGGGTGAAATGGATGGTTGGTGGGTGCAAGTTTATGCACGGGCTCAATGCAGCGAATGGTTGAGGCCCAGGGATTGTTTTGGAAGTCACCCAAGTCAGTTAAGGACCGGCCTGAGAGCCGCTTTTGCTAAGCCACAATCGTACTACCACATGTCTGTATGGGCGGGACACAGCTAACTAATTTACAGCGTTTCAATGTGGTTGTGCCATCCGGTTGTGTGGGTGTCGCGAGACTTATTGTTAATACTCACATGGCGCAAGAGGGGTTATCGTTTGGTGCGAAGCCTCGATAGCGAAACCTTAGCGAGGCATAACTACGATGGGATGGCGCATTGTAAAGGCCTTGCACGTGCTCTAGGCCGCTTACCTAAGGTAGTGGCGGTGGTATCGGCGGATGCCGGACAAACTAGAGAAATCATGTCATGTGGGTAAAGTCGTACAACCTCTGCAGAGTGTTAAGAACTATTGAATAGCCGTGTCCACGGTCAAGGACATGCTAGCAAAGCCACTCAAAGTTAAGCTTTGGTTTTGATTTCAAAAGACTTTGATAATCTTGTTTTTGGATTTCAATCCAAATGGGACTTAGGCGGGAAGCCTTGTGATGAGGAGAATCCTTCACCAATTGTGATGAATGATTATCAACTTAAAAGCTGAGATTTAGAAAATGAACTTTAGCTATTGTAGCTGCTTTGGAACTTAGTACAAGTATTTAAAGAAAATGTTGTTTTATGCAAATCAACCATATTAAGCCTTCCTTTGAGATACCCTTGTATGCATGTCATCCTGTTATTTGACGGGTGTAACTTGCGAGTACGGTAGTTGTGCTCATACTTGCTTTGTGCAAATAAATTTCAGAGGAGAAGGACTTCACCATCGGTATGGATCTCGGCGACTAGGCGCTATCGATCGATTGCTGTGGCGATTAAGCTGGACCCTACTACGACTTCTTTGTTTTCATTGTGTTCTTTCTTTGTTGGCGTGTAAGCCTCTTTTGTAATAAACTCTGTTGGTTATTAATAAAGTTATCGATTTATGGATGTTACCACATTTGTTTCTTTGTGTGAACTAGCTCTCGATCATGGGACTAGTTGAGAAAAGCCTGAGAGGATTTGGGAGTGTTAATCCGGGTCTTACAATACTCTTTGTGATGTGTGTAGTTCATGTTGAGTTATTTGGTTTGGGCAAAAATATAGATAGTAGATCGCGCACCGTTCGGTAAACTCATCATAACTTTTTCATACGAACTCCGATTGCGACGTTCTTTGGCTCGTTGGAAATCTAACGAAAAGCTCAATCCGAAAATAAAGTCTTCTCCTCTTTTTTGATTTTTTTTGTGTATAGTTATAGTCAGAAGTTTACAGAGTTAGAATCGGTACACAAATACTCCGTCTCACACTCCGACTCGTTAACAAAACTATTAAAAACAAGATTAATTCTATCAATGACCTCCTTAATCTTGTTTCTTCACTTTGATCACGCCAATCTTCTCTCTCATTTCTAAGAACTTGATCCGTCCCAACGACTTCGTCAAAATATCAACAAGTTGATCTTCTATTCTGATGTAATCAATAATTATGTTCCTTCATCAACATACCCTGAATGAAGTGACAATGAGTATCAATGTTGTGAGAACCGCATAATTAACCTAACCTAGCTAGCAGTAATTGGTAGTTAGCGATAATTAATTTCGTTTAGCGTTGGCGAACTGTTGTGTTAGATCGTTATTAAGAAGTCGATTAATATCAAGTCGTTAGTATAATCAGGTTTCCCTTTCTCAAGCATTTCAATAAAAGTTGTCGGGACCATTCAACCATCATTCTTTCAACCTCGGCATTTAATACAAGCATCTTTGCAATCATAGGCAAATCTAAAACCAAAATCATAATTAAATTACAATTTCCATTCTCATTAGAGCCATAAGTCAATAGTTAAATTGTTTGCAAGAGCACCTTCCGACAAATCAATCTATAACCTAATTGCATCATTTAAATGGGCGGCACAATCTCACTACTACAAAAGCAGGCTATAGTAGACACCCCATCACGAGCGGTTCCTTTGGAACCATCGTGTTAGGTCGAATCGAACTGCGGTGGCGGCGGGCGACTATCACGAGCGGTATTTTTAGAACCGTCAGGAATTATCCTGAGCGGTTCTATTCACAAACCGTGCAGCGATAATCAACCAATCACAAGCGGTTCTCAATAAGAACAAAATGCAGCGATAATTAGTTATCACGAGCGGTTCTAATTAAGAACCGTTTGTGATATATCTCGCTATCCTCGCGCCTTGACCTTTGCCTGCCGCCTTTGCCGCTCTGGAGGCTACAGTGTCCTGCGAGCGGTTCTTTAATAGAACCGTCTGTGAATGATCACAGACGGTTCTATTAAAAAACCGTCTGTGATAGGTGCTATCACAGACGGTTCTTAACAAGAACCGTCTGTGATTGTTGGGCGGGAAACGAAAATTTAAACATAATGGGCGGGCTGCCGAAAGTCGCTTTATATAACCTCCATCTCCTCCTCTGCGGTCTCTCCTCCTCACAGCTCACACCTCCATCTCCTCCTCTGCCATTTCTCCTCCTCACACCTTGGGCCCGGCTTCGCTTGAGCTTGTCGCCGGTGGCCTCCTCCAACTCGTCCCAGCCTCATCGTCACCGGCCTCATCCGAACCATCACCCCCGGCCTCCTCCACCTCACGCCGACCTTGTCGTCACTGCCTCCCACAACCTCGTCGCCTTCGGTCTCCTCCACCCGTCGCCCGGCCTCCCACGACCTCTCTCTCTACTCCCCCCTTTGCTTTGTGATGTGGATTCTTGAGTTGATGCTCTTGTGATGTGGGTGATGCTCTTTGTGATGTGTGTAGTTCATGTTGAGTTATTTGGTTTGGGCAAAAATATAGATAGTAGATCGCGCACCGTTCGGTAAAATCATCATAACTTTTGCATACGAACTCCGATTGCGACGTTCTTTGGCTCGTTGGAAAGCTAACGAAAAGCATAATCCGAAAATAAAGTCTACTCCTCTTTTTTGATTTTTTTTTGGTGTATATTTATAGTCAGAAGTTTACAGAGTTAGAATCGGTACACAAATACTCCGTCTCACACTCCGACTCGTTAACAAAACTATGAAAAACAAGATTAATTCTATCAATGACCTCCTTAATCTTGTTTCTTCACTTTGATCACGCCAATCTTCTCTCTCATTTCTAAGAACTTGATCCGTCCCAACGACTTCGTCAAAATATCAACAAGTTGATCTTCTATTCTGATGTAATCAATAATTATCTTCCCTTCATCTACATACCCCTGAATGAAGTGACAGCGAGTATCAATGTGGTGAGAACCCGCATAATTAACATAACCAAGCTACCGGTAATTGGTAGTTAGCAGTAATTAATTTCGTTTAGCAAAGGAGTTTAACTGTTGTGTTAGATCGTTATTAGCGATCGATTAATATCAAGTCGTTAGTATAATCGGGTTTCCCCTTTCTCAAGCATTTCAATAAAAGTTGTCGGGACCATTCAACCATCATTCTTTCAACCTCGGCATTTAATACAAGCATCTGTTGCAATCATAGGTAAATCTAAAACCAAAATCATAATTAAATTACAATTTCCATTCCCATTAGAGCCATAAGTCAATAGTTAAATTGTTTGCAAGAGCACCTTCGACAAATCAATCTACAACCTAATTGCATCATTTAAATGGGCAGGACAATCTCACTACTACAAAACAGGCTATAGTAGACACCCCATCACAGACGGTTCCTTTGGAACCGTGCGTATTGGGTCGATTCGAACTGCGGGTGGCGGCGGGTTGACTATCACAGAGCGGTATTTTTAGAACCGTCATGAATTATCCTGAGCGGTTCTATTCACAAACCGTGCAGCGATAATCGACCAATCACTGAGCGGTTCTCAATAAGAACAAATGCAGCGATAATTAATTATCACGAGCGGTTCTAGTAAGAACCGTTTGTGATATCTGCTATCCCTACGCCCCTTTGCCTTTGCCTGCTGCGCCTTTGCCGCTCGGAGGCTACGTGTCACGAGCGGTTCTTTAATAGAACCGTGCAGTGAATGATCCTGAGCGGTTCTATTAAAAACCGCTGCATGATAGGTGCTATCACTGAGCGGTTCTTAACAAGAACAAATGCTGTGATTGTTAAGCGAAAGCGACAATTTAAACATAATGGGCGGGCTGCAGAAACTTCGCTTTATATAACCTCCATCTCCTCCTCTGCGGTCTCTCCTCCTCACAGCTCACACCTCCATCTCCTCCTCTGCCTTTTCTCCTCCTCACACCTTGCGCCCGGCTTCACGAGCTTGTCGCTTGATGGCCTCCTCCAACTCGTCCCGGCCTCATCGTCACCGGCCTCATCCAGAACCATCACCCCGGCCTCCTCCACCTCACCCCGACCTTGTCGTCACTTGCCTCCCACAACCTCGTCGCCCGGTCTCCTCCAGCCGTGCGCCCGGCCTCCACGACCTCCTCTCTCTACTCCCCCTTTGCTTTGTGATGTGGATTCTTGAGTTGATGCTCTTGTGATGTGGGTGATGCTCTTGTGATGTGTGTAGTTCATGTTGAGTTATTTGGTTTGGGCAAAAATATAGATAGTAGATCGCACACCGTTCGGTAAAATCGTCATAACTTTTGCATACGAACTCCGATTGCGACGTTCTTTGGCTCGTTGGAAAGCTAACGAAAAGCATAATCCGAAAATAAAGTCTACTCCTCTTTTTTGATTTTTTTTTGGTGTATATTTATAGTCAGAAGTTTACAGAGTTAGAATCGGTACACAAATACTCCGTCTCACACTCCGACTCGTTAACAAAACTATGAAAAACAAGATTAATTCTATCAATGACCTCCTTAATCTTGTTTCTTCACTTTGATCACGCCAATCTTCTCTCTCATTTCTAAGAACTTGATCCGTCCCAACGACTTCGTCAAAATATCAACAAGTTGATCTTCTATTCTAATGTAATCAATAATTATCTTCCCTTCATCTACATACCCCTGAATGAAGTGACAGCGAGTATCAATGTGGTGAGAACCCGCATAATTAACCTAACCAAGCTAGCGGTAATTGGTAGTTAGCAGTAATTAATTTCGTTTAGCGTTGAGCTTAACTGTTGTGTTAGATCGTTATTAAGCGATCAGATTAATATCAAGTCGTTAGTATAATCGGGTTTCCCCTTTCTCAAGCATTTCAATAAAAGTTGTCGGGACCATTCAACCATCATTCTTTCAACCTCGGCATTTAATACAAGCATCATTTGCAATCACAGGTAAATCTAAATACCAAAATCATAATTAAATTACAATTTCCATTCTCATTAGAGCCATAAGTCAATAGTTAAATTGTTTGCAAGAGCACCTTCCAGCAAATCAATCTACAACCTAATTGCATCATTTAAATGGGCAGGACAATCTCACTACTACAAAACAGGCTATAGTAGACACCCCATCACAGACGGTTCCTTTGGAACCGTCTGTGTTGGGTCAGTTCGGACCTGCGGGTGGCGCGGGTTGACTATCACAGACGGTATTTTTTAGAACCGTCTGTGAATTATCCTGAGCGGTTCTATTCACAAGCGATGCAGTGATAATCCGACCAATCACGAGCGGTTCTCAATAAGCACCGTCGTGATAATTAGTTATCCTGAGCGGTTCTTATTAAGAACCGTTTGTGATATCTGCTATCCCTCGCGCCTTTTTGCGCTGCCTCTACCGCCTTTGCGCTCTGGAGGCTACGTGTCCTGAAGGTTCTTTAATAGAAATGTCATGAATGATCCTGAGCGGTTCTATTAAAAAACCGTCTGTGATAGGTGCTATCACAGACGGTTCTTAACAAGTACCGTCTGTGATTGTTGGGCGGGAAACGAAAATTTAGACATAATGGGCGGGCTGCCGAAACTCGCTTTATATAACCTCCATCTCCTCCTATGCGGTCTCTCCTCCTCACAGCTCATACCTGCATGTCCTCCTCTGCCATTTCTCCTCCTCACACCTTGCGCCCGGCCTCGCATGCTTGCGCCGGTGGCCTCCTCCAACTCGTCCCAGCCTCATCGTCACCGGCCTCATCCGAACCATCACCCCGGGCCTCCTCCACCTCACCCCGACCTCGTCGTCACTGCCTCCCATGACCTCGTCGCCTTCGGTATCCTCCACTTGGTCGCCCCGGCCTCCCACGACCTCACTCTCTCTACTCCCCCCTATGCTTTGTGATGTGGATTACTGAGTTGATGCTATTGTGATGTGGGTGATGCTACTGTGATGTGTGTAGTTCATGTTGAGTTATTTGGTTTGGGCAAAAATATAGATAGTAGATCACGCACCGTTCGGTAAAATCATCATAACTTTTGCATACGAACTCCGATTGCGACGTTCTTTATCTCGTTGGAAAGCTAACGAAAAGCTCAATCCGAAAATAAAGTCTACTCCTCTTTTTTGATTTTTTTTTGTGTGTATTCATAGTCAGAAGTTTACAGAGTTAGAATCGGTACACAAATACTCGGTCTCACACTCCGACTCGTTAACAAAACTAAGAAAAACAAGATTAATTCTATCAATGACCTCCTTAATCTTGTTTCTTCACTTTGATCACGCCAATCTTCTCGCTCATTTCTAAGAACTTGATCCGTCCCAACGACTTCGTCAAAATATCAACAAGTTGATCTTCTATTCTGATGTAATCAATAATTATCTTCCCTTCATCAACATACCCCTGAATGAAGTGACAGCGAGTACAATGTTGTGAGAACCCGCATAAGTAACCTAACCTAGCTAGCAGTAATTGGTAGTTAGCAGAAATTAATTTCGTTTAGCGTTGAGCTTAACTGTTGTGTTAGATCGTTATTAAGAAGTCAGATTAATATCAAGTCGTTAGTATAATCAGGTTTCCCCTTTCTCAAGCATTTCAATAAAAGTTGTCAGGACCATTCAACCATCATTCTTTCAACCTCAGCATTTAATACAAGCATCTGTTGCAATCACAGGTAAATCTAAAAACCAAAATCATAATTAAATTACAATTTCCATGCTCATTAGAGCCATAAGTCAACAGTTAAATTGTTTACAAGAGCACCTTCCAGCAAATCAATCTACAACCTAATTGCATCATTTAAATGGGCAGCACAATCTCACTACTACAAAACAGGCTATAGTAGACACCCCATCACGAGCGGTTCCTTTGGAACCGGCGTATTAATCGGATCGAACTGCGGGTGGTGGCGGGCCGACTATCATAAACGGTATTTTTAGAAATGTCAGAAATTATCACTGAGCGGTTCTATTCACAAACCGTGCAGTGATAATCGACCAATCACAAGCGGTTCTCAATAAGAACCGCAGGATAATTAGTTATCACGAGCGGTTCTAATTAAGAACCGTTTGTGATATCCGCTATCCTACTGCGCCTTTGCCGCTCTCGGAGGCTACGTGTCGCGAGCGGTTCTTTAATAGAACCGTGCAGCGAATGATCCTGAGCGGTTCTATTAAAAACCATCATGATAGGTGCTATCCTGAGCGGTTCTTAACAAGAACAAATCTGTGGCTATTAAGCGAAAGCGAAAATTTAAACATAATGGGCGGGCTGCCGAAACTCGCTTTATATAACCTCCATCTCCTCCTCTACGGTCTCTCCTCCTCACAGCTCATACCTCCATCTCCTCCTCTGCCATTTCTCCTCCTCACACCTTGCGCCCCGGCCTTCGCCGAGCTTGTCGCCGGCGGCCTCCTCCAACTCGACCCGGCCTCATCGTCACCGGCCTCATCCGAACCATCACCCCCGGCCTCCTCCACCTCACCCCGACCTCGTCGTCACTGCCTCCCACGAACTCGTCGCCTTCGGTCTCCTCCACTTCATCGCACCGGCCTCCCACAACCTCACTCTCTCTACTCCCCCCTTTGCTTTGTGATGTGGATTACTGAGTTGATGCTACTGTGATGTGGGTGATGCTACTGTGATGTGTGTAGTTCATGTTGTGTTATTTGGTTTGAGCAAAAATATAGATAGTAGATCGCGCACCGTTCGGTAAAATCATCATAACTTTTGCATACGAACTCCGATTGCGACGTTCTTTGGCTCGTTGGAAAGCTAACGAAAAGCTCAATCCGAAAATAAAGTCTACTCCTCTTTTTAGATTTTTTTGTGTGTATATTTATAGTCAGAAGTTTACAGAGTTAGAATCGGTACACAAATACTCCGTCTCACACTCCGACTCGTTAACAAAACTATTAAAAACAAGATTAATTCTATCAATGACCTCCTTAATCTTGTTTCTTCACTTTGATCACGCCAATCTTCTCTCTCATTTCTAAGAACTTGATCCGTCCCAACGACTTCGTCAAAATATCAACAAGTTGATCTTCTATTCTGATGTAATCAATAATTATCTTCCCTTCATCAACATACCCCGAATGAAGTGACGGTGAGTATCAATGTTGTGAGAACCGCATAATTAACCTAACCAAGCTAGCGATAATTGGTAGTTAGCGATAATTAGTTTAGTTTAGCGGTGAGCGAACGGTTGTGTTAGATCGTTATTAAGAAGTCGATTAATATCAAGTCGTTAGAATAATCGGGTTTCCCTTTCTCAAGCATTTCAATAAAAGTTGTCGGGACCAATCAACCATCATTCTTTCAACCTCGGCATTTAATACAAGCATCTGTTGCAATCATAGGTAAATCTAAATACCAAAATCATAATTAAATTACAATTTCCATTCTCATTAGAGCCATAAGTCAATAGTTAAATTGTTTGCAAGAGCACCTTCCAGCAAATCAATCTACAACCTAATTGCATCATTTAAATGGGCAGGACAATCTCACTACTACAAAACAGGCTATAGTAGACGCCCCATCACAGACGATTCCTTGGAACCGTCTGTGTTGGGTCGATCGAACTTCGGGTGGTGGCGGGTTGACTATCCTGAGCGGTATTTTTAGAAGCGTCGTGAATTATCCTGAGCGGTTCTATTCACAAGCGATGCAGTGATAATCCGACCAATCACGAGCGGTTCTCAATAAGCACCGTCAGTGATAATTAATTATCGCGAGCGGTTCTTATTAAGAACCGTTTGTGATATCTGCTATCCCTACGCGCCCAAGACCGCTTTGCCTCTCTTTGCCTTGCGCTCTGGAGGCTACGTGTCCTGAAGGTTCTTTAATAGAACCGTCATGAATGATCCTGACGGTTCTATTAAAAAACCGTCTGTGATAGGTGCTATCACAGACGGTTCTTAACGAGTACCGTCTGTGATTGTTGGGCGGGAAACGAAAATTTAGACATAATGGGCGGGCTGCCGAAACTCGCTTTATATAACCTCCATCTCCTCCTATGCGGTCTCTCCTCCTCACAGCTCATACCTGCATGTCCTCCTCTGCCATTTCTCCTCCTCACACCTTGCGCCCCGGCCTCCGCCGAGCTTGTCGCCGGTGGCCTCCTCCAACTCGTCCCAGCCTCATCGTCACCGGCCTCATCCGAACCATCACCCCGGGCCTCCTCCACCTCACCCCGACCTCGTCGTCACTGCCTCCCATGACCTCGTCGCCTTCGGTATCCTCCACTTGGTCGCCCCGGCCTCCCACGACCTCACTCTCTCTACTCCCCCCTATGCTTTGTGATGTGGATTACTGAGTTGATGCTATTGTGATGTGGGTGATGCTACTGTGATGTGTGTAGTTCATGTTGAGTTATTTGGTTTGGGCAAAAATATAGATAGTAGATCACGCACCGTTCGGTAAAATCATCATAACTTTTGCATACGAACTCCGATTGCGACGTTCTTTATCTCGTTGGAAAGCTAACGAAAAGCTCAATCCAAAAATAAAGTCTACTCCTCTTTTTTGATTTTTTTTTGTGTGTATTCATAGTCAGAAGTTTACAGAGTTAGAATCGGTACACAAATACTCGGTCTCACACTCCGACTCGTTAACAAAACTAAGAAAAACAAGATTAATTCTATCAATGACCTCCTTAATCTTGTTTCTTCACTTTGATCACGCCAATCTTCTCGCTCATTTCTAAGAACTTGATCCGTCCCAACGACTTCGTCAAAATATCAACAAGTTGATCTTCTATTCTGATGTAATCAATAATTATCTTCCTTCATCAACATACCCTCGAATGAAGTGACAATGAGTACAATGTTGTGAGAACCGCATAATTAACCTAACCTAGCTAGCGATAATTGGTAGTTAGCGAAATTAATTTCGTTTAGCGTTGAGCTTAACTGTTGTGTTAGATCGTTTTTAAGAAGTCGATTAATATCAAGTCGTTAGTATAATCAGGTTTCCCTTTCTCAAGCATTTCAATAAAAGTTGTCGGGACCATTCAACCATCATTCTTTCAACCTCAGCATTTAATACAAGCATCTGTTGCAATCACAGGTAAATCTAAAAACCAAAATCATAATTAAATTACAATTTCCATGCTCATTAGAGCCATAAGTCAACAGTTAAATTGTTTACAAGAGCACCTTCCAGCAAATCAATCTACAACCTAATTGCATCATTTAAATGGGCAGCACAATCTCACTACTACAAAACAGGCTATAGTAGACACCCCATCACAGACGGTTCCTTTGGAACCGATCGTATTAGTCGATCCGAACTGCGGGTGGCGCGGGCGACTATCATAAACGGTATTTTTAGAACTGTCATGAAATTATCACGAGCGGTTCTATTCACAAACCGTGCAGTGATAATCAACCAATCACAAGCGGTTCTCAATAAGAACCGTGCAGTGATAATTAGTTATCCTGAGCGGTTCTAATTAAGAACCGTTTGTGATATCCCGCTATCCTCGCGCCTTTGCCGCTCTGGAGGCTACGTGTCACTGAGCGGTTCTTTAATAGAACCGTGCATGAATGATCCTGAGCAGTTCTATTAAAAACCATCTGTGATAGGTGCTATCACGAGCGGTTCTTAACAAGAACCGTCTGTGGCTGATATGCGAAAGCGAAAATTTAAACATAATGGGCGAGTGCGAAACTCGCTTTATATAACCTCCATCTCCTCCTCTACGGTCTCTCCTCCTCACAGCTCATACCTCCATCTCCTCCTCTGCCATTTCTCCTCCTCACACCTTGCGCCCCGGCCTTCGCCAAGCTTGTCGCCGGCGGCCTCCTCCAACTCGACCCGGCCTCATCGTCACCGGCCTCATCCGAACCATCACCCGGCCTCCTCCACCTCACCCGACCTCGTCGTCACTTTGCCTCCCACGAACTCGCGCCTTGGTCTCCTCCACTTCATCGCACGGCCTCCCACAACCTCTCTCTCTACTCCCCCTTTGCTTTGTGATGTGGATTCTTGAGTTGATGCTCTTGTGATGTGGGTGATGCTCTTGTGATGTGTGTAGTTCATGTTGAGTTATTTGGTTTGAGCAAAAATATAGATAGTAGATCGCGCACCGTTCGGTAAAATCATCATAACTTTTGCATACGAACTCCGATTGCGGCGTTCTTTGGCTCGTTGGAAAGCTAACGAAAAGCTCAATCCGAAAATAAAGTCTACTCCTCTTTTTAGATTTTTTTGTGTATATTTATAGTCAGAAGTTTCTGAGTTAGAATCGGTACACAAATACTCCGTCTCACACTCCGACTAGTTAACAAAACTATTAAAAACAAGATTAATTCTATCAATGACCTCCTTAATCTTGTTTCTTCACTTTGATCACGCCAATCTTCTCTCTCATTTCTAAGAACTTGATCCGTCCCAACGACTTCGTCAAAATATCAACAAGTTGATCTTCTATTACGATGTAATCAATAATTATCTTCCTTCATCAACATACCCCTGAATGAAGTGACAGCGAGTATCAATGTTGTGAGAACCCGCATAATTAACCTAACCAAGCTAGCAGTAATTGGTAGTTAGCAGTAATTAGTTTCGTTTAGCAGTGAGCGAACAGTTGTGTTAGATCGTTATTAAGAAGTCAGATTAATATCAAGTCGTTAGTATAATCAGGTTTCCCCTTTCTCAAGCATTTCAATAAAAGTTGTCAGGACCAATCAACCATCATTCTTTCAACCTCAGCAATTAATACAAGCATCTGTTGCAATCACCGGTAAATCTAAATACCAAAATCATAATTAAATTACAATTTCCATTCTCATTAGAGCCATAAGTCAATAGTTAAATTGTTTGCAAGAGCACCTTCCAGCAAATCAATCTACAACCTAATTGCATCATTTAAATGGGCAGGACAATCTCACTACTACAAAACAGGCTATAGTAGACGCCCCATCACAGACGATTCCCTTGGAACCGTCTGTGTTGGGTCAGTTCGGACCTGCGGGTGGCGCGGGTTGACTATCACAGACGGTATTTTTTAGAAGCGTCTGTGAATTATCACAGACGGTTCTATTCACAAACGGTCTGTGATAATCCAGCCAATCACAGACGGTTCTCAATAAGCACCGTGCAGCGATAATTAATTATCCTGAGCGGTTCTTATTAGAACCGTTTGTGATATCTGCTATCCCTATCCGCCCGCCTTTGCATTTGCTGCCGCCGCCTTTGCCGCTCTGGAGGCTACGTGTCACGAGCGGTTCTTTAATAGAACCGTCATGAATGATCCTGACGGTTCTATTAAAAACCATCTGTGATAGGTGCTATCACGAGCGGTTCTTAACAAGAACCGTCTCAGTGATTAATAAGCGAAGCGAAAATTTAAACATAATGGGCGGGCTGCGAAACTCGCTTTATATAACCTCCATCTCCTCCTCTCGGTCTCTCCTCCTCACACTCATACCTCCATCTCCTCCTCTGCCATTTCTCCTCCTCACACCTTGCGCCCGGCCTTCGCCGAGCTTGTCATGGCGGCCTCCTCCAACTCGACCCGGCCTCATCGTCACCGGCCTCATCCGAACCATCACCCCCGGCCTCCTCCACCTCACCCCGACCTCGTCGTCACTGCCTCCCACGAACTCGTCGCCTTCGGTCTCCTCCACTTCATCGCACCGGCCTCCCACAACCTCACTCTCTCTACTCCCCCCTTTGCTTTGTGATGTGGATTACTGAGTTGATGCTCTTGTGATGTGGGTGATGCTCTTGTGATGTGTGTAGTTCATGTTGAGTTATTTGGTTTGGGCAAAAATATAGATAGTAGATCACGCACCGTTCGGTAAAATCATCATAACTTTTGCATACGAACTCCGATTGCGACGTTCTTTGGCTCGTTGGAAAGCTAACGAAAAGCTCAATCCGAAAATAAAGTCTACTCCTCTTTTTTGACTTTTTTTGTGTATATTTATAGTCAGAAGTTTACAGAGTTAGAATCGGTACACAAATACTCCGTCTCACACTCCGACTCGTTAACAAAACTATTAAAAACAAGATTAATTCTATCAATGACCTCCTTAATCTTGTTTCTTCACTTTGATCACGCCAATCTTCTCTCTCATTTCTAAGAACTTGATCCGTCCCAACGACTTCGTCAAAATATCAACAAGTTGATCTTCTATTCTGATGTAATCAATAATTATCTTCCCTTCATCAACATACCCCTGAATGAAGTGACAGCGAGTATCAATGTTGTGAGAACCCGCATAATTAACCTAACCTAGCTAGAAGTGATTGGTAGTTAGTAGTAATTAATTTAGTTTAGCGTTGAGCTTAACTGTTGTGTTAGATCGTTACTAAGCGATCGATTAATATCAAGTCGTTAGTATAATCGGGTTTCCTATTTCTCAAGCATTTCAATAAAAGTTGTCGGGACCATTCAACCATCATTCTTTCAACCTCGGCATTTAATACAAGCATCTGTTGCAATCATAGGTAAATCTAAAACCAAAATCATAATTAAATTACAATTTCCATTCTCATTAGAGCCATAAGTCAACAGTTAAATTGTTTACAAGAGCACCTTCCGACAAATCAATCTATAACCTAATTGCATCATTTAAATGGGCAGCACAATCTCACTACTACAAAGCAGGCTATAGTAGGCGCCCCATCACGAGCGGTTCCTTTGGAACCGTGCGTATTAAATCGGTCCGAACTGCGGGTGGCGGCGGCCGACTATCCTGACGGTATTTTTAGAATCGTCGTGAATTATCACAAGCGGTTCTATTCACAAACCGTCAGCGATAATCGACCAATCCTGAGCGGTTCTCAATAAGAACCGTGCAGCGATAATGAATTATCACGAGCGGTTCTAATTAAGAACCGTTTGTGATATCTGCTATCCCTCGCCGCCTTGCTTGCGCCTTTGCCTCGCCACCTTTGTCACTCGGAGGCTACGTGTCACGAGCGGTTCTTTAATTGAACCGTCGTGAATGATCCTGAGCGGTTCTATTAAAAACCGTCTGTGATAGGTGCTATCCTGAGCGGTTCTTAACAAGAACCGTCCGTGATTATTAGGCGAAGCGAAAATATAAACATAATGGGCGGGCTGCGAAACTTCGCTTTATATATCCTCCATCTCCTCCTCTGCGGTCTCTCCTCCTCACAGCTCATACCTCCATCTCATCCTCTGCCATTTCTCCTCCTCACACCTTGCGCCCGGCCTCACTTGAGCTTGTCGCCGCGGCCTCCTCCAACTCGTCCCGGCCTCATCGTCCTTGGCCTCATCCGAACCATCACCTTGGCCTCCTCCACCTCACCCCGACCTCGTCGTCACTTGCCTCCCACGACCTCGTCGCCCGGTCTCCTCACCCGTCGCCCGGCCTCCCGACCTCTCTCTCTACTCCCCCTTTGCTTTGTGATGTGGATTCTTGAGTTGATGCTCTTGTGATGTGGGTGATGCTCTTTGTGATGTGTGTAGTTCATGTTGAGTTATTTGGTTTGGGCAAAAATATAGATAGTAGATCGCGCACCGTTCGGTAAAATCATCATAACTTTTGCATACGAACTCCGATTGCGACGTTCTTTGGCTCGTTGGAAAGCTAACGAAAAGCTCAATCCGAAAATAAAGTCTACTCCACTTTTTTGATTTTTTTTTGTGTATATTTATAGTCAGATGTTTACAGAGTTAGAATCGGTACACAAATACTCCGTCTCACACTCCGACTCGTTAACAAAACTATAAAAAACAAGATTAATTCTATCAATGACCTCCTTAATCTTGTTTCTTCACTTTGATCACGCCAATCTTCTCTCTCATTTCTAAGAACTTGATCCGTCCCAACGACTTCGTCAAAATATCAACAAGTTGATCATCTATTCTGATGTAATCAATAATTGTCTTCCTTCATCAACATACCCACGAATGAAGTGACGGTGAGTATCAATGTTGTGAGAACCGCATAATTAACCTAACCTAGCTAGCGGTGATTGGTAGTTAGTAGTAATTAATTTCGTTTAGAAGTGAAGTATTTGTTGTGTTAGATCGTTATTAGCGGTCGATTAATATCAAGTCGTTAGTATAATCGGGTTCCCTTTCTCAAGCATTTCAATAAAAGTTGTCGGGACCATTCAACCATCATTCTTTCAACCTCGGCATTTAATACAAGCATCTGTTGCAATCACCGATAAATCTAAAACCAAAATCATAATTAAATTACAATTTCCATTCTCATTAGAGCCATAAGTCAATAGTTAAATTGTTTACAAGAGCACCTTCCAGCAAATCAAGCTATAAGCTAATTGCATCATTTAAATGGGCAGCACAATCTCACTACTACAAAACAGGCTATAGTAGACGCCCCATCACGAGCGGTTCCTTTGGAACCGTGCGTGTTAATCGATTCGAACTGCGGGTGGCGCGGGCGACTATCCTGACGGTATTTTTAGAACCGTGCAGTGAATTATCCTGAGCGGTTCTATTCACAAACCGTGCAGCGATAATCAACCAATCACGAGCGGTTCTCAATAAGAACCGCTCAGCGATAATTAGTTATCACTGAGCGGTTCTAATTAAGAACCGTTTGTGATATCTGCTATACCTCTGCGCCGCCACGCTTTCGCCAGACCGCCGCTTTGCGCTCTGGAGGCCTGTGTCCGAGCGGTTCTTTAATAGAACCGTCGTGAATGATCCTGAGCGGTTCTATTAAAAACCGCATGATAGGTGCTATCACGGACGGTTCTTAACAAGAACCGTCCGTGATTGTTGGGCGGGAAACGAAAATTTAAACATAATGGGCGGGCTGCCGAAACTCGCTTTATATAACCTCCATCTCCTCCTCTGCGGTCTCTCCTCCTCACAGATCATACCTCCATCTCCTCCTCTGCCATTTCTCCTCCCCACACCTTGCGCCCCGGCCTCCGCCGAGCTTGTCGCCGGTGGCCTCCTCCAACTCGTCCCGGCCTCATCGTCACCGGCCTCATCCGAACCATCACCCCGGCCTCCTCCACCTCACCCGACCTCGTCGTCCACAGCCTCCACGACCTCGTCGCCTTTGGTCTCCTCCACCCGTCGCCCGGCCTCCCACGACCTCACTCTCTCTACTCCCCCCCCTTTGCTTTGTGATGTGGATTACTGAGTTGATGCTACTGTGATGTGTGTAGTTCATGTTGAGTTATTTGGTTGGGCAAAAATATAGATAGTAGATCGCGCACCGTTCGGTAAAATCATCATAACTTTTGCATACGAACTCCGATTGCGACGTTCTTTGGCTCGTTGGAAAGCTAACGAAAAGCTCAATCCGAAAATAAAGTCTACTCCTCTGTTTTGATTTTTTTTTGTGTATATTTATAGTCAGAAGTTTACAGAGTTAGAATCGGTACACAAATACTCCGTCTCACACTCCGACTCGTTAACAAAACTATTAAAAAGAAGATTAATTCTATCAATGACCTCCTTAATCTTGTTTGTTCACTTTGATCACGCCAATCTTCTCTCTCATTTCTAAGAACTTGATCCGTCCCAACGACTTCGTCAAAATATCAACAAGTTGATCTTCTATTCTGATGTAATCAATAATTATCTTCCTTCATCAACATACCCCTGAATGAAGTGACAATGAGTATCAATGTTGTGAGAACCGCATAATTAACCTAACCTAGCTAGCGATAATTGGTAGTTAGTAGTAATTAATTTCGTTTAGCGTTGGAGTTTAACTGTTGTGTTAGATCGTTATTAGCGATCGATTAATATCAAGTCGTTAGTATAATCAGGTTTCCCCTTTCTCAAGCATTTCAATAAAAGTTGTCAGGACCATTCAACCATCATTCTTTCAACCTCAGCATTTAATACAAGCATCTGTTGCAATCACCGGTAAATCTAAAAACCAAAATCATAATTAAATTACAATTTCCATTCTCATTAGAGCCATAAGTCAATAGTTAAATTGTTTACAAGAGCACCTTCCAGCAAATCAATCTATAACCTAACTGTAGGTCGTGACCTAGTTAGAATGGCCGTTAGTTGAAAATTTCAAAACTTATTTTATGACAAGAAAAACAAATTGTTCTCTCCTCATCTGTGTCATCTTTCTATTCTTACCTCCTTCATGGTATACTTTCTTACCTTATTCTCACTTCACCATTTTATAATGTCAATGGGATCCTCTTCTCCTTGCAACTTTTTATAGTTGATCCGCACGTTTTACCATTACGATGAAGACCCCAAGACTTGAAGCCATCAGGGAAGTATCGTCGTCTCAACCCTTCAAGGACAACGGACGGGACTTATTAAAGACTGTGAACCAAAGATCGTTTTGTCAGCCAAGCCATATAGCTTAAGTTTGTTAAGACTCATTCTGTGTATTGAGTCATTTCACCAATTTACGATTATCATTCGAGTATAACGTTGTATTGTTTCTTAATTTGTATGGTGTCTTCCTTTTGGTACGTCATACGCAGATCTTTTGATCTTGTGTACCACGTTTTCTTTAAAATGGGTAGACTTCTTTCCTCATAGCTTTCTCTCTCATCCTTTGCTCTTTTGCTTCTTCTCTAAATCCATTGGACAACCTAACCTATCGAAACACCAGGAACTTGAAGAACGGAAGGATACTTCAAAACTTCGAACAACTCAAGACCTTAGTCAAGAAGCCAACTTGAAGATAGACTCTCTCTATCTCTCAATTCATTTACCCTTTGTCCGTACTCCTTCTTTCTAGCCTCTCCGAATCTCGGTGACGAGATTCCTTTTAAGGGGGGTAGTTTGTAACAGCCCAAAGTTCTGTTACCAAAATAAAATAAATAAAGTTATTATTTTGTTGGATTTTCTGAAAAATTGAAAGAGTTTAATTGGTTTATTTGAATTTCTGAAGTTTTAAAAATCAAAAATAAAATTTATTAAAGTTTTTGAAAGCTTTATTTGAGTTAAAGTTGAAAAATAAAATTTTAATTGATTTTAAGAATTTTCTGGAATTTTAAAAGCTTTTTCCTAATTATTTTAAAGCTAAAATATTTTGTTTGCAAAATTAAAAGCCAACTTTAAGTTGGAAATATTTTATTTAAGTCCAAAATAAATGTGGGAATTTTTGTGAATTTTTCCATAATTCTTGGATTTATTTTGCTATTTTCTAAAGCCTAAATGAATTTCTAGAATTAAATCAATTGGAAAATCAGTTAAAATTCCTCAAAGCCTCTTGGGCCGAATGTGGCTCGGCCCATCCCTATTCACGACGCCTTGTGGTCCACTGGGCTTTGACGCCCGCTCCACCTCGGCTTCCTCCCTTGCGCCTTGACTTGGGATCCCCATCCGACGGCCCACAAACCTACACGCACCCCACTCCTCCTCACCATCGGATCAAGATCCGACGGCGCACGCTCATCTTCTCCCCGTGTTCTTCTCCGCGTAGCCGCCTCTCTCCGCCGCCATGGTCGCCTCACCTAACTCCGCAATCGCCGCGATTTCCCTCCCTTTTTCTCTGCGCGGACGCGCGCACTCGCTCCCGCTCATCACGCCGCCCATTCTCCTGCCCGTTGCTTCCTCTCTCGCGGCCGTAATCACCGGATCGCCAGTTCACACCGCAACCACCGCCGTGACCTCCGCGCCGATCGCTCGCCTCCGGCCTCCCCCGGCCCTATTTCAGAGAGCCTCGGGATCGCCTTCTCCCACTGAAACCGACGCCACCACCCACTCTCTCCCTCTCCACCCCTAGCCGTTGGAATTCGCCGTTGAAGCTCGCCGGCCGAGCTTCACTCCGCCGCCCCTAGCGCCGCCGCCACCGCCGCCGCGTCCTCGCCACCGGCCCCATCAGCATCGCCGCGATCTCACGCACCGGTCGCGCACCTCGCCTCGCGAGCCTCGCGGAGCTCTTCGCGCGCATGATCAAAAGCACCGCCGCCTCTCTCTTCGCCGACGGCGAATCCAACGCCGCTTGCGCGCCACGGTGAAACCTTTGCACTCCCGTCGCCTCTCTCTCCGTTGGCACCACCCACCCCGCTGCTGCCGCCTCAGCACCGGCAAGTTAAATCATTGAGCATTGCGTCGGCCTCGTGTCAGCGTGCTTGCGCCACGTAAGCGCCACGCGTCGCGCCACCTCGGCAAAATAGCCCTCGTGGCATCCCACGTGTCCCTTGACCCGACGCCACATGTGCACGGACCGCCACCTCATTGACCCTAGCCCACTCTTCCCATGGACTTGGTCCACATGGTAGTGAGGCAGACATGTGGGTCCCACATGTCGAATTTCTTTAATTCATTTAAATTCCGAAATTCTGGCGCTGATGTCATGCTGATGTCATAAAGCCATTTTCTTTAGAAAAATAATTTGGCAAATCCAGAAAATCCTTTTAGGGTTTAAATTAGGTTTAAATCTTCCAAAGCTTATAACTTTTGCATCCAAACTCCGATTTGGATGATTCAAATTTCTAAATTCATATAAATTCAAGATCTAGCTAACTGAACCAAAATTATTTAAATTAGAGTTCATTTGAATCTTGTTTGAATTTAGAAATTCATTTAAATTGCAGTTTTAGGTTTAAAACTTGTAAAATTCGTATCTTTTGAATCCCAACTCTGATTTGAGTGATTCAAATTTCTAAAATTTTATAAAATTATTATATAGCTAAATAAAATATAATTATCTGGTTTTGAGTTAATTTGAATTGCCTTTTGAGTTGTTATTTGAATTTGGATCGTTTTTCGTATAGATTTAACGACTTTGGAAAGTCGGTTTTCGACATTGTTTGAAGAGCATATAAGAGGATTGATGTTGATTGTATGATCATCATGGTGATGACAACCTGGAGAGAGTGTTTGTGAGTACTAGGTGACCTGTTAAGGAAAACAACATCACCAAGCGAGGCAAGTTACACTCTTGACCATATTTGCACCCATTATTTTAAATTATTTAATTTTTGTTTTAAATTATTCCATGCGTATTTATATTAAGTAATTTAAATCCCTGTTTTAAGCTTTATAGTTATACCCAACTTCTGTGTATAGCCATTTATTGTCGGTATAGACCGTATGAAAAACCATTCGAATGTGATATATATAATGGAGGTAGAAAGTGAAAATATTGGATTATAAGATTACAAGATCATTGAATATTGGATTATAGGAATAGTCTATTGATAAATATTGCAAAGATGGAATTATCGAAATTGAATTATAGAGACATATAGTGAATGTTTTATGGAATAACTTGATCATTGGGTAATAACTTGATCATTGGATATTACATTATATGAATACATGATTCTTAGATATTGATAATACAATTATATACAATTGTTGACTATTGGATTATAGGAAAGAAACAATTGTTGGAGATTGAATCATAGGAATGCATTATGGACAAATGTAGAAATAAGTGATCGATGGATATTGAATTGTAGAAATAGTTAATTATTGAGATTGGACTATTAAGATTGAATTATAGAAGTAGTCATTATAGAATATTGATGGGCTTGGATGTTGGATTGTAGGATTAGCTCTTGGTGGGATTTTAGAAATAAAACTTGTTTAGATTCTAGGAGTAGATAATTGTTGATAATGGATTATCGAGGAATAGATTATAGAAATAGATAATCATTGGATATCGGAATATCGAAATTTATATTATATAATCATCGGATTGTTGGGTGTTGAATTATTAGAAATAATTCATTAAGGAATAATGGATTGATGGATGTCAGATTATAGAATTAGAGCATTACTAGATGTTGGATCGATGGAGGTCAGATCATAGAAATAGACTAATATTGTGGATATTAGACTATTTAATATTGGAGTAAAGGATTACATAATTGCTGGAGTTTGGATTATTGGATTATGAGCACAAGATGCGGATGGTTTACTTCTTGGTCTCAGACTTGACAAATCTTGAGCATTGAATCTCTCATACCTTGTCGCCTAGATAAAACTCTTGTTAATACGATAGTGTTAACAAGATGTGTTTGATTGAAAAACTTTATGCTTAGCAATGCTTAGATCCAAAAAGTGTTTGATTTGGGAAATTTAGCCAATGATTCAAATCTTGTTTAAAATTAAGCTATGGTATTGTTTTACCATGGACTCTTGGAAATGATTTTGAAAATAAAATAAAATCACAAGATGGTTTGTACTTGGGTGAAATGGATGGTTGGTGGGTGCAAGTTTATGCACGGGCTCAATGCGAATGGTTGAGGCCGAGGATTGTTTTGGAAGTCACCCAAGTCGATTAAGGACCGGCACGAGAGCCGCTTTTGCTAAGCCACAATCGTACTACCACATGTCTGTATGGGCGGGACACGCTAACTAATTTACAAGCGTTTCAATGTGGTTGTGCCATCCGGTTGTGTGGGTGTCGCAAAGACTTATTGTTAATACTCACATGGCGCAAGAGGGGTTATCGTTTGGTGCGAAGCCACGATAGCGAAACCTTAGCGAGGCATAACTACGATGGGATGGCGCATTGTAAAGGCCTTGGCACGTGCTCTAGGCGCTTACCTAAGGTAGTGGCGGTGGTATCGGCGGATGCCAGACAAACTAGAGAAATCATGTCATGTGGGTAAAGCTGTACAACCTCTGCAGAGTGTTAAGAACTATTCGAATAGCCGTGTCCACGGTCAAGGACATGCTAGCAAAGCCACTCAAAGTTAAGCTTTGGTTTTGATTTCAAAAGACTTTGATAATCTTGTTTTTGGATTTCAATCCAAATGGGACTTGGGCGGGAAGCCTTGTGACAGGAGAGAATCCTTCACCAATTGTGATGAATGATTATCCAACTTAAAACTGAGATTTAGAAAATGAACTTTAGCTATTGTAACTGCTTTGGAACTTAGTACAAGTATTTAAAGAAAATGTTGTTTTATGCAAATCAACCATATTAAGCCTTCCTTTGAGATACCCTTGTATGCATGTCATCCTGTTATTTGACGGGTGTAACTTGCGAGTACGGTAGTTGTGCTCATACTTGCTTTGTGCAAATAAATTTCAGAGGAGAAGGACTTCACCATCGGTATGGATCTCGACGACTAGGCCGCTATCCCAGTCGATTGCCTGTGGCAGATTAACTGGACCCTACTACGACTTCTTTGTTTTCCGCTGTGTTCTTTATTGTTGGCGTGTAAGCCTCTTTTGTAATAAACTCTGTTGGTTATTAATAAAGTTATACGATTTATGGATGTTACCACATTTGTTTACTGTGTGAACTAGCTACTGATCATGGGACTAGTTCAGAAAAGCACAGAGGATTTGGGAGTGTTAATCCCGGGTCTTACAATACTACTGTGATGTGTGTAGTTCATGTTGAGTTATTTGGTTTGGGCAAAAATATAGATAGTAGATCGCGCACCGTTCGGTAAAATCATCATAACTTTTTCATACGAACTCCGATTGCGACGTTCTTTGGCTCGTTGGAAATCTAACGAAAAGCTCAATCCGAAAATAAAGTCTTCTCCTCTTTTTTGATTTTTTTTCTGTATATTTATAGTCAGAAGTTTACAGAGTTAGAATCGGTACACAAATACTCCGTCTCACACTCCGACTCGTTAACAAAACTATTAAAAACAAGATTAATTCTATCAATGACCTCCTTAATCTTGTTTCTTCACTTTGATCACGCCAATCTTCTCTCTCATTTCTAAGAACTTGATCCGTCCCAACGACTTCGTCAAAATATCAACAAGTTGATCTTCTATTACGATGTAATCAATAATTATCTTCCTTCATCAACATACCCGAATGAAGTGACAATGAGTATCAATGTTGTGAGAACCGCATAATTAACCTAACCTAGCTAGCGATAATTGGTAGTTAGCGATAATTAATTTCGTTTAGCGTTGAGCTTAACTGTTGTGTTAGATCGTTATTAAGAAGTCAGATTAATATCAAGTCGTTAGTATAATCAGGTTTCCCCTTTCTCAAGCATTTCAATAAAAGTTGTCAGGACCATTCAACCATCATTCTTTCAACCTCAGCATTTAATACAAGCATCTGTTGCAATCACCGGCAAATCTAAAAACCAAAATCATAATTAAATTACAATTTCCATTCTCATTAGAGCCATAAGTCAATAGTTAAATTGTTTGCAAGAGCACCTTCCAGCAAATCAATCTATAACCTAATTGCATCATTTAAATGGGCAGCACAATCTCACTACTACAAAACAGGCTATAGTAGACACCCCATCACAGACGGTTCCTTTGGAACCATCTGTGTTGGGTCAGATCGGACCTGCAGGTGGCGCGGGCCGACTATCACAGACGGTATTTTTTAGAACCGTCTGTGAATTATCACAGACGGTTCTATTCACAAACCGTCTGTGATAATCCAGCCAATCACAAACGGTTCTCAATAAGAACCGTGCAGCGATAATTAGTTATCACGAGCGGTTCTAATTAAGAACCGTTTGTGATATCTCGCTATCCTCGCGCCTTGCCTTTGCGCCGCGCCGCCTTGCGCTCTGGAGGCTACGTGTCGCGAGCGGTTCTTTAATAGAACCGTGCAGGAATGATCCTGACGGTTCTATTAAAAACCGTCATGATAGGTGCTATCACGAGCGGTTCTTAACAAGAACCGTCTGTGATTGTTGGGCGGGAAACGAAAATTTAAACATAATGGGCGGGCTGCCGAAAGTCGCTTTATATAACCTCCATCTCCTCCTCTGCGGTCTCTCCTCCTCACAGCTCACACCTCCATCTCCTCCTCTGCCATTTCTCCTCCTCACACCTTGGGCCCCGGCTTCCGCCGAGCTTGTCGCCGGTGGCCTCCTCCAACTCGTCCCAGCCTCATCGTCACCGGCCTCATCCGAACCATCACCCCCGGCCTCCTCCACCTCACGCCGACCTTGTCGTCACTGCCTCCCACAACCTCGTCGCCTTCGGTCTCCTCCACTTCGTCGCCCCGGCCTCCCACGACCTCACTCTCTCTACTCCCCCCCCCTTTGCTTTGTGATGTGGATTACTGAGTTGATGCTACTGTGATGTGGGTGATGCTACTGTGATGTGTGTAGTTCATGTTGAGTTATTTGGTTTGGGGAAAAATATAGATAGTAGATCGCGCACCGTTCGGTAAAATCATCATAACTTTTGCATACGAACTCCGATTGCGACGTTCTTTGGCTCGTTGGAAAGCTAACGAAAAGCATAATCCGAAAATAAAGTCTACTCCTCTTTTTGATTTTTTTTGGTGTATATTTATAGTCGAAGTTCTGAGTTAGAATCGGTACACAAATACTCCGTCTCACACTCCGACTCGTTAACAAAACTATGAAAAACAAGATTAATTCTATCAATGACCTCCTTAATCTTGTTTCTTCACTTTGATCACGCCAATCTTCTCTCTCATTTCTAAGAACTTGATCCGTCCCAACGACTTCGTCAAAATATCAACAAGTTGATCTTCTATTACGATGTAATCAATAATTATCTTCCTTCATCTACATACCCTGAATGAAGTGACGGAGTATCAATGTGGTGAGAACCGCATAATTAACATAACCAAGCTACCGGTAATTGGTAGTTAGCGATAATTAATTTCGTTTAGCGTTGAGCTTAACTGTTGTGTTAGATCGTTATTAGCGATGATTAATATCAAGTCGTTAGTATAATCAGGTTTCCCCTTTCTCAAGCATTTCAATAAAAGTTGTCAGGACCATTCAACCATCATTCTTTCAACCTCAGCATTTAATACAAGCATCTGTTGCAATCACCGGTAAATCTAAAAACCAAAATCATAATTAAATTACAATTTCCATTCTCATTAGAGCCATAAGTCAATAGTTAAATTGTTTGCAAGAGCACCTTCCAGCAAATCAATCTACAACCTAATTGCATCATTTAAATGGGCAGGACAATCTCACTACTACAAAACAGGCTATAGTAGACACCCCATCACAGACGGTTCCTTTGGAACCATCGTGTTAGGTCGAATCGAACTGCGGTGGCGCGGGCCGACTATCACGAGCGGTATTTTTAGAACGTGCATGAATTATCCTGACGGTTCTATTCACAAACCGTGCGCGATAATCCGACCAATCTGAGCGGTTCTCAATAAGAACCGCTGCAGCGATAATTAATTATCACTGAGCGGTTCTAATTAAGAACCGTTTGTGATATCTGCTATCCCTCGCGCTTGCGACCGCCCTGCCGCCTTTGCGCTCTGGAGGCTACGTGTCACGAGCGGTTCTTTAATAGAACTGTGCAGCGAATGATCCTGAGCGGTTCTATTAAAAACCGTCATGATAGGTGCTATCCTGAGCGGTTCTTAACAAGAACCGTCTGTGATTGTTAAGCGAAAGCGACAATTTAAACATAATGGGCGGGCTGCGAAACTTCGCTTTATATAACCTCCATCTCCTCCTCTGCGGTCTCTCCTCCTCCACACTCACACCTCAATCTCCTCCTCTGCCATTTCTCCTCCTCACACCTTGCGCCCGGCTTCCCGAGCTTGTCGCCGTGTGGCCTCCTCCAACTCGTCCCGGCCTCATCGTCACCGGCCTCATCCGAACCATCACCCCGGCCTCCTCCACCTCACGCCGACCTGGTAAATCACTTGCCTCCCACAACCTCGTCGCCTTGGTCTCCTCCACCCGTCGCCCGGCCTCCCACGACCTCACTCTCTCTACCCCCCTTTGCTTTGTGATGTGGATTCTTGAGTTGATGCTCTTGTGATGTGGGTGATGCTCTTTGTGATGTGTGTAGTTCATGTTGAGTTATTTGGTTTGGGCAAAAATATAGATAGTAGATCGCGCACCGTTCGGTAAAATCATCATAACTTTTGCATACGAACTCCGATTGCGACGTTCTTTGGCTCGTTGGAAAGCTAACGAAAAGCTCAATCCGAAAATAAAGTCTTCTCCTCTTTTTAGATTTTTTTTTGTGTATATTTATAGTCAGAAGTTTACAGAGTTAGAATCGGTACACAAATACTCCGTCTCACACTCCGACTCGTTAACAAAACTATGAGAAACAAGATTAATTCTATCAATGACCTCCTTAATCTTGTTTCTTCACTTTGATCACGCCAATCTTCTCTCTCATTTCTAAGAACTTGATCCGTCCCAACGACTTCGTCAAAATATCAACAAGTTGATCTTCTATTACGATGTAATCAATAATTATCTTCCTTCATCTACATACCCACGAATGAAGTGACGGCGAGTATCAATGTTGTGAGAACCGCATAATTAACCTAACCAAGCTAGCGATAATTGGTAGTTAGCGATAATTAATTTCGTTTAGCGGTGAGCTTAACGGTTGTGTTAGATCGTTATTAAGAAGTCGATTAATATCAAGTTGTTAGTATAATCGGGTTTCCCCTTTCTCAAGCATTTCAATAAAAGTTGTCGGGACCATTCAACCATCATTCTTTCAACCTCGGCATTTAATACAAGCATCTGTTGCAATCATAGGTAAATCTAAAACCAAAATCATAATTAAATTACAATTTCCATTCTCATTAGAGCCATAAGTCAATAGTTAAATGGTTTGCAAGAGCACCTTCCAGCAAATCAATCTACAACCTAATTGCATCATTTAAATGGGCAGCACAATCTCACTACTACAAAACAGGCTATAGTAGACGCCCCATCACGAGCGGTTCCTTTGGAACCGTGCGTATTAAATCGATTCCGAACTGCGGGTGGTGGCGGGCCAACTATCACGAGCGGTATTTTTAGAACGTGTCATGAATTATCCTGAGCGGTTCTATTCACAAACCGTGCGTGATAATCCACCAATCACGAGCGGTTCTCAACAAGAACCGTCGTGATAATTAGTTATCACTGAGCGGTTCTAATTAAGAACCGTTTGTGATATCTTATCCCTACGCCGCGACCGCCGCTTTGCCTGCGCGCACTACCGCTGCGGATGCTACGTGTCACGAGGCGGTTCTTTAATAGAACCGTCAGTGAATGATCCTGACGGTTCTATTAAAAAACAAATGCATGATAGGTGCTATCCTGAGCGGTTCTTAACAAGAACCGTCTGTGATTGTTGGAAGCGAAGCGACAATTTAAACATAATGGGCGGGCTGCCGAAACTCGCTTTATATAACCTCCATCTCCTCCTCTGCGGTCTCTCCTCCTCACAGCTCACACCTCCATCTCCTCCTCTGCCTTTTCTCCTCCTCACACCTTGCGCCCCGGCTTCCGCCGAGCTTGTCGCCAGTGGCCTCCTCCAACTCGTCCCAGCCTCATCGTCACCGGCCTCATCCGAACCATCACCCCCGGCCTCCTCCACCTCACCCCGACCTTGTCGTCACTGCCTCCCACAACCTCGTCGCCTTCGGTCTCCTCCACTTCGTCGCCCCGGCCTCCCACGACCTCACTCTCTCTACTCCCCCTTTGCTTTGTGATGTGGATTCTTGAGTTGATGCTCTTGTGATGTGGGTGATGCTCTTTGTGATGTGTGTAGTTCATGTTGAGTTATTTGGTTTGGGCAAAAATATAGATAGTAGATCGCGCACCGTTAGGTAAAATCATCATAACTTTTGCATCTGAACTCCGATTGCGGCGTTCTTTGGCTCGTTGGAAAGCTAACGAAAAGCATAATCCGAAAATAAAGTATACTCCTCTTTTTTGATTTTTTTTTGGTGTATATTTATAGTCAGAAGTTTACAGAGTTAGAATCGGTACACAAATACTCCGTCTCACACTCCGACTCGTTAACAAAACTATGAAAAACAAGATTAATTCTATCAATGACCTCCTCAATCTTGTTTCTTCACTTTGATCACGCCAATCTTCTCTGTCATTTCTAAGAACTTGATCCGTCCCAACGACTTCGTCAAAATATCAACAAGTTGATCTTCTATTCTGATGTAATCAATAATTATCTTCCTTCATCTACATACCCTCGAATGAAGTGACAATGAGTATCAATGTGGTGAGAACCGCATAATTAACCTAACCAAGCTAGCGGTAATTGGTAGTTAGCGATAATTAATTTCGTTTAGCGTTTAATTGTTGTGTTAGATCGTTATTAGCGATCGATTAATATCAAGTCATTAGTATAATCGGGTTTCCCTTTCTCAAGCATTTCAATAAAAGTTGTCAGGACCATTCAACCATCATTCTTTCAACCTCAGCATTTAATACAAGCATCTGTTGCAATCACCGGTAAATCTAAATACCAAAATCATAATTAAATTACAATTTCCATTCTCATTAGAGCCATAAGTCAATAGTTAAATTGTTTGCAAGAGCACCTTCCAGCAAATCAATCTACAACCTAATTGCATCATTTAAATGGGCAGGACAATCTCACTACTACAAAAGCAGGCTATAGTAGGCGCCCCATCACGAGCGATTCCTTTGGAAATGCGTGTTGGGTCGATCCGACTTGCGGGTGGCGGCGGGTTGACTATCACTGAGCGGTATTTTTTAGAACGTGCGTGAATTATCCTGAGCGGTTCTATTCACAAGCGATGCGTGATAATCCGACCAATCACCAAGCGGTTCTCAATAAGAACCGCTCAGCGATAATTAGTTATCCGAGCGGTTCTTATTAAGAACCGTTGTGATATCTGCTATCCTCTCGCCGACTTGCTGCTTTGCCTCTACCGCCTTTGCCGCTCTGGAGGCTACGTGTCCTGAAGGTTCTTTAATAGAACCGTGCGTGAATGATCCTGAGCGGTTCTATTAAAAACCGTCTGTGATAGGTGCTATCCTGAGCGGTTCTTAACAAGTACCGTCTGTGATTGTTGGGCGGAAGCGAAATTTAGACATAATGGGCGGGCTGCAAAACTTCGCTTTATATAACCTCCATCTCCTCCTATCGGTCTCTCCTCCTCACAGCTCATACCTCCATGTCCTCCTCTGCCATTTCTCCTCCTCACACCTTGCGCCCCGGCCTCGCCAGCTTGTGCCGGTGGCCTCCTCCAACTCGTCCCAGCCTCATCGTCACCGGCCTCATCCGAACCATCACCCCGGGCCTCCTCCACCTCACCCCGACCTCGTCGTCACTGCCTCCCATGACCTCGTCGCCTTCGGTATCCTCCACTTGGTCGCCCCGGCCTCCCACGACCTCACTCTCTCTACTCCCCCCTTTGCTTTGTGATGTGGATTACTGAGTTGATGCTACTGTGATGTGGGTGATGCTACTGTGATGTGTGTAGTCAGGTTTCCCCTTTCTCAAGCATTTCAATAAAAGTTGTCAGGACCATTCAACCATCATTCTTTCAACCTCAGCATTTAATACAAGCATCTGTTGCAATCACCGGTAAATCTAAAAACCAAAATCATAATTAAATTACAATTTCCATTCTCATTAGAGCCATAAGTCAATAGTTAAATTGTTTACAAGAGCACCTTCCAGCAAATCAATATATAACCTAATTGCATCATTTAAATGGGCAGCACAATCTCACTACTACAAAACAGGCTATAGTAGACCCCCCATCACAGACTATTCCTTTGGAACCGTCTGTGTTGGGTCAGTTCGGACCTGCGGGTGGCGCGGGCCGACTATCACAGACGATATTTTTTAGAACCGTCTGTGAATTATCACAGACGGTTCTATTCACAAACCGTCTGTGATAATCCAGCCAATCACAGACGGTTCTAATTAAGAACCGTTTGTGATATTGTAACACCCCAACTGTATAATTAGGGTTTGTTCAAGTATAATTATATGTGTAGAAATTAAAACTTTTTCTCACATCTTGAAAACCCCTAAACACTTATGTAATTCTTGTCCAAGAGTTGTGTAATCCAAAAACACAAAGCTCTTGTTGACCAACAGTCAAATTCATTTTCCAATTATCTTAAATCTTGTGCCAAACAATTGGAAAATATTTTCCTTGGTCCTAAAACTGAGGTGGGACCCCTCTGAAAAATATCACAAGTTGTAAAACTTGTTTGATAAATTTTGGAGGTAAACCAAGTCCTTAATCAACCTTCGTGAATTTCCTGAGAAAAATGCATTGCATAATAACCTCTGGAAATTTTATGTAAGGTTAATCTTAATGTCAGCAAGCTCCAGTTAAAATTGCATAATTTTTGGAGTTGTTTTGCTATCCCAAACAATGTTTCAAAGTCTCAGCTGTTTTATAACTCATTTCAACATGCCTTTGTTGCTTGAAATTTGAAACCACCTTTTCATTTTGGGTTGAACCCAACCAAGTCCGGGCTCACAGACCTCCATTTCCACCTTGTTGAGGTCGTGGCCGTTGGATTCAAATCCTCTGACCACGACCTCCTCCTCAAACATTCACAGTGAGGTCCTCCCACCTACTTGAGGTCCTGACCCTTGGATCAAAGATCCATGGCCATGACCTCCCCTCTCTGTCAAAATCCTTCAGACCTCCCACCTTGTTGAGGTCGTAACCGTTGGATTCAGATCCAAAGGCCACGACCTCCGCTGCAATTCATCGCAGCCCAGGACCTCCCCTATCTCGTGTTGTGCACCGTTGGATTAAAAATCCACGGTCACGACCTCCTCCTTGTCTTATGCGCATCAGACCTCCTCGCGCACGTGAGGTCGTTGCCCTTAGATCTAAATCTAATGGCCATGACCTCCCTTGTGTGTTGCGCAAGCTCAAGACCTCCTTTGCGCCACGCGCGAGGCTCAGGACCTCCCCTGTCTTGATCACCACCGTTGGATCAAAATCCAAAGGTCTTGACCTCCCTCGCGCTTCACGCAAAGCCTCAGACCGTCCTTTTTGGTCGTTGCCCTTAGATCTAAATCTAATGGCCATGACCTCCCCCTCATGTTCTTAAGTTCATGTGCGGTTAAGACCTCACAGGAGGTCCGCACCGTTGGATGGAGATCCAACGCTTTGGACCTCCTGTCTCATTTTCCCACGTGCGTATACACATTAAGGAAATCGTGAGGCCATGACCTCCCATCCTTGATCGTGTGGTGGGACCTCCTCCCGATCATTTGGGCGTAACGGTTCAAAAACCACATCGGAGGGCCAGGACCTCCCCGTGGGCTTATCCAGCGGTCAACATGACCTCCCTGTTCTTCTCCTTCCTTGGTCACGCATGCGTGGCCACGAGCAAATGATTTAATCTGGCTTTGTCCTTGTGTACCTTCTACCACTCCCTTGCTGACCCGCATTAATTGCTGCTCAGCTTTCCGCCCTCCAGTCTGCACAAGGCTGTTCCCCCTGTCAACTTTACATCATGTCCAAACCCTAGACCAACCATGGGCCAAGCTCACCATGAGCTTAACCGGGGGTCTATGACCTCTGTGCCCTAGTATAAAGCCTCCCCACGGTTTCTTTGGCTTCCTTTGCACACCATTATCCCTTGCTTGCACCCCTGTGCTTGTGAGCTCTAAACCACCAAAGCTCTCCTTGGCGCCATTCTTTGGAGCTTGAAGCTCCTCGGTGGACAAGGGTCCTGAGTTTTCCTCCTTTTCTCCTTGCTTCCATTTGTGCCCTACCCTCTGGGACCAAGTCCTAACTTGATTTGTTGGGCATTTGCGAGAGGGACGAAGTGGAGCTTGGAGTGAAGCTTTGGCAGTGGAGCACCCTTCCTCCCGACACCGGTCCTTCCATCCTCGACCTCCTCGACCTTGAGACCTCCGAGTAAACCTCCCGATAGTCCGTAGCTGCTGGGCACCCGCATGTATGTTGTTGCGGAGCTTCTCTTGGCACTGCGCTTGAATGGATGTCGCGGAGCTTTAATTCGCATTTTGGATTTTTTGCGTGTTGTGCCTTCGTTGTCCTCTCATTTCATGGCGTTCAGCGCCGTCGCGCCGTTGTTGAGGAGGTCCTTTGAGTGCGCAAAGTTATTGTGCACTTTCGGTGGTACCATGGATGTCATGGCGAGGCCTACATCGCCGGCGAGGACCATCTCTTCAAACCGGGTCTTTGTCGGACAAATTTGTGGCACCATTGTCGTTTATAGGGGGAGATTTGTCGCGTTAAATGCACTAATCAAGTGCTCAAATCATTGAAATCATTGGCGTGTCTTAACTGCATTTAATCCTCCCCTTGCGCGCATTTAAGACCTCCCGCGCGCGGACCTCCTCGTTGTCCCGCGCGCATTTATCCCTTGTCCAAACACGTGCGTGCGCGCAAGCACGTGATCGCGAGGTCTGGGACGTCCATGACCTCCTCCGAGGAGATCTAGAGCGTCCAAGACCTCCCCCTTGCGCAATCGTGGCCGTCCGGACCTCCACGGAGTGCTGTGGCGTTAAGACCTCCCTTAGGACCTCCCCTAGGTCATCTCAGCCGTTCATGACCTCCCCGGGTAGATCTTGACCGTCAAGGTCCTCCCTCGGACGATCTGAACCATCAAGGACCTCCCTTGGAACATCTGGACCGTCCAGGACCTCCGCTGTGAGGTCTTGACGATGTAGATCTTCCTTGGGGAGATCTTGGTAGTTTAGATCTTCCTTTGGAAGATCTCAACCGTTGAGAACCTCCCTCGTTAGATCTGGTCCGTCCCGGACCTCTCCCCATCGTTGTGGTCCGTAGGATTCCCCATCTACGGCCACGACCTGCCCTCACCTCGCGCATGTGCGTTGTTCTCCTGGGAGGTCTTGAGCCGTTAGATCTGAGATCTGTGGCTCATGTCCTCCCATGTCCTTGTGGGTGTTAGAAATTCCAGTGAACTCTTAAGTATAAACTGAAATAAGGTATAAACTTTAGAATTCCACATCCTTTTCATTTTAAATCCAATTGAGGTCATTCAAATTGTGTTAGCTCTGTCTTGAACTTGACTTTAATCCAAAAATGATTGTAAGTTGAGTTCAGCTCCAGAGCACAGTTTTGCCTTTAGGTTTTAAAACTAACTTTAAAAGTACACCCAAAATAATGTCTAACTTGTAAAATACATAACTAATGCTCTGTAGATTATTTTTGAGTGAATCCAACTTTGTTGGTTTCCTCTATTAATGAACTCACTAAGAAAATTAGTTTTGAGCATGTTGCTGTTATGAAAATGAGGACTTGTGCATTATAATTTTGTTCAAGTTCTTGTTTTTGAAAAATGGTAGAAGGTGCAATATAGCTCCAAATGAGATGAACTCAATTGTGTTATTCATCTCATGAGGTGCTGGTTTTATAGTAAAAATCTCAGCATCACCTCTTTTCTAGAAAATGTTGCCTCATAATTAAATTAGTGAATAGTGTAGTTTGGTATTTTTAGGCTGAGCAGAATTGATTTCATCATATCTTTTGCATTAAGAATCCAAATCAATTGGTTCTTGTTGCTAAATTTATGATAAATCATTGTCTTGCTGCTGTAAAATTTTCATATCATTCGGAGAAGTTTCTCTGTTGAGTTTTTTTGGTTTTTCGTTGTTCTTATCGGTTCTTTATCGCTTTTCCGCTGAAGGCCGACATTTGTGGTAATCCGTGAGCGATCCTCAGCAACAAATTGACCAGCAACAGCCGAGGCAAGCAGTTTGATCATTTCCATCATTGTCCCATTACTTTAAAGCATAATATATTGTTTTACTTGTATGTATGCATGCTACTTCGTGTTAAAATATCGCTAGCAAGCCTATAGTTGCATAATCTGTAGGAATTGTTTATTCTCTACTACCCATGAGCCTAGGTTATTTGCTGTGGTGGGAGCTCGTTGGATGAGCTCTTATCACTTAGTAGTTTCGATTAAATTGCTTAGACATGCTTAGTTATCGGTAGTAATGGGCGATCATCGACTTAGTCGATGGTCTTGATCACTCAAAACTGATTATTACTCCTATATGTCCAGCACTTGTGCTTTGATTAATTTGTAAAATCAAAAACTGAAAATAAAAGATTGATTTAGACTTGGGCATATTGGATGGATGGTGTGGTTTTTGGATGTGGTGGTATGCCTGAGTCAACAAGGACCGAATTCTTGCGCCATTGATCCAAGCAATTATGCGTGCTAACCACACGAGGGGGATATGGGACCTCTCTTGACTAAGTACTTTGGGCGGTGCTAATTGGGGTCGCTTTCGGTTGGTGTGTTTTAAAGATAAAATGTGTGTGTGTGTGGTGTGGGAATGGAAGCGTTGGCGGGCGGTTAGAAATTTGTCTATTGTGTCCTTATCCCGTGGGTTGTCTTGGTCGAATTAGCATTGTCCATTGGAAATGTCTCGTAGGACTTAGCCGTGCGGCATACCTTTAGTAGTGTGCTTAAAGGAAAGGCGATCGGCGTGTGGGTACATTGGTACACCCTGCAGGATAAAACTATTGAATAGCCTCGCCCTAGGTTATGGACACGCTTGGTTATTTCCGTAAGAATTAGACTACAACCTTTAATTAAAACTTGACATGGTTGGTATGAGCGGGAGTTCATGCTATTGTTGTGGTGACTATTGGGTTAGTCACTTCTAGGTTGATCTTGTTGTTGTTACTATGTTATTATCTCGTTGTTATTTCAACAATTAAAATGCTTTGCCAAATTGCCTTCAATCTATTATGTTATTGCAAATGAAACTTGCTTTATGCTAAAATGAGTCCAAAGCCTCATCCACTTAAATAAAGCTTGCATGTAGCTATTTATAGTTCTGTTATCTCACACGTAAGTCTTGCGGAGTACTTTATGTACTCATCTGCCCGTGGTTGTGGCATTTCTTTTTTTTGTGGCTTTTGTTGCAGAGGAAGAAGGTGAGCTCCAAGAGCCTCACTTTTGTGCCTTGTGTTGCAGCTTCTTCGACGACTAGCTTGGCGGTCCGGTCAGATGCCTAGGGGTTAAGGCACACTGATTGGCTTTGTGTTATAGCCATCTTTATGGCACTTTTGCTTCCGCCGTTATTCTTAGTAGTACTTGTTGTTATTTGGCCAGAAGGCCCCTCTTTTGTAATAACCTATTCCTTATTAATATTAACTTCTGGTTTGTTGCTTATGTACTATGTGTTGTATGGAATTGATACATTCTTTTATTGTGAGGTATGTATCTGCATTCATGGAGTATACATCTCTCGAGGCTGGTTTATTTGGTTGATAATACTAGGGTCAATTGGATGACTAAGTATTATGAGCTTAATAAATCCGGTGCTCTAAAAGTTGGTATCGAGCCGTTAGGACCGTAATAACGCAAGCTTGGTCGTCTTTAGGGTATTTTGAAAACCTAATTTCAAAGTATCAAATGAGTTTTGAAAGCTTAAGAAAATTCTCAGATTTTACTCCTCATCTATCTTAGCTTTCTCTTCTCATCTTAATCTAATTTGAGTTTTCAAAGTTGTTTTCCTCTCTGCCCTTCTACAAAATAGTTGTTATCGATTAATTGGGTTTTGGATAACGTATGAGAGTTCTAAATTTAAAATCTTGGCTGCCTTTTGGTGAAGAATAGAAGTGTCTGGAGCCGAAATACAAATCTGGAATGTAGGACAGCAAGCAATCAGTTTAGGGCAGCAAGCACAAGTCAGCAATTAAGGTAGAAAATGAGAGGTTAAATCAACTAAAATTTGTGGGAATAAAAGGGTAAGATGTGATACTAGTTAGCTAAGTATCTAACACTTATTTCGCTGCATTAACCTTGCTCTCTAATAGTTTTAGATCTCATCTTACAAGCTGATTTTTAATTTTTAATCTTCTCGATCAATTACTCGTTCATTCAATACGGGTTAGTTGAGTTGAGAAGTTGAGCCTTGCTTTTGGAGTTTCTTGGCTGTTTTTAGAGTCTTTTAGAAGCTTCTAAAGTTGATTTACTCGCTGTTTTGGCTTTCGTTTAGGGTGATATTCCATTCCCCTAGTCGATCGCCTTTTGGCTTTCTATAAAAGCTTGTTTTCGAGTCTAGTTGCTAACCAAAATTTCTTGTAACAGGATGGCGGGCCTTTTCGTAGCGGCCAAGGCGATCGGTGATGCGGGCGAGCTTCCTCCTCCTCCGACCATGGCCGAGGTTCTTCTTCAGATCGGCGCAACTGCGCGGATGACAGAGAGTTCTCTTGGGCGTCATCGCGCAACACCACCGCACTTACCGCAGCTTCATGATCCGCAAGGCGCCCATCACCGCGTGGAGGACTCGCGAGTCTCTTCGTACTCAGCCCCTACCTTTTCCCGATGCGAGGACCCGCTCGTCTGAGCGATTGGCCGTTTGGTGGAGCGAAGCTCCGATCGCGCAGATGCGAGGAGCACGAGAAGGCACTTTGCGATCGCATCGCACCGGTGGAGGTGCAGCTTTGTCATGGTGGGAGAATTTTCTCGCCATGCAGCCCGCAGACCACACCGTTTCTTGGGAGGAGTTTCAGACGCCTTCCGTCGGGCTCACATCCTGCGAGGCTTGATGGAGATCAAGCGAGGAGTTTCTTGCGCTCAAGCAAGGCGAGCTTCGATCATGGAGTATGTCTATGAGTTCAACCATCTAGCTCGTTATGCTCCCGAGGATGTGGCCACCGATATGGCTAAGGGCCAAGTTCAGCGTGGCTTGTGCGAGGAGTGAAGGACAAGCTATCCATTGTCGACTTTCACGATTTCAGACCTTGGTCGACAAGGCCATCGTCGCTGAGCATGCGGCTCGAGCTTATGGACTCCATAAGCGCAAGTGGGAGGCCCATAAGTCATCGAGGCGATTCCTCCGCCCCCGCTTGAGGCGATCTCGGGTACCGGTCGATCTTGGCACCCCGAGGTTACTGCCTGTTCCTTATTCATCATGAGCCATGTCTCGATCCGTGCACTGCGAGTCGTGACGGCCCCATAACCCGGCCGCGGGGTCACATGCTTCTTTTGCAACGAAGGGGCATTATGCGAACCAATGCCCTAAGAAGGCAGAGGCGGCCCTCGTCCTAATGGAGGGCGGGCGAGGAGGTGATGCATCTCGGGACGAAGATCGTCCCGCTACCCAGGCGTGGGTAGTGGTCGCGTCAACGCCGTCACCGCAGAGGAGGCTCGGGAGGCACCCGGCGTCGTGCTAGGTACACTTTCGTTAACTCTCACCTGCATTGTCTTGTTTGATTCAGGATCATCTCATTCCTTTGTTTACGAAGTCTTTTTTTCTGCTGTTGGAGAGCTTCTTTTCTCTCCATTGTCGGTCCCACTACTCATTCGCTCTCTGGTTCGGAGTTGAGAGTGAATCTGAGTGTAGGGATGTTCCTATCGAGATCGAAGGGTAGGGTTCTTAGCAAACCTTATCCTTCTCCATTCAGCGAGTCTTGATGTGATTCTTGGCATGGATTGGTTGTCGGCACATGGGGCAAATCGATTCGCTAGGAAGCTCATCTCTCTGTCTAACCCCTCCCGTGGCGAGGTTAAGCTTTTCGCCAAGGCGCTAGGCCCTCATCTCTTCGGCGCAAGCGAAGCCGCTCTAGATATTAGCGAAGTCCCAACAGTTTGTGACTTCGTTGATGTCTTTCCCGCATGAATCTTCTGAGGATGCCACCGTTCGAGACCTCGAGTTTGTCATTGAGTTGGCTCCGGTACCGCCCCTATCTCAAAGAGGCCTTATCGGATGCCACCGAGCGAGTTGGTGGAGTTGAAGAAGCGATTAAGTGAGCTGCAAGAGAAGGGTTTCATCCGCCCTAGCTCATCTCCTTGGGGTTGTCCGGCAATCTTCGTAAAGAAGAAGGGCGGTACTTTGATGTATGTCGCTTGATTACCGCCCACTTAATGAAGTGATGGAAGAACAAGTATCCATTGCCCGCATCGATGATCTCTTGATCAATTAACTGGAGCTCGAGTTTTCTCCAAGATTGATTTGAGAGTGGGATATCATCGAGTTGGATTCGACGAGGATATTCCAAAAACGGCGTTCTCTACTCGCTACGGCTTGTGCGAGTACACCGTCATGTCATTCGCTTAACCAATGCTCTGCCTTGTTCATGAACCTCATGAATTCGGTATTCATGGAGTATTTGGATAAGTTTGTCGTGGTCTTCATCGATGATATTCTTATCTATTCCAAGACCGATGAGGAACATGCCGAGCATCTGAAGCTTGTGTTAGGCAAGCTGCGTGAGCACCAGCTGTACGCGAAGTTCAGCAAGTGTGCATTCGGTTGAAGAAGTGTCTTTCTTAGGCCACGTTCTTTCGGCGAGGCGTAGCCGTTGACCCTAACAAGGTCAGCGATGTTCTTTCATGGAGTCACTGCGGTCACCGATGTACGGAGTTTTCTCGGTTTAGCGGGATATTATCGTCGCTTTATCGAGAACTTCTCCAAGATCATGGCCGATGACGGAGTTGCTCAAGAAGGACAAAAGTTTGTGTGGTCCGCTGAGTGTGAGGAAAGTTTCTAAATACTCAAAAGCGTTTGACCACCGCTCCGTTCTTGTTCTACCCGATATCCATCGAAGCCGATATCTTTTGCGATGCTTCTCGTCGAGGCCTCGGTTGTGTCCTTATGCAAGAAGGCAAGGTAGTGGCCTATGCATCAAGGCAATTGAGACCTCATGAACTCAACTACCCTACTCATGACTTGGAGTTAGGCTGCTGTGATTCATGCACTTAAGATCTGGCGACATTACCTAATCGGTGTCGTTGTGAAGTGTATTCGGATCACAAAAGCTTAAAGTACTTGTTCACCTGACCGACTGAACCTCGGGCAAAGGAGATGGTTGGAGTTGATCAAGGACTATGATATGGGTATTCACTACCATCCGGGCAAGGCTAACGTCGTTGCCGGCGCGCTTAATCATAAGCGCATTGCAATGCCTTGTTGTCGAGGAGCTTCACCGCTCTTGGAAGAATTTCAGCGTCTCAACTTGAGTTTAGTTGAGCATGGTTCTCTCATTGCCTTGGTTGTGCAACCAACCTTAGTGGATCGGATCAAGTCCGCTCAGATCGGATGTTGGAGTGAGCCACATTAAGGCAAATGTCATGAACGGAACAACCAAGTGCTTTTACGAGGATGAGCATGGTGTTGTGAGGTTCGGCAACGCCTTGTGGTTCCAAAGGACATGGAATTGCGGAATTTAATCCTCCATGAAGCCCATGATTCGCCTTTATCCATTCATCCGGGGCCACAAAGATGTATCAAGATCTCCGCCAGAGATTTTGGTGGACCCGAATGAAGAGGAGATTGCGAAGTTCGTTCTTCGAGTGCGGCGTGTGTCGTCGATGTCAAGGCCGAAACATCGGCGTCTGCGGATCGCTTGACCTCTGCCTATTGCAGGTGGAAGTGGGATTCGATCGGGATGGATTTTATCACCGGTCTACCTGTGTCGCCAAGAAGAAATGATGCCATTTGGGTGGTCATTGATCGGTTGACTAAAGTGGCTCATTTTCTTCGGTCAAGACCAAGATTCGTACCGATCGCCTAGTGAGCTCTATGTCTCTAGGATGGTGAGCTTACATGGCGTACCTAAGGCGATCGTTTACGATCGTGGCTCCATCTTCACTTCCCATTTACGCATAGCTCGCAAAAGGCTATGGGAACCCGTCTTACCTTTAGCATGGCATTTCACCCTCAAACTGATGGTCAGACCGAGAGGGTCAACCAAGTTTTGGAAGACATGCTTCGTGCTTGTGTCCTTTCCTATGGGAAGCATTGGGTGAAATGCTTGCCATTCGCCGAGTTTTCTTATAACAATAGCTTTCAGGCCAGTCTCGGCATGGCACCATTTGAGGCCTTATACGGGAGAAAGTGTAGAACCCCGTTGAGCTGGTCGAGAGACCGGTGAGAGACCTCTCTTTGGTCCGGACTCAATCAATGAGGCCGGCGCCAAGTCCGGCTTATTCGTGGCGTTTGCGCGCAGCTCAATCGAGCAAAAGAGCTATGCGGATCGCCGTCGGCGTGAGTTGCGTTTTGAGCCTAATGACTTTGTTTATCTCAAAGTCTCTCCTTTAAAGGGCCATCAACGTTTAAGCGTCAAGGGCAAGTTGGCTCCTCGATATGTCGGTCCCTACCGCGTTATCGAGAAGAAGGAGCTGTTGCCTATAAGTTGGAGTTGCCACTGCACTTGAGGGTACATGATGTTTTCCATGTGTCCCGGCTTAAGAAGTGCCTCCGTGTTCCAAGCGAGGAAGCTCCGTTGGAAACTCTCGATGTCGTGAAGATTTGACCTATCGCGAGCACCTTGTTAGCATACTCGATGAGTCCGAGCGAAGGACAAGGAATAAGACCATCAAGTTCCTTAAAGTTCAGTGGTCGAACCATTCTGAGGATGAGGCTACTTGGGAAAGAGAAGATCGTCTACGTGCGGACTATCCATCTTTCTCTACCGAGTGAGCCAAATCTCGGGACGAGATTTTTGTAAGGGGGGGAGATTTTGTAACATCCCAACTGTATAATTAGGGTTTGTTCAAGTATAATTATATGTGTAGAAATTAAAACTTTTTCTCACATCTTGAAAACCCCTAAACACTCATGTAATTCTTGTCCAAGAGTTGTGTAATCCAAAAACACAAAGCTCTTGTTGACCAAAAGTCAAATTCATTTTCCAATTATCTTAAATCTTGTGCCAAACAATTGGAAAATATTTTCCTTGGTCCTAAAACTGAGGTGGGACCCCTCTGAAAAATATCACAAGTTGTAAAACTTGTTTGATAAATTTTGGAGGTAAACCAAGTCCTTGATCAACCTTCGTGAATTTCCTGAGAAAAATGCATTGCATAATAACCTCTGGAAATTTTATGTAAGGTTAATCTTAATGTCAGCAAGCTCTAGTTAAAATTGCATAATTTTTGGAGTTGTTTTGCTATCCCAAACAATGTTTCAAAGTCTCAGCTGTTTTATAACTCATTTCAACATGCACTGTTGCTTGGGCTGAGCCACCTTTTCATTTTGGGTTGAACCCAACCAAGTCCGGGCTCAACAGACCTCCATTTCCACCTTGTTGAGGTCGTAGCCGTTGGATTCAAATCCTACAGCCACGACCTCCTCCTCAAACATTCACAGTGAGGTCCTCCCACCTACTTGAGGTCACAGCCCTTGGATCAAAGATCCATGGCCATGACCTCCCCTCTCTGTCAAAATCCTTCAGACCTCCCACCTTGTTGAGGTCGAGCCGTTGAGATTCAGATCCAAAGGCCACGACCTCCGCTGCAATTCATCGCAGCCGGGACCTCCCTATCTCGTGTTGTGCACCGTTGGATTAAAATCACGGTCACGACCTCCTCCTTGTCTTATGCGATCAGACCTCCTCGCAAGACGTGAGGTCGTTGCCCTTAGATCTAAATCTAATGGCCATGACCTCCCTTGTGTGTTGCGCAAGCTCAAGACCTCCTTTGCGCCACGCCGAGGCTCAGACCTCCTGTCTTGATCACCACCGTTGGATCAAAATCCAAAGGTCTTGACCTCCCTCGCTTCACGCAAAGCCTCAGACCGTCCTTTTTGGTCGTTGCCCTTAGATCTAAATCTAATGGCCATGACCTCCCCCTCATGTTCTTAAGTTCATGTGCGGTTAAGACCTCACAGGAGGTCCGCACCGTTGGATGGAGATCCAACGCTTTGGACCTCCTGTCTCATTTTCCCACGTGCGTATACACATTAAGGAAATCGTGAGGCCATGACCTCCCCATCCTTGATCGTGTGGCTGGGACCTCCTCCCAGTCATTTGGGCGTAACGGTTCAAAAACCACATCGGAGGGCCAGGACCTCCCCGTGGGCTTATCCAACGGTCAACATGACCTCCCCTGTTCTTCTCCTTCCTTGGTTACGCATGCGTGTACGAGCAAGTGATTTAATGCGGCTTTGTCACTTGTGTACCTTCTACCACTCCCTTGTCGACTGCATTAATTGTCGCTCGACTTTCCGCCTCCGATGCTGACAAGGTTGTTCCCTGTCAACTTTACATCATGTCCAAACCCTAGACCAGCCATGGGCCAAGCTCACCATGAGCTTAACCCGGGGTCTATGACCTCCTGTGCCCTAGTATAAAGCCTCCCCACGGTTTCTTTGGCTTCCTTTGCACACCATTATCCCTTGCTTGCACCCCTGCTTGTGAGCTCTAAACCACCAAAGCTCTCCTTGGCCGCCATTGCTGGAGCTTGAAGCTCCTCGGTGGACAAGGGTCCCTGGAGTTTTCCTCCTTTTCTCCTTGCTTCCATTTGTGCCCTACCCTCTGGGACCAAGTCCTAACTTGATTTGTTGGGCATTTGCAGAGGGGGACGAAGTGGAGCTTGGAGCTGAAGCTTTGGCCGTGGAGCACCCTTCCTCCCCGGCACCGGTCCTTCCATCCTCGACCTCCTCAGCACCGCGGGACCTCCAGGTAAACCTCCTAATAGTCCCGTAGCTGCTGGGCACCCACATGTATGTTGTTGCGGAGCTTCTCTTGGGCACACGCTTGAATGGATGTCGCGGAGCTTTAATTCGCATTTTGGATTTTTGCCGTGTTGTGCCTTCGTTGTCCTCTCGGCTCATGGCGTTCAAAACGTCGCCCGCCGTTGAGAGGAGGTCCACTGGGTGCGCAAAGTTATTGTGCACTCAGTGGTACCATTGGATGTCGCCGGCGAGGCCTACATCGCCGGCGAGACCATCTCTTCAAACCGGGTCTTTGTCGGACAAGGCGTGGCGCCATTGTCATTTTAGGACGAGATTTGTCGCGTTAAATGCAATAATCAAGTGCTCAAATCATTGAAATCATTGGCGTGTCTTAAGCGCATTTAATCCTCCTTGCGGCGCATTTAAGACCTCCGTAGCGGACCTCCTCGTTGTCCCGGCGTATTTATCCTTGTCCAAACACGTGCGTCTTGGCGCAAGCACGCGTGGTCGCGAGGTCTGGGGCGTCCATGACCTCCTCCGAGGAGATCTGAGCGCCCAAGACCTCCCCTTGCATAATCGTGGCCGTCCGGACCTCCACGGAGGTGCAGTGGCGTTAGGACCTCCCTAGGTCATCTCGGTAGTTCATGACCTCCCGGGTAGATCTTGACCGTCAAGGTCCTCCCTCAGACGATCTGAACCATCAAGGACCTCCCTTGGAACATCTGGACCGTCCAGGACCTCCCCTGTGAGGTCTTGACGATGTAGATCTTCCTTGGGGAGATCTTGGTAGTTTAGATCTTCCTTTGGAAGATCTCAACCGTTGAGGACCTCCCTCGTTAGATCTGGTCCGTCCCGGACCTCCCCCCATCGTTGTGGTCCGTTGGATTCCCCATCTACGGCCACGACCTGCCCTCACCTCGTGCATGTGCGTTGTTCTCCTGGGAGGTCTTGAGCCGTTAGATCTGAGATCTGTGGCTCATGTCCTCCCATGTCCTTGTGGGTGTTGGAAATTCCAGTGAACTCTTAAGTATAAACTGAAATAAGGTATAAACTTTAGAATTCCACATCTTTTTCATTTTAAATCCAATTGAGGTCATTCAAATTGTGTTAGCTCTGTCTTGAACTTGACTTTAATCCAAAAATGATTGTAAGTTGAGTTCAGCTCCAGAGCACAGTTTTGCCTTTAGGTTTTAAAACTAACTTTAAAAGTACACCCAAAATAATGTCTAACTTGTAAAATACATAACTAATGCTCTGTAGATTATTTTTGAGTGAATCCAACTTTGTTGGTTTCCTCTATTAATGAACTCACTAAGAAAATTAGTTTTGAGCATGTTGCTATTATGAAAATGAGGACTTCTGCATTATAATTTTGTTCAAGTTCTTGTTTTTGAAAAATGGTAGAAGGTGCAATATAGCTCCAAATGAGATGAACTCAATTGTGTTATTCATCTCATGAGGTGCTGGTTTTATAGTAAAAATCTCAGCGTCACCTCTTTTCTAGAAAATGTTGCCTCATAATTAAATTAGTGAATAGTGCAGTTTGGTATTTTTAGGCTGAGCAGAATTGATTTCATCATATCTTTTGCATTAAGAATCCAAATCAATTGGTTCTTGATGCTAAATTCATGATAAATCATTGTCTTGCTGCTGTAAAATTTTCATATCATTCGGAGAAGTTTCTCTGTTGAGTTTTTTTGGTTTTTCGTTGTTCTTATCGGTTCTTTGTCGCTTTTCCGCTAGGCTTCGACATTTGTGGTAATCCCGTGAACGATCCTCAGCAACAAATTGACCAGCAACAGCCAGGCAAGCAGTTTGATCATTTCCATCATTGTCCCATTACTTTAGAGCTTAATATATTGTTTTACTTGTATGTATGCATGCTACTTCGTGTTAAAATATCGCTAGCAAGCCTATAGTTGCATAATCTGTAGGAATTGTTTATTCTCTACTACCCATGAGCCTAGGTTATTTGCTGTGGTGGGAGCTCGTTGGATGAGCTCTTATCACTTAGTAGTTTCGATTAAATTGCTTAGACATGCTTAGTTATCGGTAGTAATGGGCGATCATCGACTTAGTCGATGGTCTTGATCACTCAAAACTGATTATTACTCCTATATGTCCAGCACTTGTGCTTTGATTAATTTGTAAAATCAAAAACTGAAAATAAAAGATTGATTTAGACTTGGGCATATTGGATGGATGGTGTGGTTTTTGGATGTGGTGGTATGCCTAAGTCAACAAGGACCGAATTTTTGCGCCATTGATCCAAGCAATTATGCGTGCTAACCACACGAGGGGGATATGGGACCTCTCTTGACTAAGTACTTTGGGCGGTGCTAATTGGGGTCGCTCGGTTGGTGTGTTTTAAAGATAAAATGTGTGTGTGTGTGGTGTGGGAATGGAGCAGTGGCAGGCCGGTTAGGCTGTCTATTGTGTCCTTATCCCGTGGGTTGTCTTGGTCGAATTAGCTTGTCCATTGGAAATGTCTCGTAGGACTTAGCGTGCTTAAGCATACCTTTGGTAGTGTGCTTAAAGGAAAGGCGGTCGGCGTGTGGGTACATTGGTACACCTGCGCAGGATAAAACTATTGAATAGCCTCGTCTAGGTTATGGACACGCTTGGTTATTTCCGTAAGAATTAGACTACAACCTTTAATTAAAACTTGACATGGTTGGTATGAGCGGGGAGTTCATGCTATTGTTGTGGTGACTATTGGGTTAGTCACTTCCAGGTTGATCTTGTTGTTGTTACTATGTTATTATCTCGTTGTTATTTCAACAATTAAAATGCTTTGCCAAATTGCCTTCAATCTATTATGTTATTGCAAATGAAACTTGCTTTATGCTAAAATGAGTCCAAAGCCTCATCCACTTAAATAAAGCTTGCATGTAGCTATTTATAGTTCTGTTATCTCACACGTAAGTCTTGCGGAGTACTTTATGTACTCATCTGCCGTGGTTGTGGCATTTCTTTTTTTTGTGGCTTTTGTTGCAGAGGAAGAAGGTGAGCTCCAAGAGCCTCACTTTTGTGCCTTGTGTTGCAGCTTCTTCGACGACTAGCTTGGCGGTCGGTCAGTGCCTAGGGTTAAGGCACTTGATTGGCTTTGTGTTATAGCCATCTTTATGGCACTTTTGCTTCATTGTTATTCTTAGTAGTACTTGTTGTTATTTGGCCAGAAGGCCCCTCTTTTGTAATAACCTATTCCTTATTAATATTAACTTCTGGTTTGTTGCTTATGTACTATGTGTTGTATGGAATTGATACATTCTTTTGTTGTGAGGTATGTATCTTGCATTCAGGGAGTATACATCTCTCGAGACTGGGTTTATTTGGTTGATAATACTAGGGTCAATTGGATGACTAAGTGTTATGAGCTTAATAAATCCGGGTGCTCACAAAAGTTGGTATCAGAGCCGTTCGGACCGTAGTAACGCAAGCTTGGTCGTCTTTAGGGTATTTTGAAAACCTAATTTCAAAGTATCAAATGAGTTTTGAAAGCTTAAGAAAATTCTCAGATTTTACTCCTCATCTATCTTAGCTTTCTCTTCTCATCTTACTCTAATTTGAGTTTTAAAAGTTGTTTTCCTCTCTTCCCTTCTACAAAATAGTTGTTATCGATTAATTGGGTTTTGGATAACGTATGAGAGTTCTAAATTTGAAATCTTGGCTGCCTTTTGGTGAAGAATAGAAGTGTCTGGAGCCGAAATACAAATCTGGAATGTACGACAGCAAGCAATCAGTTTAGGGCAGCAAGCACAAGTCAGCAATTAAGGTAGAAAATGAGAGGTTAAATCAAATAAAATTTGTGGGAATAAAAGGGTAAGATGTGATACTAGTTAGCTAAGTATCTAACACTTATTCCGCTGCATTAACCTTGCTCTCTAATAGTTTTAGATCTCATCTTACAATCTGATTTTTAATCTTCTCGATCAATTACTCGTTCATTCAATACGGGTTAGTTGAGTTGAGAAGTTGAGCCTTGCTTTTGGAGTTTCTTGGCTGTTTTTAGAGTCTTTTAGAAGCTTCTAAAGTTGATTTACTCGCTGTTTTGGCTTTCGTTTAGGGTGATATTCCATTCCCCTAGTCGATCGCCTTTTGGCTTTCTATAAAAGCTTGTTTTCGAGTCTAGTTGCTAACCAAAATTTCTTGTAACACGATGGCCGGACGCACTCGTAGCGGCCAAGGCCAGTCAGCTGGTCCGGACGAGGAGCTTCCTCCTCCTCCGACCATGGCCGAGGTTCTTCTTCAGATCGAGCGCAACCGCGCGGATGACAGGAGAGTTCTACTGGACGTCATCGCGTGCAACACCACTGCACTTACCGGAGCTTCAGGATCCGGGCAAGGGAACGCCCATCAGCCGCGTGGAGGACTCGCGGAGTCTCTTCGTACTCAGCCCCCTACCTTTTCCCGGTCTGAGGACCCGCTCGATGCAGACGATTGGCTTCGTTTGGTGGAGCGAAGCTCAGATCGTGATGCGAGAGCACGAGAAGGCGCTGTTCGTGATCGCACCGGTGGAGGGTGCAGCTTTGTCATGGTGGGAGAATTTTCTCGCCATGCAGCCCGCAGACCACACCGTTTCTTGGGAGGAGTTTCGTACTGCCTTCCGTCGGGCTCACATCCCTGCGGGCTTGATGGAGATCAAAAGCGAGGAGTTTCTTGCGCTCAAGCAAGGCGTAGCTCATCATGGAGTATGTCTACGAGTTCAACCATCTAGCTCGTTATGCTCACGAGGATGTGGCCACCGATATGGCTAAGGTGCCAAGTTCAGCGTGGCTTGTGCGAGGAGTGAAGGACAAGCTATCCATTGTCGACTTTCTCGATTTCCGGACCTTGGTCGACAAGGCCATAAATCTGAGCATGCGGCTCGAGAGCTTATGGACTCCATAGCGCAAGTGGGAGGCCCATAAGTCATCGAGGCGATTCCTCCGTCCCCGCCAGGCGATCTGTGGGTACCGGTCGATCTTAGTAGTACTTGTTGTTATTTGGCGAAGGCCCTCTTTTGTAATAACCTATTCCTTATTAATATTAACTTCGGTTTGTTGCTTATGTACTATGTGTTGTATGGAATTGATACATTCTTTTGTTGTGAGGTATGTATCTTGCATTCGGGAGTATACATCTCTCGAGACTGGTTTATTTGGTTGATAATACTAGGGTCAATTGGATGACTAAGTATTATGAGCTTAATAAATCCGGTGCTCACAGATATCCTGCTATCCCTCTGCCGCACTACCGCTCTGGAGGCTCTGTGTCATAGACGGTTCTTTAATAGAACGATGCAGGAATGATCCTGACAGTTCTATTAAAAAACGATGCATGATAGGTGCTATCACGAGCGGTTCTTAACAAGAACCGTCTGTGATTGTTAAGCGGAAACGAAAATTTAAACATAATGGGCGGACTATCAAACTCGCTTTATATAACCTCCATCTCCTCCTCTGCGGTCTCTCCTCCTCACAGCTCATACCTCCATCTCCTCCTCTCGCCATTTCTCCTCCTCACACCTTGCGCCCGGCCTCCGGCCGAGCTTGTCGCCGGCGGCCTCCTCCAACTCGTCCGGCCTCATCGTCACCGGCCTCATCCGAACCATCACCCCGGCCTCCTCCACCTCACCCCGACCTCGTCGTCACTGCCTCCGAGCGACCTCGCCGCCGGTCTCCTCCACTTGCCGCCCGGCCTCCCACGACCTCACTCTCTACTCCCCTTTGCTTTGTGATGTGGATTCTTGAGTTGATGCTCTTGTGATGTGGGTGATGCTCTTGTGATGTGTGTAGTTCATGTTGAGTTATTTGGTTTGGGCAAAAATATAGATAGTAGATCGCGCACCGTTCGGTAAAATCATCATAACTTTTGCATACGAACTGCGATTGCGACGTTCTTTGGCTCGTTGGAAAGCTAACGAAAAGCTCAATCCGAAAATAAAGTCTACTCCTCTTTTTTAATTTTTTTTGTGTGTATATTTATAGTCAGAAGTTTACAGAGTTAGAATCGATACACAAATAATCCGTCTCACACTCCGACTCGTTAACAAAACTATTAGAAACAAGATTAATTCTATCAATGACCTCCTTAATCTTGTTTCTTCACTTTGATCACGCCAATCTTCTCTCTCATTTCTAAGAACTTGATCCGTCCCAACGACTTAGTCAAAATATCAACAAGTTGATCTTCTATTACGATGTAATCAATAATTATCTTCCTTCATCAACATACCCTGAATGAAGTGACAATGAGTATCAATGTTGTGAGAACCCGCATAATTAACCTAACCTAGCTAGCAGTAATTGGTAGTTAGCGATAATTAATTTCGTTTAGCGTTGAGCGAACTATTGTGTTAGATCGTTATTAGCGATCGATTAATATCAAGTCGTTAGTATAATCGGGTTTCCCTTTCTCAAGCATTTCAATAAAGGTTGTCGGGACCATTCAACCATCATTCTTTCAACCTCAGCATTTAATACAAGCATCTGTTGCAATCACCGGTAAATCTAAAAACCAAAATCATAATTAAATTACAATTTCCATTCTCATTAGAGCCATAAGTCAATAGTTAAATTGTTTACAAGAGCACCTTCCAGCAAATCAATCTATAACCTAATTGCATCATTTAAATGGGCAGCACAATCTCACTACTACAAAACAGGCTATAGTAGACGCTTGCGATCACAAAGCGGTTCCTTTGGAACCGTCGTGATTGGGTCGATTCAGAACTGCGGGTGGCGCGGGCGACTATCCTGAGCGGTATTTTTACAACCGTCAGGAATTATCCTGAGCGGTTCTATTCACAAACCGTGCGCGATAATCGACCAATCACGAGCGGTTCTCAATAAGAATCGCCTGCGATAATTAGTTGTCCTGAGCGGTTCTAATTAAGAACCATTTGTGATATCCTGCTATCCCTCGCGACTTTGCGCTCTGGAGGTTTCACGTGGCAGCGACGGTTCTTTAATAGAACCGTGCAGGAATGATCCTGAGCGGTTCTATTAAAAACCGTCTGTGATAATCCAGCCAATCATAGACGGTTCTCAATAAGAACCGTCTGTGATAATTAGTTATCACAGACGGTTCTAATTAAGAACCGTGTGTGATATCCTGCTATCCCTCGCCGATCGCGCCGCCTCTACCGAGACCGCTCTCGGAGGCTGCGTGTCCTGAGCGGTTCTTTAATAGAACCGTCATGAATGATCCTGAGCAGTTCTATTAAAAACAAATGTGATAGGTGCTATCACAGACGGTTCTTAACAAGAACCGTCTGTGATTGTTGGGCGGGAAACGAAAATTTAAACATAATGGGCGGGCTGCCGAAACTCGCTTTATATAACCTCCATCTCCTCCTCTGCGGTCTCTCCTCCTCACAGCTCATACCTCCATCTCCTCCTCTGCCATTTCTCCTCCTCACACCTTGCGCCCCGGCCTCCGCCGAGCTTGTCGCCGGCGGCCTCCTCCAACTCGTCCCGGCCTCATCGTCACCGGCCTCATCCGAACCATCACCCCCGGCCTCCTCCACCTCACCCCGACCTCGTCGTCACTGCCTCCCACGACCTCGTCGCCTTCGGTCTCCTCCACTTCGTCGCCCCGGCCTCCCACGACCTCACTCTCTCTACTCCCCCCCTTTGCTTTGTGATGTGGATTACTGAGTTGATGCTACTGTGATGTGGGTGATGCTCTTTGTGATGTGTGTAGTTCAAGTTGAGTTATTTGGTTTGGGCAAAAATATAGATAGTAGATCGCGCACCGTTCGGTAAAACCATCATAACTTTTGCATCGAACTCCGATTGCGACGTTCTTTGGCTCGTTGGAAAGCTAACGAAAAGCTCAATCCGAAAAATAAAGTCTACTCCTCTTTTTGATTTTTTTGTGTATATTTATAGTCAAGTTTCTGAGTTAGAATCGGTACACAAATACTCCGTCTCACACTCCGACTCGTTAACAAAACTATTAAAAACAAGATTAATTCTATGAATGACCTCCTTAATCTTGTTTCTTCACTTTGATCACGCCAATCTTCTCTCTCATTTCTAAGAACTTGATCCGTCCCAACGACTTCGTCAAAATATCAACAAGTTGATCTTCTATTCTGATGTAATCAATAATTATCTTCCCTTCATCAACATACCCCTGAATGAAGTGACATCGAGTATCAATGTTGTGAGAACCCACATAATTAGCCTAACCTAGCTAGCAGTAATTGGTAGTTAGCGATAATTAATTTCGTTTAGCGAAGGAGCTTAACTGTTGTGTTAGATCGCTATTAGCGATCGATTAATATCAAGTCGTTAGTATAATCAGGTTTCCCCTTTCTCAAGCATTTCAATAAAAGTTGTCAGGACCATTCAACCATCATTCTTTCAACCTCAGCATTTAATACAAGCATCTGTTGCAATCACCGGTAAATCTAAAAACCAAAATCATAATTAAATTACAATTTCCATTCTCATTAGAGCCATAAGTCAATAGTTAAATTGTTTACAAGAGCACCTTCCAGCAAATGAATCTATAACCTAATTGCATCATTTAAATGGGCAGCACAATCTCACTACTACAAAACAGGCTATAGTAGACGCCCCATCACAGATGGTTCCTTTGGAACCGTCTGTGTTGGGTCAGTTCGGACCTGCGGGTGGCGCGGGCGACTATCCTGAGCGGTATTTTTAGAACTGTCGTGAATTATCCTGACGGTTCTATTCACAAACCGTGCAGTGATAATCCAACCAATCACGATGGTTCTCAATAAGAACCGCTCATGATAATTAATTATCACAGAGCGGTTCTAATTAAGAACCGTGTGTGATATCTGCTATCCCTCTGCGCCAAGACTTGCTTTGCCTGCGCCTTTGCGCTCTGGAGGCTTCGTGTCGCGAGCGGTTCTTTAATAGAACTGTGCAGGAATGATCCTGACGGTTCTATTAAAAACCGTCAGTGATAGGTGCTATCACTGAGCGGTTCTTAACAAGAACCGTCTGTGATTGTTAAGCGAAACGAGAATTTAAACATAATGGGCGGGCTGCCAAACTTCGCTTTATATAACCTCCATCTCCTCCTCTGCGGTCTCTCCTCCTCACAGCTCATACCTCCATCTCCTCCTCTGCCATTTCTCCTCCTCACACCTTGCGCCCCGGCCTCCGCCGAGCTTGTCGCCGGCGGCCTCCTCCAACTCGTCCCGGCCTCATCGTCACCGGCCTCATCCGAACCATCACCCCCGGCCTCCTCCACCTCACCCCGACCTCGTCGTCACTGCCTCCCACGACCTCGTCGCCTTCGGTCTCCTCCACTTCGTCGACCCGGCCTACCACGACCTCACTCTCTCTACTCCCCCCCCTTTGCTTTGTGATGTGGATCACTGAGTTGATGCTACTGTGATGTGGGTGATGCTACTGTGATGTGTGTAGTTCAAGTTGAGTTATTTGGTTTGGGCAAAAATATAGATAGTAGATCGCGCACCGTTCGGTAAAACCATCATAACTTTTGCATACGAACTCCGATTGCGACGTTCTTTGGCTCGTTGGAAAGCTAACGAAAAGCTCAATCCGAAAAATAAAGTCTACTCCTCTTTTTTGATTTTTTTTTTGTGTATATTTATAGTCAGAAGTTTACAGAGTTAGAATCGGTACACAAATACTCCGTCTCACACTCCGACTCGTTAACAAAACTATTAAAAACAAGATTAATTCTATGAATGACCTCCTTAATCTTGTTTCTTCACTTTGATCACGCCAATCTTCTCTCTCATTTCTAAGAACTTGATCCGTCCCAACGACTTCGTCAAAATATCAACAAGTTGATCTTCTATTACGATGTAATCAATAATTATCTTCCTTCATCAACATACCCTGAATGAAGTGACATCGAGTATCAATGTTGTGAGAACCCACATAATTAGCCTAACCTAGCTAGCGATAATTGGTAGTTAGCGATAATTAATTTCGTTTAGCGTTGAGCTTAACTGTTGTGTTAGATCGTTATTAGCGATCAGATTAATATCAAGTCGTTAGTATAATCAGGTTTCCCCTTTCTCAAGCATTTCAATAAAAGTTGTCAGGACCATTCAACCATCATTCTTTCAACCTCAGCATTTAATACAAGCATCTGTTGCAATCACAGGTAAATCTAAAACCAAAATCATAATTAAATTACAATTTCCATTCTCATTAGAGCCATAAGTCAATAGTTAAATTGTTTACAAGAGCACCTTCCAGCAAATGAATCTATAACCTAATTGCATCATTTAAATGGGCAGCACAATCTCACTACTACAAAACAGGCTATAGTAGACGCCCCATCACAGACGGTTCCTTTGGAACCGCTCGTGTTGGGTCGATCCGAACTGCGGGTGGCGGCGGGCGACTATCACTGACGGTATTTTTAGAACTCGTCAGTGAATTATCCTGACGGTTCTATTCACAAACCGTCAGCGATAATCGACCAATCACGATGGTTCTCAATAAGAACCGCTCGTGCTAATTAGTTATCACGAGCGGTTCTAATTAAGAACCGTGTGTGATATCTCGCCATCCCTCGCCAGACTTTGCCGCGCCGCCGCGAGCTTGCCGCTCTGGAGGCTACGTGTCGCGAGCGGTTCTTTAATAGAACCGTCAGGATAATCCTGAGCAGTTCTATTAAAAACCGTCTCATGATAGGTGCTATCACTGACGGTTCTTAACAAGAACCGTCTGTGATTGTTAAGCGGGAAACGAAAATTTAAACATAATGGGCGGGCTGCCGAAACTCGCTTTATATAACCTCCATCTCCTCCTCTGCGGTCTCTCCTCCTCACAGCTCATACCTCCATCTCCTCCTCTGCCATTTCTCCTCCTCACACCTTGCGCCCCGGCCTCCGCCGAGCTTGTCGCCGGCGGCCTCCTCCAACTCGTCCCGGCCTCATCGTCACCGGCCTCATCCGAACCATCACCCCCGGCCTCCTCCACCTCACCCCGACCTCGTCGTCACTGCCTCCCACGACCTCGTCGCCTTCGGTCTCCTCCACTTCGTCGCCCCGGCCTCCCACGACCTCACTCTCTCTACTCCCCCCCCCTTTGCTTTGTGATGTGGATTCTTGAGTTGATGCTCTTGTGATGTGGGTGATGCTCTTGTGATGTGTGTAGTTCATGTTGAGTTATTTGGTTTGGGCAAAAATATAGATAGTAGATCGCGCACCGTTCGGTAAAATCATCATAACTTTTGCATACGAACTCCGATTGCGACGTTCTTTGGCTCGTTGGAAAGCTAACGAAAAGCTCAATCCGAAAAATAAAGTCTACTCCTCTTTTTTGATTTTTTTTGTGTATATTTATAGTCAGATGTTTACAGAGTTAGAATCGGTACACAAATACTCCGTCTCACACTCCGACTCGTTAACAAAACTATTAAAAACAAGATTAATTCTATGAATGACCTCCTTAATCTTGTTTCTTCACTTTGATCACGCCAATCTTCTCTCTCATTTCTAAGAACTTGATCCGTCCCAACGACTTCGTCAAAATATTAACAAGTTGATCTTCTATTCTGATGTAATCAATAATTATCTTCCCTTCATCAACATACCCCTGAATGAAGTGACATCGAGTATCAATGTTGTGAGAACCCACATAATTAGCCTAACCTAGCTAGCGAGAATTGGTAGTTAGCGATAATTAATTTCGTTTAGCGTTGAGCTTAATGTTGTGTTAGATCGTTATTAACCAAATCGATTAATATCAAGTCGTTAGTATAATCAGGTTTCCCCTTTCTCAAGCATTTCAATAAAAGTTGTCGGGACCATTCAACCATCATTCTTTCAACCTCGGCATTTAATACAAGCATCTGTTGCAATCATAGGTAAATCTAAAACCAAAATCATAATTAAATTACAATTTCCATTCTCATTAGAGCCATAAGTCAATAGTTAAATTGTTTACAAGAGCACCTTCCAAACAAATCAATCTATAACCTAATTGCATCATTTAAATGGGCAGCACAATCTCACTACTACAAAAGCAGGCTATAGTAGACGCCCCATCACGAGCGGTTCCTTTGGAACCGCGTCGTTGGGTCGGCCGACTGCGGGTGGCGCGGCCGACTATCCTGACGTTATTTTTAGAACTGTCAGGAATTTTCACAAACGGTTCTATTCACAAACCGCTGCAGTGATAATCGACCAATCACGAGCGGTTCTCAATAAGAACCGTGCAGCGATAATTAGTTATCACGAGCGGTTCTAATTAAGAACCGTTTGTGATATCTCGCTATCCTCTCGCCAGCTGCGCCGCCGCTGCGCCTTTGCCGCTCTCGAGGCTTCGTGTCACGAGCGGTTCTTTAATAGAAAATGTCAGAATGATCCTGACGGTTCTATTAAAAACCGTCATGATAGGTGCTATCTGACGGTTCTTAACAAGAACCGCCTGTGATTGTTGGGCGGGAAACGAAAATTTAAACATAATGGGCGGGCTGCCGAAACTCGCTTTATATAACCTCCATCTCCTCCTCTACGGTCTCTCCTCCTCACAGCTCATACCTCCATCTCCTCCTCTGCCATTTCTCCTCCTCACACCTTGCGCCCGGCCTCCGAGCTTGTCGCGGCAGCCTCCTCCAACTCGTCCCGGCCTCATCGTCACCGGCCTCATCCGAACCATCACCCCCGGCCTCCTCCACCTCACCCCGACCTCGTCGTCACTGCCTCCCACGACCTCGTCGCCTTTGGTCTCCTCCACTTCGTCGCCCCGGCCTCCCACGACCTCACTCTCTCTACTCCCCCCCTTTGCTTTGTGATGTGGATTACTGAGTTGATGCTACTGTGATGTGGGTGATGCTACTATGATGTGTGTAGTTCATGTTGAGTTATTTGGTTTGGGCAAAAATATAGATAGTAGATCGCGCACCGTTCGGTAAAATCATCATAACTTTTGCATACGAACTCCGATTGCGACGTTCTTTGGCTCGTTGGAAAGCTAACGAAAAGCTCAATCCGAAAATAAAGTCTACTCCTCTTTTTTAATTTTTTTTGTGTGTATATTTATAGTCAGAAGTTTACAGAGTTAGAATCGATACACAAATAATCTGTCTCACACTCCGACTCGTTAACAAAACTATTAGAAACAAATTTAATTCTATCAATGACCTCCTTAATCTTGTTTCTTCACTTTGATCATGCCAATCTTCTCTCTCATTTCTAAGAACTTGATCCGTCCCAACGACTTCGTCAAAATATCAACAAGTTGATCTTCTATTCTGATGTAATCAATAATTATCTTCCCTTCATCAACATGTATCATAGAGTTGCAGTGATGAAATGAGCAAATAAGCATGTATCATAGAGTTGCATTACATGAATGAAAAGAGAATGATATGTTAATTTGAGCATGAGCTTGTAGATAAATAAATGAATGATAATGGTTATTTAATTGTTGATTATTGTTTTATTATGTTCTTGCTGAGTTGTGGACTCACCCTAGTTCTATTGTTGCTATAGGTGGACGTTGACGACATCTCGCATGGAAGGAAATAGCTCACATGGCTCACTTGCATCCACCACAACTACTTGATTTACATTGCCATGAAATCTTTCAATACTAGTGTGATCATATTTCCTTTCGGATTCATTAGACTTGATAAATTCTAGATGAATGGTTTGGAACTTGGTTTATTCATTCAATAGACTCATTATGGACTGTTTATATCTTTTGGTTAATTATTCAATATTGCCATCTAGTATATTGATCCTTATGCTTATTGTGTTGCGTTTAATGTCTTTATCGTGACTCGTGGATGGGTATTTATTCTCTACATATTTGCTGGAAATTATTGTAATATATTGTTTAAATTAGTAGTTAGTGACGTTTAGTGGCATTTTAGGCTCAGTGTTGGACCGAGATGTTACAGTTGGTATCAGAGCGGACTTTAGATCCGTGGTGGATAGTTTGACAACTTAGGTTAAATTCATATACTTAAACCTGCTCCAGGTTTGGTCAACTTAAATAAAATTTGCTATCGGTTAATTAAATTCTAGAATTTGATTTAGGATGGTTAAACTACTTAAAATTTGACACACTAGTGCACAGTAGGATGGGAATGCACAAAGCATTGCATTTATGTTTCCACCATGTCGAGTTAATGTTTATGATATGAGATGATTCTGCATGCTTATGATTTGATTATATGATTTTTTAGTTGATGATAATCGATGTTGAGAGGTAGAGATCGTGGTTGTGGCCATGGGAATGGCCAAGTTGTACCACCGCTCGTGGTACAGGATTAGTGATTGGTTTTCCTCGGGTAACTTAGTTACAGAGGTTGTGGCTGAGTTTCTTTAGAAAAGTTGTTGTCTTAATTGAGTTTGCATTTGATTTTTCTGGTTACAGTCGCTTGCAATTGATAAATTTCTTTGGATATTGGTTACAATGCAGTTAATGGGTTTTCATTGGTCTTTGTTGGTTCCATAGAGCAATTATTGTTTTTTTACTGTTGAGCTATTTTTGCTACTTGAAAGCATTGTTATTGGCAAGATTAATCTTTTCATGGGAGTTCTATCTTTCTTATTGGAAAACATGATTCATTTGTTCGCTTGATATTTTGGATAATGGAAATTTTATTTTGCAAGTTCTTTAACATGTGGAAGCTTTGGCCCTATGTATTTCTTTTGGGAGTAATTTGAGTGTTTAATCTAATGCTTTTCTTTTATAAAAGAACGTGTCAAAACACTTTTTGTAAAGTCCTGTTATGGTTAAGTGAGAGGTTGTAACTTGATAAATTAATTGATATGGTTTGAGTTATCAAGTTGGGTTTGTAGCGTGGTGCATAATTAAATTTTAACTAATACCCTTGGAAGTGAAATAGATTAATTTGATGTTGTCTTATAGTAGTTACTTTGATAAACTGGTTTGATTAGTAATGTTGTTCAATTTTGTTAAACTTGTTGGGTGAATTGGATTATTTGGTCTTATTGGGTTAAACAAACCATATGTGATGGTTAAGTTAATGAAGTGTTAGAGGATTGCCTTAGTACATATTACTCTTGAATTTATCTTCTATTTGGATACTTGATGATCTTATATAAATGCTAGATTTACCTAATTCTTGACATGCTAAATTGTTGAAACATGTATAAAATAATGGATGAATGTTGATGTATGGCCTTATGAAATCTTGTCTTATAGAGCTTATATTATTGTAGTTTAATGATATTTTGTTCTAATTTCTAAACTTAACGTAGAATGTTGAATCTGTCCTCATAAATATTTTTGTGATTGCAAATAGAGATAGGACCATAAATGCATCCATGATTAAAATAATCGTCAATTACTAATGTTAATGTCTAGAGTGGAATTAGTATGCGCTAAATTGGTGTTGAACTTTAGTAAGAGTTAAATGGATGAAATTTAATAAGTGATTTATATTTGTGTGCTTTGTGAGATTGTCCTAAACTAGTATGATCTTGTTAAAAGGGTTTTGTTTCAACATTGTCGCTTGTGCACTAGATTTTCTCTAGAATAGGTTGATTGTTGCAATCTTATTGAGATAATAGAAATATTATGAAGGAATTTATTGTGCTTCTTTTGGAAAATTTAATGATGGGGTAGTAAGGCATGATGATTCTTGCTAAGTGTGTATTGTATTAATGTTAGTAGGAGTGTTAGTAAGGGTTGCGGGGGTATTATTGTTTCCTTAAGAAATAAAATAATTTGATCATCTTTCGTGATATTGATTAAATGAAAAAGTTTTGAGTTTTGCATTGTAACATCCCAAATCTGGGTGTGTGTTTGAAATGTAAGAAAATGAGGAGAAATCAAAACTTTTCTTGCATCTTGTTATTTTTGAACTTTTCTGTAATTCTTGTAAAGGAATTGTGGGAAATCAAAAAACTAAATCTCCAATTGACTAAAGTCATGACCTCTTTGTTGAGAATCTTGTGTTCAACCCCTGGAAATATTTTTCCTTGGTTCTAGGGATGCTGTGTGACTCCTCTGAAAAATTTCATAATTTTTTGAAATTATTTAATAATTTTTAAGAGCCAGCCAAACCAGTTTGACTCTTGGTCAAACCCTAGAACAAACCTTGAGAAATTTCTGGAGAAAAATGCGTTGCATAAAAACCTCTAGAAAATTTATACAAGGTTTATCCTGGAGTGAGGAACCTCCAGTCCAAATTTCTGAATTTTTGGAGTTAGGTTGCTACTCTAAAAATTCTTCCAAGTTTTCAGCTTGTTTCAAACCCTAAGTCAAACCTCCTGTTGGGTCTAGGTCAGACCCAAGCCCAATCGCGTTTTCTGGTTGAACCCAACCCTCTTCGTTCCCGGTTCAACCTGTTCAAATGCTCGTTCAATCATGGCCGTCCATTTTCAATCTAACCGTATGTGACTTGGGCTTGTGTCTTTTGGGTGTGGCTTAACCCACTCATTCCTGTTGGACTCGAGCCACCTTTGCTTTCGGTCTCTGACTGGTGGGGCCCCTTGAACATGGTCGTCTCCTTCCTCCGGTCGTGCGTGCGCTAGAGCGCCATGGCGTGGGCGACGCGGCGCCTGGTCACCTCTGTTGTGTCCTTCAACGGCTCTTTGCCTCTAAGCATTAAATGATGGTCAGAGCTTCACCCTCAAAGTCGTGGTCTTCAACTACTCCCGTCGCTCAGCTTGTCCATGGCAGTGCCATAAGCCAAGTTCACCGTGGAGTTTGCCGTTGCTCCATCCTTTGCTTTCTGGCTATAAGTAGACCCCAAGCTGCCCCTCTGCCTGTTTTAATCACCACCCTTGCTTCACCTAGCTCCTCTCGGCTTGTGTGAGCTCAAGCACCAAAGAACCCTAAATTTGCCATTGACGGCCGTGGAAGCTTCTCCATCATCCCGGCGCTCCAGTGGTTCCTTTTCAAATCCAATCGTGTCACTTTGCGCCCTTTGTTATTTTGAGCATTTCCCCTAACTTAATTTTGTTTGACATTCACAGAGATTGTCAAATTTGGGGTTTGTTCAAATTCGGCCGAAGTTAACCCCTTTCTTCCTCAACTCTAGTAAGGTGCGTCATTCTTCAATTCTTTGCTCTAGGACCATCCTTGAGCCTTATTGAAGCTATCTTGATGACACGGTCCCTTTCGTTTTGCTCAGGCCGTTTTCCCCGTGTCATCTTGCGCCGACAAGCCTCGTCGTCGCCGAAGCTGCCCCGTCCTTCTTTGGACCTCTCCTATGCTAAGGTAGACTCCTAGTAGTCCCTAGAAGCTTGGCACCTGCTTCTCTGAACCACTGCGGAGCTCCTTTTGCTTTTCGTTGTTGGCCGTGCGTGGCATCGCCGCCCCTCTCCGGCTTGCCGCCGTTCTAGGCCGGTGCCGTCGTCGAGAGTGCCACCAGCATGTGCGCAAGGCTATTGTGAACCTAAGCGTGCCTTTGGTTTGCACCGCTGTGGCCGGAGTCGCCGGCGGTGAGCCAATCTTTGCTCTCAGGCTCGTTGTCGGACGCGGTCGCACTGTACGTTGTCGTTAAGACATAGATTCACTCATTAATTGCTTAATCACTGCTAATCATTGTTAATCAGTGCTTAAACCATTAATGGCTGTCCTAAATGTTTTAGCTGTCGCTTACACGTGGGCTTGTGCATTTAATCCCCCACACTGTGCGCGTGCGTAGCGCTGCATTCATTGTCAACCGTCCATCTGAGATCAACGGCCCATATCTGTTGAGACTTTCGGACCTCCGGATCTCTCAAATCATCGTGGGCCACTCATTTCTTGATCTATGGCTCAGATCTCCTGGAACGTTCGGACCACGGAACCTCCACCGTCCGATCTAGATCGCTGTGAAAGTTCAGACCACCGAACCTCAGCCGTCCATTTTGAGATCTACGGTCGAGATCTGTGGGACTCTCGAACCCCCAGACTTCCCCGTAGCTTTGGGCCGTCCATTTTGAGATCAGCGGCCCAGATCGATTGGAACATTCGGATCGTCCGAACGTTGCCTCGCTCTGAGCTGCTCATTTCTTGATCAATGGCCTAGATCGCGTGGGACGTTCGGACCGTCCGAACGTCACCTCAACGTGGGCCATAAGATCTCAATCCAACAGTTGGCTCTATTGGGCTGTGAGCGCGCACGTGCATTCAGTTTGCGTGGCCCGTTGGATTCAAGATCAACGGCCCAGGCTTTTCCGCTTTAAGTTAGTTTTAAAGAAAAGCCCGAAAGCTTTTATTTGTAAACTGAAAATTATGTTAAACTTTAAAATTGCATATCTAATTCGTTTTAACTCCTTTTCGGTTGATTCAAATTTTGCTAGTTCTGGTTTTAACTAAGATTTAATCTAAAAATGGTTGGAAGCTTAGTTTTTCTCCAGAAAAATTTGTTCGTAGATTTAATTTCTGTTTAGGCTTTATTTGTGCTCTTAAAATTCATTTAACTTGAAAAATACATAAGTATTTCTCTGTAGCTCCTTTTTGAGTGAAACCAAGTTTGTTGGTTTCCTCTGTTAGTGTGCTTAATTGTAGGATAGGTTTTAGGCATGCTGCTGTTTCAAAAGTTTCTGTGGTAGCTTTTGTTTTGTGCTCTTTTTCATGTCTTTGAAAAATCATAGAAAATGCATCCTAGCTCCAAATGAGGTGAATCAAATTGGGTTGTTCATCTCATGAGGTGCTTTGTTTACCATAAAATTATTAGGTGCAAAACCTCTCTGGAAATTTGTGCCAAAAATTTAATTTCGGATAAATAGTAACCGAAATGAATTTTTCAGCCTTTTTCCAACAGGCTGATCTTGTTTTGGCCATAACTTTAGCATGGAGAATCCAAATCCATTGGTTCTTGTTGCTAAATTCCTTAAAAATCATGCTCTACCTACTATAAAAATTTCGTAGCTTTTGGCTGAAGTTGGTTTTTAAGTCTTTTCGGTGTTCTTCATTCTTATCGGTTCTTTTCGTTATTTCGTTAGGTGCCGACGAGTTCATCGAGTTCGAAAGCGATCCTCTACAGCAAGAAAGCTACCATAAAGGCAAGCAGTTTGATCATACTTATCCCATTACTTTCAAAGTCTAATATCTTGTTTGCAAAGTGTATGTATGCATACTCTATTTTGTTGTTAAATTATCATTCGATTAGTTGATCCTCTAGATGCATAATCTGTAGGTAAATGTTTATCCTCTACTACTGAGCCTAGGATTATCTTGCTGTGATTTAGAGCTCGCTGGAGGAGCTCTTATCACTTAGTAGTTTACGAGTTGTTGCTGCTTAGTCATGCTTAGCTACCGGTAGAATGGGGCGGTTATCGAAATAGTCGATAACTTTGATCACACAAATCTTATTATTACCTTATGTCCAAAACTTTGTGCTTTGTTACTTTGTAAAGTATAAAACTGAAAATGAAATGTTTGAGACTTGGGCATATGGTATGATGGTGTGATTATCTGGTGTGTGGTGGTATGCCTGAGTCAACAAGGACCGAACATCTTGTTACACTAAACCAAGCATTTTGCGTGCTAACCACATGAGGGGGATATGGGACCTCTCTTGACTTAGTACCTTGGCGTGTGTTAGCTTCGAGTCGCAGGAGGTTGTGTGTGTGTGTTGTGTTGAAAAAAAACTTATGTTTATGTGTGGGTGAGCGGGAGTGGAATCCTGTCTAGGTTCTCCACACCGAAGGGCATTGTAGTTGTCTAAGAGCTTTACCATATAGTGGTTGTTGACTTTCGGCTTTACAATGACTCTGTCTCAACGTATGGGTTTCTATCCATATGGGCGACTCGTAGTTAATACACAATATTGGAAATGGCTCGTAGGACTTAGCCGTGCCGGCATACCAAAGGAAGTGTGCTTAATCTTGTGGCAAAAAGGCGGTCTGACATGTGGGTACATTGGTACACCCCTGCAGGGTTTTCAAACTATTCGAATAGCCTCGTCCTAGGTTATGGACACGCTTGGGGAAGTCTTTCGAGAGTTAGACTATAACCTTTTAATTAAAACTTGATGTGGGTGGTACGAATGGGTAATTCGTGCTATTGTGGTGGTGGCTATTGGGTTAGCCACTTCCAGGATGTCTTTATATTGTTATTATGTTGTCTCGCTGTTATTTGAACAATAAAAACAGATTGCAAAACTGCTTTCAAATTACTACATTATTGCAAAGGAAAACTTGCTTTATGCTGAAAATGAACCTAGAGCCTTCTCCTTTGATTAAGCTTGCATGTAGCTATGTATAGGATGTTACTTGTAAGTCTTGCGAGTACATTTTTGTACTCATTTGCATTGCTTAATTGTTGCAGAAGAAGTTGATCCCCAAGGGATTAACTATCGTGAGACGGACTTCGACTCTGACGACTAGGTTGGTGGCCTGGTCGGTTGCCTTGTGGGCTAAAGGCAAACCGTATGGCTTTTGCTTATTGCCATCTTATGGCTTTTGCTTCCACTGTTATTTTAGCTCTCTAGCTTGTGTTGTGGCCGGTTGGCCCTTGATGTAATAACTCTATTATGTATGTCTTTTGATTTGTAAAGCTTTTGCTGCGGTTCTGTGTGTTGAATGGAATTGATGCATAAATTTGTAAAGGGGTATGTGTACTGCAAATTTTGGGAAGTACATGTATCTCGAGGTTCGGATTATTTGATTTGTAATGCTAGGACCAAGTGGATGGTTAAGCATTACAAGCCAAACAATCTGGGTTCTCACATGCATCTTTTGGAGTTCATGATTTATGTGGTTGTTGAAAAATTTGTTTTAGCAAAGTGACATGTTGGAAAGTTCTATTAGTTCTTAAGTGATTCATATGATTTGGTCTTAAAAGTTCTTCTTGTTTGAGTTGGCAAAGTGGTATTGTAATCAAATAAAATATTGTTTTCTTTGTTAAAGGAATGAGTGTAATAGAAGTATTTGAGATTGGAGTCAAGTTTTATAACTTGCAACTTATTGAAGTGTGCTAAACCTTTCTGTTTTTGATGCATAAGAGGTTCTTGAGTTTCAATAGCAATGCTCCATTCTTATTGGTTGAGATTTGATATTCTCTTCTTGTGGGACATGTGTTGTCAACTGTGGTCTCGTCTTTTGCTTTTCTGGGATCATTGCTATTTGACTATTTCCCTTGGTCTTGTGTTTATTGTGAGTGGTAAACGTTTTTCTGTGTGCTAAAAAATGTTTTCTTTCACCTCTTCTTTTGAGAAATGAATAACCAATTTATTTTGCAAAGTCTTTTAGAGTGTATAGTGGCAATTGGACAGTAGTGGTCAAGTAGATGATTTTGTGAGTCTATGGGTGCAAATTATTTGAGGTGTGTTGGAGGATGAATTGATTTCATGATATAATTCTTGGAGAGAATTTTATTTGAATGGAATGATTGTCTTTGGCGTTAAACTAATTACGTTGTTGCATCTAGTAGAACCTATAGTGCATTTTGATCCAAGATCTTTTGTTCATGTTGGAGGAATAATTGATTATCAAAAGTTTGAGGATCTTGATCAATTAATAAGAGTATTACGATTGTGTAAATTTCAAGGTTGTGTAGGCAAAAGTGAATGATGTGGTTTATGGAACACCCCAGCCCAACAAGAGACTGGAATGCTACTAAATAATAAAATCTCAACTTAAAACCTAAGATATTATACTAAATTTCGACAGAACTTCCTTTGTATAGTTAATCATACAGAAGGTTCTAACAAATATGAATAACATGATCAATTAATTCAAACAGCCAATTTAAATCATAATCATAAAAAAAAACCTCCATAAGACGCTAATCAACTCTATTACAAAGCAACAGATGCATAAGACATAATCAATAGAAATCATCTTGGCAGTTTGCTCATTTATTAATTCCTAATCCAAAACTAATCATTCATGAGTGGTTTGTGGCAGTGTACAACAGATCTTATTTCTATCCCTTCCCATACATGACGTCCGCGTAAGAGGTACCTAAAAATATATATAAACAAACAACAAGTGTGAGTCCAAGACTCAGCAAAGTACAATTAGCATAATAATTCAACAAACAACTTTATCACAATCAATAAATCCCAATTCTTCGCACTTTTTTTTATTAATTAACCTTTTTTTGAATTTTATTTTAAAGTTAACCCCCGGCGCACTTTATTTCCAATTCTGACCCTTTTGGTCACGCCACGGGTGGTGGCGAGGCAAAACAATGCTATCACGCGCCAGGATAAGTCCCCAAAATAGCACTTTTTGTCACGCCACTGGTTGTGGCATGACCAAATAACACTGTCACGCCACTTCCAGTGGCGTGACAAAAGTTTGACCAGAAATGGGCTGGCGTGACAGTGTTGTTTTGTCACGCCATGGGTGGTGGCGTGACCAAAGGGGTCAGAATTGGAAATAAAGTGTGCCGAGGGTTAACTTTAAACTAAAATTCAAAAAAAGATTAATTAATAAAAAAATTCCAATTCTTCATGTCAAAACAACTCATATGCTCATGCAATGCATTTACAGATGCACCTTTTCTTTTCTCTTTGTATTTATCGATAATGCAGAGTATGCATCCGTTGATGCATACCCATGCCTGTGCCTTCTAGCACATGGACCATAAGCCCACACTCTACAAGTGTGGGGACCTCAAGCCCGTTTAATACATGACGGGGACCTCAAAATTAATACTTGGCCACCACGTGGCCATGTCTCAAGGATAATGACATGATGCAAATGAATTTATTCATTTATCCAACATAAGCATGTAATGATCGACAGTGACATTCATGAGTAAAGAACATGATCATAAAACAAGCATTCATGAACAATCACTTTATTTCTTCTACCACTAGCTGTACTTGCCTCAACCATGTGAAGCTTGATGACGCGAAGAAGGCACTGCCCCCAGAATCAAACGACCACCTGAATATATTTAACAACCATACTAAGAGAACATTTCTGGACAAGACATTGCTAGGAACAAATATACGACGAACTACACTCCCTAGCGCAACCCAAAACACCAACTCCTATAAGCATCGATCTATCCCCAAACAGAACAGCCTTTTTCTAAAATTTGTAACTTTTCGTCTACTTACCGAAAAATGGTGTTCTTTGATTCTCTAGAAATCTTATTAAATTACCCAAATAAAACTAGTTGGTGAGCTTCCCAGATTCTGTAATCCTCTATCCCTACCAAAACATATTATTAAAACTACTAAATCCCGTCAGAGGTTTTGGACAGCAAGACTAAAACTAACGTAAATTCCAGTACAAACATCCAAAAATTACGTTATCTAGCTTTATGGAAACCTCATTAAATAACCTACAACTTTCATGTTGGTGAGACCCTCTAAATAATTCGTTAACTAATTTCTAATAAAAGGTTAACACTTGCTGCCAGAATTCTGACAGAGCCTTTGAACAGCAACGTTGCAAAAATCATATCTTTCGATTCGTTCATCCAAATACCTGATCCAAGATCCTACGGATATATTATGACGCTACCCACAAATCTCTAGGATATGGCCAGACCAGAATTTGCCATTAATAACCCTAAAACAGCCTAGCACTATAGACTACCAGAAATCAATCTAATACTAACATTGCCAAATCGCAAGACTACAAAGCTAATCAAATAGGATCGGGGGTTACCCTTGGAGAATCCGCTGAAGAACGCAAGAACCACCACGTGATCCCTCTCCCCTCCCTTCTCCCCTTCCTTCTTCTTCCTTCTTCTTGGCCGGCCACCACAATGGAGATCTTCTTCTTCCTCCAATTGGTCGGCAGCAAGGAGCCTCACCAGGGGAGGGAGGTGCTGGACAGGGATGGTGGGAGGCACAGGAGGTGATGGGGCTGGCGGCCAAGGGGGGAGGAGGAAGGGAGATGGCGGCCAAGGGGGGAAAGGGGTGGCGCCCTAGGGTTTTGGCCCCCTAGTGGTCGGCTGCCCCCCCCCCCTCCACCTTGGGCCCAAGATGCTATGGGCCGGGAGCCCACAGCCCAGGTTGTCTAGACCTTACAGAAATCCCCCCTAAATTCTGTTAAATCCCTATTCTAATTTGCTTTTCTCCCTAAATTATTTCTTCTCACTTAGATAAATTTGGAGTATTACAGTTTAATGGGAGTCTAGGATTAGCGAAGTAATTTAATCGTTATGGAAGTTAATGGGATAGTGAGGATTGTTGAGTTATTGCTAGGTATGACTTGATTTCAGTGAGTAGCCCTCTTGGAATTTGAATATTTCTAAAGATAACTATGTGGGGAATATAATTACCTGTTGCTGTTAATGATTGAGTAGGTTTGGATCATGGGAAATTTTAGTCATCAGATGGGAGGATTTCCCTATCAATTATATTAGGAGTTGATTACAGGAGTCTTGGAGTTTGAAATTTGACTGGGTATTTTATGCTAGAACTTTGGTTGCCCATGATTTTGTGTGGAAGTAGTGGCACAAATGGGATTCCGATAATTGGGATGATCTTTGTTAAAATTCTTTTGGTTGTGGTAAGTGTATATGTGCTGTTGATTTTAAGGTGTTTATCCTTAAATAATTGAAGTGATGGAGATTCAAGGTGAAATATTGATCGAGGAGTTGGGAATTATTTGTTGAGGTCTTTTGCTAACTTTTGTGGATTAGTATAATCACTAGATTGGTGCGGATGTTGCTTTTGGTTTGAGCATAGCTTTGAGGTTGCCAATTTAAAAGAGATGAGTTAGTGTGCTATGCGATGATTTGGAATCCTATGATTAAAGATAAAGTTTATTCCTAAAATAAAGATTGAGAAAAAGTATGCCTCCTCTTGTAGTGAAATACCCTATTGGATCTTGTCTGAGCTTTGTGTTTATGGTTGATGCCTGTTGCAAATTGTGTTGATTTTATGTTGGTGTTCGTGGTTCTTTCTGATTAAGAAAAAAAAGAAAATGGTTGTTTTAAGCATTGGAGTGATTTCGCCTTTAGCTTATGTGATGTTTATTTGCAAATTTCCTACATCGAAAGTGGAAAGGTTTTCATGGTGAATCCTTTGATTTTGGATAGGACTCTTTTGGAGGGGAGTTGGTAACGAATGGTTGCATTGTGAAACCTTCGTTTTTTAGCTTGGGTTCTTTTTGAAAGGGGGTTGATTTAAGGTGAGTTCTTTGTGTGTCCCTTTTTAAAGGAGATGCTCCTTGCAAAGGTGAAATGATCGATTGAGAGAGGGTGTAACACTCCAGTCCGACAAGGGCCTGGGATGCTACTAAACTAACATGTTAACAAAATTAAAACAGAAGACAAATTCTAAATTTCGGTAGAACCTCCCCTGTATAGTTAACTATACCGGAGATTCCAACAATCATAAATGTCAAGACAATAAAGGAAACAACAATTATCAGAACCATCACAGGACTATATCCTGAACTCAAGCAATTCTATCAAAAGGATGAACTAAGATCACACGCAGTACTCAATCAATCTAAACGGGGAAGGGTTACCAACTACAGCCAACATTATTTATTACAGTTCATCATTATTGAATGTTTAAATTGAACTAAAATGTGATCCTGGACTTGATTAAGGTGAAGTCAACGATTGGTGCGTGTCTACTCCCTCCCAATGGAGCCAACCTCAATGGTCACCTAAAAAAACAAACAACGCAAGAGTGAGTCCGAGACTCAGCAAGTACAGTAAATAATGGTACCTACAACAACCATATTCAAGATGACATCATTGAAGAATATGAAATAAATACAGAACGAGTATTTGAACGAATGGAATGTATGAATTGGATGAAACAGAGGGACTACACATATGCATATACCGGTATTGCTGGTGACACACCCGTCGGTGTTCACCAAAGCCCGCATTTGACAAAATGTGGGGATCCAAGTCCCGTATGAAGAACGTTTCATACGGGTGTCCCAAACTGCCCACATTGGAATAGTGGGTCTTACGTGCCCATACTGGAACTGATGGGTCTTTTTAATCCACTCCTGTGGATGAAACATGAATGAAGGATGCATGGAATGAAATATGAATATTGAAAAAGACATGCTCCATAATCATGGAGATAACGCATATGGAAGTAACATGAGCATTAAATATCAACATGGATCATAGGAACACACTACCAACATCAGGCATTCACATTTTATAATTAAGAATGTTTTAGTACTTGCCTTCCGCGATGCGACGTGTTAGTAGGCAATGGCGATGCACCTAATCCTGAAGTCTCTCCGCCTACACAATATATACTCGAAATAAGAACAACATATAACAGGACGCTTCCATTAACGTTCTACAACGCATCCCCGAACACCCAAGAGTTAACTAATAGACCTTGTCTAACACGGACAACACCAACGCATAAGTGAATCTGGACAGCGGCATGGAAAAGACCATAACTATTAACTTGGGACTCAAAACGAGGTGAACCCAGTTCCTAGAGAAACTTAACAACCATATCTATGAAAACCTAGTTGGGGAGATAACCCAAATCAGCCAAGGAAATATACTAACAGGCAGCTGAACGTGAAAGACAGGTTCTGTCTCGACGAAACGTACAGCAGAAAAGAAAATAGTGTAACTCTTGATCTACAACTCCGATTGGGGCATTCTTTGGCATTCTGGAAAGGTTACGAAGTTTGCTAAAACAATTTAGTTGGGTGGAAACCCTGAATTTGCCTCTAACACCAACATAACTCAAAAGACAAATTAACAGATCCATCTCGTCAGAATTCTGGGCAGCAGGATTGAAACTACCATAACTTTTGATCCGTATATCAGAATTAGGTGTTCTTGATGGCCACAGAAAGCTAAAAATATTATCTAACTATCTCTAAGAGATGGGAGTCTCGAATTCTGTCTCTAAAAACTCAAAATTAACCACGCAATCTTCTGGACAGAATAGAACTACAGCAGAAATAATTTGACCCAATCAGATCTGATCCAACTCGCATTAACCAACCAATCAACAGCTAAGAACGACAACCATTACCCTTGAAGAACCTAGGAAGGTGATGAACGAGCTCCCGAAGAACCTCCCCTTCCACCTTCTTCCTTCCTCCTCTTGGGCGGCCACCAAGGGATAGCACCAAAAGGAAGACTCGGCTAGAGGTGAGGGCAGGGAGAGGCAGCTTGGAGAAGACCTTGGAGGGCAGGCACCAGCCAGAAGGGGTGCCAGGGAGGAGATGGAACACAGGGGCGCCGCCAGGACTGGGAGGAGGCGCTGGTTTCAAGATTTGGAGGCAGTAGGTTTTGGGGTTTGGAGGAGGCGGCAGGTTTTGGGGGCAGCCAAGGGAGCTAGGGAAAAAAATGCCAAAGCTTAGGGTTAAAGGGGTGGGGTGCATGGGATTTAGGCCCATGGCGCCTCCCCTCTTGGGCTGCTAGGCCCGCCACAAGGCCAAGGTATCCTAGGCCAGAGGCCCACCTCTTTAAACCCCCGTCCAAAACTGAAATTTATACTAAAAACCTTTTCCCGACTTAATTCTCTCTAAATTAAATTCGGGATATTACAGAGGGAACATGTAACACCCTGGCTATTCAGAAGCCAAGATGTTACCTAAAAGACTAACATACAAAAACAATACGGAAATAATTTCAACAACATCTCAACTAATAGCATAGAATGATCAACATCTATTAGAACGATTGCAGGAATATAATCTGAATCCAATAACATATCACAAATTCCAAGTATCCAAGTCTACTAAATCAATTAAGATAATTCTATCAATAGACTACCCAGAGATCACAAGCAGTTATTTAATCAACCAAATCATAGATAAAGATATCATCCACCATCAAACTCTATTTATTACAATTCAACATTTAATGAATAAAAGACAATGACAAGTTCATATCATTGAAAATTGAATATTGTGAAGTGGGTGCATTATCCATGACTACTCCCTCCCAATAATGCCATCATCAGCGTTCACCTAGAATAAACAAACGCAGGCAAGAATGAGTCCAAGACTCAGTAAGTGCAAAGAATAATATGAACTACAATGAATATGAACAAGACAATCTCATTAAAGAATATGAACATAGAACTGAAGAAACATATAAATGAATAGAATGAATGGAATACACTTCTGCTTATACCGGTATAGCGAGTGACACAACCGTCAGTGTTCACTTTTGCCCGCATTTAACAAAATACGGGGATCCAAGGCCCGTATGAAGGACGTTTCATAACAGGAATCCAAATCTACCCACATTAGAATGGTGGGTCTTACGTGCCCATACTGGACTGATGGGTCTTTGATTCCCACTCCCGTGGGTAATTCATGAACATGCGTTTGAATGGATGAATATGAATATAGAATCATAATATCATGACGCATGGATTATCATATGACGAAAGAATAAGAATCAGAGAAACTTATTCACAGAACATAGAATGAAATGAAAGCATGAACATCAACAATCAACAATCATCAATAATATATTTCACAGGGTACTTGCCTTCCACTTTGCAAAGCGTTATGAGGCAAAAAGTGTAATACCCCAAAAATTAAATCGGGAGAGAATAAATAAATCGGGAGAGAATAATTAAATCAGGAGAATGTTTCTTTTAGCAAAGCGATTGAACAGGAGAAAAAGGGGGTTTTAATGTAATACTCCGATTTATTCTACGAAAGAAAGCATTCAAAAGAGAAATTAGACATAAAAAGAGGGGGTTTCTGCAGTTCTTTGGCAACTTGGGCCTCGGGCCTTGGCCCAGGAGGCCCATGAGGGGCCGGCCACTAATAAAAGGAAGGAGGAAACCTAGCCGACTGTAGCTACAGTACCGCCGCCACCACTGTAGCACACCTACTGTAGCACGCCCCTCTTCTCCATGGTGGTGCCCCCTCTCCTCCGGTGCCTCTCCTTGCCGCCGGCCAAAGGTGCTGCCCGCTGCCGGCCATAGGAGGAAGAAGAAGGTAAGGGGAGAAGATTATCTTCGCGGGGCGAGTTCATCATCTTCCTACGATTCTTCAAGGGTAACATCGAGTTTCCCTCGCTGGTTGATGTGTTTTAGTTGCAATTGATTTCGTTTGGTAGATCGGTTATCAACAGTCGATAGATTGCGTTCTGTCCAGCAGATTGGACGACGGTTTTCATGTCTTTAGATGCAGAATCTGGGGATCCAACCTCTTAGAGATAGTTGGTTTATGTCATTAGCTTTCCGTGGCCGCCAAGAACGCCCAAATCCGATTAACGGTCAGAAAGTTATGAATTGTTTAGTGCCGCTGTCCTGTTAATCTGTCAACATCCTGACAGTCTGTAGAAATCTGAGTTAACCTATTAGTTAAATACGAAATCAGATGATATCGTTATAATTAAAAATATGGGTAATTTCCTCATCTTTCCAGAAAGCTAAAGAACGTAAGAATTGGACTTTCGTAGCAAAAGTTATGATAATTTTAGTGTACTGTCCAGAGAACCCGACGTGATAATTGATGTTTTGTAGATTGGCTTGGTAGGGGCAGTAAATTGCAGAATCAGAAGGGCTCCCCAACTAAGTTTATTTAGTTAATTTAATTATATTTCTAGAAAGTATTAGAACATCTTATTTGGACTCCTGAGCAGAAAGTTATGTATTTTAGAAGTTGACTGTCCGCAGTGAACACCAAATCGATCGGTAGAAATTGGAAGATTGGAAACGCTTGGGAGTTTAGTGAGTTCTATTGTGTTCTTATTTATGCTTTTGGTCCAGTAAGCTTGTCTTAGTTTGGGTTATCATTATGTTCAGGTGGGAGCGTGATCCCAGGGCAGCACCCTCTTCGCGTCCACGGTCTCGCACGGTTGAGGCAAGTATTCGGGTTGTAGAATAATTATGTTTGTTTGCTGAGATTGTTTGTGTCTTGTTCGTAATAGACATGCATGGACGTTAATGTGATGAATTACAATATATCTTGGTACATACAAGTTATGGTTAAAGCTTCCTGTGTATGTTGTTAATGCTTACATGTTATTATGTACACGTTGAGTTCATATATTTGGAAGAAGATGTCATTGTGCATATGCATGTAATAAGCATGATTGAGTGTTGGTCACTTGGTGACCAAGTCTGAACGATTGAGGTCCCGTCATGTAAATGACGGGCTTGAAATCCCCACATTCGCAGAATGTGGGTAATGAGAAAAGAGGTCCCCATCATGATGATGATGGGCATAGGTCCTTATACTTATGGAGTATAGGCTCTTGGTCCCTATGCCAGGGTGCATAGGCAAGGGTATACATCGACGGATGTATACCTCACATTACCGGTAAAATACGAAAAGAGACAAAGTTTAAAAGGTGCATTGCATGGACGCATTACATAAGCATGAAGTTTATGTTTAGTGAAATGTTTTATTTGGAATATTGATGCTATGCCTATGATTTTAGCTTTAACCTTGTTGATACTTGCTGAGTACTTGGGCTCACTCTTGCTTTGATATGTTTTAGGTACAACTGGCAAGAACGGCATGTATGGGAGGGAGTAGATGTTTGGATGCACTCACTACCACTCATCCTTAAGGCGTCTACCATTTAGTCTTTATTCTAATAATTAGCAAACTGTTTGAGATTTGTATATGATTGGTTAAATGTTTTAGTCTATTTGTAATAAGGAGAATAGCAAGTTTTGTTTATGATTATTGGATTATCTTGCATGCCTGAATGAACCTGAATATTAAGTTTAGTGTTAATTGCTATGATCAATTGATGGAACCTCGGTATAGTTAATTATACAAAGGAGGTTCTGCCGAAATCGGTAATTGATCTTAGTTTAGTTTTGTTTAGTTTAATTTTAGTAGCATTCCAGGCTCAATGTTGAGCTGGGGTGTTACAAAAAGGGTGCCGCTAGACTCGGATTCCCTCCTCCTACACAAATTAATTACTTAAATAAGGAACAACATGAATAGGATGCTACTCAAAACGCTTAGTCGCATCAACCTAAATCCAAGGTTCACATGGTCGATCTTTCCAATTAACTCAATAGTTTAACAGGACGATAGACTGGACAGCGGTACTAAACACATCATAAGTTTTGATCTGAGACTCGAAACGGAGTGAGCTTAGATCCTATGGAAATATAACGAAAATATCCACATTAAACTAGTTGGGTGCATCCTCTAATTCAGCCAAAATATTAAGCTAACAATTAGATGGAAGCCTATTACAGAATCTGCCTAGCAGAAATAGACAACAGTAAAGAAATGATAATAACTTTTGTTCTACAAATCCAAAAAGGAAGTTCTTTATCAATCTGGAAAGATGATAAAATTATCTTCAGGAATCGGTTTGGGCAACAAGTCTGAATCTGATCCTAACCAAATCATATTTTAATAAACATCTTGATTGATAATTCTCGTCAGATTTTCAGGATAGAAGGAAAGAATATATCATAACTTTTGAACCGTAACTCGGAATTGAGTGATCTTGGAGGCTACGGAAAGCTAAGAACGATTTCCACATAACTCTAGGAGATGAGAACCTCAAATTTGTAATATAAGCACATGAAAATCATCGCGCAAGGTACTGGACAGAACTGATCTAATTGCAGCAAGGAACCGATCTACTAAACATAATCAAATTTGCATCCATTACGATTCAAACAGAGATGCAAACCCTTTGTTACCCTTGAAGAACCACTAGAGATCGTTGATCAAATCCCATGAAGAAGTTCTCCTTCCACTCCCTCTTCCTTCCACCTCCTTCCTCCCGTTGGCCGGCAGCAAGGAGCAGCAAAAGGGGGCGACATGGAGGGCGTGGCAGCAGGGGGGAGGGTTTGCTACAGTGGCAGCGTGCTACAGTAGAAGATGCCTAGGGTTTGGTTGCCCCCTTCTTAAACCAGTTTCCCACTTGGGCCAAACAACGTGGGCCGAAAGCTGAAGATTATTTCTCCTCTAAAAATCTGATCACTCTTTTTATTTCCTGTTAAATACCTTTCTCATTTCAATTAATTCTCTAGTGTTAAACAGGATATTACATTCTACCCCCCTTAAACAGAATTCGAGCCCGAATTCTTCTTGTCTATCTACACGAAAGAACAACCACAACTGGAACAAACCAACGTTTAACATGTCTCCGGCGTGAACAACTCTGGACAACGCTCGTGCATACGAGACCTCTAGCTTCTGAGTCGCTTCCCTCTCGGACTTATGGAACCACATCACATTTGATGGATACCAACACCTACACCTCAACGCTCGTCCTGACGTTTACAGGTTCTCTCAACACAGGACTCAAAGATAAGGTCCTACTCGTTGGCCAACGGCTTTAACAAAATCCCAAGCTTCGGTCTGCTCAGGTACTCACTCAGCACCAGAACATACCAGACATTGCGTACCTCGTGTATGGACCCAAAACGGTCATAGCGATACGTCCACTTCCCGATCCTCGCAACTGTCAAAAACAAAACAATGTATCTTGGGCCAACTTCTCCTTTAGTACTAAAGCACACAAAATGCACAACACACATGGAACTCTTGTTCCACTTCTCAATCGGTTTCTTCATCTTAACAAGGAGCACCTCCTTTAATCAAGAATGCACAATAGAACTCGTTTTTAAACAACTGCTTTACAAAGAGAATCCAATTGAAAATAAAGAGTTTTCATCGCAACCACGCAATGTCAACTCTCCACCAAAAGGGTCAAATCCAAGATTGACAAATCATCATGAAAACTATTCCACTTTCTAATTAGGCAATTTGCAAATGAACACCACGAAAGCCAAATGAGAAATCACTCGAATACCCGAATCAAATATTTCTTTTATTCCATCTGAACTGGAAAGAATCACACATGCCAACACAATGCCAACTCAAATTGCGGAAGACATCAGTCAACAACACAAAGCTCAAACGAGAATCAAGAAAACGCTTCACTACCCAAGGAAATAACCTTTTTCTCAGTTTCTCTTTTAGGAATAAAATTTCTCTCAAACCATGGAATTCAAATTCAACGCATACCACACGAGGTCAAACCTCTTAAATTAACATCCTCAAATTATGCTCAAACCGAAATACATCATCCACACCTTTGTGGAGAGGCTCTATTGATCCCACCGAACACTCTAGACAACTCCTTGTACTGACGAATTTAATTTGACAGAAGGCACCGAAAGCACCTCAAAATAGATCCCACGCAATCACATCACCTCCAACTTTTAAGAATAACAACTCAGAATCCTCAGTACACATGCTCATGTACTGCATCAGAAGGGTTCTATCAATGATCATTCCACTGCTCAGGAAACGCCATTATTCTATTTTCTCTACACACAATCATTGGGCGACCAAATGTCTAGCATAAAAATGCTAAGCCCAGATTTAACTTCCAAGACCTCTACAATAAAATTCTCTTATAATAGATAGAGAAATCATCGGATTAAATCTCTAACATCCCTATAATTTTAACATACTCACTCATTAACACCATCAGAAACCACTCACACAATCTTGTAATTGTAACACCCTGGCTATGCGGAAGCCAAGATGCTACCTAAAAGACTAACGTACAACAGCAATACGGAATAATTTCAACCATTATTCAAACATTAATATTTTAACCAAATAGAACCAAGATATTTCTCTAAAATCCGGTAGAACCTCCTTTGTATAGATGGCTATACCGAAGGTTCAAACAGTTTAATATAGCATCACTCAATAATTAAATCATCAAAATTAACGAATCATCAAAGGACATCTAGGATAAGCTAAACAACTATAGCATAATCAAAAGGGCATCCATAATTTTCTAATCAACCCTATTACAAATTATTGAGACTCTACTGAACCAATTAATTTCAACAACTCAATAAACCATCAACCAAATATTATAACCCATCAACGAAAATTAAATGAACTCAATCAACGAATGAATAAGAACATAAATGGATCATCCATGACCACAATTAAAACAACCACCACGAAGGATGGTCACAATCTAACTCTAGAGCAATTATCAAAAATAGGAGTTGTGGCTAAATGGACTAGGTTATGCATTGTGGTTAGTGATTATGTTATGTGCACCAAGTCTACCCCTTCCCATGCATGTCGCTGCCTCGAGAGGTACCTAGCAAGCACAACACAGTAAGTGTGAGTCCACAACACAGCAAGTCAATAGTAAATCTAACATAGCATCATAAGTAGTCAAAGGGAAAATAAACAATTACATCATGAACAACATCATTATATACCACAAATCCATATCTTATGATAGCATCAAAAGCATTCAAAGGGAATAAACAATCACACCTTGAACAACAATATTATATGCTGAACAACCAAATCCAAATCTTATGCAGAAATGCGATGACATGTCATGAATGCACCTCTTCACTTCTTAGCAATTATCGGTAATGCCGAGTAGGGTATCCGTTGATACCTACTCACGGCCTGTGCCCTCTAGGCACAGGGATCCAAGCCCACACACCAAGTCATGTAACAGTTCTCACCGACCTCACCGGATTAGTTACATGACTTTCCACGGGTGTGGGGAACAAAGCTCGTCCAATGCATGATGGGGACCTAACGCCCATCCAATACCTGACGGGGACCTCAAGGAAACAACCCCTTGGATACCACGTAGTCCAAGGTTCATAAATGAATGGCATGATGCAAGATTTAAAGCACAATACCAAATCATCATTGTCATCATTAACAAGATAGTCTCATTGCTCACCTTGGCCCATCAATATTGCCATCAATCATGAAACCATTACCATGTAATCATTATCATTTCAACATTGACATGTAAGCATTCTCGTGTAAACACCACCATGTAAGCGTCATCACATAAACATTAGCATGCGCCGTCATGTAAACATTTCCATGTAAGCTTCACCATATAAGCATCGTCATAAAAACATTATCATTAAACTATATCACTCATGCTCGTCAACATTACTAAGCAGTAAGCATCATCATTAAACTATGGCATTCATCAAGTATATAATATAATAACTCATCAATAATACTTGCACTTGCCTTAACCGTGAGACGGGTGACAAATGGCAAAACGTTCTAGCGCTGGGTTCACCACCACCTCAATGTTAGCCACAGTCGAATCACCACCATCACTTCCCTCATGCATAAGTATATAGCAACCCGCCAACCATCGGCATCGTACATATGCATCAGCCAAGCATCAATTAGCACAAATAAAAGGAATTGGAACTTCAAGTCCAGCGGCTGTACATTGGTAGTAGTGGGTCTTGTTTTGCACCAACAAACTCATTTACCTCTTTACAACAGCCAGAACGACTGGTTGAGCTCCTTCAAGTAATTTCAGCTCGTCCTTGAGGACATGATCTCGCGGTCAAGGATCTGCACCTCCAGCTGTAGCCCTGCCGGCCACACAGGTCTAGGTACCTCAGAGGCGACTTGGGCCTCGGTGCCTCCACCACCACCAGCAAAAATCTTTGCCCGAAAGGTGTCATTGACATCATTCACCTCCGCAAAATCACACAGAAACTGATGACCTGTGTAGAGGGAGGAGGTAGCGCGGGGTTGGAGGCAGGAGCTCCCTCAGGCGGAGGCGACGTGGCGGGCGGGGGAGGAAATGGAGTCAGGGAGGATCCGCTTGACGATGAGTTGACGATGGTCGGCCGAGGACGTGGAGGAGGACCACGCGGTCGGAGTAGCCCGGGTCCAGCGGGATCGACTACGGCCACCCGTACGCCAAGTACGTCGCGGCGGTGGCGGCGGGGTGGCGCGCCGGACGGCTGAGGCCGGGAAGGAAGGCGTCGGGTCGGCCCGGACCGAGCCCGACGGTGGCGGCGGCGTAGCAACAGCACCGAGCCACGCAAGGGGCCGAGAGACGGCGGTGGAGCCACGAGTGGCTACGGCACGGGCGAGCCGAACCTGGGAGGAGGCGGCGGCGGCAGATTTGGAGCCAAAAGCACCGGGAGTGCTGCAGAGGCGGACCCCGAGACCGGCGGCGGCGCGGCATCACCGGCGGGAGGAGGCGCCAGAGAGAGAGAGCGATGCCAGGGAGTCGGCTCAAGGAGGAGCCGAGCACAAGCAGCACCGGCGGCGCTAGACGCGGGCGGCAGGCGCAGGGAGAGGCGGCGGGCAGGGTGTTGGAGCCAGGGGATCGACGGCTGAAGATGCACAAGGGGAGGAAATTAAAAAAAAACTAGGGTTTGGGGAGTCCTTGACCTTTCCCTTATAGGGCCGGTCCCCTTGGGCCAAAGAAACCGTGGGCCGAAAGCCCACTCTCTAGGAAAAAAATCAGAAGTTACGCTTCTAACTTCAATAAATTTTGTTTTAATTCTATTTAAGTTTCTCCCTCACTCAAGTAAACCTCAAAGGTTAAGCGTGATATTACATTCTACCCCCTTTCAACAGAATTCGACCCCAAATTCTAGTGACGTCACCCTACTCGAAAGAACATCTACAACTAAAGTTAAACATCAGATTCTCATCGCAACTACGAAACGGCAACTTTACAACAAAAAAGGGTCAAACTCAAAAGCGAAGATTCATCTTGAAATCCCTTCCACTTTCCAAAAAGACAGTTTACAAAGAAACGCGATATAAGCCGAAAGATCAACCGCTCAAACACCAAATCAAATATTTCCTTTCTTCTTTCTGAACAGGTAAGGACCACACGTGGCCTCAAAAGCCAAGCTCAAATTGCGAAAGACATCCGTCAACAACCCAAAGCTCAAACGAGAAACAAGAAATGCTTCACTACCCGAGAAAACATCCTTTTCCTTAGTCTCTCTTAGGAGTAAAACTTCTCGCAAACCTTGGAATTCGAATTCATCACATACCACACGAGCTCAAACTTCTTAATTTAACATTCCCAAATTATGCTCAATCCAAAATACATCACCCACACCATTGTGGAAAAGCTCTATTGATCCCACCGAAACACTCTACACAACTCCTTCTACTAACAAAATTAATTTGACAGAAAGCACCCACAGCACCTCAAAACAGATTTCACGCAATCACTTCACCGCCAACATTTTAAAAGTAAACAATTCAGAATCCTCAATACACATACTCATGCACTTCATCAGAAGGGTTCTATCACTGATCAATCCACTGCTCGGAATACTCCATAATTCTAGTTTCTCTACACAATCATTGGGCGACCAAAGGTCTAGCATAAAAATGCAAAGCCTAAATTTAACCTCCAAGACCTCTACAGCGAACTTCCCTTATAACAGATAGAGGAATCATTAAATTAAATCTCTAACATTCCCACAATTCCAACATACTCACTCATTGACATCATTAGGAATCACCCACACAATCGCGCATAACAATCCAATTGCGTTACTCTATAAAATTGATCAAGGTTTCCATACCTTCGATAAATCCCAACATTTTAACATGAACTGAGGTTCTGGGACTACACTTTACTATAGGTTCTACTTAGTCGTATCACTAATCAGTTTTTTTTTTACTTCACGACAATCATTCCATTTGAATCAATTTTCCTCCCAGAGGTACAGTTCAAAACCAATTCATCTTCTACTACTCCTCCAATAGCTTTGTACCAAAATCTCACCACTACCATTACTTGGCTACCAACAAGCAGTTGCCAGTTTACGCTTAACAAAAAACCTTGCAACACAAATCGGTTGATCCTTTCTCAAAAGGAAGAGGCGAACAAGAACAAGTTTCGACACACAGGAAAACATTGCTCCTCACGGTGAGCACGAGACCAAAAGAGATATTCCAATAACGATGACCTTGGAAAACAAAACTGGGATCACAGTTGAGGGTACACACCCCTCAAAAGAGAATAGCAAATAACAACCAATAAGAAAAGGACATTGCGATTGAAACTCGAGACAACTCTTGAGCGGATAGAGCAGAAGGTTTAGGCACGATTCAAATAACCACAAGTCATAAAACTTGACTCCAATCCTCAAATACTCTTACTGCACATTAGTGCCAAGAATTAACAAACTTTATTACCCCATTCTAAAGCTTCCTAAGAGAAACACAAGCCACAGGGTTGAAACAAATTTATCTTAACAAGAACATACTATGCAATAGTAACTTCACAAGGCACGCTATCAAAGACCACTTACGAAATTCATCTACTTGGCTGTTGGTGTGCTCAACACCAGCTTCAGCTCTCACTATCGCATGTCCATTGAATTAATCATGTGTAAATATGAGGCTAATTCTATTTGCAATCACATAACCACTTATAACATAGGTTCAACATTTCACCTTACGTTTAGAAGTCAGTTCAAAACACGATTAATGATTTGCTAGCATAATTTCTATAAAACAAGGTTTCACACATCGATACACCAACATCCATCCAGTCCTTTATACAGGTTTCAACATTTTATAGCATGTCAGGAATTTGGTAAATCTAGCGTTTATGTAAGACCATCAATTAGATGTTTACAAGATAGATTCAGATCGATATTCACTCTCCTTAGTAACCTTGTTGATCCTAAACAGGTATAATTATATTCTAAGTTAAATCTCGTCAAGTATTCAATACAAGGCCACAATAAATTAACCGGCTACGCTACCGAGGACATTGGTTAAGATTAAATATGCATCGCGCCGATAACCCAACTTGACGTCATATCAATTATCTTCTTTACTTACAGTTTCTCACTTAACATCACAAAACTTTGCAAAGGGTTTTGACACTTTCTGATTCAAAGAAAAGGTTCTAAACTGCAACATTCCAACTACTCCGAAAGAAACAAGTAGACTCAAAACTTTCTTCAATGAAGTTTGTAAAAGAAAATTTCCATTATCCAAAATACCAAACGAATCACCGGATCACATTTTTCAACAAGAAAGGTAGGACTTTCGTGAAAAAAAAACAATCTTGTCAATAGCAACATTTACAAGTAGCAAAGATACCTCAGAGAACCCATCCACCGCATCTGAACAAGAATAACCATTCCAAGCTCAAAGAGGACAATAATTCCCCCAAAGAAACTCATACTCAACACCTGGAACTAGTTGATTCGAGGTAGACGCTTCATAAATCTATTACACCAACGGTGGTGCAACCTAGCAACCCAAGGTTACAACCACGGCCACTATCTCTCGTCATCTACTATTATTACCATAATAATCATATGGGCATATCATAAGCCTTCATAATCAATTCATAACAACAATGTTCAAAACGACATAACGAAAACGTAAATGCAATGCTTGACCCATTCCCATCTTACTGTGCACAGTGTGTCATGTTAATATTTCAACTACCACGGACCTAAAGCCCGCTCTGATACCAACTGTAACACCCTGGCTATGCGGAAGCCAAGATGCTACCTAAAAGATTAATGTACAACAGCAATACAGAATAATTTCAACCATTATTCAAACTTTAATATTTTACCCAAATAGAACCAAGACATTTCTCTAAAATCCGGCAGAACCACCTTTGTATAGATGGCTATACCGAAGGTTCAAATAGTTTAATATAGCATCACTCAATAATTAAATCATCCAAATTAATGAATCATCAAAGGACATCCAGGATAAGCTAAACAACTATAGCATAATCAAAAGGGCATCCATAATTTTCTAATCAACCCTATTACAAATTATTGAGACTCTACTGAACCAATTAATTTCAACAACTCAATAAACCATCAACCAAATATTATAACCCATCAACAAAAATTAAATGAACTCAATCAACGAATGAATAAGAACATAAATGGATCATCCATGACCACAATTAAAACAACCACCACGAAGGATGGTCACAATCTGACTCTAGAGCAATTATCAAAAATAGGAGTTGTGGCTAAATGGACTAGGTTATGCATTGTGGTTAGTGATTATGTTATGTGCACCAAGTCTACCCCTTCCCATGCATGTCGCTGCCTCGAGAGGTACCTAGCAAGCACAACACAGCAAGTGTGAGTCCATGACTCAGCAAAGTGCAATAGTAAATCTAACATAGCATCATAAGTAGTCAAAGGGAAAATAAACAATTACATCATGAACAACATCATTATATACCACAAATCCATCTCTTATGATAGCATCAAAAGCATTCAAAGGGAATAAACAATCACATCTTGAACAACAATATTATATGCCGAACAACCAAATCCAAATTTTATGCAGAAATGCGATGACATGTCATGAATGCACCTCTTCACTTCTTAGCAAATACAGGTAATGCCGAGTAGGGTATCCGTCGATACCTACTCACGGCCTGTGCCCTCTAGGCATAGGGATCCAAGCCCACACTCCAAGTCATATAACAGTTCTCACCGACCTCACCGGATTAGTTACATGACTTTCCACGGGTGTGGGGAACAAAGCCCGTCCAATGCATGATGGGGACCTAACGCCCATCCAATGCCTGACGGGGACCTCAAGGAAACAACCCCTTCGCTACCACGTAGTCCAAGGTTCAGAAATGAATGGCATGATGCAAGATTTAAAGCACAATACCAAATCATCATTGTCATCATTAACAAGATAGTCTCATTGCTCACCTTGGCCCATCAATATTGCCATCAATCATGAAACCATTACCATGTAATCATTATCATTTCAACATTGACATGTAAGCATTCTCGTGTAAACACCACCATGCAAGCGTCATCACATAAACATTAGCATGCGTCGTCATGCAAACATTTCCATGTAAGCTTCACCATATAAGCATCGTCATAAAAACATTATCATTAAACTATATCACTCATGCTCGTCAACATTACTAAGAAGTAAGCATCATCATTAAACTATGGCATTCATCAAGTATATAATATAATAACTCATCAATAATACTTGCACTTGCCTTAACCGTGAGACGGGTGACAAATGGCAAAACGTTCTAGCGCCGGGTTCACCACCACCTCAATGTTAGCCACAGTCGAATCACCACCATCACTTCCCTCATGCATAAGTATATAGCAACCCGCCAACCATCAGCATCGTACATATGCATCAACCAAACATCAATTAGCACAAATAAAAGGAATTGGAACTTCAAGTCCAGCGGCTGTACATTGGTAGTAGTGGGTCTTGTTTTGCACTAACAAACTCATTTACCTCTTTACAACAGCCAGAACGACTGGTTGAGCTCCTTCAAGTAATTTCAGCTCGTCCTTGAGGACGTGATCTCACGGTCAAGGATCTGCACCTCCAGCTGCAGCCCTGCCGGTCACACAGGTCTGGGTACCTCAGAGGCGACTTGGGCCTCAGTGCCTCCACCACCAGCAGCAAAAATCTTTGCCCGAAAGGGGTCATTGACATCATTCACCTCCGCAAAATCACACAGAAACTGATGACCTGTGTAGAGGGAGGAGGTAGCGTGGGGTTGGAGGCAGGAGCTCCCTCAGGCGGAGGCGACGTGGCGGGCGGGGGAGGAAACGGAGTCAGGGAGGATCCGCTTGACGATGAGTTGACGATGGTCGGCCGAGGACGCGGAGGAGGACCACGCGGTCGAGTCGCCGGTCCAGCCGATCGATCGCGCCACCCGACGCCAAGTATGTCGGCGGTGGCGGCGGTGGTGTCGGCGCCAGTCAGGCAGAGGCCGGGAAGGAAGGCGTCGGGTCGGCCGGATCGAGCCGACGGTGGCAGCGACAGCAACAAAGACTCGAAGACGCGAGGGGCCGAGAGTCGGCGGTGGAGCTGGGAGTGGCTACGGCGCAAGCGAGCCGAACCTGGGAGGAGGCGGCAGATCTGGAGCCAAAAGCGCCGGTAGTGCGGCAGAGGCGGACCCCGAGACCGGCGGCGGCGCGGCATCATCGGCGGGAGGAGGCACTAGAGAGAGAGAGCGACGCCAAGGAGTCGGCTCGAGGAGGAGCCGAGCACAGCAAAGACGGCGGCGCCTGTGGCGAGCGGAGCGAGCAGGAGAGGCGTGGCGGGGTGTTGGAGCAGGGACCGGCAATGAAGATGCACAAGGGGAGGAAATGAAAAAAAAACTAGGGTTTGGGGAGTCCTTGACCTTTCCCTTATAGGGCTGGTCCCCTTGGGCCAAAGAAACCGTGGGCCGAAAGCCCAATCTCTAGGAAAAAAATCAGAAGTTACGCTTCTAACTTCAATAAATTTTGTTTTAATTCTATTTAAGTTTCTCCCTCACTCAAGTAAACCTCAAAGGTTAAACGGGATATTACAGTAATACTTTCCAATTGTGTTACTCTATAAAATTGATCAAGGTTTCCATACCTTCGATAATCCCCAACATTTCAACATGAACTAATGTTCTGGAATTACACTATACCATAGATTCTACTTAGTTGTAACACTATTCAGTTTTACTTCAAAGCCATACATTCCATTTGAATCAAAATTCCTCTAAGAGGTACAGGTCAAAGCCAATTCATCTTCTACTACTCCTCCAATAGCTTGGTAGCAAAATCTCACCACTACAAATACTTAACCACCACCAAACAGTTGCCAATTTACGCTTTGTAAAACTTTGCAACACAACACTATGATCCTTTCTCAAAACAAAGAGGCGAATAAGGACAAGTTTCGTCACACAAGAAAACGTTGCTCCTCACAGCGAGCACGAAAACAAAAGAAATAATCTGATAACGATGATCTTGGAAAATGAAAGTTGAGTTCACAGTTGAGGGCACACATCCCTCAAAAAGGGAATAGCAAATAACAACCAATAAGAAAATGACATTGCGATTGAAACTCGACAACTCTTGTGCGAAAAGAGTAGAAAGTTTAGGCACGATTCAAATAACCACAAGTTATAAAACTTGACTCCAATTCTCAAATACTCCTACTGCACTCTTTCCTTTAACACTCAAATTAACCCTTTTGACTATAACAACACATTGCCACAACGAACAAGATAAGTTCTTTAGTCCAAACCACAAGAACTAATTAAGAACCAATAAAATTCTTCAACACATCATATTTGCTCGGAACAGTTCAACTACCCATGAAACATGAGATCCAAATGATCTCAGCCACAAAAATTCGAAACATTTTCATTTACAGAATATCACAAAAAGCAAGCAAAATTTTCTCTTCTTAAAAGAATCAACATAATAATTCTCTTTGATTGCAACCTCACGTTGCGAACTCAGACCAAAGAGCCTTTAAGATTAAATCACACGAATTTCTTAAGAAGCAAAAGGACATTCCAATACATCATTTTGTTTAAAATAATTTTAGTTACGACATAATTCATGAGCTCCCAAAAGATTATGAAAGCAAAACTTGAAATATTCTCATTTAAGCAATATCACCATAGGTGATCAAATTACTACAAGAACTAACATTAGCCTCACATTTTGACAATTTTAATAGCATCGATATCATACATTATTGCTAGGAATCATCAAACTTTGTTACCCCATTCTAAAGCTTTCCAAAAGAAATACAAGCCACAAGGTTGAAGCAAATTTATTTTAACAAGATCATACTTTGCAATAGCAATATCTCAAGGCACGCTATCATAGACCACTTACGAAATTTATCTACTCAACCATTGGTGTTGCTCAACACCATCTTCAGCTCTCATTAACAATTGATGATTGTACTAATATGTGTGTAAATATGGTGCTAATTCCATTTGCAATCACATAACCATATAACTTATATTCAACATTTCACCTTATGTTCAGAAATCAGTTCAAAACATAATTAAAGATTCACTAACATAATTTTCTATAAACAATATTTCACGAATCGATACACCAGCATCCATCTGGTTCTTTATACAGGTTTCAACAATTTTGGCATGTCAGGAAATAGGTAAATCTAGCACTTATGTAAGATCATCAAGTAGGTGTTTACGAGATTACTTCATATTAATATTCACTCTTCTTAGAACCCTGTTGATTCTAATCAGGAATAAATATATTCTAAATCACAGCTCACCATGCAATCATTGCAAGGCAACAATAAATTAACCAGCTACGCCACCGAGGACATCGGTTAATATTAATTAAGCATCACGCTAATAACCCAACTTGACGTGATAGATTATCAATTTACTTCTTTACTAACAACCTCTCACATAACACCGCAAAACCCTACAAAGGGTTTCGACACTTTTTCTTTTCAAGGAGAGGTTCTAAACTCCAACACTCCAACTACTCCAAAAGAAATGAGGAGAGTCAAAACTTTCTTCAATGAACTTTGTAAAAAGATAATTTTTATTATCCAAAATACCAAATGGGTAACCAGTTACCTTTATCAACAAGAAAGATAGGACTCTCATGAAAGAGAAAAATATTGCCAATAACAACGTTTACAAGTAGCAAACAGAGCTCAACAGTCGAAAAGAGAATAGTTGCTCTAAAAAACAAATAGGGACCAATGGAAACCCATACCCAACCACTTTGTTGGTTTACAATCTTTGACTTAACCACGACAAGGTATCACAAAAGGATTTTAACACTTTCCTTCAAAAAAGAGATGCTTTAACCTTCAACAATCGGAATGATCCAAAAGAAATACATGGAGCCAAAACTTTCTCAAGTTAACGAACTTGCAACAGAAAACTCTCATTACCCAAAGTAAATAGTGAAAAAAGAGCTTGCCTAAGCAAGTCGTTCGACCTTTGTTGTCGATCTCAATTATCATGTATTGGTAGCAAAAGTTAGGAACAAATCGACGCTAGGAAGTTCCTTCTAGTGGGTAGGACCACGTGTAGAGAGGAAATACTTCAACTAGGTGATGTTACTTTCTCCGACCAGGTTGATCAAATCGAGGGCATTAACATTAGTCGAACAAACTATATGAGTGTGCTTAAACAAGTCTTGTACTAGTAGCAAGAGTTAGAAACAACTCAATGCTAGGAAGTCTCTTCTAGTGGGCAGGACCACGTGCAGAGAGGAAAGACTTTGACTAGCTGGTGTTATTTCCTCTGACCAGGTTAATCGAATCAAGCATATTAATAGTAGTTGAACAAACTATGAAAACTTAAATAACATAGAAAAATTCTTTGTAAAGTGAAGAAATAAAATAAGTCAATGATTAGAAAGAGCCTGCTAAAAATTATTTCGACCACATTTTGTTTGAACCAAGTTTCTTTGTGTTGACAGCTAAAGTTAGGAATAGACCGACGCTAGGAAGTTTCTTCTAGTAGGTAGGACCACATGCAAAAAGGAATGACTTTAGCTAGGTGATGTTACCCTCCTTTGACCAGTGTAAAGAAAACTAATTGTTAAAAAGTGATCGAAAAAATATCGAAGCATTGCTCAATGAAAATTTTAAGACAATAAAGATTAATGAAAGCATAAACTTTATTGAGAATATAAAGAGTTACACATAGAACTTGCGTAGCTGATCAATATTACATGAGTTAGAAAGAATTCTGCAATCTTCCATTGCTAGTTGTCTTGAACTCGTCACAGGATTATAACACTTTTGACTCAACATGAGCACAGAGTGCTATTAAAAAAAACAGAGTAGCAAAATAAACTAAATCTTTTTACTAAATTTCAGCAGAACCTCCTTTGTATAGGTGGCCATACCAGAGGTTCTAATAGATTAACAAAACATCATTCATTAATCCAAACATCCAATTCAAACGAATCATAAAAGAACATCCATAATATGCTAATCAACTAAAGAACAATCAAATGCATCCATAATAAGCTAATCAACTCTATTACAAATTATCCAAAGCGTATGGCACAATCATAATAAAACCTTTAAGCAATTTACTCAATTACTAAATCATCATCCAATTTATTCAACTATGAATGATTCGTGGCAGTGTGCAACCAATCTTAGGTCTATTCCCTCCCATGCATGACGTTCATATGAAGGGTACCTAAAAATACAAACAACAGCAAGAGTGAGTCCAAAGACTTAGCAAAGCACAATTAATAAGACATTATAACACACAATTATAACATCAACATCCATCCAAAAAATCTTTACAATAAAACATTTCACATGCTTATGCAATGCAAATGCGCAATGCACCTTTTCTTTTCTCTTTGCATTTACCGGTAATGCGGAGTATGCATCCGTCGATGCATACCCATGCCTGTGCCTTCAAGCACAGGGACTATAAGCCCACACTCCACAAGTGTGGGGACCACAAGCCCGTCATCTACATGACGGGGATCTCAAATCAATACTTGGTCACCACATGACCAAGCCTCAAATATGATAACATGATGCACATGAACAATTCTTCTATCCATCATTAACATGTATTAGCAGCAGCATCATACATGAATAAAACTTACTCATACTTCTAGCATTCTTGATCATTAACATACATATCATTCTAGCATCCATGTATAGCTAATAAGTATATAATACTTGCAAACATGATCAATCACTCCTAAGTAATCTACCAATAACTATACTTGCCTCAACCGTGCGAAGATGGAAGACGTGAATAGGGCGCTGCCCCTCGAAACCAAACCCCTACCTGAATTAAATTAACAAGCACTCCAAGATAGCAATTATGGATAAAAACAAAGCTAGAAGCAAATACAAATTCGCTACACGCTCTAGCGCAATCCTAACTCCAAAATCCTAAACATCTGTCTGTCCCCTCAACAGATAGTCCCCTTCTAAAATCCATAACTTTTCGTACAAAGATCCAAAAGGGGTGATCTCTAAATTTTTGAAAAACTTACAATATGGCCTACATAAACTTATTTGTCAAGCTTCCCAGATTCGGCCATCTTCTATCTCTACCATGCAGATTAATTGAACAACAAAATCTCGACAGTAGTTCTGGACTGCAAGACTAAACTTGACGTATCTTACAGTACATTGATCCAAAATTTGTGTTCTTTAGCTTGCTGGAAAGCTAATCAAAATACATACAACTTTTGTTATGGTGAGATACTATAAATAATCTTTTAACTACTTTCTAATGACCAATTAATATTAACTGTCAGATTACGACAGAACCGCAAAACAACAATGCTACGAAAATCATATCTCCTAATCCGCTCGTCCAAATGACGTGATCCAATAACCTACAGAAATCTACTGACATTATCTACAACTCTCTAGGAGATGGCCAGACCTGATTTCGCAATTAACATCCTCAAAACTGACGGCCAGTACAGACTGCCCTAAACCGATCTATTACCGACATTACGCAATTACAAGAATTACGCTACTAAATGAACGGAATTGGGATTACCCTTGAAGAATCCGCTGTTGAATACCATGTGATCCCTCTTCCTCCTTCCTTCTTCCCCTTCCTCTCCCTTTCTTCCTTGGCCAAGAAGACCCAACCGGTCCCCCCTCTCCCTTCTTCTTCTTGGCCGGCAGCACCCAAAGGAGGCAGCACCAGGAGATGGGGCATTACTGTAGCACAGTGACATCGTAGCAGGCGGTGACGCTACTATAGCTACAGTGCCATGCTAGGGTTTCCCCTCCCCGTCCTTCTTTTATTGGTGGCCGGCCTACCTCCTAGTTATGGGCCAAAGGCCTATAACTATTTTCCTCCTAAATTTAGATTATTAATCAATTTCTAATTCATTAAATACTTATTTAATAAAATGGGATATTACAGTGACTTCAACCACTGTGTAAGGACCTTCCCACTTAGAGGAAAGTTTGTTCCAATTAGATTGGGATTGAATCTTTTTCAATACCAAGTCACCTACAGTAAAGCTACGAAGTTGGACCTTACGATCGTAGTATTTGCATAGGGCTTATTGGTAGACTACGAAAGAATTAAGGCTTGATTCCCCTTTTCTTTGAGTAGGTTGATGTCATCTGCTCGAAGTTGTTCTTGCCTAGAGTCATTGTACTTTTCGACCCATGTCGACCGAATCTTTTGCTCTAGTGGAAGCATGGCTTCAATGCCAAAAACAAAGAAGAAGGGTGTTTCACCTGTAGCCCAACTAGTAGTCGTGCAAATTTCCCATAATACTAATGGTAATTCTTTTGCCCAAGCCCCGAGCATTTTATAAGCTGGTCGAAAACCCGAGTTTAATTCCCTGCATAATTTGGCCATTTGCCCTTTTGACTGCCACATTGTTATGTGGATGGACAACAGAAGTATAACATAGTTTGGTACCCAATTCTTCGCAAAATTCTTGGAATTTTGCGCTCGAAAATTGTGTACCATTATCTCTAATGATTCGGCTTGGTACCCCAAATCTAGTAATCATATTTTTTATTATAAATTTCTTGGCTGCTTTCGTTGTTATCCCACTCACAGGTTTGGCTTCAATTCATTTGGTGAACTTATCAATACCCACAAAAAGGAACTCGAAACCCTATAGTGCTTTTAGAAACGGTCCTAGGATATCAAGACCCTAGATTGCAAAAGGCCAAGAGGGAAGTATGGTTTGTAATGACTGAGCCAATTGCTGTATTTGACTGCTATAAAACTAGCATTGCACATATTTCTTAACAAGCTCTTTAGCATCATGGAGGGCTGTTGGCTAGTCACTACTACAGAAATGCTAATATCGACGCCGATCACGCATTTGTTCATCGAAACCGCTCAGATAAACACAATCTTAGACGGTTTTTGTTTACCCACCGCTGTCAGGTTATTCTCGCGCTAAAAACATGCTCGTGAAGATGTCATATCACGACGGTTCATGTTTGGAACCGTCGTGAAGTATCACGACGCAGTTCACCAAAACCGCTCGTGATATTACCCAATATCACGCACGGTTTTTGGTCGAACTGCTCTGTGATACTTCACGCGGTTCCAAACATGAACCGCTCGTGATATTATCCAATATCACTGACGGTTTTTGTTAAAACCGTCCGTGATAATTAACTCATCACGCATATATATAGCTCCCCGCCAATGAGTCTTCTTGATCTCCATCTCGGCGCGCCACGGTAGGTCCATCGTCGTTCGCGTCCGGCTTGAGTATCGCCACCTCACCGAGCCACCTGGTCCATTTCGGCTATATATTGTCGACGAGGAGCTTGCCGCCATCGCCTGCTTCACCGATCGACGACCACCGCCTTGGACCTTCCCGACTTTCATTGACACCTTCCTCATGATCGAGGTGACATAATCGAGCATAAGCATCCTTTAATTTGAGTAGTTTCAGTTTACGCCAAATCGCTAGTTTCAGCGCCCATGGGACATCACCGCGGTTCGCCTCAGCAAAGCACCTTAGGCCGAGCCACGACTATTATAGCAATGCGATGTCACCCCTAAGCCCGTTTGAGCTTCAAATCCTACTATTTTTAATCATTTAGTTAATAAACTAACGAGTCTATGACATGTGGGATCGTCATAGATTTTATAAATAAAATCATGAAATAAAAATGAGTCACTAACAAGTAGGGCCCACATGTAAGTTAATAAAATCCGAAAATGTAAAAATAAAAAAGCGTAATTAAGCCTCGTAAAATACGCTTTGAAAGTCATCACCCTTTTATTTATTTTCGTGGTTTTCAATACGAACCGTGTGATGGACCGAAGTCGGATGTACACCGAGAACCGTGTGAGTGAAGAGTATATTAATGGCGGTTCTGCTTACAAGAGCCGAGGAGGATATGTTGAATAAGGGCGGAATATATGTATCGTCCATGCATTGATTAAGTAGAATCAAGATGTTTAACAACCGAGCGCAGATCGAAGCACACTTGATTCGAAGGGGTTTCAAAAAGGGTTATACATGTTGGACCAGTCACGGTGAAGAGCATATTATACAGGAAGTCAATGATATGCATATTATACAGGAAGTCAACGATATGCCGCGAATGATGTCGATTGTGGTTCCGATTCGGATAGGCTGCACGATGACAATCTAGATCAGATGCTTCGCGATGCAGAAGGGAACTGTGATGAGAGGGAGTATGTTCAATTCGGGCGTGATGGAGGACTCAGAGAAACCTTTGTTCCCTGCTGCAAGTCGGAATACACAAGGTTGTCATCCGTGCTTAAACCGCTGAAATTGAAGGCAAGCAACGGTTGGTCCGACAAGAGTTTCACGAGTCATAGGTCTCTTAGCGGACATGCTTCGAGGGAAACGAGTTGCCCAAAACCACCTACAAAGCCATGAAGGTTCTTTGTCCATTGGGAATGGAAGTAGAAAGAATACATGCATGTCCGAACGATCAGATCCTCTACCGTAACGAGTATACAAACATGCATGTATGTCCGTGTGCAACGATCCCGATACAAGCGAAGAAGCAATCGATGACGATTTAGGAATCGAGGTGAAGAAAGGACCTCCGCTAAGGTGGTGTGGTATCTTCCTGTAATTCCCCATTTGAAGCGGTTTTTGCGAACCCAAAGAATGCAAAATCGCCAGATTGGCACTAAGAGGAGTGTAAGAATGATTTAAAAGTTAAGACACCTGCCGATTCCGCCAAAGGAGAAACATCGATAGGAGGTTTGCGACTTCAAAGGAACCGAGGAATATAAGGTTTGGATTGAGTACAGATGGAATGAATCCTTTCGTAACATGAGCAATGACATAGCACTTGCCCGTGACGCTCAGATCTACAACCTTCCTCCTTGGTTGTGTATGAAGCGGAAGTATATTTTGTTGTCGATACTTATCCAAGGGCCAAGCAACCCGGGAATGATATTGATGTGTACCTAGCACCATTGATGGAAGATCTGAAAATACTTGTGGATTGAAGGGGTATAGGTATGGGATGCGATAAACGAGAGAACTTCACTTTACATTCCTTGTTGTTTCGCACCATAAATTGTTATCCTTCCTTGCTAATCTGTCGGCCGAGTACAAAGGGCCAAAGCTCAGACTCACCGCTTAGATGATACCGAGAGTATGTGGTCAATCACTCGCGCAAAACCGTGTACATGCGCCATCGAGGTTCCTTTGGAGGGCTCACCCATACCGTGAGGATGAAGAAACAATTCGACGGAGATAAGGAGGACAATTCAGCTCCAAGGCATTTAAGCGAAAAGAGGTCTATGATATGGTTAAGGATTTAGATGTTGTGCTTGGAAAGGGATGTAAATCGAGGACAAGTAAGAAGAACATGTGGAAGAAGAGATCAATATTTTGGGACTTACCTTATTGGGAGCACCTAGAAGTTCGCCATCGTGATCGACGCCATCCACGAGAGAAGAATGTATGTGATCGCTGATTGGTCTCTTCATCAACATTCGTGACAAACAAAGGATGGTTTCAACGCACGGCTTGACTTGGTTGATATGGACATCGACTGAGTTAGCACCAACAAGGACCGATAAAGGACTTAACGTACCTTTCCCCGCTTGTTACACTCGTCCAAGGCCGAGAGAACCGAATCTGCGCGGTGCTTGCATGGTGTGAAAGTTCCGCCCGCCATTCGCCAACATGAAAAAACTTGTTTCGATAAAAGATTTGAAGTTAATTGGCATGAAGTCTCATGATTGTCATGTGTTGATGACACAAATGCTCCTGCTGTAATTAGAAGTATTTTGCCGATCAAGGTCCGAGAGATAATCATGAGGTCGTGTTATTTCTTTAACACAATTGCTCGAAGGTCATCGATCCTGAAGGACTAGATGCTCGCAGACGAGGTGGTGACAACTCTATTTGATCTTGAGATGTATTTCCCTCCGTCATTTTTCGATATCATGGTCCATCTCATTGTTCATATTGTGAGGGAGATAAAGATGTGCGGGCTGTGTTCCTACGTAGCATGTACCCGCTCGAGAGGTTCATGGGAATTCTCAAGTCATATGTACGGAATCGATCTCGCCGAGGGCAAGATCGTCGAAGGTTATGCAACCAAGAGGTCATTGAGTTCTCGCTCGATTACATGGCTCAGTCGAACCGATAGGTGTGCCTCGATCTCGCCATGAGAGGAGGCTCGAGGGTATCGGGACCATCGGAAGAAAAGCAATCACTCCAAATATGGATGCGTATGCTCAAGCCCATTTCACGGTCTTGCAACACATGGTGAAGTGTCCTCAGATATCGACCAAAGACAAGGATGTGCTTCAAAGAATGTAATCCAAAGGCGCCGGATGTTTGGATCACGAGACAACACAATGTATGGTTCAACCAATGGTTGAAGGAGCGACTTGCTAGGAGCTCGTCAATGATATGTTGACATGGTTGGCAAAAGGGCCAACATTTACAGCTTGTAACAGGTGAGGATATGACATAAATGGGTACACATTCTATACGCAGGCTCAGGATATAAAAAGTACTAACCAGAACAGCGGTGTCCACATAGATGCATTCAGTACCGATGGGCTGAGGAGCTCCTACTATGGGCAAATAGAGGAGATATGAGAGCTCGACTACGTGCTTTTCAAGATCCCCCTATTTCGGTGCCGTTGGGTCCATCTCCCACAGGTGAAGGTCGACAAGTACGGCATCACTACCGTGGACCTTGAATGTGTCGGATACAAAGACAAACCATTCGTACTGGCTAACCAAGTTGTTCAAGTCTTCTATGTTACCAACTCGGCAAATAAGAAGTGCCACGTAGTTCTTCATGGAAAAAGAAGGATTGTCAGAGTTGAGAATGTAGTGGACGAGGAAGAATACAATCAATTTGACGAGTTGCCTCCTTTCGGAAACAAAGATAAGGGTCGAGGAAGAAGAACGTGATTTAAACTAGCTACATAATGCGTCGATCATCATGAAGGGCTAATTTTTAAAGATTAATTGAACAATGTGTGTATATGTATGTACGCTCGATGAATGGTTAATTTTAGTTCATTTGAGTTAATTAGTTGATTTGTACTTGTGAAATGGATGTGATTGTTTCTCAAATGAATGTGAATTGGATGTATATACATGTACTTGTTGTCTTTTTTCGCTTGTTTTAGAGGGCATGGCTAGCATTTCTCGAGGCTAGCCACAAAGCAGATCTAGATATTAACCAATACAAAATAATATCACGACGGTTTGAACTACAAACCGTCTTACATATATATCATGCAGGCGGTTGTTTATTAAAACCGCTCAGGAAATATGTATATCATGACGTTGTTTATTAACACCGCTCATGATATCACATATCACGAGCGGTTCTAAGTGAGAACCGCTCAGGATATATCATATATCACGAGCGGTTGTTTATTAAAACCGTCTATGATACATCACATATCACGAGCGGTTCTAAGTTAGAACCGTCAGGATAGTAGTATCATGCATTTGTTCTAATTTAGAACCGTCTGTGATATCCATCCCTATTTATATTCGGACTCTAGCTAGGGTTTGCCACGCCCGCCACTCTCAAATGATTAAGTTTCTCAACTCCTCTCGCTCCCTCCTCCCCCGAGCCCGTCGCCGCCATCCTCGACGCCACCTCCTCGAGCCCGGCGCGACTCCTCCCCGATCCGTCGATGATGCCTCCTCCTCTAGCCCGACGACCTCCCCAAGCCCACCGAGCCTCCTCCTGAGCCCGTGGCGCCTCAGCCCGAGCCCGCGCCTCCTAACCCGAGCCGCCTCCTCCCCTCGCCCAGGAGCCCGCTCCTCCTCCTTCCAGCCTTGGCCTTCGACTCACAGGTTGCTTGCTCCTCGCTTCGTCCTTCTCCTCGACGCCCAAAGGTAACCAATGCCGAAGTTGCCGACCCCACGCCCTTTCCCTAACTATTTCTATCAATAATCATCATGGTCCTCATGATAATTGTACTTGTTTTAGGAATTTGTATTTGTTCTAGTCATTATTCATATGGTATTTGTTTTGATATCGCCATCGAATATATCGCAATGTGGTGTGGTGGGCTTGAGATGAATGCTCTGTGATGATAATAGTCTTGTAATCAAATTGTTTTCATAATCGGGTTTGTACTTGAGCTCTAATTGAATGCTTACTCTACATCCGATAGCAATATCAAAATGTTAAATCTTAGCTTTATCGATTTCATTTGTTCACATGATGTTCTATTTCTTGTGAAGATGTCTTCCGCTCATTCTCGAGTCATCGCCGCCTCATGTGTCCGATGATGCACCATCCTCTCGAACAATATCCAACCGCAGTAGAACAAGAGGAATATCGAAAAGGCCCACGGCCGATTTACCATCACGAGGTCGATCATCGGGACCCCTATCAATCCTCGCCGAAAGCAAGCATCCGTGATTCCGGAGAACGGTCGAAATAGTTGCACGGAACGGGTCAAGATCACCTACAATTGTGGAAGGTGGTGCCCGACCATCGAAAATCGTCTTTGGCGGATATTCTCACATCGCTCGAGATCCGGTAGAACACCAACTCCGTCTTGGCGACGACAGCGCTGCTCTGGCGTGCAAAGCGTGGAAGAACTTCAAGAGCACGCTTGTCAAGAACTACGTGGAGAAGGATCTGAAGCTGCCCTTCCACAAGTATCTATTCTTGGAAGAGTTCTGGGCCGAGTTTGTGGTGAAGAAGACAACAGATGAATTTAAGAGTGAAAGTGCGGCGCACACGGCCCTCCAGGCAAAAAAACAAGCTCCCCCACAGACTCGGCACCGCTGGGTATGCGGGTAAAGCCCCGATATGGAGGGATCAGGAACAGTAGGCAAGCTGTTCGAATGTCTCCCTGCTATTTCCCGAGATCACTGATGTGCGCTCCCGACAGTGGTTATTTGCGAGGTTATGTATTGGGCCTACGGGGGAAGCATACTTTCTAAACCCCGAAGACCAGGAAGTGTCCTAGCGCCTGGTAAGATATCGAACTACCTAGTTTGTAATTACTCCATAACTTCATAGGAAGTGAAATGACATGTCGGGCTATTGCAGATAACGCTGAGTGCACAATCTTCCCAAGGCTCATTACAGGCAGACAGGGAGAAAGATATACTCTCTACGGCCCTAGGAAACAAAGGAGCATCCGTGTCGCACGAGAGGCGCCGGTGTTTTTGTTACATGGGAACAATGGTTCCAAGCGGACTCCGGATCGTACCGGAGTAGGAAGAGAGCCAAAGCCGAGCGCGATGCAAAGCTACGAGAGGATCTTCGTGCATCCCTCAGAGATGAGCTCATTGAAAAAATCAGAGAGGAGGTCACTGAAAAAAAATCAAACAGGAGGTCACTCAATCCTTTAGATTGGAGATTCGTGCATCCGAGCAAAAGCAGATAGAGACCTTTGAGGAAAGGATTAGGGGATTACAACTCCCAAGTCAGTTGGAAGCCCTCGCCTCACTGCATCGCTAGCCGCCCCCCAAAAAAAAACATCTCGAGTAGTCAGACGTCCAACCCTAACCCTACCACAATAGGTGATGACATTTTTCGTCGATGACATCCGTAATAATTATTATCTCCGGAATGCTCAATCCATTGATAGGCTGTTGGAGTAGCTAATTTTGTATCGTTATGTACGAGGTGGCTACGGCGCAAGCTCCAAGTGAGATATGTCTCTGTTGCCCTAGATGTCGCTTGGGGCCTGTGTATCCATCCGTGTCGGAGCTTTGGTGCAGTACAAATCTAGCGTCGGGTTCGTAAAAGTGAATGTGGACGGTGTTTGTGCCAATTTCGAGGCCGTCATTGAAAATTCCCCAAACGATGAGGTCATGACTCTAGGGCAAGCCGCTGGAACATTCATCCAATGGCCCAAGGAGGACATCTGCCGAGCTACCGCCCGATGTCAACTTCATGGGAATGTCCCGCAACGACATCAAGTCCATGAGACCGACCGCACCGGCTACTCAGACCGACACGGCAAGGGCCCGCCAGATCACATGCATCTACACTCGTGCTCACCGACTCTTGTGAAGTCGACCTATACAGAAGCGAGGCAAGCAAGGGCAAGGGCAAATCAAGACGATCGAGTCCTCTCTCGATATCCCCTTCTTGCCGTTGGCCCGGAAATTCAAGCTAGGCGAGCCATTGTTCGAGAAGTTAGACAGCCCTACCCTAGGACCGGATTGCACGGAATTGCATACATGGTACATGGAATACCCAACAAGCGGTTGATCAACGACGCTCGGGTTTCACCGTCAAGTTCAAGGAGGATCATTTTAACCACGTGTATCAAGACGCTATCTTCACGGTGACCTTCGACAACTTGTTCTGTCTCTTCAACCTCGACGAGCTCGACGTCTCACTCATACGATGCTGGACACTGTAAGTGTGTACAATCACGGTCAATGTTCGTGTAATATCGATAAATGTTATATATAACTCCTAGTTTTGTATAATAGATACATGATCTGTGAAGCCGAAAGAAGGAAATCACCGGTAGGTTTCCTCGACCCACACATTGTCTCCAAGCAAAGCATCACGGCGAATGCAACATTCGTCAAGAATTACGTTATAGATTTTTTTCATGGCTCGCCGCAACAAGGAATTCATACTTTTGCCCTACAACCAGAAGTAAGTAGTGTTGCACTACTGGCTATACTTGTTGATTTGTACTTTATAAGTAACATGAACTTAGGTTTAATGACCATGCTGACATATCTGTGTAGGTACCACTGGATTCTAATTGTAATTATACCAAAACGGAAATACGTAATATACCTAGATTCCCTACAGAGGGCCACTCACAACTTCACAACTATCCGGAATTTAATCATCAGGTAAACACATTTCCTCCATAGAAACTCTATTGTAGTGTTTCCTTCCTTTGCAATGGCTAAGGCTAACTTCTTGGAGTCACGTAGGGTGTTCGACGTGTTACATGCTAGAGGATGGAATATCAAGGGAAGGACGATGTCACATGATCAAAAATTCCCGGTACTTGCTAGCTAGTACACATTAATCCTATATAACACTTCGTAGTAATGCCTCTCGAACTAACCAATTCTATTTTTGCAGTGCCACCAGTAGCCGCCGGGCCGCAACGTCTGTGGATACTATGTTTGTCATAACATGCAACTACTCATCGGTTCCGCGATCACCAATGATCCTCGTGTTTGTCAATCTTTCAACAATTATTTCATATATACTTACCAATTTATATAAGCCTGAATTTAACCTTCCTATCGACTAAAGTTGCGACCATCGCATTTAAATGCGTTGGAACAGAGCTTAGCTCATAAAAGTTCGATCATACCTTGCGTCATTCCCGAATGCAGACGGTCATAAATCCAGATGGGAGTTTCCACGGTGTAGATTGAGCTTGATTGGGATAGATTGAACATAATGGTACATGTGTGTAAATTAATGTACATTAATGGTTAAAGTTAATTGATTTGTGAATTGATGTGCTTGTTTCAAATGAATGCAATTTTGATGTGCTTCAAATGAATGCTAATTGGATGTGCTTGTTTCAGAGGGCATGGCTAGCATTTCTGAGGCTAGCCAATAAACGTAAATAGATTTAGCAATGCAAAAGACTACCACTGACGGTTTCATCTGGTATCGTCTGTGATAGTATATATATGCATGAGCGGCTCAAAACCGTCTTTGATGACCTCATGCATTACTGACCCATAAACTCAGACGGCTCACGGAACCATCTGTGATGGTGTTTTTGAACCGTCTGTGAAAGCCTTTTCTGTAGTAGTGAGTAGAAATCATGTCGAAAGGCTTTTTTGACCAGTGTTCTATAAGAAGCTTGAGTTTTACAGATGCCTTCGTGTATTTCTTGAAGGAGATTTAATCCTTCTTTCTGTGATATGCGTCGCATGAGAACCACTTGAGTACCTTGCTCGTAGAGAACCAATTTTTGGGCTTTTACAAAATGATAGCCAAACCAAGTGCAACTATTCCTCACTTTCTAATAGCTATAGTGCACTAAATGATGCTCAACGTTGGGGATAGGCCACAGTGAGGATATTTCTCACTCGACTGAGGACATTCCTCACTTCCTGAATTTTCTCCAAAGAGATTTTTTAGTCCGACCCTTAATATCTAAGGGTTTCGTTTGGACCTGATGTGCAAAGGATTAAGAACACAGACCTAAATGAGCTGAGATCTACCATTGAGCTTTTTGATACAAACCAAACTTAAGTTATTAATCATAAACTCCTCTTAACAGTACGACAAAAATGAGAGGCGAATTCTAGCAGTCTAGTATATCCACCAAACGCCTGACCAGCAAAATGCTAAGAAAACATTCTTAATTAGCAGTCATTTACCTTTGCTTTGATCTATGTTCACATATGGGGTTGTTGACAATTTCATCATTGTCGAGTTCACCAAGGATCTTGATCCAGTTAAATGAGAGTAACTAAATCATTCTCAGCAAATGAACTAGTTTCATCATTTAGCTTTGTCATTAATCACCAAAACTAAAACAATAGAGGTTGAACGTACATAATGTTATGTGAATCTCAGCCCTGAATTTTAGATCTAACAGTGCTACTCAAACTGCTTAGTCTGCACAGAGTCTGAATCCATGGTGCTATCCTTACCGATAGAAAAATACATTATAAATTTTTCTCAAAAAAATCTCTGTTACATGGTTGTTTCAAAAATTTCACATCCATCCCTCTTTTAGACACACCTCAATTTTAGATCTAATTGTTCTACACAAACTAGCCCAAGATCAAGCTCAGTACAAGCTCGAGCCGAGCTCGAGCGAGCCTAAGTTGGGGTCCAAGCATGGACTTGGGCTCAAGCTTTGCTCGGCCCAAGCTCGAGTAAGCTCAAGCTCAGCTCGAGGAAGCTCGGTAACAGTTAGCAAGATGCATCAATTTTCAACAATTAAAAAAGCTCAAGTCACTACCAGAATCGTCTAATTTCCCGAGTGCTCGCGATTTTCCCGAGTGTTTTGAGTAATACACTCGGGAGCTTCCCGAGTGCCTCATTAAACACTCGGGGATAGAATAAAACACTCGGGAAATTTTGACGGGAGCAACGGGGAAAAATTAGTTCCCGAGTGTCGTTCGTTACAGACACTCGGGAGCTAAAACACACAGGCCGCGTGCCATTTCCCTCACCCCCGCGCGCCGTTTCCTCTCCCCAATCCCGTTCTCATCCCCAACCCCCCGCCGCGTTTCTCTCCCCAATCCCCTGCAGACCTTTGCTCTCCTCCCGTCCTCCCGTCTCCGCCTCCACCGCCTCCTCGACTCCGCCTCCCGGCTCCCTCCTCCTTGGCTCCCTCCGCCCGCCATCACCCCTCGTCGCCGCCTCGACTCCGCCTCCCGGCTCCCTCCTCCTGGCTCCCTCCTCCATGGCTCCCTCCTCCATTGCTGCCTCGACTCCGCCTCCTCCTCATGGCTGCCCAGCTCCGCCTCCCGGCTCCTCCTCCACCGCGCCGCCCAGCTCCGCCTCCCGGCTCCCTCCTCCAAGCACCGCCCCCTCCGGTGAGCATCCATTGTAGTTATTTTATTTGAGCTGATGAATATGCTTCTTACGCTCTAGCAACCTAAGTTAACCGTGGAAAATTTACTAATCACTATTAAGACAACCGAAGATTATTATTGCAAAAGAACAATATAGCTGGTAGTTGTATATATTCCTTCTCTTAGCAAGGGGTGGATCTAGTATACTTCCATTGGGGTCATGTGACCCAATGTGACCCAATCCAACCCATATATCCTCTTTCTAATTACCCTTAATGACCCCAATGTACCATAGCCAAATTTGCACTTTCTCTAAGACAGGAGATAAGTTAGTTCATGGTGACCCCAATGGCTTTATTTCCTGGATCCACCCCTGGCGAGCTTCATACATCTATTGGCTCCACAATGAGTAGTGTTATCATGTCTTTGATTGTGCGGAGAAGTGAACGCGTCATTATGCTTGTACATATTATCTCTGATCCTTGCAAAGTTAAGTACCGCTCGTGGCACCACCATTGGTTGTTTTGTTTGCAATGCTATGTTCTAACATATCCTTCCATGAATCTTCGATAAGTTCTTTTATCTTCTCGCACGCATCATGCATTGTCGTTCGCGTGCTCCTTCATGTAACATTGGACAAGAGAGACTTTGTGGTCCCCTGTTTGCTCACGCCGCAAAATATGGTTGTAAGAAAATGTGAGGTGTGTTTAATACATAGCTAATTAATTTATCCTTCTTAACTTTCTATTTCGGATTAAAAGTGTTATACTTGGAGTTATATTAATCTAGCTTCACTACAAGTGTGATAGTGTTGATGAATCTACTGAGTAGAATCCAATATGTACATGCATTCATTAGTTATAGAGGTTGAAATGGCTTCAAATTTATAGTTTTTGCATCAAATTAAAGTTATATCTTGAAGTTTACGTTGGCAAGCTATACAATAAAAAAGGTGGTTGTCATTGTCACAATAAACTCATACTGTAATAATATGATATGTGCCCAAATGAATATTACTTAGTGTAGTTGTCTTTGTGTTCTTTATAATTCTTTGTTTTGAAAATAGATATTTATAATTCTTTGTGTCCATTGCTTCATTGCTTTGCTAAGATGCAAAATATTGTACGGAAAGTCATATATATCTACATGTGTGAGGATATAGAAATACCTTGGTTGATACAATATCATTGGAGAGCCTTACAAATATACCAAAAGACTTGAGAAGTTGGGGATAGCCCAAAACCCGCTTGAAAGTCTCCACAGTTTTTATGTCATCCATTCCAACAAATGACGCACATGCTAGGAAGAAGGCTGCAACACTTCTCATTGAAACTTCGAGATGTTCGCTCATTGTTTTCGGCACATAATCTTCATCACGCCATTTTAGTTCTTTAATGTATGCCTGAACTAATTGCTTCCACTACATTGAATATGAAAATCATTTAGCATGTTCATATAGTTGCTAAAAAAGTATCAATTGCATAGTAGAAACTAAGATCTTGAAGTTTATATGATATCTATTGTGCTTGTACATGATTGTTACATAAGTTCCATTGCTAAAAAAAATCATTAATTATATTTATGCACGTCAGAAAGTTTTACTAGGGAATATGGCCTTTCATGCAAAGATCAATTTCTACATGTATCGAGTGGAAAAGATCAAATAAAGTTGCGACCAATCAATATATGATTTATAAAGAACTCAGAGATGCAAAGGATAAATACTAATTATTGCTCCTCAAAAGTAACATAAAATTGAGTTTTCATATATTAAACCTTGAGAAACTTTAAAACATGTGGTTTATACTTTGATACCCATCATATCTAGTTTAAATTTATTTCATGAACAAATTTACCTAATATGCAATTCTTTACTTGAAAATTGGTTCCGTCTTCACTTTATGTCAAGAATACAATTGAATTCAAAAGAACATAACATTTCTACAAACTATATCATTGTGATTCTATCTTTGCAATGCCCAATCATAAGATACTCCTCCATATTCGATTACTTGACGCCGTGATGAGTAAATAATAGTTGTCCAAATGACAACTATATAAAACAGAGGTAGTATTTATTAGATGATACACATTACGTTTTTAGAGCATCTATTTCAAACAATCGACTAGTGCGGTACGATCAAATAGAATACTTGCCGCTTCTTTTAGATAAAACACACGGTATCTCTCCTCCGGGTCCTAACTCGATCCTCAAAAGAATGAAATGTCTCCAATATATATAAATACAAATCCTTCATGTATTGCGAAGCGAGCTATTGCACTTTCATCCCATTCGCATTTTACTATGTTAGAACCTAATGCATGTGGTAAAGAAATATTTAAGTCAGAATGAAAACTGTATCTAGAAACACGAGAAACAAATTTTTTCCTTACAAAACAAGGATATTGTTGTCTTTCATGGCTTCATTTAATTTGGTTTCATACTTTGTGCACTTATCTGTTATTACTTTTCATACATATGACTGCATTCATTACATTAAATGAACTTATCTTGCATGCTTTCTGAGCCCATGGATATATGTACCATTTGTTGGCATGTTGCCATGACATTTAAGTTGCTATCCTCTATGGATATTGTCGCTTACTTTGTTTTCAATCTGAGTCCCTAGTCGTTACATACTACATTAAGCTTGATTGTTTTCGGTACTTGCCTCACAAGTCGCCGCCGCCTCCTCGGCTGGCCGCCGCCGCCAGAGATCTCAATTCACTTGCGCGCCTCGATGATCGCCTCGACCGACACACAGTGCAGACCATCTTCCCACCGCAGACTCCTCGCCCTCCCTCCAAGAAGTGTAAGGTAGTGGATAAGTGGATTGATATGCGGTCATGTATATTGTCTTCATTTCATGTCAATCTGTTGTAGTGTACATATATAGGACATGCATCCTAGGGTAGCTTCTAGCTAGCTCAGTAGTTGTAATTTTTGTTTTGCATTATGTTTTGCATTAAAATATCGCTATGTTTTGCACACTAGGATGGCCGAGGATCGTAGTTGGATGTACATTGGGCGAGAGCGATGGGTGACTGTACCCAAGAATGGATGGAAAAGTCGATGATTTTGTGGATCGAGCATTTGCTAGAGTAATGGACGGGTGTGTTGTGCCCTTGTTCTCGTTGTTCGAACACACGGCCACAAATGAGGGCCACAATGATCGCACACCTGTGCAAGTACGGATTTAGGGCAGGCTATACCGTGTGGGTGTATCACGGCGAGTCACAAGATAGCAGATCAGATGTGCTAAGGGAAGAAACGGACAATGGCGGCCACAATGAGAGCAGGATAGAAGACATGCTAGATGATGCGCATCATGCATATGGGCCACCCATCGAGGAAGAACCGAGCTCGCAATAAGGGCTTTTTTGATATGTTGTCCGCATGAAGTCAACCACTTCATGGGCACACACAGTGTCCCAACTAGATGCCATCACACGACTACTTGTTGTCAAGTCTCGGTTCAAAGACAAGCATTGCTTGCTTTGATGCATTCTTAAGCGTGTTTAGCACCCTTCTCCCAGATGGTCACAAACTGCCCGCTAACTTGTATGAGGCCAAGAAATTGATAAGCGCACTAAATATGCCATATGAGAAGATAGATGTTTGTCCAAATTAATGCATGCTATTTAGGAATGAGAATGTGGACAAAGATCACCGTGATAAGTGTGGTGAGTCTAGGTTTGTTGAGGTTGACTCGGTGATGGTCAAGAGGCGACTTCCTATTGGCGTAAAAAATACTTCGCTATCTACCATTTGTGCCACTTAATCCAACAGTTATACATATCGAGGTTTCGCCAAACAAATGGTATGGCACAAGTATGGTCGCTTGTACCATAATGACAAGATGGTCCACCCATCGATGGTGAAGCATGGAAGCAATTTGACCGAGACTATGTAGAGTTTGTCATGAGCCTCGGAACGCTCAATTGCAATTGCAATCGATGGGTTTAACCCATTTGGTATGGGGTTGCGCCATACAATTGTTGGCTCGTGGTTTGTCATTCCTCTTAACCTCCCACCGGCGTTTGCATGCGTATAAAGACATATTCCTTTCTTGATAATCCACGGTCCCGAGTACCCAGGGAAGAATATGAGTGTATTCATGGAGCCGGTGGTGGATGAATTGTTACATGCTTGGGAACAAGGCATAGTGACATATGATCGGGCATTGAAACAGAACTTCACCATGCGGGTCGCGTACCACACATCCATGCATGACTTCTCGGCGTACGGGATATTCTGTGGGTGGTCTGTACATGGGAAGATGCCATGCCCAATCTGTAGGGAGACATTGCGTGGCTGTTGGCTAAAGCATGGTCGCAAGCACTCCTTCTTCGATTGTCATCGTCAATTCCTTCCAATTGACCACGAATTGAAGTGACACAACCGGATTTAGGGCCAATATTGCTATCCGCAGATGGACCACCACGTCGTCTGGCGGTGAGGAGGTTAGGTGCGGCTAGATGCTTTGAAGCCTCTTGATGATGGTGATGGGTTCGAGAAATATGGTGAGGAGCACAATTGGACTCACATTTCAAGTTTGTATACGCCATACTTCCATAAGCTCATTCTTCCCCATAACATAGATGTAATGCATAATGAGAAGAATGTTGCAGAGGCCATATTTAGCACATTCTTTGACATTCCGCATAAGACGAAGGACAATGTGAAGGCTCGCCTTGATCGGGAGGAGCTTTGCAATGAGCCCTCGCCGAATATGATCCATAAGCCGACTCATGGCAAGTGGGAGAAGCCAAGAGCTAGTTATTGCCTAACTAGGGTTCAGAGGAAGGAGATTTTGGAATGGTTTGAGACCCTAAAGTTCTCGATGGGTATGCAAAGAAATCTAAGGAGATGAGTGAATTTAGCTACCATGCGCATCAATGGCCTAAAGAGCCATGACTACCACATATTCATGGAACGCCTTTTGCTCGTGATGATCCGTGGCTACGCCCCCGAGTGTGTTTGGCAAGTGATGGCGGAGTTGAGCTTTTTTATCGATGACTATGTGCGAAAGAGATAGATCCCATGGTAATGTCAACTATAGAGCGTGAAGTACTGTGTTGCTTTGTAAGTTGGAAAAGATCTTTCCACCGCTTCTTCAATCCAATGCAACATTTGATTCTCCATCTTCCCTATGAAGCTAGGATGGGGACCGATGCAAAACCGGTGGATGTATCCAATTGAGAGGAACAAAAGGAACTACGAGGCAAAGCAAAAAATCGATCGCGTGTTGAAGCATCCATAGCGAGGCGTATATAATTGAGGAAATTTCCCATTTCACATCAATATACTTTCTTCGACAATGTTCAAGACGGTGCACAATCAAACCTCACGATACAATATTGGCATCCTCAAAATAATTGCCAACTTAGCCTCTTCACGGAAGAGGTGACACTTCAAGCAATGGTACTCCCAAAGTTTTATCGCGGGATGAGTGGTTGACTGTGATGTTGTATGTCTTTACCAACCTCTCCAAGTGGATGATTACATTAGGTATGCAACAATTATTTTTCCCAATAATTGATGTATGAGTGTTTTAATCTACTTGTCTTGTTGCCTCTAGGGAATTTGTTAGAGCGAGTGGAAGCAACGTCGAGACCCATCCGAAAAACAAGTTGCGACCCTTCTTAGGAAGGGTTTGGGAATTGTAAACCTAATTTCCGACTTGGTTCTATCGAAGTAACTTCTCTATTAGCTACTCCCCTTGCACATAATATTTACTAAGTAAAGAGGAACTAATACATGAAACCCATTCTATTTATGCTGTAGAGTTTCAAGGACAAGTCTATGAGCAGCAAATTGAAGCAAGTTGCTCAAGGATGCCACACTCGGGTGCTGTCCTATAGTTCCTACGATGTGAATGGGTACCGCTTCCGAACATTGACAAATGAGAGGGAACGGCCTAATGCAACAACAATTAACAGTGGATTGGTGACTATAGGACAAGATGAGAGCGATACACTGTTGAATACTATGGAGTAATTGAAGAAATAATTGAACTATATTTCCATGGTAGCAAACCTCTCAAACTTATGTTATTCAAATGTCATTGGTTCCATCCGTTTAGGAGTCGACGGGATACATCACTTAAATTTGGTTGAAGTTGCACATCAATCAATCCTACCAGCAATGACCCATTTATTGTGGCTCGACAAGCCACCCAAGTATACTATATCCCGCACCCATGCAAAACTATGAGTAGTTTAGTGGATTGGTGGGTAGTACATAAGGTGCAACCATATGGTAAACTACCTACCCCTAGTGAGCAAGACTACAACATGGAGACCAACAATGGTGTTGACCTATTCTTTCAAGAAGATGGGCTACGGGGACTTTTGAAATAATAATTAGGAAGAGGACGATCACATGGATGATATTCAAATCGATGCTGATGAGGTTGTAAACCAAGAGGACTTGGAACTACTTAATCGCTTAGACATTGATGGCACCGCAGGGGATGAGGTTGAGTCAACACCTCATGATAGTGACGATGACTTTTTGGAGGGCCCATCGCGGTGGATCCCATTGTAGATGACTACTTCTGAGCATGATCTTGTATGTCTTCTATTTATTTGTTGCATGTTTTTAATTTTTTGTATAAGCTTACTTGATTACGTTATATTACATTTTTCTATGAGCTTACTTGATTACACTATATTAATTGATTTATTTTATTTCATTTCATTTCAGGACACCAAAATATGAGTGGCGAGGTAGCATACTCTAGTCGAGGCAGACGCTTGTTTTCCACTCGAGGAGGCAGAGAGGGCACCATGCCACTCGAGGAGGCAGAGGGGCAGCCACGGCCCCTCCAGGAGGTAGAGGGGCAGCCGCGGCCCCTCTAGGAGGCACAGGGGTAGCCTCGGCCCCTCCAGGAGGCACAGGGGCAGCCACGGCCACTTGACGAGGCAGAGGGGCAGCCATGGTCCCTCCAGGAGGCACAGGGGCAGCCGCGGCCACTCGACGAGGCAGAGGGGTAGCCGCGGCCCCTCGAGGAGGCAGCGGGGGGTCTACCTCTAGTAGATCAGCCTCAGATCCTTGCACCCTCGCGTCCGATGATGTGGAGTATGAGCACCGTGAGGCGGAGGGTGAGGAGGAAGAGTACCCTGAGGCGGCGGAGGGTGAGGAGGATGAGCACCATAAGACACAAGAATTTTGGATGTGAGGACATGCGAACCTGCCACGACGACCAACCCAAGAGGAGGAGAAGACTGTCATCGTTCCTGTTGGCAACACGTAAGAAACTGTTTGCACTTTCACTAATTTAGCCCATTTAATTGCATACCTCAAAAAAACTAATATCACGGGCAATGGCGAGAAGAAGGCGGGGGTGACAAATGTAGACTTCCGAATGGCATAATTGGCGTGTTGATTCGATGGCACTTCCTGGGTTGGTCACCTCAGAGGAAGGCGGAGCCTACATGGACATGGTGCCACTACAAGGTCTTTGAAGATACCGCTGCTTTGAAGGAGAGGTTCCATTTGTATTTGCTTATTGGTGGAGGAAAGTTTTTGGGTAAGTGACTAAATATTCAAATCTGCTTCTATGTGTTCCTATGCATGTTAGGGTTGATTATGTCACAACTCTCAAGTCGCAATGAGTTGTACCCATTTGATTTAAAGAACCATTGTTTCTAATTTATTTAATTAGATGATGCACAACCTTCAGTGAACATGTAGCCTCCAATCTCACCCATCTAATCTTTATTACAGTAGTAGGTTGATATGCAAAGCACAACACAGATATATTGGAAAGAAGCATAATTATAAATTTACCAAGTATTTTGCATTATCCTTTCTTAGGTGTGCTAGAATGTATGCGGTCCTTTTAACTTGATAATGCACCATGCCTATCACTGTAAGAAAAAATCGATAATTTCATAGAGTGCATATAAATCACAGAAAAAATGTTATCTGTCTTAAAAGTGAACATGTAAAGTAACAGATTGTCAAAGTAATATGTGAGTCTTTGCAATTGCTCTAGGACAAGCAAGCAAAACTGAGCTAAACTACTAGAAGGGTGGATACTTTTTGTGTGTGTGTGTGTGTGTTTCTTTTGGATGTTTAGTAGGCAAGTAATAAATGTCAACTAACTTAATCATCTTATTCTTTATCAATTCCTTTTCGCTTTCATCAACTAACTTAATCATCTTATTCTTTATCAATTCTTTATTCTTGGATTGTAGTGGTGGTTTCGATGGGCTGAGGGACAGGAAGCTAATTCTAGGAGAGTGCTACGTAATTGTGTTAAGAAGCTGATCCCACAAATGTTTTCTGAAGCACGATCCAAGCGGTGATCTGTTACCACACACAAGTGCTTGGACAGACAAATTAAGAGGGCCGACGCTTGCCGAACGAATATCACTTTGGACGAGTACATGTAGGTAACCAACTGAACAAACGATGTCCTTGATTACAATCAATTCTAGTTTATTCATATTTAACACTTGGTTAATTTAGGCAATACCTTGGTGGGCCCTTAAGTGTGAAAATGCATGGCGGCAGATTGTCCAAGACAGGTGGTGCAACGAACGATGGTTACAGAACTCTCATGCAGCTAGGGAGCGGAGATTGTTGATGGACGGGACAGCACATCGTCAAGGCAGCTCCTCCATGGCACGTTACAAGAAGAACCTGGTAGGTCAACATGTTCATATTGATTGTATGTTGTAGATACATATGTATTGACCATTGTGGTTTTTTGGGTGCAGAAAAGAAGAAGCGAGACTGTCTCGATATGGAGGCATATGTAGCAGCTAGGAGGGTGATCGGAGGGCACCTTGTGCAAATAGTATGATGAGAACTTGGTACGATTTCGATCATTTTGTCCACGATGATTTTCGCTCTCGATGATTTTGTCCAACAGTGCATATCTTGATGTTGCTAAGGAGATTCATGGCCGGACTACGACGTCATGAATTCACCACTAAACGCGAGTATTGTGTACAAGGTGGAAAGGGAAGAAACATGGTCGTTTCTTCATGGGTGCGGTACATTAGCACACCGACAACCCTCTCTGAGGTCCGATCCACGAGTCTTTGCATCAACGGATGAAGTACACCTTCAAAGTCGGCAATGACCATCACATGTTTCCGATCTCGGTTTTACGAGCTTGGTAGCAATGCGACAGAAATTGAGGCTAAGCGGCGGTTGGAGCAAATGCTCCTCTGAGTTAGTTGGGCGTGGTAGTACAATAACAAAGTAATATGCATATATATATATATATATATATATATATATATATATATATATATTCATACTTGGCTAATGTATGGCAATGTGCAAACAAATATGCAGCACTCGGACCGGGACTCGACTTAATGTCTCTCCGTCGGGGAACCCTTGCCTCACTTATCTGCTCGGTTAGTAATCGCATCTTGATTATTATATTGTTAATCTCTTATGACCGCTGATTTAGAAGACATTGCAATGACATGCAATGTAATTATTGGTCGCCATCGCAAATTTCTTATAATGCGATTTCTTCTGAAAATGTAGGGCAGCGGGATCGCTTGCTTCTCGCTAATCTTTCAAGTGAAGATCTTGCTCCTAATGTTCACACGACGTCCATCGCCGAGAGGCCACCACCAGGTGCTTGCTATTTTCATGATATACTAAAAGGATACCAATATTAGAAAACATTCACAATCAGGTGATTGCTAAAAAATGGATAAAAATGGCTACATATATAACTAATTCTCTATATCTATATCATAAATTCTTTTGAAATGTGTCAACATATAATAATTTGTATGTACACTCCTTTTTATGAATTTGATGATAAGTGCTTGAGACATAAATGTTGATTAGTAGTTCACAATGACAAAATATTGAGAGTTGGAGTTTAACATTTTTAGCACCTGTGCTTTTCATGTTCTTAACTGATTTGCCATGTTATTAGGTTGTTCATCATGATTTAAAGGAATTTTTTTTACTTTGTCAATAGTTTGGTTAATTATCTTTTCATGTAATAACAATTCCTAACTTTTGTTGTAAGATGGCACTAATATTAAGTTTTGCTCTATCTGCAGAACTCCCAAAATGATGCTTTTGTGTGCAGAAGATTGAAGAAGCAGGAAATTCTGTGCATGCAAATGGTTGTACTGATACTTGCTTTTCTTTTATGTACATAAGAGTATGAAATTACTATTTCGAACTGTCATATGTATAATGCCTTATGCTTACATTTTCGAACTTAAACTTGAATGTTGTGAGCTTGGGAACTGTTATGATGTCTATACATACATATATATACATATATTGTGGAATGGATGGATGGATGGATTAGTTGATTGCTGTGGAATGGATGGATGGATGGATGGATTATTTGATTACTGTGGAATGGATGGATGGATTATTTGATTGTTGTGGAATGGATGGATGGATTATTTGATTGCTGTGGAATGGATTTTAAATGAATTTGTGAAAAATTCGGTTCAGCTGTTTTGTCACTTTCCCGAGTGTTTTCTGCATTTCCCGAGTGTTTTTGGCACTCGGGACATTGACAAATAGTTCCCGAGTGTCGACACTCGGGAAATCAACCAAATTGTTCCCGAGTGTCGACACTCGGGAAAAGACACTCGGGGCAACCACAAAACTTTCCCGAGTGTCAATACTTGGGAAAACGTGACACGTGGCACTTCCAGCCGGATTCGTCGGAATATTTCCCGAGTGTCGTTTTCGCTGTGCACTCGGGAAAATGGCCAGGTGTCAATTTTCGATGGTTTCGTCGGTCAAACGTTGACACATTCCCGAGTGTTGTTTCAGGGCAATACCGAGTGTCAACACTCGGTAAAGATTCCCATTACGGGTGCACAAGCCGTTCAGCTGGATTTTTTCCCGAGTGTTAGAGTTTCCCGAGTGTAAACACAAGCACTCAGTAAAGTAATCTTTCCCGAGTGTAACACTCGGGAAACTATTATTATCCCGACTAATCTATCCCGAGTGTTTTTTGCCGAGTGTGACACTCGGGAAATACATTTCCCGAGTGTTTCGCTTCTTTTCCCGAGTGTTTTTGGCACTCGGGAAATATCCTGTTTCTGGTAGTGAGTAAGCTCGAGCTCGAGGGAAGCTCGGTAACAGTTAACATGCAATAATTTTTCAACAAGACAGGTGGGCTATTCGAGCAATTTTTAACAAGATAGGAGGGCTATTCGAGCAATTCTCAACAAGAAAGGAGGGCTATTCGAGGGAATCTCGGTAACGGTCAACAACTTGCAGACAGACTGTGAAAATAACGAGCCTAATCGAGCTACAAGAGCTGAGCTCGAGTAGTTCGCGAGCCTCGAGCTTTTCTACGGCCCTAACTCAAACTGCTTTAATGCTTTAGCCAGTGGAGTCAGAATCCATGGTGTCATCCGCACCGACAGAAAAATATTACAATCTAAATATAAAACGATTAACCAAAATATGGGAAAAAGTAATTTTATTATATATGGTAATAAAGCAGTAAGATTACATACATAGCCCATACCATATCATGCAATATTCAGCAATACAACTGCCTATTTGGGAGTACGTCGAAGATAAATAGTGCAGCAAGCGCAAATCGGAAAGTTCCAATGCATCTCATATAGAGGCATGCTTATTTACTACTTACTTACTTCATAGCGTACACTACTATGGCCATATATACCAAAGAGGTAAAGATGGGTTGCCGCAATCGCTATGAGGGTTTAGATGGGGATGGGGTTGACAAAGAGACTCTCAATAGTCTTCTGAAGGTGCGTGCTGAATGTGTATGCATCTTTTCTCTCATCGTACATGAGCGGCATGCTAACCGTGAGGTTGATAACTCGCTGCACCGCTTGGAGGAGCGCACGATGCTCAAAGCGAGCTTCGTTCGTAGTTTTCCATGCGTCTTCTAGCAGCGGGGCCATCTTGGCAATGGCAACCTCACCTGTGACCTTGTGCTCGTTGATGTAACACTCCACAGAGCTTGCCACATCCCCTTTGTTCTTTCCTTTCTGTGAATAACACATAATTAATTGGATTCGTTAGCATGCTCGATGGTAAAAGAGAGTTTCAATTAAGCCTAGAAGTCTAATTACTTTAAGTGAAGTAATGTCATTCATGATACGCGCAATCTTTCCACTTGCTAGGGCAGCATCAAGAAGATCGATCACCCAGTCAAATACTTCCTTGGTTGCTTCATCACCCATACCAACCATCATAGCCACACATAGCATTGGCGCGCCTGCAGATATGCTAGACACATTCACTTGTTCTTTAAAGCTTGGCTTGTAATTGTTATGGAGCCATTCAGCTTCTTGGTGATAATAAGTGGATAGTGTTTGGAACTGCACACAAGTAAAGGAGATTACTTTAGTGTCACTTAAACCGAACGTCCTTGTATAGGCCCTGGTACATAGAGATGCATTGCTAGTCTAATTTTGTTGTTACTGCTGCCGGTGTTGTTGTGGCTTTGAGGATTCAAAACATAAGATTCATATACCTTCCCATGTCCATTTGCTAATTATGTGTCCACATCTTCCTATTTATAGAGATTCTAACAAATAAGGTTTTTAGTATTTTTCCTTTTCTCTATCTATTCTGTGTGACGAATTTTTTTATTAAATAATCTTTTTTTAACTTTTATTTTAAAGTTAACCTCCGGCGCACTTTATTTTTAAAAATAACCCTTTTGGTCACGCCACCACCCATGGCGTGACCAAACAACACTGTCACGCCAGTCCGTTTCTGGGCAAACTCTTGTCACGTCATGGGTGGTAGCGTGACAGTGTTGTTTGGTCACGCCATGGGTGGTGGCGTGACCAAAGAGGTTTTTTTGCGGACTTATCCTATGGCGTGACAAGAGTTTGCCTTAGCGTGACAGTGTTGTTTGGTCACGCTATGGGTGGTGGCGTGACCAAAGGGGTTATTTTTAAAAATAAAGTGCGCCGGAGGTTAACTTTAAAATAAAAGTTAAAAAAAGATTATTTAATAAAAAAAGTTCTCTGTGTGACCGATAGAGTCATCATTCATAGAGAAATGGAACTGACATATTTCTTATTCCAAGCAAATATTTTTATTCCGAGTTTTATGCAGACACGCCTACATATCGATTCAAAATAATAAGCAACATTTCTATATAATCTACTGCCATAAAATATCTATCACAATAGCATTAGGCGCAGTTACACACTTTTAAATAGGAAAACACAATATTGTCTTCTCTAATATATATGGTTTTGTTGCAATATGCGTCTACTCTGGCTGTTTGGCAAGATCCGATCTTGGCTTAACATTTTTAAGCATCAGCAATATAATTTGGGCTTGGTTACAAGATTCCAATAGCTCAACTTATTAGTTTATTGTATTATCAGTTATCAACTATTATAATTTACTATCAACAATTTTGCCAATTCATCCCATCCGATATTTTTATATTCATCAGCAATATATTTATATTCTTGTGCGTTAACTACAAAACAAGCGATTTGGGGAAGAAACTACATAGTGTTGTACCGCTTTCTTGATGTAATCAATCCGATACTTTTCGTTTTCTGCCAATTCATCCTCAAACTCCTTAAAGCAGCTCAGTACTTTATTATAGAACTTCTTCAGGTACTCCGGTAGAAGAGAAATAGCGCTCTCATCCCATCTGCACAGCGAATTAATTAGTTTGCATGAAAATGAGTCTGTACTAGCATCTGAGTGTACAAAAAAAATGTCAATGCTAAAACCAGTCCCAACCTTTGTATGCCTGCGTCGAGTTTCCGACATTCCTCTATGGTAGCATGTACATCATATGTGTCATCAAGTATGGTAGTTATCGCAAATATCTTGGCAAAGATTATCCGTGCGCGTGCAGAGCCATGCTCATAGAACACCATGTAGGACCAGAAGTAGGCCTCAACCATACGATCACGAGAATAGGTTAGCCCCACATGTCTGTAGAGATCTTTCCACCACCTGAAAATAGGAGAATAGCCCCAAGTGGATTATGAGATTATGGACAATGTCAAGTATGTTTATTACATCATATGTATGAAGGGATGAAGCTTTACAGTTTCATCTTAATTGCTTAGTGGATATCAAAGAGGCGTACTCTGAAATAGCTTTGAGCTCCATCAAGTGGACATGCTGTAGAAGGTTAAAATCCAGCTTTGCGAGCTCCAGTAGAATTGGGTTGTGACCTTCCTCTTGTTTGTACTCAAAGATATAATGCAGTGTCTCCACCCTCTTGTAGGTTCTTGGTAGTGGTAAGTGAAGGGCACGTTTGACTTGCTCAGCTAAAGGGGACTTGAGACCGCCCTTCGTTGATTCAAGATGATGCCTTGCAAAAGAGATGGCTTCTTCGAGTTCTGGCTCACCATGAATAAAAAGGTAGGATGCGTTGTATAAACTTAATAGTCCCCTTGGTTCATTAGCTATATCCTTGCTGAAGCCCCCATCTTCGCCCTTGAATTTCTTGAATACATCTGCAAGACAAAATGTTTGTGACGTATTGTCAAACTATCCACAGCATGTTAATCAGTAATCTAAGGTTTTTATCACCTAGTGACTAATGTTCATCCACTAAGTTCAGTGTGCACTTCTCTCTTTTATAGATGGATACCTGGAGATACCCAAAGGCCATGCTCCCTTAGCAAGCGAAACCGAAGAGCTACCTCATGGAGGTTGGAGCTATTGAATTCACTTCCATGGATGTCACTTAACGCGGTGTCGATCTGTTCTTCAAAAAGGTGATTTATGCCGAGACGTTGGATTGCGTCTACCAGGTTCATTTTCCCCACCACGTCGTCGCACGCCTGAAACAGCATGGCGACGTCCTTCTTCAGCTTGTCAGCCCTCTCCCTCATCCATTCCTCCGACCTCTGCATGCACGCGTGGGTTAGTTAGGAACTTAGGATTAACCAAAAGGGACAGTGTAGATAAAGAAATGAACAGACTGGTGATTATGTCACATGCAAGCATTAAGAAATTAGTTGCTACGCAATAAAAAAGAAAAGCGAACAAGAAATTCATAATGGTTAATTTGTAAACGGTGCCTACAATCTCCTAACGAATGCTAGGTTTCATCCTCAGTGGACGTCTGGACGTTAGGTTTCCTACAAACTCCTAACGAATCCTAGGTTTCAATCAGATGGACCCTAAAATTCCAAACTCTATCTCGTCAATCATAAAGCAGTATAGCATTATATATATATACCTGCAGTGGCTGCAGCTCGTAGTTGATAAAGTAGTCGCCCCACACGGAGGGCTCAAAGCCGGACGCCTTCTCATAAGTGGCGGCCATTCAGATATATGTATGTGTGCCTTTGTGTATGTACGTCAGTACGTGAAGTTAGCTTGCTTTTGGAACGAGGATGGCAACCGGCCTTTATATAGACGGTCCAGCGGTAGCGAAGCTATCTAGAATATTCTAGATGGAGTACGTCGTCAAAACTCAGAACATGTGCTCGGACAAAGGTAAGGAGCTGTGGTGGTGACTATCCCAAGAGAGGACAGATTTTATTGCGGGACTATTGAATTATACGGACTACCAAAAAGTTGCCCTTAATTAACATGGTGTTAGGAGCAGATATCCATGCATATGTGTGAGAAGTTAAACTAGTTTACCAAGTGGGGAGCTTGATAAATTATGTTCAAACCACCAAGACAGTTTACTTTGTCCATTTGTCTTACTATTGCTAATATTAATGGATTACAATCTATACTCTCTAATTCTAAATGTAAAAGGTGCCAAATGAGAGCGTGCGCGCACAAACAAAACGTACGTAGATTTAATGCAACAGCTGACAAAAGTCCAACGAAATATTTTCAAATTTAACCGTCAATATATGTATATATATATATATGTACATATATTGCCGTTTATATATATATAGAGAGAGAGAGAGATCCATTATATTGCCATTTCATACATATTTCAACATCTAGTTTAACTCTTTTGCCCTTCGTTTTCCACACAGTGTTAATAGAGATAAAGATTAATTGGGAGGTACGATACCGATACTTGTTCACACAAAGATAAACAGTGCAACAACTCTTAACTGGGAAGTTCCGATGCGTCTCACATGCTTGTATATGTGTATACACTATCCTAACTAGCTAGTGTCGTGCTTTCAGAATGATTTGAAAGTGCGGTGCTCTGCTTTCGGACCCTACACGTGAAGTGAAGTGAGGCACTTGCTCACCTTCCCACATTTTTCAACTTGCTTTCTCCGGCCGGGCGAGCTGTGCCCGGCGCTGCACGTTCCGGGGTACTAGGATAGCCAACGAAAGCACGGCTACTGCCTGATTGGTACGTAGCTAGCGTCAAGACGTCAAATGCCGCCGTGGAAAACGCGAGACGGCCGGGGTCAGAAAAATTCCCCACATGTGTTTGGACTACGTAGTACGTACAGAGTTGCTGCACCGGACCGCAGCTGCAATCTGGTCCGTACTAAATTGGTTCCTAGCTAAGGTTGGATAAATGTTCCAACACGACATTCCATCCCTAGGATGATTTCTATTTCCTAGCCGAAGATGTGTCTCAAGTTCTACTTTCATTCTTGTGAGTTTGAGTGTTTGATTGTAGGCAACAGTCACCAATATACAACAATGTTAATAGTTATTCCACACTCATGTGATCATTGTTGTATATTATCCTAACATGTGTGCAAAATTTGCCTAAACAGGTTCATTAGGCCAAAAGACCCACAAAGCCTGTTAGCACAGTTTAGTCTTATATTGCTTACTCAACTGATAGGGTAGACATGCTCTCCTGATATAAAGAGGGGTAGGGGCTAGTTATTGTACGCATATCTAAGAGATCTTTACTTTTAAAAAAGAGGAGTTAGTGGTAGCAACGCCTGAACGCCTGCCCCACCGCCGCCGATGGGCAAGGCACCGTTGGCAATATATAGTGACACGGCGCTGCGAGAAAAGGGCTCCCTTCCTAATCCAACTGGAACCTGGTATGTTGACCTGATCAATCTATCTCAATTATTCACCAGATTCGGTTGATAGGTCTACTCGCCTTTGGCGAGTTTCCCCCACCGCCAATAACTTTCGGCAGCACATCACCGTTGCGTTAGGTCACGAAATTCCCCCACAGCTCACCTTCGCTGGGCAACTAGCCCACGATTCACCTTCGATGACCATTATTGGCTCACCTTCAGTGGCCATCTAACCCTAGACTTGCCCTCGGTGAGCCTGTTGTCACCACCCTCGGCTTGAAATGGGAAAAGGCAAATATAGAATGTATCCATGATTGCGATCTAGATATTAATGTGAAAATAAAATTCAATCTAGGAAATAGAAGATGAAAAAGAACCATTTGATTACTGCACTTCTTCAGCTTTGAAGTCGGCTGACATCATCGCCAAACCTCACCTCGGCGGAAACGGAACGCTTTTTGCATCCCGTCACCATGCTAGACCAAACCACCAACTTCGGCCAAGTCAGCACCGATGCATTATCGTCTACCGTATGAGATACGACTTAATTCTCCATGATCCTCATCTCTCATCCACATTATCTCATATTCTATGTGATATAGCTTACAGACAGCTGATGTCGTATTATTGTAAATAATCTAAGCCTTGACCGGCATCCCTCTGGTGTTCACCTTAAATGTCCCATCAAGTCTGTTTGATCATAAATGCCTGGGGAATTTGTATTGAAATTACATTCCCTCCATCAAATTTTCTGGGTTAGCCAAGGCGTGGAATAATTCTCGCATGTCATTGGACTACACAGATTCAGCACCGGACCGCAGCTGGAATAATCCCATCCTTCCTAAGTTGATTCCTAGCTTGAATCGAATTCCATACGTATACTAGGACGATTCCTAGGTTGAAATTTTCTAATCGGCATGGGCATGCTAGATATCGATGGAGATTGATGCTGATCGTTCCGTATAGCCACACAATATTAGGCATTTGACGCGGTGGGCTGGTCACTGCAGCAGGTGTAATAGCAAAAGGACAATACTATACTCCACAGTCCACACTGACTGCTCCCCGTGCGGAGAACCGATTAACGTTGGTTTGAAGGTTATTTTGTCCTTCTTGTGCTGCGAGCTGCAGTGCTGTGCAGATGGTTGAGGGAATCTTGACTAACTTTAGCAAAAAGTTTTGGCTAGGGAGATACCATTTTTTTTGGTAGCCACGGTTCAATACGAGCCGTCCAATCTTTTACATCCAATAGATCAAATTTCTTCTGATTTAGTTATACTTCTTCTGTTAATATCAGCAGTAAGAATCCCTCGAGGCGTACGAGGCAGCGGCGCGCACCTCCTTCCTTGGCGGTGGCGTGGCTGACGCGCCGGACATATGGCGCGTGTACAAGGCCGTGCACGTATGAGAAGGATGGTTGCACTAGAAGGGATAGGTTAAAATTATGTTCAAAAGTCGATAATACCCTTTAGAAATATTACATTTAGAGCGAAAGTCTATAATATCATTTAAAAATTGTTTGCCAGATTTGATTTCTACTTCCACCGCATTTCTCTTTAATTATTGGGGGTATAATTAAGTTGCTATGATACGAGTCCATTACTATCACTACTACAAAAAGGCTATCTTGGGCGTCTCATCGCGAGCGGTTGACCAAAATCGCTCGTATTACTTTCAATCACGAGCGGTTTTGGTTTAGAGACCGCAAATGCGTATTCTCGCTACATTAAAAATAAATGCGTGAAGAGATAATATCACGAGCGATTCATAACTAAAACCGTCTGTAAAAAGTATTACAGGCGGTTATTATAATAACGTCGTGATAATTCTACATATCACGAGGCGGTTTTCAATAAATAACCGTCTGTGAAACCTCACGAGCGGTTCTTAACAATAACCGTCTGTGATATTACTACATATCACAGACGGTTTTTGTTATAACCGTCTATGATAAAATCGCTACAGCTTCGAAGCCCGATGAGTTTCTTCGTCGCCGATGCGTCGTCTCTTCGTCGCCTCAATATGCCGCTTTGGCTCCCCGATGAGTCTCTTCGTCACATCAATGCCGCTTCGGCTCCCCGATGCATCTCTTCGTCTCATGCTCCGAATTTATTCCATATTTTATAAAAGGGATCATCCACCATCAAAGATGATTATCCCCACACATATAACAGAAATGGCTGCCTCTTCTGTTTCCTTGTCGTCGACATTGATGGCCTACCTGGCCATACTGTACAAGCACCTCTCTCGATGTACGTTGGCGGATGCTGCGGAAGAACACTGTTTCAACAGTGTCTTCACTCCTCTGTCCGAGAATTTACCAGAGTAGGTGACGGCCACCATCCGCCGTCTTGACATCCTCCTCCGCCGCGTCTTCCGGGTGATCTCCACTTCGGCGAGTTTACGCGTCATCGGCGTGGTCCTCCTATGGCGTTGCACGTCTCGAGAGGCTTGTCGTCCTTGGGGGCTTAATCGGCGGGCGGCGGCCAAAGTCGACGGCCGAGACCCCTCAAGCAAGGAAGAGAGCCTATGGGCTCAATTCTTCTTAGTTCAACGATCCGAGGTCTTGAGAGACACTTTCGAGCAGCGTGTCGTGGTGGGCGCATTTCGATCTTTGTTCGATCACGAACCGTCCGCCGCCACCGCCACCGCCTACGAAGCATTGAAGACGGAGATAGCAGCCTACCTCCGCCACTAGAAAACTTTGTTTATTTGTAGGTTTCTACTCTTTTTTAATCCTTTTGCAAGAAATAGTAGCCATCTTTGTTTGGTCATATGAAAATTCCAAAATGAAAAAAAAATCTAGTTAGGAGGTAAAGTACTACTATATTAATTATATGTTGAATTATTACTATATATATATATATATATATATATATATATATATATATATATATATATATATATATACGTGTGTGTGTGTAGTTAAAGCAATTTTTTAGCAGTATTTAAATGAAAAAATTGACATATAAACATGTAATTTCTTCATGCATGTAAGTGTATATACAAGATAATATACTTGAGAAAAACCATTTCACAGACGGTTCCATAATGGAACCGTCTATGATATGTCCCATATCACGGACGGTTCTATTATGGAACCGTCCGTGATATGGGACATATCACAGACGGTTCCATAATAGAACCCTCTGTGATAAGTCTCTTTATTAGTAGAAGCCCGGCCGCTAGGATTTGCGCCCGCCCTAACTCGTCACTGCCCAGCGCACTTACTTTCGTCTGTTCCCCTCCCTACCTCGACGCCGCCGCCCGACCCCGTCGTCGTCGCCACCGGTTGTGACACCACTCTGCACTGCACAAGACACTCGTGCGATAGTAGTGTCCTGTGCAGTGTCAGGGTCGTGCCACAACTATGGTGACGCCGCCACCCAAGCCATTGGGCTTGGCTCCGCGTGTCACCTGTGCCGCCATGGCTTGGTTTTGCTGCTCGGCCTCCTGCGCTCGGGCCTTGCCCCCTGGCTTTGCTTTCCCCATCCTCCCTCTATTCTCCTCTAGATCTATTAGCTTAATGTCTTTTTTGTTGAGTTTGATTTTTATGCTTGAGCCTTAAGTTGTGTCCTAATATTTGTGTGATTTATGCAAGGTGAAGGAGATGGATGAGGGTTGTGCTGGAGATGGGGTCACCGCCATGGTTGCGCTGTACTGAGGTATCACCCTACCTTACTCCCTCTATGATGACCTCATGTCATCACTGACCCATAAACTCAAACGGCTTTGGAAACCGTCTGTAATGACGTTTTTGAACTATCTGTGAAGACCTTTTCTGTAGTAGTGCATATAAAGACGTGTGCATTTGTATTGCTAACAGGACTCTAGCTGGCATGCATGGATGCATGTATCGGATGGAGCTACTGAGTGCAGACGTGCACAACAAAAAACCGAAACAGGACTAAGGAATATTGGATTCAATTAGGTCTCCATACAGAAAAATTCTCTATCTATACTAATTGGAGACTCTCCTAGAAGTCCCCGTGTTAATCCTAAGTGGGAAAATTTAGAAATTCCCACGTTAGTCAGAGAAAAAAAGAAAAATATCGAGAAATTCCCACATTAATTAGATAAAAAGGGAAGAATCTTAACTATCCAATTTCTCATGTGGTACAATGTGACGACCCGGCTAGGGGCTTCACCCGAGAGGTCCTCTAAGGCCTCCCTGGGAGTCCGTTAGGACCTCCCAGGAGGTCCCAAGGACCTCTCGGGCGGTCCACCCAGGCCTCCTAGGAGGTCCAGTCGGACCTCCTAGAGGTCCAGGGAACTGACCCGAGGAGGTCGTGAGGCTCAGGACCTCCCCAAGAGCCACGACTGAACCAGGAGGAGGTCCAGAGACCAACCCGAGGAGGTCGTGGGACTTGGAAAAATCCTAATCCTCCTGTGATCCGAACCAGTCCCAAGGATCAATGGCTAGTTCTCACAGCAAATACAAGTGATAACATACACATCCACAAAAGGCTTTATTAACAACAAAAGGGAGTTGATTATAAGGGGATGCTTACAAGCTCTAGCAACCAAGAGCAAAATACACAGCGGAAAACCAAAGGATAGACTCTATCCATTACACCACAGGTGATTGGCTGGAGGGCGCGGCCTAATTGACTTGGTCCTCCTCATCATCAAAGAAGTCTTCACCTGCTCAATTCATCAATCAAGCAAGTATGAGCACAACAACCTTGCTCGCAAGTTACACCCATCAATTAACAGAATGACATGCATAATGGATGTATCAAAGAAAGGCATATTAGGGTTGATTTGCGTCAAGCCAAGTTTGTTTTAATTACAAGTACTAAGTTTCAAAGCAATTACAATAAGTAAAAGTTCATTTTCCAAACTCAATTTTCAGTTGGATAACATTCATCAACAAGTGGTGAAGGATACCCTCCTGTCACATGGCTCCCCGCCCATTAACCATTTGGATAGAAACCCAAAGCCAATTTCATAAGTCCTTTAAAAACAAAAACCAAGAGCTAACTTTGAGTGGCTTTGCTAGTATGTCCATGACCGTGGACACGGCTATTTGAATAGATTTACGCTCTGCAGAGGTGTACAGCTTTACCCACATGACATGAATTCTCTAGTTTGTTTGGCATCCGTCGACACCACCTCACTCTTCCTTTGGTGAGAGGTCTAGAGTGCATGACAAGGCCTTTACGATGCATCACGCCAACGCAGTCCACCCCCGCTAAGGTTTCACCCCCTTTGGATTACCCATCCATAGGGTTCAGGCCCCCTCTTGCACCAGGAGGGACTACAAAGGTCGTAACATGACTACCCACCGCATCAACAGGTCAGCGCGATGGAGCTTTGCAAATTAGTCGGCCAGTCCTTTGCCCATTTCTCGGGACATGTGGTTGTACGATGGTGGCTAGCAAGATCGGCTCATGACCGGTCCTCATATGGTTTGGGTGGCTAACACAAAACCCCTGGGCCTCAACCCTACCCGAGTTGAGTCCGTGCATACCCTGCACCAGCCGAACAACCAATCTGCCCAAGACCAAATCCATTTGTTCATTTCTGTTTTTCAAAACCATTTATCAAAATCTCCATGACAACCCAATGTCATGGCTTTAAAACATTGAATATTTTGGTCTATTGGAAGAAACATTTCCCAAATCAAGATGTTTGGTCTAGCAAGACTAAGCATTCATTTCTCAAAAGCCTCTGGTCCTTACTATTGCAAAAACCAGATTTTAACTAGGGTGACAATGGAGTTGGTTCAACATAGATAGTGGCCATACAAGAGAATTAGGCATAGCTATGACTTGAAAGATAGGCATTGAAATATCTTAGCGAAAGTAAGCATGCATACATCTTTGAAATAGAACATAAGTATCTTAAAATAATAGGTGCAATATGGTCAAGGGTGCAACTTGCCTTGCTCAAAGTCTTGAGCTTCTTCTTCTTCTTCTAGGAACTCTCGCTCCTCACGGCCTTCGCAATCTACATGGTGAAAGAAAAACAAAATGACTCAAATAGAGCTCCAGCAAGATCCAAAGAAACTCCAAATAAACTCCAATATAAAACCAACTGAGAGGTTAGGTGATCAGGAGGAGGTCCAAGGAGCTTGGAGGGAGGTCCAAGACTTGAGGGAGAAGATCTAGAGAACTTGCCGATGGAACCAGAGAGTGGAAATGAACAACAGGGTAAAGTGGAAGGGCTTCCCAAGCTATATATAGCTAGAGTCATGGAGCTTTCCCTAGACACGGGTGTTCCTGAGTTGGTTAAGAGGACAAAGGAAGCATGCAAGGGATGTGACAAAAGTATGGCCTGGGTACTGCAAAAGTGGTAGCATTTGATGTGATACAACATGCATTAAATGTGGGGAAGACTCCTTTGCACTAGGACATAGTTAAAGGATAAAGAAACACGGATGTGACTGCCAAGTGGGTCCAGTTAAGACCCGAATGGGAGGTCCTACGGAGACCTTGAGGAGGTCCCGCAGAGAACAAGGGAGGTCTTCACCCACTAGGGAGGTCCTGACGGTTGGATCTCCGAAAGGGAGGTCCAACGGCCAAGATTAAGTGCAAAGGGGAGGTCTACAGAGGTCAAGGGGAGGTCCTCACCCACTAGGAGGTCCGGCGCACAAGGCCGGAGGTCTGGCCACAGTGGTCTTAACTGCAAGGAGGTCCTTGCAAAAGGATTGGGAAGAGGTCCTGACGGTCGGATTAACTCAAGGGGAGGTCTGGACGGTTAGGATCTCCAAAGGGGAGGTCTTAACGGCTAGATCTACAAAGGAGGAGGTCTGAATGCTTAAGATCTCCAAAGGGGAGGTCTTAACGGTCAGATCTACAAAGAAGGAGGTCTGAACGGTTAAGATCTCCAAAGGGGAGATCCTAACGGTCAGATCTATAAAGGAGGAGGCCTGAACGGTTAAAATCTCTAAAGGGGAGGTCTTAATGGTCAGATCTACAAAGGAGGAGATCTGAACGGTTAAGATCCCCAGAGGGGAGGTCTTAACGGTCAGATCTACAAAGGAGGAGGTCTGAACGGTTAAGATCTACAAAGGGGAGGTCTTAGATCGAGATCTACAAGGAGGAGGTGCAGACGGTTAAGATCTCCAAAGGGAGGTCTTAGCAGTCGAGATCTACAAGGAGGAGATGCAGGACGGTTAAGATCTCCAAGGAGGAGATGCAGGCGGTTAAGATCTCCAAAGGGGAGGTCTTAACGGCCAGATCTACAAAGGAGGTAGTCTGAACGGTTAAGATCTACAGAGGGGAGGTCTTAACGACCAGATCTACAAGGAAGGAGGTCTGAATGGTTAAGATCTCCAAAGGGGAGGTCTTAATGGTCAGATCTACAAAGGAGGAGGTGTGGACGGTTAAGATCTGCAAAGGGGAGGTCTTAACGGTCAGATCTACAAAGGAGGAGGTCTGGACGGTTAAGATCTCCAAAGGGGAGGTCTTAACGGTCAGATCTACAAAGGAGGAGTTCTGTAGCAAGATAAGAAGCGGGAGAAGCGGGAGCCATTGGATTTCAATCGAACCGACCAAATTTATTGGGCCGTTTGGACCATCAGAGCTAGCGCTAGATCTCAGCCATTGAACTGAATCGGGCGGTCCAAAATGGTTGGGACGTTCGGACCATCCGAACGCCTCTACAAATCAGAACGTCCAGCAAAGATCTAAGGGCTTAGAGAGGGTGGGACGTTCGGACCATCCGAACACCTCACCAAGATCAAACCGTCCAATGCAAATCGGACGGTACACAAGTGATAGAGGTCCGTATCAAGCGGGCGGGGGGCTCGAATGGGTACGAGGGAGGTTCAAAAGGACAAGGAGGAGGTCCTAGAGGACATGGAAAGGTCCTCAAGGACACGGGGAGGTCCAAATAGACAAGGAGGAGGTTCTAGAGGACATGGGGAGGTCCTGAAGGACACGAGGAGGTCCAAATAGACAAGGAGGAGGTCCTAGAGGACATGGGGAGGTCCTGAAGGACACAGGGAGGTCCAAATAGACAAGGAGGAGGTCCTAGAGGACATGGGGAGGTCCTGAAGGATACGAGGAGGTCCAAATAGACAAGGAGGAGGTCCTAGAGGACATGGGGAGGTCCAAATAAAGGAAGGGGAGGTCCTGAGAAACAGTAACACCGCAAGGTGCGGGTGGTACTACTGTTATCTGGTAGTTTCGATTGCCACAAGGTGGTGAGGAAATTCCAGAACACATATTTCTGGACTCTCGATTGTCCCTCGAAGCGGTATTACCGCGATTTGAAGGGCGGTAGTGCCGGGTTGGCACAGAAGAAAACTTCCAGAGGGAATTTTCAAGGATTAAAGCAAAGGAGGTAAGTCCAAGTGGACATAGTGGGGTTCAAAAGATACAGAGAGTGAGTTCAAATGGATTTGAGAAAGGTTTAGACTTGGAGAGGTCTAAACTTGGGAAGGAACCACAGAAGGAGGTGTAGACCAGGGAAGGTACAATCACTTGGGGAGGTTTAGACCTAAGGAGGTCTGGTCTAGAGATGGACCAAACATGGACAGAAAAAGGAAGATCACCAAAACTCCAACAACTCAACAAACCATCAAGGGATTTTAGTTGAAGTTCGAGTTAGTCAATTTGAAATCCATCCTGAAATTTCAAGTTAAGCTTTGAATTCTCATCTAAACAAAATGGTTCTTTTTATTTTGAAATCTTCAAAAAGGCTTTGAAAATCAGGGTGTCACAAACCTACCCCCCTTAAGGGAATCTCGACCCCGAGATTCAAGCTTCAGCAAAGACGTGTGGATAGCTAGTCTTAAGGTCTTCTTCATTCTCCCATGTGGCTTCACTTTCAGGGTGGTGTCTCCACTGCACCTTGTATGTTCGAATGATCTTGCTTCTAGTGACACGCTCCGCAACATCCAAAATTTTGATTGGCCTCTCCACATAAGTGAGGTCTTCTTGAAGATCAATGCTTTCCAGGAAGGTGTGGTCTTCTGGTACTCAAAGGCACTTCCACAATTGTGACACATGGAATATATTGTGCACTGCCGACAGAGAAGTTGGCAGCTCAATCTTATAGGCCACTTCAGCTTGTCTTCCCAATATCTTGTATGGCCCAACAAATCTTAGTGCTAGCTTCCCTCTATTTCAAAATCTCCTAACTCCTTTGAGTGGAGTTACCCTAAGGTACACAAAATCTCCAACTTCAAAAGACAAGTCCCGTCGACGAGTATCGGCATAGCTCTTTTGCCGGGACTGAGCTACTCTTAGGCGCTCTCTTATGAGTTTCACCTTTTCTTCAGCTTCTTTGATGACATCAGGTCCAAAGAATTTGCGCTCACCCACTTGATCCCAAAGGAGAGGGGTTCTACATTGTCTCCCATACAGAGCTTCAAATGTGGACATCTCCAAGCTAGCTTGGTAACTATTGTTGTAGGAGAACTCAGCATAGGGGAGGTTTTTGTCCCAACTTTCACCATAGTCCAATGCACAAGCTCTGAGCATATCCTCAATAGCTTGGTTCACACGCTCTGTCTGTCCATCAGTTTGAGGATGGTATGCTGTGCTGAAATCAAGCCTTGTTCCCAAAGCTTCATGTAAGCTCTCCCAAAACCGAGAGGTGAACTAGGAACCCTTGACAAACACTATCCTCTTGGGCACACCATGTAGGCAGACAATTCGGGCCATATAGAGCTCTGCCAGCTTGCTGCTCCTATAAGTAGTTTTGACAGGGATAAAATGTGCCACTTTGGTTAATCGATCAACCACGACCCAAATAGAGTCATAGCCCGATGCGGAGAACCAATTAATGTTGGTTTGAAGGTTAGTTTTTCCTTGTGCTGCATGCTGTGGTGCTGTGCAGATGGCCGAGGTAATCTTGACTAACTTTAGCAAAAATAATGTTTTGGCTAGGAGATACCATGTTGACAAGAAGAGGTGTCATTTTTCTAATAGTTTTTTTTTCGGTTCAACATCGAATGCATCAAATTGGTTTGGATTTAGTTACACTTTCCCTGTTAATATGAGCAGTAGGAATCCCATGAGGGATAAAATTATAGTTGCCCGAATCTGTCTCAAAATGAACGCATGAGCAACAAAATCCTCAGCGGCGATGTGGCTCACCTTCGACGGCCATCTAACCCTAGACTTGCCCTAGGTGAGCCCATTGTCACCACCCTTGGCTTGAAATGGGAAAAGGCATATAAAGAATGTATCCATGATTGCGATCTAGAAATTATCGGGAAAATAAAATTCAATCTGGGAAATAGAAGAAGAAAAAAAACATTTGATTGCTGCACTTCTTCGGCTTTGAAGTCGATTGGCATCGTCGCCAAAGCTCACCTCGGCGAAAACAGACCGCTTTTCGCATCCCGTCACCACACTGGACTATGCCGCCAACTTCGGCAAAGTCAGCACCAATGGAACACCGTCGTCGCCCTCCATGATTGGACATCGCACAGGCTTCACCGGCACGCTAGACTAACGGGCCTAAGGAAGTGTACAATGATATAAACAACTGTTGTAACACCTCGGCGGCTGTCGTTACACCCAGGTTATTTTCGTAAGAGCAAGGCCTTCCCGGTCTTATGGAAATAACTCTAGGCCTCAGAGAAATGAAATCCAACTTAACTCCAATTAAGTAGGAGCACTCGGCTGAACTTAGAGCATCAGACACCATGCATACTGCTCCTCTGCGAGTACTACATGATAGCCAATTCTCCAATAGCCCGAGAAGACAATTAAACGAGTTAAATAGGATTCCAAAATAGCGGGTATGTGTCCCGTATTGTCTCCCAAGATCAACGACCAATACGCACATACCCTTAACAATGCCAATCGCTGTCATACAATAGTCATACAACAATATCTCAAAAGACATACAACATCAGACTTAAGTATAAAACTATTATAAAAGCGGCTGACTGGCTAAATTCAAATAAAAACATTAAGTAGCAGTGGAAGCAAGTAAATAATCCAAAAGGTCCAGCAAGTGTGCCCCATAACCCAAGGCAACCAACTGGGAATTAAACAATAACACTATTCGTTAGCATCGCCGATATCATCACTAACGAATTGATCGAGTGTAACGTCATCCTCACCTGAACAAGCAGCAACTGGGTTAAGTACAAATGTACTCGCAAGTCTTACACAAAATAAAAGTATATGTAATACCCCAAACATTTATTGGAGAAAAATATCATTCGGGAAAGCAAAATTTATTCAATTTCAAAATCAACCAAATTCTAGATTTGAAATTAAGTTCAAAATTCAGAGTTTGGGGGAAACTTAGAGCTTGGGCCTCCGGCTTTAGTGTTAATATTCCGAACCTTAAATTCCAATTAGAGAGAATATTATTCGGGAGAGGGAAATTTATTCAATATCGAATGCAACAAAGTTTAGAGATGGAAATAAGCTCAAAATTTAGATTTTTGAGAGAGTTTTGGGCCGCCAATCCATAGTCACGGGGGAAAGAGCCGGCCTTAGCGGCCCATGGCCCATGGAAGGCTAGTAGCCCACTTGAAGGCAAAGAAGGGGGGGGGGGTTCAAGCCACAAACCCTAGTTGCTACAGTATTTCCGTACTGCTACAGTACCGCCGCCCTAGCTACAGTGCCCGCGCCGCTACAGTAGCCATGCCCTTGGCCGTCGCTGCTATCTCCAGTTTTTCCCCTGCAGATTGGCCGGCCATAAGGAAGAGGAAGGAAGGGGGAGAAGAGAGGAGAAGGGAGAGGAAGGAGAGCTTCTTCGTGGTTTTTTGTTCAGCATCTTCTTGGGGTTCTACAAGGGCGGAGAGGCTTCAGGTTTAGGAGCACCGCCATTGCCTCTAGCAGCGTCGCATCATGAAGGCAAATACCTTGATGTTTTGATGTTTAGGAAATGTTGAGTGCTTGATGTTGATCCTGTACTTTTCTAAGATCCATGATAGTATTTAAGTTCATATTCGTTCCATATGTGTGTTATCTCCATGATTCGAGAGCGTGTCTTTTCAATATACATATTTCATTCCATGCATTCATTATTCATGTTCCATCCATGGGAGTGGATTAAAAAGACCCATCAATTCCAGGATGGGCACGAAAGACCCACCATTCCAAAGTGGGCCCCACCATTCCAATGTGGGCGTTTTGGGACACCCGTATGAAACGTTCTTCATACGGGACTTGGATCCCCGCCTTTTGTTAAATGCGGGCTTAAGTGAACACCGACGGGTGTGTCACTAGCAATACCGGTATATGCATGTGTGTAGTCCCTCCATTCCATTCACTCCATTCATTGCATTCTTTCAAATACTCGTTCTGTGATTCCTTCATATTGTTCAATGATGTTGACTCGTTAATGTTTGTGGTATGTTCTATTTACTCATTGTACTTGCTGAGTCTTGGACTCATTCTTGCGTTGTTTGTTTTATAGGTAATCATTGATGTTGGCTCTTTTGGGAGGGAGTAGACACGCACTACTCATTCACATCATCCTATTCAAGTTCAAGATTATAAATTAGTTCTATCCTTCACTCATTATTGACGAACTGTAATAAATAAGTTTAGATGGAGAAGGAAGGATACCTTCTCCATGATACGGTTGATTTATTATTGCTTGTGAACCTTGTTTAACGACAAACTATAATAAATACATTTAAACGGTGAAGGAAGGATACCTTCTCCATGTTATGGTTGATTTATTTATGCCTTTAGATGTTATATTATTCAGATTCTTCCGCAATGTCTTTGTATGTTAGAGTTCTTAGGTGACATCTTGGCTTCCAAATAGCGGTGTTACGGTTGGTATCGAGCGGGTTTTAGGTGCTGTGGTAATTAAGTTTTAAAATGACACCTTGTGCCTGATGGGTGGGGTTGGGTAATTCATTGTTTCGCATTTCTATTGTTATGTTTCATTCGTTGAGCAATTGTTGAATTATACGTACTATTTTTCTTGTTGTTAATCTATGATATGATGTGATATTCTATATCTATGAATTTATACTATGATTGTCATGAGATGATCATATATACTCATAATTGATTATATTGATTATGCGTGTCAATAACAGATGATAAGAAGTGGAGGTCGTGGTTGTTACTCTAGGATTCACCAGATTACACCACTGTTCGCGGTATGTGGTTAGGTGAGTAGTTACCCTGAGTACCTTAGTTTCAGGTGTTGAGCGTGAGTTGCTTTAGAATGTTGTTCTCTTCCTTGATTTACGTATTTGGCAAATTCTTGTCGGTGGTGGTTGATGAATTTCTCTTGGGTTAAGTGGTTCATGGTAGTTGATGAGTTTCAATGGGTCTTTAATGGTTCTCTGAAACAATTATTGCTTTTTATTTGTTGAGTTGCTTTTACTACTTGTGATCGTTGTCAATTGGCAAGATTGATGTTTTCATGGTTGTTCCTTCTTTCTCATTGGAAAAGAATGACTCATTTACTCGTTTGATAGTTTGGTTAGTGAGAGTTTTCCGTTGTAAGTTCGTTAGCATGTGAAAGCTTTGGCTTTATGTGTTTCTTTTGGATTACTTGACGTTAAGGTTTAAAGTCTCTCGTTTCTTTGAATGAAGGTGTTAGAATCCTTTTGTGATGTCTTATCATGCTTAAAATAAGAAGTTATAACTAAACGAATAAATTGTTACGATATGAGTTACCAAATTGGGTTGTTTACCAAGTTGGGTTGTTAGCATGGTGCAAATCAATTATTCTTAACTACCATCCATGAAAATGAAATTGATTAATTTGAGATATCCTTGTATTTGATACATGGTGTGTGTTAAATAAACGACTGTCCATATCAGTTTAGAACCTATGGATCTTACATACGTGCTAGATTTACCTATTTCCTGATGTGCTAAAATTATCGAAACCTGTACAAAGGACCAGATGGATGCCGGTGTATCGATTTGTGAAATCTTGTTTGTAGAAAATTATGTTAGTGAATCGTTAATCATGTTTTGAAATGATTTCTGAACAAAGGTGAAATGTTGAATCTATGTTTATAAATGGTTATGTGATTGCATATGGAATTAGTACCGTATGTACACACATGATTAGTACAATCATCAATTGTTAATGAGCACTGAAGGTGGTGTTGAGCAACACCAACAGTTGAATAGATGAATTTCGTAAGTAGTCTTTGATAGCGTGCCTTGTGATGTTGTTATTGCTTAGCATAATCTTGATATAATAAATTTGTTTCAACCTTGTGGGTTGTGTTTCCTTTGGGAAGTTTTAGGATGGAGTAATAAAGTTTGACGATTCTGGGTACTAGTGTATGTTGTCGTTGTTATTAAATCGTCGAGAATGTGAGATTGATGTTAATTCGGTAGTAATTTGATGCCCGGTGATATAAGCAAGGAGAATATTTCAAGTTTAACTTTCGTGATCTTTTAGAGCTCGTGAATGTTACAGTAGTTAAAGTTATTTTAAATAAAATGGTATATGGGAATGTCCTATTGCTTCTTAAGAGTTCCGTATGATTTAGTTTTAAAGGTTCTTTGGTTTGAGTTCGCAAAGTGAGGTTGCAATCAAAGAAAACTTTTTGTTGATTTCTTCAAGAGGAAATTAATCTGTTTGCTTTTGGCGAAATCCCGTAAATGAAAAAAAATTCGAGTTTTGTGGCTGGGATCATTTGGATCTCATGTTTCATGAGTAGTTGAACTGTTCCGAGCAAATATGATGTGTTGAAGAATTGTATTGGTTCTTAATTAGTTCTTGTGGTTTGGACTAAAGACCTTTTCTTGTTTGTTGTGGCAAAGTGTTGCTAGTCAAAGGATTAATTTTATTGTTAAAGGAAAGAGTGCGGTAAGAGTATTTGAGAATTTGAGTCAAGTTTTGTAACTTATGGTTATTTGAATCGTTCCTAGACTTTTTGCTCTTTCCGCTCAAGAGATATCGAGTTTCAATCGCAATGTCTTTTTCTTATTGGCTGTTATTTGCTACTTCTTTTTGAGGGATGTGTGCCCTCAATTGTGAACTCAACTTTCGTTTTTCCAAGATCCTCATTCCAGATTATTTCTTTTGGTTTCGTGCTCGCTGTGAGGAGCAACGTTTTCCTGTGTGATTAAACTTGTCCTTGGTCGCCTCTTTCTTTTGAGAAAGGATCAACAGTTTTATGTTGCAAAGTTTTACAAAGCGTAAATTGGCAACTGTTTGGTGGTGGTTAAGTAATGGTAGTGGTGAGATTTTGCTACCAAGCTTTTGGAGGAGTAGTAGAACATGAATGTGTTTTGACCTGTACCTCTTGGAGGAAAGTTGATTCAAATGGAATGTTTGGCTTCGAAGTAAATCTGAACAGTGTTACGACTGAGTAGAACCTATAGTATAGCGAAATTCCAGAACTTTAATTCATGTTTAAAGGTTGGGGATTATCAAAGGTATGGAAACCTTGATCAATTTTATTGAGTAACGCAATTGGAAAGTTTTGCAATAATGTGTGGGTGATTCCTGATGATGTCAATGAGTGAGTATGTTAGATTTGTGGGGATGTTAGAGATTTAATCCGATGATTTCACTATCTGTTATAAGAGAAATTCGTTGTAGAGGTATTGGAGGTTAAATTTGGGCTTTGTATTTTTTATGCTAGACTTTTGGTCGCCCAAAGATTTTGTGTAGAGGAGATAGAAAACTGGAGTATTCTGAGTAGTGGAATGATTGTTGATAGAACCCTTCTGATGTAGTTCATGAGCGGGCGTACGGAGGATTCTGAGTTGTTATTCTGGAAGAGTGGAGGTAATGTGATTGTGTGGGACCTATTTTTGTGAAGCTTTGGATGCCTTCTATCAAATTAATTTAAATCGATGGGATGAGTTGCCTAGAGTATTGGTGGATTCAATAGAGTCTCTCCACTATGGTGTGGATGATGTATTTCAGTTTGAGCATAATTTGAGGATGTTTAATTAAGAGGTTTAAGCTCGTGTGGTAGCGATGAATTCAATTCCAAGGTTCGAGAGAGGTTTATTTCCTAAAAGAGGCGAGAAAAGGATGTTTCCTCGGGTGGCGGCGTTTTCTTGTTTCTTGTTTCAGTTTTGTGTTGTTGGTGGTGTCTTCCGTGACTTTGAGTTGGCGCTTTGTTGGCATGTTTGATTCTTTCCAATTCGGACAAACCAAATGAAGTATTTGGTTTGGGCATTGATAATTTCTCGTTTGGCTTTCGTGGTATTCAATAAATAAGCGCCTATTTAGAAAGTGGGATTGTTTTCGTGATGAATTGTCAAATTTGGGGATTTACCCTTTTGTTGGAGAGTTAGTATTGCGTGAATACGACGAGAACTCTCTATTTCCAGTTGGATTCTCTTTGTGAATCAGTGGTTTAAGAACTAGTTCTGTTATGCATTCTTGTTTAAAGGAGGTGACCCTTGTTGGATGAAGAGTTTGATTTTGAGCATCAACCTTCGCTGCATGAGCGCGTGCGGGATAGGGGCGTGGGCATATGGGGCATGGTGCGTGTGGTCCTGAAGTGGACATACGGCATGGCATATGTGCCGGCACTGGACGCACGGATGTGTACCGAGGGGTGGTTCTGGGCATTTTGCTGTTTGTTTTCGTACCAAAGGGGAGTTTGGTCCAAGTACGTTGGTTCGTTTTTGACAGTTGCAGAAATTAGGAAGTTGGCGTATCGCCTTGATCGTCTCGAGTCCATACGCGACGTACACAACGTCTAGTGTGTTCTGGTACTAAGAGAGTAGCTGAGCGATTCAAAGCTTAGGATTTCGTTAAAGACGTTGACCATCGAGTAGGGTCTTATCTTCGATTCTCTTCTGATGAGTGTACTTGGGAACACCGGGTTGAGTGTTAAGATGGACGTCGTTTTGCGTCATTGTGTTGTGGTCTAAACAGTCCGAGAGAGAGACTACTTAGGAAGTTGGAGTCTCGCATGCGCGAACAGTATTCGGATTTGTTTGCAACGGGTGCGTGTTTGTCGTTGTTTCACTCCAGTCGCAGTTTTCTTTCGGGAAGGTCGGTGAGTAGATTCGGGGTCGAATCCTGTTAAGGGGGGTAGAATGTAATACCCCAAACATTTATTGGAGAAAAATATCATTCGGGAAAGCAAAATTTATTCAATTTCAAAATCAACCAAATTCTAGATTCGAAATTAAGTTCAAAATTCAAAGTTTGGGGGAAACTTAGAGCTTGGGCCTCCGGCTTTAGTGTTAATATTCGAACCTTAAATTCCAATTAGAGAACATTATTAGGAGAGGAAATTTATTCAATATCGAATGCAACAAAGTTTAGAGATGGAAATAAGTTCAAAATTCAGATTTTTGAGAGAGTTTTGGGCCGCCAATCCATAGTCACGGGGGAAAGAGCCGGCCTTAGAGGCCCATGGCCCATGGAAGGCTAGTAGCCCACTTGAAGGCAAGGAAGGGGGGGATCAAGCCACAAACCCTAGTTGCTACAGTATTTCCGTACTGCTACAGTACCGCCGCCCTAGCTACAGTGCCCGCGCCGCTACAGTAGCCATGCCCTTGGCCGTCGCTGCTATCTCCAGTTTTTCCCCTGCAGATTGGCCGGCCATAAGGAAGAGGAAGGAAGGGGGAGAAGAGAGGAGAAGGGAGAGGAAGGAGAGCTTCTTCGTGGGTTTTTGTTCAGCATCTTCCTGGGGTTCTACAAGGGCGGAGTGGTTTCAGGTTTAGGAGCACCGCCATTGCCTCACAACGCGTCGCATCGCGGAAGGCAAGTACCTTGATGTTTTGATGTTTAGGAAATGTTGAGTGCTTGATGTTGATCCTGTACTTTTCTAAGATCCATGATAGTATTTAAGTTCATATTCGTTCCATATGTGTGTTATCTCCATGATTCGAGAGCGTGTCTTTTCAATATACATATTTCATTCCATGCATTCATTATTCATGTTCCATCCACGGAGTGGATTAAAAGACCCATCAATTCGGGATGGGCACGTAAGACCCACCATTCCAAAGTGGGCCCCACCATTCCAATGTGGGCGTTTTGGGACACCCGTATGAAACGTTCTTCATACGGGACTTGGATCCCCGCCTTTTGTTCAATGCGGGCTTAAGTGAACACCGACGGGTGTGTCACTAGCAATACCGGTATATGTGTGTGTGTAGTCCCTCCATTCCATTCACTCCATTCATTGCATTCTAAATACTCGTTCTGTGATTCCTTCATATTGTTCAATGATGTTGACTCGTTAATGTTTGTGGTATGTTCCATTTACTCATTGTACTTGCTGAGTTACAGAAATTTACAGAAGAAATCATACTGTGTTAGGAGTGTCCATACAAATTTTCATAAAAAATTTAGCCCGTTTGCTATGTTTAAAAATTTAGAAACAAATCATCCTTTCTAGAAAATTCAAAACCAATATTGAATTTCCTGCCGAGCCATTGGGCCGATTTCGCTGGGCCCAAATCTACTGTGCCTCACCCTAGTGCACCTCACGCCCCCGCTCTCCCTCTCTCTGATGTTGTGGCCCCACATGTCGATCCTTAAATCCACCCTCATGACTCACCCACGCCCTTTGCTCGCCCGGTTCGCGACCGTGCAATGCCGCCCGGTTTACGTGCCCCAACTGCTCTCATCGCCTTCACCTACATTGTACGTCACTGTGCCCATGCTAGTGTTGGAAATATGCCCTAGAGGCAGTCGTAGAGATGATTATATTTCATTATGTTCATAATATTAGATAATATGTTATCTTGTTCCTAGAATAATATCGTTAATATTTATTATCAGGTATGTGACTTGATTGTGAAACTCTATATTTCTACGATGATTATTCTTAAACGTTCTCTGATCGGAAACATATGAGAACACATATGAATAGACTAGCATATGTCTTAACTACTATAATTTTGAGTTTACCTGCAATGGCGATAAATCCACCGAAAGTGCGCTCGCGCCCTGCCCGCCCTCCCCCCTCCCAAAACCGCCTCACATGCCCCGCCCACCTCCTCCCAACCGGCGGCTCACTCCACTCCCTTGCCCCTCACCCCCTACCTCCTCCGCGCCCGCCCCTCGTGGCCCTCACCCCTCGCCCACCTCCCTCGCCTATGCGCCCGCCCCTCACGGCGCCTCCTGCGCGACCCCCGCGATCCCCTCGCCTCGGCGCCGCCCCTCATGGCGTATCCTCCCTACCATGCCGTTCCTCTCCTCGCCCAGCCAGCCTAGATCTGGGGCGCCTTGAACAACGGCGACGAGGCAGGGAACCCAAGGTCGGGAGGCCGAGAGCCGTCGGCGTCGGGGCCCGAGCCGAAGCTCATCTACTGAGGAGGGAGGCCGGGAGGCGGGAGACACCTCCATCCCGAGCTAAACTCCTCGATCGAGAACTCAACGCACCTCAAGCTGCTGTCGCCGCCCTCGCAGGCCAATGGTGAGTTGGTGACCTACCAGCCCCCTCCCTCTCCTCTCGTCTTCCCTGATGTCGTCTCCGTTGTGTTCCCATCCTCGTCTTGATCGAATCGAGCACACGGCAACTTGATTCTCTACATCTCTACCGCCCTCCGCCACCGCTACCTCACTACCTCCGCCTCATCCCTCGCCCCTCGACCCCGCCCGCCGCCGAGCCGCCCTCACCCATCGCCCCAGCCTGCCGTCGAGCCACCCTCACCCATCACCCCAGCCCGCCGCCGAGCCGCCCTCACCCATCGCCCTCGCCCACCTCCATTATCCCTCTCTCTCCTTTGTCCCTTGATGGGAAGGTGGCTGGAGCCAAGTCGGAGGTTCTCGGGTTCTGGTGGAGGGGGGCTTCAATCGCGACCTTCTTGAGGGGCGAGGTGGGACAGGAGGTCGTCGCCATCATTCTTTGGTTTGTGGGCAACGAGGCGGATGGGATGGGCGGAGGGGGGAGGTGGTGGTGGAGTTCAAGAGCGAGGAGGTCACGGCGAGGTGGGGGGACGCCATGAGAGAAGCACCGCGGCCTCGGTGTGCACATCAGCTTCGTGTCCTCGTCACCATGGACTCGTGGACTGAGGCGCAGCTCTGCAAGATATGGAGGCTGGGGGCAACGACTGCCTCAACGCCTTCTTCACTGCGCGGGGTGTGCCCAAGGAGACGCCCCACGTCGCCAAGTACAACTCCAACGCCGCCGCCGCCACGTACCACGATCGCATCCCAGGTAAAAAGATCATCTTTTCTGTTTTGCTTGTACGGATGCTTGGTTCCTCTACTTTCTTGGAGCATTTTAATCAGACTTAGAATGAATCATTGTTATACGATTCAAATTTTAGTAACAATGATGGAGCATTTTAATCAGACTTAGAATGAATCATTGTTATACGAAGTGGAGGCAGCTCGACATGGGGGGTGTGCAGGGGAAGATGATGGAGCAGGCAGCAGTGCTGTGAGCTCAAAGGAGGAGGAAGGGAGTAGAGCTAGGAGGTGGAGGAATAAATTCTTTGCTACAACTCGTTTTTGGCTCAACACGGCGAGGCGAGCGAGTTCATCCTTACGTAAAGGTGGGTTGCAACGACAGGAATCATGCACCTTGACGTGGCAGCAGCATGAGGATGAGGGCACACGGCGCTGCGGTCCTATGATGATGGGGAGATGGTCGTTGGATCAGAACGAAGCGAGCGGACAGATGCGATGGCTAGCAGGCGAGGGCTGCACGTGATGACCACCTCCTTCCAAGACAATCTCAAAGATTGTTAGAGCAGTTTATCTATGTTCTTCTGCTAATTCTTTGTCTAGACTTTTCTTTGTTATCTTGGTGTTTTCTTCAGGTTATACAAACAAAACATCTAGCTTACATTTGTCAAGGTGAAAAAATAGGCACAGTAACTGCTCAATCTACATAGTTAGCCGGGAGCAAGAGGTTTGACCTATCAAGTTTTCGTCTTTCCAATGCTTACTCATGTTGTCATATTTGTTCTTACCTCTCAACTTTACATTCACATGCCCCTGTCATCGTGTACAGGCATGTACCAGCATATGAAGAAGCCATACTACCTTCTAGCTTCAGTAAAAAAAAAGCTTCCTAAGAAGCCTAAGCAATGAAAAAGAATGTTTCAGCCAAAAGATCGTGTCATCGGTATGTTCACTACATGTTAATCTCCAATTAGATTGACTAAGTATAGTTATGTTTGACTCACTGCACCCAATAGTTATTTTGTCAGTTTTTTTATGCAGACAACTTGTGCATCAGCATCAGCACTGCTACTTATGTGTTCTGCCCAAGGCATTTTGCTCTTCGTTGTATGCTATGATGTATCGCTTTGCTGCTTGCATCACCAAGTGTAAAATCACTCTGCTACTCATAAAATCACTTTTTTTTGCTGCTATGCTTCTGTTCCAAATCAGAGATAAAAATATGACATATGTGATCACCAGGGGCAAGGAGCATACTGCATACCTTCAGATATTCTGTACTGTAATAGACAGGTGACACAAACTTTACTCAGAAGTTTTTGCAGGCTATTAATGTCTCCCAGGTTTAAAAAAACAGAATGTGAAATTTGCAACCCAATCTTTCTTCAATAGTGAGTAATGCAAAATTCCCTACTTATTTATTTCAATTCAAGAGTGTTTGCTGCTGTACAAGAGAATCATTTATTTGACCTCAATATTATATATCATTTGCTTGCCACAAAAAAAATGCAGAACTCTATCTCATTTTACTATGCTCTAATGCAGACTCTATCTCATTTTGCTATTATTAGATGCATATGTTAGCAGACTGGCTTAAAACAGTGTTGGTAGCCTGCACCTGCTGCCCACCAAAACAATATGTTTTTAGTTGTTTTCTGCAATTAGTAAAGGTGGAAGCTGAGAGCACTAATTCCACAACTCACTCTAATGCGCCAGCAAATCCAGACACTATTGCTATTGATTATGCAGAAGGGAGGCAATAAGAACAAGCATCTGTATCTCACTCTTCAAGTTCTACAAAACAGAGACCAAAAGTCCTAGGTCTGCAAAAGGACATCGAGGTCCTCAAATCTGAACTTGAAAGTTTTATTGCAAAATATGGTCGAGGATGGCTTCATGCCTAAAAGAAAGCATCTTCGTTCACATGGAAGAGTGGATATCGAGAAGGCAATAACACGCATGGGTGGGTTTAGGAAGATTGCCGACATAATGAATCTTTCCTTTCTTATAAAATTGGAAACCAAGAGGTTATTGGGATAATCTAGAGAACTTGCAAGAAGAGGTAAGACAATACCTTTTATCCCTCCTATGCATTCTAGATGTCAACCCGATACAATGCTACAAGCATCATACTTTTCTTAGCTTGACAATGTACCATATGTTGCAAATGAAGAACGCTAAAACTTGCTCCTTGATTAGAGAAATGGTAATAAGCACTCCATTGATTGAATGCCATAATTGTTAGTTTCTTTTTTTGGACATGTTAGGTTTATGACCATAAGTTAACAATGATCATTATCTCTGATCGAGGCGATTCGGAAGAATTGGGGATGGACCCTTCGTATATGCCAAGTAGAAAGTCTTTTGAAAGAGCAGGTGCTTGATTACTTTTGTCTAGATCAATTACTAAGTTTAGTACATGATGATTTTTTTGTGCTAATGTTGATCCGATAGCTGGTAGCCTGGTAGAGCTATGTAATTAGTCACAATTTCCTGGTTAAGCGTTGTAGGGTGTTTTTTTGTTGTTGTCTGTATGGTTCATGAAACTCACAACTTCAACATGAAAATTTCAGAACTATAAATACTGCCTTTGTTTCACACTTGCATGAGATGCAACTGAATTAGGTTAATATATGTGAGGACTTGGACCAAACAGTTCCTTTCTGTTTTTGTTCCGTGTGGGCTCACATTACCACATTTCTTTGTAGGACTATGGATGGGTTAAGCAAGGGATAATCTCACATTACCACATTTCTTTGTAGGACTATGGATGGGTTAAGCAAGGGATAATCTTTCCCTTTGTGGACTACTTAGATAGGTAAACTTTTGGCATGTGGAGGTGAACATGCTTTCCTTACTTGGGCTGTGTCTAAAGTTTCTCTCTCTTCTGCCAGGTTTCAGGGACAGCCTCTGTATAAGCTCAAGCCAAGCAAATTTTGTTTAGCAATTGAGGAGGCTTTCCTTGCTGAGCGTGGCTTGTTTGAGCTCCAACCGGATGGGGGTGCTCACTAGAGAAATATTTCAATGACCAGTCTGCCGCTGATGGCATACAGGAAGGGACTGGTTCTAATAATGAGCAAGAGTGCCAATCTGAGGCCTAGGTAACTGGATGCGGTGAAATTGTAAAATTTGAGCTTGTAGTTGTTTCATTTATTACTTCTCAGCTAGGCTGCAATATAATCTACTGTATTGCAAGTTGTTGGTAAAATCATCAGCATGCTGTGATAGTTGTGGTAATCGCCTTCCATCCAAGATTTCAAAGAAAAAGAAGCACGATGGAGGACAATTACTCTGTAGGCATTGTGAAAAGGTATGCGCATAGCTTGTGACTTGTGAGATAAATGTTTTTGCGTGTTCTATTAACTCATTTATTTTCCTTTGGTGCCTTACGTGTGTAAACATTGTTATGCCTGCAGCTTTTGCAGCCGAAGCAATACTGTGGCATATGCAAGAAAATTTATCACCACCCATGGTGGAAATTGGGTAAGAGCCTGGAAGGATATGTTTTCTTACTAATTTTTTCCTAATGTTTATTACCATGTTAAAACATGTTTTTGCCTTTTAATAGTTGTTGTAGAGACTAGATAATCGACTATTCATGTTTGATTTTTAGCTAAAGATTACAAATCGGATTCCTGGCTTATTGCTCCCTGCGATTACGAAGTTTGCATTGCTGGTTTTTACTTTAGCTTGACTGCCTTGACTCTGAATGCAATTGAATTTATTTGTTTTATTTATGTTCTGACAGTAAGTTAATAACAATACAATTCGATGTTTCTTAAATGGAATAAGAGTATAAGACATTAAAAGACTAAAAGTAGGATAGCTGGATATGTGTAATGAAATCCAAATTCCTAACTAGGTCATACCCCTTGACCTCCCATTATCTAGAGAGCTCAACGGTGATATGCCTATGGGGTGAAATTGCTAATTCTTGTGATTTATGACATGGTGGTGTTTGTGTTTGTGTTTGTGTTTGTGTTCAGCTAATGGATGCCAATGGGAGCAAGGAAGTATTTGTGATCCAGCTGCCACACACAAGGTCTTCAAGTTGTTCCACATTAGCCTTGTTAGGGAGCTCAAGAAATTAAGTGGAGAGATGAAGTGTAACTTGGAAATGCTCATTCGCTTCATTGTCTTGTTTAGCTAGCATGTTAAATGGAGCACATACTCGGCTGTTGTAGTGGACAATGTATATTAGACACTGCCCAAGTCCCAAGCTCAGACTCCAATGTATTTGTTGTTCTAATGTATATTATAGTTTTCTTTTCTGTAGAACTCAAGAAATAGGTATAAAATCAATCCATTCAAGATCTTGTACGTAGGTTGTAGGACATAATGATACGAGAATCAATTCATTCATGGACATGTTATGGTTGGTTTACCTAAAAAATATTATTGGTTCTGAGTTGTGACTCCAAATGTGTGCAAGACTTAAGCTATTAGAACTGTTGGGTTTAACTTCAAATGTGTGGCAAAATTTTCATATATAATCATGTGTTTTCTGTTTGCTTGGAATAACAATTTGATATTTTGTTCAATTTTTTTAGCCATGAAATGCAATGCACAACTGTTTTGCATTCCTGGCTATTGAAAATTCAAGTGGGAGACAATTTAGAAGGCTTCATCTTTGTACGTACACTTAACACAATATGAAAATTGTATCGTTCAAAATATGTATTTCTGTTGCAACGCACGAACACTATACACAAACACCCTACACATTGCTTAGAAATAATTGATGCAAATTATGAGTTTTCGTTGCAATGCATGGGCACATGACTAGTATTAGTTGATGACTATGTTTCATAGGTCATGGATATGGAGATTTCAAACCAATAATATGGACACATGTTAGAGAACATGGTGTTAGATAAGACCCACCTTGAGACACTATTGAGATTGTTATGATTCTATGTGTTATTAGTTGGTCTCAAGCAATGATGATGTATAATCCTTAGACCTGAGATCAGCATGGTTTCCTACATGTGTAATAGCACTCTTAGGGGTTGCCAATTGCTACTCGTAGCTGGGTAGTTATAAAGGTAGCTTTCGGGTATGATCTGAAACATGCAGAGGAATATGACTGATCAGATATGGGATTTGCCCCTCCTAACATAACAGGAGAGATGTCTCTGAGCCCCTCGTTGTGGTCGGATAAAGTAAGTGCATGGCCATGCCAGTAGTGGTCGAAGTGTTCGACCACGTGAAGTTATCCGACACTCGATCGAGAAAGTATTGAATAGTCCATGGATGACACAACATCTCACCTGGAGTTCAACCGGATATCATGAGGATATGAGCTGTAGTTTAGTTCGATCAGTTACGTACTGGTCGTATGGAGATACGAGCTGGTCGTAGACTGGTCAAACATAATCACAGAGTGGTCGTAACCTGGTCGTAAGGAGTTACGAACTGGTTGTGACCAAATACGAACTGGTTGTATATAGGACCTAGTCGTAAGTGATGAGGACCTGGTCGTAGATCATATTGCAATAAGGTTCATCCGATATAATTTATGTGTATTTGGGAATCGCTATGTTCTGCTACGAACCGCTAACGACTCGTGGTCGGAAAGGGTTTCTGAGTCACAACCGATTACGCATAAACCTAATGGGTCACACACTTAATGGGTTGGAACAAACCAGTATGGATACGATTCATCAAACGTGTTTGGATAGGATCCGTCACGAGCACTATATAAGGAGATGCTTGAGGCTATGGTGAAATAGAGGAGTTGATGTGAGTTGCTCCACCAAAACCCTAGCCGCCATCTTCTTGAGAGCTCTGCCGTGCGACTTGGTGCTAGGACACTGGCGTACGGTTGTTCCTTACCTGGATGTGTGGATACCGTAGAGGCGCTACTACGGTTGTTGGTGCGCTTGAGGACGATCCGCGTTCTTCATAAGGAACTACAAAGGTTACTGGAGGAGGCGATCGGCTACGACCACTACATCGACGTGCTCGACATTGGACGATCGACTACGACCACTACATTGACACGCTCTACGTTGGACCAGGCTGCTCCAAATCTTCTTCTGCTGCTCTGCGCGTTTGGTGGTAACGATCTGTGATCATCTACTTGCTTGGCTTTCTGGTTTACGTGGTAGAATTTTTGATTTGTTGCTATTGTAGCCTACCCGTACCCCAACAGCTAGCTGTCCTCCTGTCATCGCCTTTTCCCACGTGGGCACTAAAGCCTAAATGCGTGCGCATTTTCTCGCCTCACCTAAGCCATACTTAAGCATCCGAGTGTGTCACGAATCCCCAAGCTCTCCATTCTCGCCTCCCACCAAGAATCAGAGCATCTCACTCCTTGGTTTGCCGGGAATAAGATCGTTGTTCTCGACATCGGTGAGCAAGCTCTGCACCGCCATTTCCACTAGTGAGCTTCATTGCCCTCGCCACCTGCGTCACCATGCGCTCCTTACCTCACTAATAGTCATTCCTTGCTTGACGTAGCCCTGGGAACTTCGTAGCATGATTGCGTTGTCATCTTCTTCGTCTCCGGCGTGCACCCCGATCGAGACCTCCACGTCCTAGCGCTCTGTTGAGCTTGAACCTCACCTAACCATGCCACATTGCGTTCCATACTTCACTAATGCTTCTTCCTTGCTTAATGTGGACCCAAGCTCGGGGAATCACCGAAACTAAGCTTCTTCCCCAAATCCGGCCACCGCCGACTCCTTTTCTGTTCGCTGCCACTCCAATGAGTTCCCATCCAATTCACCGCGTCTACATCACACTCAACACACCCGTGAGCTAATGCGCACCCTCTTGTAGTCCCTACATCATCGTAGAGCTCCAGCACCGAGAGCCTCCTCTACGTCGCCGCTGTTCAATGTCGACAAGCTTCTCCGACCATCCCTCGATGCCATCAAGGACCTTGGTGAGCTTCTAGTAGTCCCCTAGAGCTGTTACGCATGTTAGATCAGCATGTGTAGCATAAAGTTCATCGTAGCCACCTATGGCACCACCGCTCCGGTGACCATTGGTCCTCGAGCCGCTGCCTATAGCATCGTTGTTGCCTACTAGAGCCAACACACACCATCTTTCGCCGCAAGCAGTCTTCTCATGGGAGCTACTGTGCGAGAAGGATGTCATACAAGCATCTGTAGAGGAGTTGGCTGAGCTCACCATCCACATCCGATCAGGTACCCGACATCCTCGTATGTCGGCTATCGGTCACCGCCACTGCGTGATGGCGATCCACATGGACACGGAGAACCGCCACGAGCGGTGCAGCGACACCATCTTCATCATGACGGGCATGAGATGATTTAATTCATCAGACCTTCATCTTCCGCTGCATTAGAGTCGCCTCGCGTCACCGAGCACAATGACGATGCCTAGGTCTAGATCATTTAGCAAGAGCTCACTAATAGGGGCATAGAGTGAGCTAATTTTGGGTATTTTGGTATGCTAAATCATGTAAGGTGCTGATGTATGGTGATTTCTATTTCCTACTTGTGTTGGTTTAGATGTTGGTTGTATGTTCATGCATGGCATATGCAAACCGTGTAAAACTTAACCGTTATGTTAAAGTTTCATGCATGCTATCCCTATGTTATGAATTGATGCATATTTTAGTTTTAAATGAGTCATTTTAGGATGGGATGTCACTACTTGCCAACCCACTTAACTTGTGCTATTTCCCCCTTATCTTGTGCACAATTTGTTAAACGCATGTTGTACGGACAAGATGCCAGTAACTCGCCCCGTGAACCAGCCCATGGCACTCAGTGATGCCTGTAGTTCATGCAACAGGGAGGCGAGGCACCCAACCCTCCGTAACCTAACCCATTTGTATCCATCTACACCTAAAGATCAACACGCTGCTAAGGAAGCGGAAGTGTTGCCCAACCGCCCACAATGGTGCAAGTGTTCGCCATCATCGAGCAAAGGCGGCAAACGAATACCCTTCTGTTGCAACAGTTAGTCCAGAACACTTCCACCCTCAGCTTTGTGACTATAGGAGGCGGAGCTACTACCATGCTGCAGTCGAGGATGGGTGAGTTCATGCAAACTCGGCCACCAACTTTCTCATCTGCGGTGGATCCTCTCAGTGCCAACGACTGGCTTCGCTCCATCGAGAGCAAACTGGTCATTGCCCAGTGCAATTACGAGGAGAAGGTGCTATACGCATCTTATCAGCTACAAGGCGTAGTAGCTACCTGGTGGGAGAACCATCAGACCATCCTTCCGAAAGGCCAGACCATTACTTGGGCCGCCTTCAAGATGGCATTCTGTGACGCCCACAAACTAGCGGGCCTCATGGACATCAAGAGGTGGGAGTTCTACGAACTCAAGCAGGAGAACCTAACAGTGATGGAGTCCCTCCATCGCTTCAACTACCTTGCCCGATACGCCACCTCCAAGATACCGGATGAGGGGTGGAAGGTTGCTCTCTTCTAGGAGTGCCTTAATGATGAGATGAAGTGGGCACTCGTTGACCACGATATCCCCAACTTCTAGACCTTGATCAACAAGGTGATCCGGGTTGAAGATAGCACTCGAACGGTCATGGAGAGCCATAAGCGCAAGTGGCTAGCGCAAAAAATCAGCAAGCAGCGGCTCACTGAAACCGCGTGTTTGGCAATCGTCAAATGCACGCCCTTCGGCACCACAACCACTGAGGTATCAAGCACAAGGTCCCTGCCCACAGCAAGTCATGGTTCAGCCATATAAGCAAGGAGGTCCACCGTCAAGAAGACAAAATCGGACATCAGTCGTCACCTGCTACAACTATGTGAGCACATGCATTTCGTGGATGAATGCCTAAAGAATAAGCTCCTGGCACCTCATCCTCAACCCCAAGGCGTCTAGCAGCGACCTCAGGGCCTCACATGAGGTCAAGGAGGGAAAAAAAGCCCCCAAACTGACCTTGTGTCACAGAACGAACAACGACTCACCTAATTCTGTCTCAGAAATCCTCGCATGAAATTTTGGTATGAAAGAACAAGCAAGAACTTGTGTTCAATTCAATTTCTCAAAAGTGGTCTATCTATGAATACAATCTACTAGATGTTTATAAGGTCACCGTCATTGGCTGCCAATCCTAGTAATTGGTTTCCAAAAACAAACCGTGACTAGCTAACAAAAATAGAATGTCTCCTCACGTATTTCTTCCTTCCTAATTTGTGTTGATACTTTCCTTTTGGCAAAACCGAACATGTAATTTTGTACACAGACGTGAACATGCCACTAGCAAAACCGAGCATGTAGCGTTGGTCAACTAATTTTCCTTCCTAATACAAAAATGTGGCCAGCTAATTTGTTTCCTCACGGATGCATTAATCCAGGCGCTTTTAGTTCCACACGGTTTGCCAACAACCGAATCTTCTTCTTCACAAAAATAAGAAACCTCTTGATCTTATTTATTTCACGTACTTTGTCTTTGTGCATGCACACTCCTCACGTGCATGCAAACAACTTTCTCTTTGTGCATGCAAACTCCTTCTATCGTTGAATCTTCAAACCTAAGCATAATCAAAACACTATTTTTAGGTAGTATAAAATTTTCATTAAAATTAATGGCATATTCATTAAGGAGCAAGTTCACCTGATCTTATAGTTGCTTGGCACGTGCTCTTGTAATTGGCCCAGTAGGCAACTCGATGCGTATATCTTGAGCATTAGGTGGAGGAGAAGAAGGTGTTGTAGGGATTCCCTCGTCATCCAACCCCACTTGAAAAGGTGTTGTCCTCGACGCTAGATCATCAGCACCGAAGAACAGTGATAAATCAACAATGTTGAATGTCGAGCTCATGCCCTAGTCGTCTCCTGGAAGCTCGATTTTGTATGCATTATTGTTAATCCGCTCAAGCACTCTGAAAGGTCCATCTCCTCGTGGCAGCAACATGATTTGTGTCGATCCGAAAAGCGATATTTGCGGTAGTGTAACCAAACTAAATCACCCGACTGAAAAATCATCTTCTTTCTTTTCTTGTTCGCCTTGTCGACATAGTACTTCGCCTTGCACTCAATTCATCTTTCATCTTGATGTGCAATTTCTTCGCATATTCAGCCCTTTTTGACGCCTCCATATTTGTTCGTTGTTGACATGGCAGTGGCAGCAAATCAAGTGGCATAATAGGCTTGAAACCATACACCACCTCAAACGGGCACATCTGTATGGTAGTGTGGACAGCTCTGTTGTAGGCGAACTCCACGTGTGGCAAATAGTCCTCCTACTCCTTGATATTTTTCCTGATCATGGTCCTCAGTAGCATCGAAAGTGTGTGGTTCACTACCTCTGTTTGACCATCAATTTGGGGATGACAAGTTGTGATGAATAACAACCTTGTCCCTAGCTTCCCCCAAAGTGTCTTCCAAAAATAACTCATGAATTTGACGTCGCGATCCGAGACAATGGCATACAACCTCACGACCTCCCTGAAAAACAAGTTAGTAACATACGATGCATCGTCGCCCTTGTGGCATGGAATAAAATGTGCCATTTTCGAAAATCGATCCACAACAACAAAAACAGAATATCTCCCCCTCTTCGTCCTAGGCAGTCCTAAAACAAAGTCCATACTAATATCTTCCCATGGTGCATTAGGAACTGGAAGAGGAGTATACAAACCATGTAGATGCAACTTCGATTTCGCCTTGTGATAAGTGATGCACCGTTGTACATACCTATCCACATCATGCCTCATCTTAGGCCAATAAAAGTGATCGCTCAGCATAGATAATGTCTTCTCACATCCAAAATGTCCCATCAATCCACCTGCATGAGACTCCTGCAATAATAACAAACGCACAGACAATTATGGAAAGCATAGTTTATTAGCATGAAATAAAAACCCATCATGAATTTGAAATTTATCCCAGCAAGAAAATGAGCCATCGTTTGTCGAGAAGCTCTTGTACTTGTTTATGAATTTCCTTTATTTTCTCGGGGTTGGTGTAGTACGGTGGTCACTTTGGTAGCATCGCTCCAAGAATTAAATCAATTTGATGCTCTATCCCGTAGATTGGTGGCAAACTAGTGAGCACCTCCTCCAGAAAGACGTCGCTGAATTCCTGCAAAACATGAGAGACACCACTAGGAAGAGACATCAAGTCATTAGTAGAAAGCAATGCATCCTTGTACAGAAGTACAAAGTGCACCAAATTGGGATTATCACAAAAAGCTCTCATCTTTGATTTGGTCGCTAACATTACTAAACCTTTCTCTCCCTCACTTTTCTTTTTACCGCTCAATTTTGGCTTGTGGCTCTCACTCACCGAAGGTGGAATATCGCTATTTGGTGTACTTTCAATTTTCACCTCAACTTTCTTCTTATTAGCATTGACTATCTCTATCGATGTAAGTGGATACAAAATCACATCTTTACCACTCCACTTAAACTTGTAGCAGTTTGTATGCCTATCGTGATAAACACGATGATCAAATTGCTATGAGTGCCCCAACAGCAAGTGACAAACTGACATAGGCACCACATCGCAAACAATGGTATGCTCATGCTTGCCAATCTTGAAGTGCACCTTCACCATATGACTGACTTTCACCTCGCCCACATCGCTCAACCACTGCACATGATAAGTACGAGGATGCGGTAAATATTTTAAGCCCAATTTTATGCACATCTCCTTGCTGGCCAGATTATGACAACTTCCTCTATCAATTATTACTTTTCACACTTTTACCGCCAACTGTCGCCCATGACTGAAACAAATTGCATCGCTGTGCGGTAGACTGGCTTTGGGACACGCTAAGTACACGAGGTGTGCACACTAGCATATGCTCTCCATTTGGTGACCCTGGCCTACAATCTAATCTCTCATCCCTTGTGGGATCCTCCACAAAATCAGCAAATGGAGTAGTATCATCCCCATCACTAGTTGAAATATACCTATCATTAGTAAGTATCATAACTTTATTATTTGGGCAATCTTTTTGAAAATGGCCAACTCCCTTGCACTTGTAGCATGTCACATCACGTGAACGACTTGTAGAAGCCATGGAGGATGCCGCACTAGCAGCGGGCACCGGTGGCGGCGTACTATCTATCTTCCTCCATGTTGAACTGCGTGTCCCTGAATTGCCCTTGGATGGATCAGGCTTGCCTGACTACCTCGTGCTATATAGTGGAGCCGTGCTTGCTGAATAACGTTGCCATGTATCATACTTAGCATCTTCAATGGCCTGTTTCTCAGCCTCACATGTCTAATGCATCAACTCAACCATGTTGTTGTATAGATGATGATTAACGATCCGCCGAATAGCATAATTCATCCCAGCAAGAAAACGAGCCATCGCTTATTCCTAATTCTCACGCACATCATCATGTATGATAATCTGCTTCATATCTTTATAATACTCATCAACTGATTTCAAACTCTGTCGTAACCCAATGAGCTTCTCGTGCAGCGAGCGCTTGTAATGTGTAGGTACAAAGCGCGCGCGCATTTGTCGCTTTAGCTTGTCCCATGAAACAACATATGGCTCATGTCGCTCCATACACTATTGCACATAGCACTCCCACCATGTAGCAGCATATCCGTCCAAAGCAGTAACGGCAAGATCCAACTTGCGCTGATCAGAATAGTGGTTCATGCGAAACAGCTTATCAACTTTTAGCTCCTATGCAAGATAAACCTCCACCTCTGTAGTACCCTCAAAGGATGGCATCATGAACTTGGGCTTTGCAACCAAATCATCACGCCGATGATTGCGCGCATATTGATTATGTTGACGGCGTGGCAAGTGGTCGACGAACATGGACTCGTCGTCGTCATCATCATCGTTGCGGTTGCCACAACCTTCTCCATGGGCGCTGTAACAGACCGAAATTTGGGCTTATTTTAAAAAATATAAAAATGTGATCTTTTAAAAACTTTTGATGGATTTTATTTACAATTGCTTTTGCGAATAAAGAATTGAGAATCAAATTCTAGAAATTCAAAACTCATTAAAAAATTAAAATGAATTGAAATAAGAGATGATAAATCCAAACCTAATTGATAATTAAAAACAACCTGAAACATAATATGATAAACAAAAATCCAAACATGGTATAATGATTATGTAAGCGTGGGAAATATTTAAAACATGTTGTTACAAACTTTTCTCAAATAGAATAATAACAATACATACAAATAGGAACTTAAAAGAATTTTTGAGAAATGTACAGAGAACATAAAATTCTAAAATAATTACATCAAACTTTACAAGTATGTTGGAAGCCCTCCCTAAAATTTTTAGAATTTTTTTAGCTATATTTCTATGTAAAATAATTACCTAATGCTCTCAGGCCTTTTAGCATAATTTGGGAACTAAAAACCCCTCCACCTCCCACTGACTGGCCGGGCCCACATGTAGCCCTTCTTCTCCACCGAGCCATGCCAGCTCTGCCCATGCATGTCTATGCGCTGTGTGCCTCCACGCCAGCTCGGCTCGCCCGCCCACCGTCTTCACCGGTCGCCCTCGGTTTCGGCCTCGTGCCCTCAGGTTTGTCTGTGCCCATGCCACGCCTTCTCCACGCATCACGCACAGTCACCACTCCCATGCCGCATTAACACGGTTGCACCCGAGCTTGGCGCCACGGTGGCCGTGGGATTTCTTCTCGGTTTACTCTGCCTCCTCCCTATTTAAGCCAAGCACCGGATGCCTCTAACCCTCTTCTTCACTTCCTTGCTTCTCCCTCTCCATTTCCCTTCTTCTTTGAGCTCCAATCGGCCAAAGCTCCTAATGCCAGGAGCTGAGCCACCGCGCCACCTCCAAGCACTCTAGCCGTGCTGGTGATCCCCGTGCGTCCCCAACCATGTTAAGCTGTGTCTCAAATCCTCAGGAGCCGAACCCCTCAAGCAATTTCGGATTTCATCACCCGAGGAGCCGTGTGCAACCCTTCTTCTCCGATTCGGGCCGCAACCGCCTCTACTGCCATCGATTCTTCTCCGGCGGTCCTCTCTTCAATTCCTCCCCACAGGAGTACCTCCTAGACTTACTTTACCTAACCCTACCTCTCATCCGTGCTCTCCTCTTCTCTAGAGACCCCGCCATGGTGATCTCCCTGCGCTGCCGCCAGCCCGCCTCCGGCGACCTCGGCTCTCTCTGACCACTACTACACGTTCCAGGTATCCCATGGCTACTCGTGCTTCCCCTAACTTGCTCCCTGTAGTACGTCAGCCGCCACCCGCCGTCGCGCGCCCACTACAATACGACTCTGGCCACCCCAAGACTACCCCTAGCTCCCTTGTACCTCGGACAAGCCATTTTTGAGGAAGCCGTTGCCTCCACGCCGCTCTAGCCGCCAGCGATTTGCGCTACCCCAATTCGGCCGAGCCTTCTCTGATTCTGCCATTTGAGCCCCTGTGTTGGAAGTGGGACCCACCTATAGGGTATTAAGAACAAACATGTTGACTAATACTTGTGTCACTCAAAGATGTAATTAGCAAATTAAAATTTGAATTGACAAGAAAGTTTAGTTAGTAGCACTTCATGTGAGAAAAATTATGTGTTGTCTGTTAAATGAACAGAGAAGGTGATATGAAATTGTCAGTGAGCTAGTGACATCCTAATACAAATAGTTAAAGCATGATATTGAGTCAATTAGTTACTTGATCACTCACAGATTATTTCTAATACAATTACTTAGAAAGGTTTGGTTCCAGTTTGCCTTTGGACCTTAATCTAATAGAAGCAACCTCATATGAAAACAAGTATTGAGATGGATATTCAAAACTAATAGAGAACCATTAAATGGTTAAAGGAAATAATGTGTAATAAACTAATTTATCAAGGAAAGCTTTGATTAGGCAAAGAATTAATAAGAATAGGAAAAATCTAAGAACAACAAGTAACCTACTAATGGAAGACTCAAATTTGTAAACCACATGATGATAGCTAAGGCCCAATAGTTAAATAGGTTTGACAAGTCCTTAGTAGCCAGTTAACAATCAAATGAACAGTAGACCATGATATGGATAAAAGAATTGGTTAGCGAGCTAAATGATCTAGAGAATACCTTAACTAGGCAAAGGCTTAATAAGATGGATGTATAGTAGGACAAACTTGAATAAGGCAGTGAGCTAAGGCTATCTCAAATACAAGTATTTAGAAGTTATGTTAAATTAGTTAGCCTTTAGCAATTAATCCAAAAGAGCAAGAACTAAATAAGATGCAAGATGGGAATACAGTACCCATGTAATAATGTCATAGAGCCATATGAAGTGCCAAAATAAATTAACTAGAAAGTATGATTAGCCATTAACAATTAATCTCAAAGAGTAAAGTTAATTATGACTCAAGATTTTTTGAACATGGTTATCTAAACAATAGTAGCACTAGGTCAATGAGATAGTTAATAAAAGATGGCACAACAATTAGAGATTAAAACTCGTTAGTATGTACTTAAACAATATCACTAATGTCTAGGCTAAAATAGGAGGTCAACTAAAAATAAACCTTAGTACATATTCTAGTTAAATGTTAACCTAATATACTAGTTGTACCTTAGCATAAGCTTAGTCATGATAATGACTATAAGAAGGACACACTTAAATCATGGAATTTCCTTGATAAATAGGAAATAGTAACAAAAAGAATCATTAACATGAGCTAGACCTTCTAGGCAAATCATGGTAAGATACTCTCAATGAAACAGTACAATTCGACAACAAATCGATGCAAATCAAAACGCTAATAACTTTTACATACGAACTCAAAATTAAACGAATATTTTTGCAAAATTCACATAAGATCACTCTCTGTAATAATATGCAAAAATATTTGGTTTTTCTTACTATTTAATTTATTTCTTCGTTTGTGTTTTGATTTCGGTTCTTTCGATTAGACGTCGGAATTCATGAGCAAGATCATCGACGATCAAGCGACCTTACTCTCTGAACAACATAATCAAGAGAAAGGCAAGTACCTCCATTGATCATGTTGATTCCAGTATTTTACTTATTGTACTTTGTTTTAGTAAATTCTATTATGCATGCGTGTATGTTGTGTATAAAAATACTATTATCGGGAAATTGGTAGATGTATTCCTAACTGCTACATATATCTCCTTGAAATATTGATCCCTTACTATTGTAGCCATCATAATATGGGTTAGCACTATGTAATGTCAATTGGGGATTTTTTTTAGTGCGATTATTGCACAAATGCAACTAGAGCGATAGATTTTCAGAAAATTGATAAAATGACAATATGATAATTTGAGAATTTGGGATATTTTGAAAATGGTCCAGGCAAGATACTTCTGTTATTTTGTATGAAAAAAAAATGAAAAATTTAGTTTTTAGATGCGGGCGAGTCATAACGTATTCTGAAAAAGTGAGGATTGTGACTCACTAGTAGCTAGGGTGGAGTTCCCGCCCGTAGTTGATTAAGGACTGAAGCTAGCAAATCCGGGACTAAGACCTAATTGTACAACCGTATGTGCTAGGATGGGGTAGCCATCGCTAACTAAGTTATCAAATCCTAGCCTTGCATGACAGTAGGCAGAAGTAGTGCACGCATGTCGAATGATAGGCATGCCAACACAACTGCGGATGCCTCACTTCACCGGGTTTCTATCTGGGCGAAGTGAGGGACTCGCTCAATGGGTTTCTATCCGGGTGAGTGAGGCTCCTCATTCAATGTGGTCTTTTATTATTATCTAGGCGGATGAGGATAATGATTCGCAGGGCTAGTGCAAGGTTAGGGCTAGATAATGTAAAGGCTGTGTCACGAACTCTAGACAAACTAGAGATATTCTAGGGAACTGGAATACCGCGTACTATGGGTAAAGTTGTACACCTCTGCATAGTGATAAACTATTCGAATAGCCGCGCTTGCAGTCATGAGCATGCTTAGTGTGGCTGGTATGGTGGCATTTTTGTTTTTCCAAAAATGGTTTTGTCACAAAACTTGGGTAATGACATGGGGTTTCATTTGTTGAGTTAACTGCCATGTCTATGGCTGGACTGCTATGTCTATAGCAGCACTACAACATGAACACCCCTTTAGCAACGCATATATGCGTTGGTAGAAGTCCAAATAAATGTTGTCGCTGAAGCTTCCCCTACCTTTTTTTCACTTCCTCTTTGCTCAGGTTGAGCTCCTCTCGTTGAAGCACCGCTGCCTTAGCTGGACTTCATCGTCGGCTCGACCCTGACCTTCCTGTCCTCCCTCTCCACGCTAGTAGGTTCCCTGAGCTCTACTAGTGCTCATGCACGCGCTAGTTTGCTAAGGGCACAGTCAGTTTCATCATTGCCTTGTTGGTTGAACATCACCGCCGTCGAAGCATGGTGCGCCACCATCTCGGACCTCCTCTAGACTTGCTGTCAGTACTGTTAGCTTCGTCTAGCCCGAGAGAATCCGTTTTTGCCCTTAGCTGGCGTCGTCGCGGAAGGAGTCACCAGCGACTAGCGCGGCAATCTCGCGACCGGGAGCTCCTCTATGTGTCCGTTTAGGACCGGCACTGTAGCCTTATGATTAGCCCAAATCTTTGTCGGTTTAGGACAAAGCAACATTTAAATGTTGAGTTAATGATGTCGTGTTTCACTGACATGTGGGATCGGTGAATAGAAATTGAGGAGAATGAAAAAACGATTTTCCTTTTGAGCCTATGACATGTGGGCCCAAGCACGTTAAGTGCACAGTGAAGTGCTCCATGGTCCATGGACCAAGCACTGTGCTGGTGGACCGTCGGTTCATGCGCTATTCCATAGACCAAGTCACTGACTTGTTGGACCCTCTTGTTAGTAGCGTTTTCTTTTAGGAATTTAATTAAAAAAGAAAAGAAAAGCATAGGACCCACTGGTCAGTGACTGTTTCTAGGTTAGCCTGGGTAGAAAAAGTACTTAATACATTGAGAAATTCTGAAATGAATTACTTTTGCATGGAAATGGTTTAAACTTCAAAAATTCATAACTAATTCAAATCAACTCCAAATCGAGTGAAATCAATTTTTTTGGTTTCCAATTTTAATGTACTTTAACTTAGAATGGATTTGAAATGTGTTACTATCCCAGAAAATTTCAAGGTTTGAATTAGTTTCTGGAATGAGTTATTTTTACACTAAAAATTATTTTAACTTCAAAAATTCATAAGTATTTCATTTTAGCTCCAAATTGAGTGCAATCAATTTTTTAGTTTCCATTTTTATTGTACTTTAAATTGGAATAGGTTTGAAACATGCTGTTGTCACAGAAAATCTTGATGTTCTAATTATTTGTGCACTAATGTCGTAATTTTGAAAATACATAGAAAATTTATTTGAACTCCAAATGAGTTGATTCAATTTGTATTGTTCATGACATGCTATGCTCTGTCTGCCATGAAAAATTCATCTCCACCACCTTTCTGGAAATTTTTGTGAAAACATTTATTTCTTGCTACACTAACCGAAGGCTGAGTTTCTGGCTTTTCTCGTTTGGCAGAAATTGAATAGGGCACAACTCTCACATGACGACTCCAAATAAAATGATTTTTATTTATAAATTCATCTAAAATCATACTGTACCTACTGTGTAAATTTCATGCATTTTGGATGATACTGAATTTTTGGTTGATTTCAGTGTTATTTGTTCTTATTGTTCTTCTCATTCGTTCGGTAGGTTTCGAAGATTCAAATATAAATGAGAGTGATCCGCAGCAGCACCTGGATGATATCTACCAAGCTAAGTAATCCTCTTTGATCATGTTGATCCTATTATGTTCAAATGCTATTATCTTGTTTGCAAATGTATGTATGCATGCTCTATTTTGATGTTTAAATTCTCGTTTGAGGTAGTCAATCCTAAGTTGATGCATGAGCTATAGGTAAATATTCATTCTTTACCACTGAGCCTAGGTTAATATATCCGTTGTGATTTAAAGCTCGATGGATGGGTTCTAGTCATTTATATACAGTATATGTGTCCGTGTCGCAAAACAATGCTTAGAATGGTAGTATGGGGATCATCGTTTCAACGATGGTCATTATATCATCACTTTAATTACTTGGATTAGGGTACTCATGTATGTATTGTATTTGGAAAAACTAAAAATAAAAATAAAAGGATTTAGACTTGGGCATATGGTTGGTGTGGTTATTGGGTGTATGGTTTGTGCCCGAGTCAACAAGGACCGAATTACTTGCGCCATTGATCCAAGCACTATTGCATGCATCCACATGAGGGGCTATGGGACCCCTCCTGACTTAGTACTTTGTGGTGTGTTAGCTTTGAGTCACAGGTGGTAGTGTTAGGATGAAAACTTGTTCTATTGTTCCGTTGTTGTTGGGTTTGTGCGGGGTGGGATCCGGGAAGGTTCCCTCACCTAAGAAGCATCGGCAGTTGCCGAGGTTGGGCCAATGACTCCGACACAACGTATGGGTCCTCTGTGGGAGCCCCGTGTAATACCCCGATCATTCATTAGTGAGTACAATATTATTTAGAAAGGGAAATTAAAAGAAAGTTCAGGATTTGTGGAAGGATTGGACCTTGGGCTTTCGGCCCACGGCATCCTAGCCAAGTGGGCTGGCCTTTTAGTGGAGTCAAGAGGGGGGGTACTGTAGCACGTGATACTATAGCAACCCCCTTTCCCTGCTGCTCTACCAAGAGGAGGAGAAAGGAAGGAGAGGAAGGAGGAAGGAGGAAGAAGAGGAAGAGGTAGAAGAATGGGGATCTTTGCGAGGGCTTCAGTGTGGTCTAGCGGGGAATTTGGTGGCTATATTCATGTTCCCCATTAGTTATTTCAATTCTTTTATATGTGTTTTGTGGCCAAAAGTTCAGAGTAGTACCGTGTTGCTGTAGATCGCTATTTCTGCAGCTCTGTTAATTCGTAAGTTTGAATTATTTCCATGCGAAATCAGCATTTAGTGTCTCCTAGAATTATGTGGGTAATTACGATAGCTTTCTAGAAAGTATTGATTCACAATTTTTGGTTGGATAATGATTTAGTTATGATTTTTGCAAGTCTAAGTGCCTGTTCAGTCTCTCGATTCGGGCAGCGAGCATAGTTCTATTAATTAGGGTCTGGAGATTGACGAACCTGGTCAGTTGATCTGCATGAAATATGTAGATAACTTTATAATGATTCTAGGGAGTCCTAGTTCATATTTTTGGACAATTAGAATGAAAGTTATGAAATTTTGAAGTTGTTGTTGAAGTTCTGTCCTTCTGTTGGCGACAGTAGGGAATGATTGCTCTATTAGCAACCTTGGTTCCACAATGGGAAAAATTATAATACATTTATTGTGAAATATAGTTCTCTATAGTTTCCATAATGGTGTAGATCATTGGGTTTGGTTGTACCAATTAAAATATATGAAATTCCTAAGTTGATCATACCGAAGATGACTGTAACACCCCAGCTCAACATTGAGTCTGGAATGCTACTAAAATAAAATTAAACAATACTACTAAGACCATTTACTAAATTTTTCAGCAGAACCTCCTTTGTATACTTAAATATACCAAGGTTCCATCAACTGATCATAGCAATTTACACTAAACTTAATATTTAGGTTCATTCAGGCATGCAAGATAATCCAATAATCATAAACAAAACTTGCTATTCTCCTTATTACAAATAAACTGAAACATTTAACCAATCATACGCGAATCTCAAATAGTTTGCCAATTATTATAATAAAGACTAGAGGGTAGACGCCTTAAGGATGAGTGGTAGTGAGTGCATCCAAACATCTACTCCCTCCTATGCATGTCGTTCTTGCCAGTTGTACCTAAAACATAACAAAGCAAGTGTGAGCCCAAAGACTCAGCAAGTATCAACAAGGTTAAAGCCAAAATCACAGTCATACCATCAATATTCCAAATAAAACATTTCACTAATCATAAACTTCATGCTTATGTAATGCATCCATGCAATGCACCTTTTAATCTTTGTCTCTTTTAGCATTTTATGTGTGCGAGGTATACATCCGTCGATGTATACCCTTGCCTATGCACCCCGGCATAGGGACCAAAGCCTATACTCCACAAGTATAGGGACCTATGCCCATCATCATCATGATGGGGACCTCTTTTCTCATTGCCCACATTCTGCGAATGTGGGGACCTCAAGCCCGTCATTTACATGACGGGGACCTCAACAGTTCATACTTGGTCACCAAGTGACCAAGACTCAATCATGCTTTAACATGCATATGCACAATGACAACATCTTCCAAATATATGAGCTCAACATGTACATAATATCATGAAGCATTAACCACATACACAAGAAGCTTTAACCACAACTTGCATTTACCAAGATATATTGTAATTCATCACATTAATATCCACGCATGGCTATTAAGAACAAGATGCAATCAATCTCAGCAAACAATCTTAATTATTCTACAACCTGAATACTTGCCTCAACCGTGCGAGACCGGTGGACGCGAAGAGGGTGCAGCCCCTGGGGTCACGCTCCCACCTGAACATAATGATAACCCAAACTAAGACAAGCTTACTGGACCAAAAGCATAAATAAGCACACAATAGAACTCATTAAACTCCCAAGCGTTTCCAATCTTCCAATTTCTACCGATCGATTTGGTGTTCACTGCGGACAGTCAACTTCTAAAATACATAACTTTCTTCTCAGGAGTCCAAATAAGATGTTATAATACTTTCTGGAAAGATAATTAAATTACCTAAATAAACTTAGTTGGGGAGCCCTTCTGATTCTTCCATCTACTTCCCCTACCAAGCCAATCTACAAAACATCAATTATCACGTCGGGTTCTCTGGACAGTACACTAAAATTATCATAACTTTTGCTACGAAAGTCCAATTCTTACGTTCTTTAGCTTTCTGGAAAGGTGAGAAAATTACCCATCTTTTTCATTATAACGAGATCCTCTAATTTCGTATTTAAATAATAGATTAACTCAAATTTCTACAGACTGTCAGAATGCTGACAGATTATCAGAACAGTGACACTAGAAAATTCATAACTCGCTAATCATTAATCGGATTAGGGCGTTCTTGGCGGCCACGGAAAGCTAAGGACACGGCCCAACTTTTTCTAAGAGATGGGATCTACGGATTTTGCCTCTAAGGACCTCAAAACCGCCGTTCAACTGACTGGCCAGAAAGGGATCTAATCAGCCGACATTGCTAAACATCCAATTAAACAACTAATCCAATTAAATATTCACGTAAAGCAAGCCAGCCGATGTATACTAATTTTCTTGTCGTTGCACTAGGAGCATGGCATGCAATTCATTAATCACACATCATAGCTAGCAATTAAATAATCAAAGAAGTACACCATTAATTAAATATGGCCGTGCCCTTGATCTAATCAAGTAGTCCAACACTAATTAGTCAACAACCAATTGGACACCAGCAAACACCTCTCTCTACCTATCGCAGCAGAGCAAAGAAATAAGAGGACAAACCGACGGCACGGCAGCAGCAGAACAGATGGCCGAGGTTTCCACGCGGCTGCACCGGATCTGATGGAATCCACGAGGCTAGCGGGCACAAGCAGGCAGTGGGCAGCGCACTAGCGGCGTGCACAGCCACGGCGTGCACATGGCGGTAGGCGCTCGAGAACGGTGGCCGAACGTGACGCGCTGGCGAGAGAAAACAAAGAAACGAAGGGGTGGCGGCGCACGGGAAAAAGAAAGGATTTTTTTTAGGGTTTCTAGAACTCCTCTTCTGTCACGTTTCTTTTAAATGGCAGACTTAACTCTTCTCTGAAAAACCCCAAAAATATTCCGATTTCACGTATTCCCTTTTATCTAATGACACGCGAGTCCTCAAGAGGGTTAATTTCAGAATATTACAATGACAGAACTATCTTCAGAGATAAAAACAAAGACTTATATGAAATAATTTGAACTTCCGGTCACTTGAGAAGTTGTGGGTATGCGTGTGTAGGTTCCAGAGATCTTGGGTTCATGATTGTTTGAGCTTTGAATGAAAATTTATGGTTTTTCCTTTGGTGGCTGTCAGTTTCGAACAGATTGGAATTTGGGAATGTATCGGTAAAGGTTCGGGTTGCGATTAGGAGCAAATGAGTTCATTTTGTTTAAATGATATGTTGTGCACAATTGAATGGTATACTTAGTATACTTTACGAATGCTAGGTGGTGGTGAGAACCGGGGATAGAGTCCTCCTTTCGTCAACATCCGTCTCGCGGTTGAGGGAAGTGCAAGCAGTGTAGAGTAAATTGTGATGCTAAATTCTTGATTATTGCCATGATTTATTTGTATGGAACTTTATCTATGATATTGTTGCAGAATATTATTCTCTCATGATGGATTGAGAATATGAAGTTCAATGGCATCATGGCATTCATTCTTGAACCTTGGACTACGTGGTAGCCAAGGATTGTTTTTTTGAGGTCCCCGTCATGCATTGGATGGGCATGAGATCCCCGTCATGTATTGGATCGGCATGGGTCCCCACACTCGTGGAGTGTGGGCTTGAGGTCCCTGTGCCTGAGGGCACAAGCTTAAGTATGCATCGATGGATGCACTACTCCACATTACCGGTAATTGCAAAGAAGGAAGAAAGTTGCATTCTTGTCAGATGCATTGCATGAAAATATAAGAGATTCAGTTATAGATTCCTTGCTGATGTTTTTATGAGGATTTGTTATCTTCATTATCTGTTCATGATGCTTTGTCTTTTTCACTATTGTACTTTGCTAAGTTGTGGACTCGCACTTGTTGTTGATATTTTCTTTTAGGTACTTCTCGAGGCAGTGACATGCATAGGAAGGGGTAGTTTTGGTGCACTTCACTCATGAACACCCATGACATATAAAATAGCTCGTTTAGCTAAACTCACATGTTCCCGCTATTACTTTTATTCTCAGATTGTGTTCACCCTTCGTGATGATTGAGTTTTGTATTTGGTGTAGTCAAGTATGTCTAGTGGACGTTATTGTTATGCGTTAACATTTTAGATCTTGATTTATTTACTCTTTCATGCTAGTTGTTTTCAGGAGGCTTGCTTAGTCTTTCTTCCAAATAGAATATTGGATAAACCTCATAAATTCTTATGGTTCTCTAATTGATGATTAGAACAAGGTTTATGTCTAGAATCTTGTTTTCATTATAGTTTTGATTAATGCTAGCTTGTTAGAAGTTGAAACGCTTGTTGTTAATTGTTAGTGGATAGAAGTAATTGAATTGTTTAGTTAGTTTAGTAGCATCCTAGGCTCATAGTTGAGCTGGGGTGTTACACCCCATCTGTTCACACAAGGGCAGTTCACGGGGGGTTTCACCCATATGGGTGGCTCTTAGTTAATGCATACCATTGGAAAACGTCTCGTAGGACATAGCTCTGCTGGCATACATTCGGAAGTGTCTCGATAGCTTGGCAAAGGAGCGGTCTGGCATGTGGGTAAAGTTGTACACCCCTAAAGGGTATAATCTATTCGAATAGCCACGTTTTTTTGTTATGAACATGCTTGGTTATTTCCCGCAAGAATGAAACTCAACATTTCGATAAAAGTTGAAACCGAGTGGTACGACTGGGCATTTGTGCTATTGTTGTAGTGGCTATTGGGAGGTCACCTCTAGGATGTTAATTATGTTTATAAATGTTGTCTCACTATTATTTGCACAATTAAAAATAGATTTGGTAAATTGCCTTTCAATTTATTACTCTATTGCAAAGAAAGTGCCTTTATGCTGAAAATTGTCTAGTATAGAAGCTTTCCTTTGATACTTGAATGTATGTAGCTATGAATATGTTTGTTGTTTGTAAGTCTTGTGAGTACAATTTTGTACTCAATGGGATTCTCCACTTGCTGTAGAGGAAGTTGACCCCCAAGGGGTTGACTATTGTGAGACAAACTTCAACGTTAATGACTAGCTCGGTGGGTGTACCAGTCGGTTGCCTTGTGTGTAAGGGTAGCCGGTTGGCTTTATTTTTCTGCAATCTCATGGCTTATATTTCCACTGCAAACTCTTTATTTTATTGTGCTATTTGGCCGGTTGGCCCTTATGATTGTAAATTATGAAGTTTGGTATTGTAATAACTTTTGTATGACTTGATATCATTTGTGAAGGTGTATGTGTACTGCTCTCGGAAGGTACATAATACACCGAGAGTGGGATATTTCTCTTGTGATGCTAGGACCATTCGGACGGTTAAGCAATACAAGCTAAATAACCCGACGGCTCTCACATCTAGTATCGATCTTACGAATGAATAATCAGGGGTCTCCTAGAATCAGAATCACACAGAGAATGACACAGGGATTTTAGACAGGTCCAGGCCTTCTCCAAGGAGAATAATAACCCTACTCCTGTGTTCTTGTATTAACTATCTGGATTACAAAGAAGAACCAGAACTATGTGTAATGTCTTCTCCTTCTCCTGTCTGCTGACTTTAGCACTTATATAGTGCATGTAGTGGTGGCAGTTTCTCCAGGCCAAGAGGCGTCTCGTCATTTGGTGTACCACACCAGTTGATGGTTGTTATTGTGGATTATGATTCCACCACGTCACCTGGCAGTTACCGTCAGAGACAGGGGCGTAATGTAGTTACTCATATAATAACATCGTGTACTAACCGCTCTATGTCTTAAACACAGACATAAGATTCTCCAATTGATTAGGCCCACGCTCTGCAGGCTTTATCAATTACAGAGCAGTCGTAGCTGACTTGGTCGTAGAAAGTCCTACGACCACGAGGTGGTCGAAGAAAAGCTTACGACCATGATATGGTCGTAGAAAGACTTACGACCATAGGGTGGTCATACAAAGGCTTATGACCACCCAATTAGTTTCTCCCTTGTGGTCATTAAGGGGTATGCTTAAGAGTAGTATAACGATATTGTTATCTATAATAAGAATTACAGATAAATAAATAAATAATTGAGGATTATTAGATCCTCATCAGCTAGCCCCCAAATTCAAGTGAAAATAACTTACTTGAAGAGAGGTCGTAGAAGGGTGGTCGGAAGTAAGGCTTTTTTGACTGGTATTTCATTTGACCAAAAGTATACTTGGTCAAGAAGGTAATTTCACTTGAGTTGTAAAATATATAATTGTTTATCTTGGATAGATGGAAGAAAATTGATTGTTCCTTATAAATTCCATTTATGGGAAACAAATTCCAAAGAGGCGGTGATGCTTTGGTTTTTGACGATTTATTAGGAGTAATAAAACGATGATCATTGGACTTCCATTGTAATATCCCGATTATCATTAGTGAGTGCAATAAGATTAGAGATGGAATTAAGGGCATGAAAAGAGGAAAAAATTCAGAATTTGAGGTTTCGGAAGGGTTTGTTCGCTAAAGTAAGAGAACCTGGGATGTGGGCTTTCGACCCACGGCATTTGGTCCATTAGGGTGCTAGTTTTAGGGAGAGTGGTAGCCAACCCTAGCTCCCTCTCCCCTCCCTTGCACCCCCTCCCCTCCTCCCCCAAACCAGCCACCACCTTGCATCTCCCTATTCCATCTCGAGTGATCTTGTGCAGTTTTCATCAAGACGTCGATCATAGCATCAAACATCATCCGATCGGGCTCAACCTTGGTCAGTGTGTTTCTAACTTGTTTCTCTTTGATTTGTACGGTTAGATTGAGGATTAGTTGAGAGGAGCACCTGTTTTGAGAGAGGTTTTGTCAGCCTGGACTACTGTAGTTTTAGCACAATGCAGTGTTGGTAGGTGATCTATTTGAGTGGTGAAATGATCACAGCTTGGGATGAAATTTTTACAACTTGTAGAGAACTTGTGTATCTATATTAATACCAATTTTCATGCAATTATTAGCTATGGTTTGTGAGATCTGATTTAATAACCGAAGGGGACAGAACTGTAGTTCTGGGTAGCAGATCGGTTTCATGCTGACAGTATTGCACTGTAGTTTTGGGTTCCTTAATTGCGAAATTTGGATTTGTCGTACCCTAGTGATTTGTAGATGATTTCATTAGCTTTCATTTTTGGATGGATAGATTGAAAGTTATGATTTGTGCAATCCGACTGCCTATTTAGTTCTTTGGTTTCTGGCAGTAGCCATGGTTATATAGATTAAAATTATAAATTGACCAATTTGGGATTTTATCTTCACGAAATGGATAGGTAAATTTGTGGTGATTCTAGCAAGACCAAGAACACAATTTTTGGACAAGTAAAATAGGAGTTATGAAATTTTGAAGTATGTATTTCAGTTCTGACTTTCTGTTGGGAACAGTTGGGAAAAATGTTAAGTTTGCAAAATTAAATGCAGAATAGAAAATTTGGCCTAAATTTATTATGGTAGATAATTACTTGTGGATTCTATAATATCTTAGATCACAGTTTTTGGATGAACCAATTAAAAGTTATGGAATTTCTAAGTCGGTATTACTAAAGATGATAGATCTGTCTTCAGAGTAAAAAAAAGGGTTTAGATGAAATAATCTGAGTTTTTGATCACTTGAGAAATTGTGGGAATATGTGTGTAGATTCCAGAAAGTCTAAGTTCATGATTTTTGGAACTATAGATCAAAAGTTATGATTCTTCTAAGATGATTGTCTTGTTTTGGACAAAATGGTGTTCGAGAAGGAATGGTATCGTTTTGGGTTGCGATTAGGAGCGAATTTGTCTATTTAGTTTTATTGCAATATGGTGTGCTTTTGTATGGTATTCTTAGTATGTTTTATGAATGTAAAGTGGTGGTGTGAGACTGGGGTTAGAGCCCTCTACTCGTCGTCACTCATCAAACGGTTGAGGCAAGTACAATTTTAGTACGACATTGTGTGTTGAGCAGTATTGTTGGTTTGATGTGTGCTTAATATGATTTAGCATGATAAAAATGTTTATTTCATATTGTTTATACGATGATCGATAATTGATAATTATTATGAGAACATATTGTAGATTGTTCATTTTATTTCATATCAAACCTGCATGTTGGCATGATATACCCATAGGAGTAGGCATTGAGATCCCCATATTTAAGATATGAACAGTGGGTCCCCATATTTAAGATATGGGCAATAGATCCCCATCTGAAAAGGATGGGCAATGGGTCCCCGCATTTAATAATACGGGCATGAGTGAACACCTACGACTAGTTTTGTTTACTGGTATTTTGCGAAATATTCTTTTGACTGGCCGTACTCTATTTTCAAAGCAAGCAGTCAAAAGAAATCAACTCCAAGAAGTTTTGACTCATGGTCAGGTGGAGGCAAAGTTAATGAAGATCAATCTTCAAGACAATATTTTCCTCCTTAACAATGTGCACGGAGGACTTGGTGCTAAGGATGTCACTCCTCTTGAGGACGCAGTGGTCACTTATACGAGTACCATTGGTCAACAAGTCGGAACCTTGCAGGAGTTTATATCAACTTTGAAGACCAATCAAGCCAACTTGATAAGAGAAGCAGTCAAAAGTGCAGTGAGTTATGCTTTGGTAAAACTTAAGGTACATGACCGTAATCTTAGTCAACAACCCATCGAAGCTGATTTTGACTACCCTGAAGCAAAGGCAGCATAACTGATGGAAGAGGTGTAGCTAGTCAGCAAGAAGGTCACAGAGGACATGCAAATTGGATCTCCTTCATCAGAGTAGTTGGTAATAGGAAATATCATTGTAAAGACAATATTTTGTTTATGATTATAAACCTTCTTTTTCCTGCAAATTGTCTCATCGAGTAGTTAGTAACTCATAAGACAATAAAAAAGAAGAAGAAATGAATTTAAGACTAACAATTGAAGTCATATTTATAACTTTATCCTAGCCCCCGACTATTTGCTTAGTTTAATTATTTAAACTAAGTAAATAGTGTAAAAAGGGTTTGCTTAGCAAGTGTTTTATCCGACTCTTGTTGTCGATTTCGATTGTCATGTACTGGTTACAAGAGTTAGTAACAGGTCGATACTAGGAAGTTCTTTCTAGTGGGTAAGACCATGTGCAAAAAGGATGGACTTCGACTAGGTGAGTTGCTTTCTCCGACCAATTAAATCAAATGGAGAGCATCAACATTACTCTGATAAACTGCTCAAAAAATTCGTTTAACCTTTCTTGGTGAATTCAATTGCATTGTACTGATAGCAGAACTTAGAAACTACATGACACTAGGAAGTTTCTTCTAGTGGACAAGACCACATACAGAGAGAAAAGACTTTGACTAGGTGGTGTTTCTGTCTTCGACCAGGTTAAATGAATTAATTTTACCAAAAGTAGTCGAACAAATTATTGAAGCTTAGTTTACTTAGAGAATTATTTGAGAGAAAACATCAACTAAGTCGAAAAGAGCTTATTGTATTTTGTTTCGACCATATTTTCTTTGAACTTAGTTTCTTTTTTGTTGTTAACAAAAGTTAGGAACGAATCGACACTACGAAGTTCTTTCTAGTGGGCAGGGCCACGTGTAGAGAGGAAAGACTTCGACTAGGTAATGTTACCCTCCTTTGACCAGTGTAAAGAAAACCGAGTTGTTGTAAAATATGATCTAAAATATCATCAAAGCGTTGCTCAAAGTATCACAATAAAGATTGGAGAAAGCGTAAACTTTATTGAGAAAGTACAAGATTACACATAGAATTTGCGTAGTTGGTTGATGTTCCAAGAGTTAGAATGGACTCCGCCATCTTCCATTGCTAGTCGTATCGAGTCTGGTCGTGTTACTTCAACCATTGTGTAAGGACATTCCCACTTGGGGGAAAGTTTGTTCCGATTAGACTTGGAACATCAAATCGAGTAATTACACTTCTCATCATGAACCTTTTGGTTGCTTCCATTGTTATCTCAGTCACAGGTTCAGCTTCAATCCATTTTATGAATGTATTAATAGCCACAAAAAGGAACTCGAAGCCGCCTGGTACTTTTGGGAACAGCCCTAGGATATCAAGCCCCTAGGTTGCAAAAGGCCAAGATAGAGGTATGGTTTGCAATGTCTAAGCCAGTTGGTGTATTTGCCTGCTATAAAACTGACATTGCACACTTTTTTAAACAACTCTTTGGCATCCTAAAGGGCAATTGGCGAATAGAAACCTTGTCGAATGGCTTTTCTTACCAGCGGTCTATCGGAAGCATGATTTCCACAGATACCTTCGTGTATTTCGCGAAGGAGATTTAATCCTTCTTTCTGTGATATGCATCGCATGAGAACTCCTTGAGTACCTCATTTATAGAGGACTCCTTTGACCAAGGTATACATTTTTGCCTTGTGGGATAAACGATCAGCTTCAAGATATTTATCCATAGGGACGACATGACATCTTATTTATCCATACTAAGAATTATAGATAAAAGATAAAATAAGGATTATTAGATCCTCGTCATCTAGACCCCCAGCTTCAAGTGAAAGTAACTATCTAGACCCCCAGCTTCAAGTGAAAGTAACTTACTTGGGAAAGGAGTCGTAAATGGTCCTATGACCACGAGAAGGTTGTGAAAATATGGTCGAAGGAAAAACACTTCAACATTTGTACATTACTTTGACCAGAAATATACTTGGTCAAGAAGGTTGCTTACGACTACCAGATAGTCGTAGAGAACTTTTTCGACTATGAAGTAGTCATAGTATGGTGATTGGAAGTAAAACCTTTCCGATTAATATTTCATTTGGCCAGAAAGACTTGGCCAAGAAAGTAATTTTGCTTGAGGTGTAAAAACAAACCTGATTTTCTTGGGCAGACAAACTTAGAGAATCACGACCGTCTCTTATATGTCTGTTTGTTGGAGCGGTTCCCGAAACGGTGGTAACCCTTGGATTTCCACCCTTCATTAAACATCTGATTATAAATACTTACTGGGGGGTGAGACTTGGGTTTCTACTTTTCCCCAAATCGCTCCCGCTGTTCATCGAGTTCTTGCCTTCTCCGCCATCAACCCAATTGTACCTTCTCCTAAGACCTTCCTTAATCCAAAATCTCCTCTTTCCGAGAGAGATGGCCAGAACAGTTTCTGAGTGGGCCAAGTCAGAGATGGATGCGGTGAAGATTCAAGCCTTAGTCGACGCTGGGAAGATTCCAGAGAAGGTTCTTGTGAAGTGGATTGCGGTGGTTGGACAACATTGGCCGTCGGGGGAGATTGGGCAAATCCCCGTCTTCTAGGCATATTGTGAGTATGGCCTTCGATTGTCTGCTCACCCCTTTCTCACACTCGTACTCGAGCACTTTGGGGTGGAATTAGTGAACCTCGGTCCTAATTCCATCACTATGCTAAGTGTATTCGTGTATCTGTGTGAGGCATACCTGGGAATTCCAGCAGACCTCGAGCTCTTTCAATATTTCTATGAAATGGCTCGACAATCTGGGATTGTTGGGAGTTGTGGTCTGAAGCTCCATGATGGGAAGTCGAAGGAATATATTCAGATGTTTACCCGGTCTTCATGGCCGGGATGGAGGAAGAGGTGGTTTTACTGAAAAATCATCCAAGATGACAGCCTTACTTTCACGGGGAAGGCTGCCGAAAAGAATTCCTCCTGGGATTCGACTCCCAGGGATCTCGGTCGGATTACTCCCTACATTCAAGCCATCAAGGACTTGAAAGAGGAGGGACTGACCGGGTGGCATGTGGTGAAGGATTTTATCACACATCGAATTAGCCCTTTGAAGAAACGAGTACCTCCTATGTGGAGGTACATGGGAATAAAAAGACCCACCGGGGACTACGAGGCGGGTAAGTGAATCTTCGACTTAGCTCTCGGTTTGGTCTTTCTCAAAGTGGTCTAATGAATGTCATATCTGTTTGCATAGATCTTTCACAAGCAGAGATCGACGTTCGGGTCAAACTTGTTTGTGAGAAATCTCCACCACCTAGAGTGGCGGTTCCTTAAGTCCTTGCGGTTTTATCTGCAGAAGAGAAGATGGAGCGCCTAAAGGTAATCAAGGGTTGATTTTATCCTTAGGACTTTAGAGTCGTAGAAAGACTTACGACTAGTTGTTTGTCATAGAAAAACTTACGACTTGGTAGTGATCATAGAAAAACTTAAGATCAAGGAAATATCGTAGAAAAACTTACAACTTAATACTGATCATAGAAGATCTTAGGACTGGTCAGTAATTCTTCTTTTTCTGTTTTTGACAGAAAGTAGGTATGGAAAATCGTCAGGACGACCAAGAGGTCGAACTGATAACCATCGGCGTAGGGATGATGACGAAAAAAAGTCCAGCTCCTCCATCTAAGAAGTGTCGACTTGTGAAAGTCGCCGACAAGGGAGGGGCAAGCTCAAGTTCTTTTATTTCAACCAAATCTTCTACAAAATCTGCTGCAGACATGGCTGTAGCTGAAGCCAGGGAGGTTGAAGCAGCTGAAGCTAAAGAGGTCGAAGCAGCTGAACCTCTTAAGCGCAAAGCCCGCAAGGCCAAGGTACCCTTCTATTATGACAAGAAAACTTTCGCAGTTTCTGCCTCTCCTAGTTTTGTTAAGCAACTAGAAAAGGAGAACTAGAAGGACTTTATGTCTTTTGTGAAGGACAATGCTGATCCAGCAGAGCCTATGGTCGAGGGTTGCGCTGCTCTTGGGGTGGTCAAGACTGATCTCGGCCATCCGAAAAGTCAGGAGACCAGAGAGAGAGCTCCTGTTCAAGACCTGCGACCAAACATGGTCGTGGCCAAGCCTATTCTTCAACTTGAACTCCAACCAGACGTGGTCGTAGAAAAGAAGTTGAAGAAAACTTCTGTTGGGAAGGTGACTCCTAAGTTCCTGGTTAGGTCCAGGATGCAGAGGTATGTGAAAAAGACTAAAATGTAAGAATAGCATTTACCTTTTGCTTTTCACAATTTAACGTGCTTTCCTTTTGTTGCTCTTAGCCCGACTCCTTCAGCCCCCGAGGATGCTTCTATTGAGAAGCCCATTGCCACTTCTCCAGCGGATGGAGAGACAACAATGGGAGTAGTCAAAGGATCACCTACTGCCCGAGTGGCGAAGGAAGTCGTGGCTTCTGAAGTGGTTGCTACAACCACTAAGGTAGTTGCTATGACCGCTGAGGTGGTCGTGGAGACAGCAGAGGTAGCGGTAGAAACCTCTAGCCAGGGGTGGTGATGTACCTGACCACCATCCCGGGAAGGAAGTCGTTGCAGACGTACCTTCCGGTCTCCAAAGAGAAGCTGCAGTTACAGAATCAAAAGACGAGGAGTACTTCAACTTCTGTGCTGATTTCTTTGGGCCTGCTTCCATCATGGGGTCTTCTGCTTTTAGACCTCGCGATCGAGTCCCTCATCCCGAAGATATTCCCAACAGAGGGGAAATTTTTGACAACGACCATCTCGAGAAGGTTTGGTGGGATCAAGTCGTGAAGATAGATAAGTTGAAGAGTCCAACGATGGTTTCCTCGATGTTTGCTTGGATGACTATGAACGTAAGTATTTAAGGATACTTATATGTGTGGCCTTCTCTTGGTTCTTACTGTCTTTCTTTTTGTAGAAAGCTCTGGAACAAATTGCCACTGTTGGTGAATATCACCGACAACTTATAGAGCTACGACAGGAAAAAGAGGAACTCTGCGAAAAGGCAAAGAGGTGGTAAGTCATTGTTATTCATAGTTGTTTTAGGGTTTGACTACTTATACAGTGCTTATGAGGTTTGTCGTGGAAAAACTCACGACTAGGTACTGGTCGTAGAAAGACTTACGAACAGTTAGATAGTGCTCATGTCTACTTTTAACCTTTATAGGTTAAATAGTGATGAAAAGACCCTGGCCGACTCACTCGATTATGAAAAAGAGGAGTCGAGAAAGCTAGGGGAAAAGATAGAAGACCTCTTGAAGAAGCTTCAGGAGGCTAACTCTGCAACTCAAAAATTGCAGGAAGAGATAAACAGTAAATGCTGAACTTAAGACTGCTTATGTCGTTGATCTTTATCTTTTTAACTCTTACTTCTTTTCAGAAAAAGAGGACGAAATGAGAAGGCTCCAAATCGAAGTTAAAGATAAAACTTTGGTGCGTTCACGAGATTTCTCGTATCGCCAAAGATAAAGATCAAGAGATTGAAAGGCTGAAATCTCAGCAAGCAGGTAAGCAATTCTTTACCTGCAGTCCTTCACGAGTTCTTTTCTTATTCTGATTCTCATTTCTTTTTAGAAATTGAACTCGAACTGGGAAGGCTCGAAGCTAAGGATCAGGAAAAAAAACCATGATTCTTAACGAGACCATCCGCATTGCCAAGGAAAACGCAAAGGACATTAGATTATGGGAGGAGTGGCATGCTGAGACCATTGCTTCCCATAATAAGGAAATCAAGAAGTTAGATTCTCGACTAGCTGGTAAGGAATTCTTTACCTGTGAACTAGTTCTTTTCTCTTCTAGGAATTATTTTTGCTTGACTAGTCTTACCCCTTTCAGAGCAAGTAGTCGAGAATGAAGAACTCCGTGAGGCTTCGACTTGTAACCAATAGGAGATGAAGTCGATGAAGATTAATCTTCAAGGCAACATCATGCTCCTGAACAATATACTTGGTGAGCTGCGTGGTGAGAGAAAAACTCCTCTAGAAGACACGATAGCTGCTCACATAAGTACTATTAGGGAACAAGTCGGGACTTTGCAAGAACTAGTGACCACCCTGAAGGCCAACCAAGCTGACTCGATAAAGGAGGCGGTCGAAGGTGCAATAAGTTATATATTGGCAAAACTTAAAGCTCATGACCCTAGTATTGATGTGCAACCAATCGATGCCGACTTCAACTGCCCTGAGGTAGAAGCAAGTCGTTTGATTGAAGAAATGCAGCCAGTCGGCAGGAAGGTCTCGGAGGAGATGCAACTAGGATCTCCCTCTTCAGAGTAGTTTGTAATAAAAACCTATGAAAACAAGCTTTTGCTGATGTAATATATAATCCATCTTGTTTCCTGCAAATTATCTTGTCGAGTAGTTAGTAACTCAAAAGATAATTGATGAACAAAAGACTAAGACTTGAAGTCAAATTAATAACTTTATCCTAGCCCCCGACTATTTGCTTAGTTTATATAGATAAACTAAGTAAATAGTGTTAAAAGGATTTCTGAAAACAGAGAGGTTTGATTAACTTGTAGTTTTTTATCACGATTGTCATGCACTGGTCAAAAGAGTAGTAATGAATTGACTCTAGGAAGTTCCTTCTAGTGGGCAGGACCACGTGCAGAGAGGAAAGGCTTCGACTAGCTGATATTACCATCTCCGATCAGATTAATTAAATCGAGAACGACAACTTTAGTTAGGCAAACGTCAAGAGGACTTTAAAAAATTCGTTCATCCTTCTTTGGTGGACTCGATAGGTCTGTCCTGGTAGCAAAAGTAGGAAACTGAACAATGCTAGGAAGTTCCTTCTAGTGGGCAGAACCACGTGCAGAGAGGAGAGACTTCGACTAGATGTGTTTCTTTCTCCGACTAGTTGGGACGGAACGAATACACCAAAGGCGGTTGAATAAATCTAAGAAAGTGCACTCTGCTTAGAGTATTTTTTAAAATAACTGAAGAAATAAACTAAGGTGAAAAGAGCTAGCTTTAAGAATATTTCGACCAAAAAGAACCCGAGCTCTTTGTATTGGCAGCAAAAGTGAGTAACGAGTCGACACTAGGAAGCTCCTTCTAGTGGGCAGGACCACGTGCAGAGAGGAGAGGCTTCGACTGGGTGATGTTACCTGCCTTTCGACTAGTGTAAAGAAAACTGGGTGTTTGGAATGTAGTCAAAAGATTATGAAAGCACTACTCAAAAATAAGACAATAGAGGTAGAGAGAACCTGAGGCTTTATTGTCTGAATGGTTTGTTACACATAAAACTTGCGTAACTGGTCGATGTTCTAAGAATTCGAGAGAACCTAGCCGTCTTCCATTGCCAATCGTACTGACCATGGCTGTGTAACTTCGACCACTGTGTAAGGACCTTCCCACTTGGGAGAAAGTTTATTCCGATTAGACTTGGATTGGCAGAGCCTCAATACCAAGTCACCTACAGCAAGGCTGCGAGGTTAGACCTTACGATCGTAGTATCTGCGCAGGGCTTGTTGGTAGACTGCTGAACGGATTAAGGCCTGGTTTCTCCTTTCTTCGAGTAGGTTAATGTCATCTGCTCAAAGTTGTTCCTGGGTGGAGTCATTGAAAGTTTCGACTCGTGTGGACCGTATCTTTAGTTTTGGAGGAAGTATGGATTCGGCTCCGAAGACTAGAAAAAAGGGTGTTTCACCTGTAGCCCGACTAGTAGTCGTATGAACTGCCCATGATACGGAGGGTAATTCTTGTACCCAAGCCACCGAGCGCTTGACGAGCTGATCGAAGACTCGGGTTTTAATTCCCTACATTATTTGGTCATTTGCACGTTCGACTGCCCCATTGCTTTGGGGATGGGCAACAGAAGCATAACATAACTTGGTACCCAACTCGTCGCAAAATTTCTGAAATTTTGCGCTCAAAAATTGTTTACCATTATCTGTGATCATAAGACTTGGAACTCCAAATTGAGTAATTACGCATCTCATCATGAACCGTTTTGCCGCTTCCGTTGTTATCCCAGTTATAGGTTCAGCTTCGATCCATTTTATGAACGTATCAATAGCCACAAAAAGGAACTCGAAACCTCCTGGAGCTTTGGGGAACGGTTCTAGGATATCGAGACCCCAGGTCACAAAAGGCCAAGACAGATGAATCATTTGTAATACTTGAGCTGGTTGGTGTATTTGCCTACTATGAAACTGGCATTGGACACACTTTTTAACCAACTCTTTAGCATCGTACAGGGCTGTTGGCCAGTAGAAACCTTGTCGAAAGGCCTTACCGACCAGCGTTCTGTAGGAAGCATGAGTTCCACAGATGCCACTGTGTATGTCGTGAAGGAGTGTTAATCCTTTGCTCTGCGGAATGAATCGCATGAGCACCCCTTGAGTACCTCGTTTATAGAGGACTTCTTTAACCAAAGTATACATTTTGGCTTTTCGGGATAAGCGATCTGCCTCGGGATTGTCTTCGGGTATGGAACCCTTCTGAAGATACTCGTAGATGGGAGCCATCCGTATCCTCGTATTCTAGAGAGCGCGCCTCAATAGGAGGTGTCTCGGTTCTTCAACCCGGGGCGGCTCGAGTTGTTCCAAGAAGACTCCTTTTGGTACTACAGATCGGGAAGAAGCCATTCGAGTAAGCTGGTCTGCGAGGAAATTATCCTTTTGAGGGATGAATTGTGCCTCGAAACCGAAAAAATGCTTTTGAGGGATGAGTATCGTACCAGTCTTACCTTAGTCCTAGGTACTTGCATCTCGTCCAGGGCACTCGTAAACAGGATGTTTAACGAGCTGCCACCATCAACTAAAACTCGATTGACCCGACAATTGTTGATGGTGGGTTCGACCACGATCGTATATCAACCTGGTCGGGTCGAAGGAATCGGGCAGTCACCCTTCTCGACGGAGATGGTGACTTCCGACCACTTCGGTAATTTATTGACGAGAGAAGGGTCTATGGAGTTTACCTCACGTTCGGCAGCTTTAAGCTATCGCTTTGACTCGTATGCCGACGATCCCCCGTAGATGTGCTCGACGGTATGTTGCGGATCCTGGAACAGCATCTCCTCATCATCATCCGACGACTTACGACCACTTGTTTGCCCTACCTGCTCGAGAGTGGGAAGTGGTCATTTGCCATTGTAGTAGTCCTCGAGCTTTTGTTGGAAGACTCGGCAGTTGCGAAGGTCATGTCCATCCTTTTTATGGAAAGGACACCACCTAGGCTTGTCGTTCTTCCTATCGGGGTGCTTACCTTTGCCTCGGTCGGAGTACGGCTTGCAGCTTCGTGGCTCTTTATCGTTTACAGCCAAGACCTCCTTGGAACCGTTGGCTTGAGGCTTTTGACCCTTCGCCTTGTTCTTGGATTTCTTCGCTTTCTTATCCTTCTTCTTGCCACCTTCGCCTGGCTCTCGAGAGGTATTGTCTTCTTGATCAATGATGTTGTTCCACTTGACCGCCTCGGAAGTAGTTGCATATCGATCAGCCATCTCAAAGAGTTCGGCGACAGTAGTGGGAGGATTCAAAGCGATATCCTCCGTTATCCTTCTACTACGGACTCTTTGCTTGAAAGCCCTGATGACAGATGAGTCAGAAACTTCCATAATTGAATTACGAACCTGACTAAAGCGCTTGATGAATTGGCGCAAGGTCTTGTGGTTTTTCTGTCTCATCCGGTGCAAGTCGTCCTCCTTCCCAGGGCGATTGTAGGTGCCTTGGAAGTTCGCCAGTAGAAGGTCATAGAGGTGTTGCCAAGAATAGATCGACTCGAGCGGTTGGTTTAGTAACCACGATCGAGTAGACCCTTCGAGCACAGTTGGAAGGTAATTCACCATTACATGCTCTCCTCCTGCTGCTCGGACAGCTGTTGTATAAATTTGAAGGAACTCGATGGAATTTTGGGATCCATCGAACTTCTCCATGTTCTTTGGTCAGCGAGGTGGCGTGATGCAGCTCGGAGGTCAGGTGAGAATGCCCGACATCTAGTAATGACTTCTTGACGCCTCCTTTGTAGGAAAGAAGGGTTGATATCACCAGGTGGTCATATTCGACGATACCCAATAACAGGTTGACCCGACCTATAGTAGATCTTGGTCCTACGAGGGAGATACTCCTCGTATTCCATCCGCTGTTGCAGATTTCTATGTCGGAATGGTGAGCGATCACCTCTCCGAGGGGCTTATTAATCATCAGACGTTCGAAAGACATTTCTTCGAGTAGGAGATCGATGCGACTCGCCGTTGCTCCGATTTCTACGCAGTGATATGTTCGAATGACTGGTAGCTGAGGAAGTCGTATTGTTACAACTCCCTGATTGATGTTGGCGAGGTGCTTCCAGTCTTGCCATCGTGGTCCGAAGCCTTTGTGCGATCTCTTCGACGAAAAGGTCGTAGCCTGGCGCTCGGGCGAGCTCTCCAGTAGGGTTTTCGAGCAAGTCGTTGATGTGCTGGAGCTGTTGAGCTTCCTCTAATTGATATTGGATGCGCCCAGGCAGATTTTTCTGGGCTGCAATCTTCTTCCGTCGAATAGCCTCAAGATCTTCCATATCAGATCCTTGAGACTGTCTCAATGGAGTGCGAGTATGTCGAGGATTTCCCTCGCGCTCATCAAAGTGCTAGTTCTGTCCGTCACCGGTGGTGCCCTTGCCATTGCCACGAGGGGGCGCAGTGCGTGATCTTCGGGGAGTGTCCCTAGCTCGGTCTCTAGAAGAGGGACCTTGATCTGAGGGAAGGACGAAGTCCTCCCGTTGATGATTCTCACTTGCGCTCGAGGCCTCCCCGCTTGAGGAGTAGTCGAGAGACACCATCTGGCGACTTGGAGTAATCCCCTCCAGGAAGGGGAACTCTGGGTTATAACTGTCTCCGTCCGCAGGTGTAATCTGTGGAGAGATGGTCGAATTTACGGGAAAAGCATGCTTGATCCCGCTCTCGCTGGAGTTATCCGGAGAGAGAGGACCACCAGATGCTGGTGAAGTCCTGGAATTGTGGCTTCTAGAACTTGTCTCACCAAGTCGGACCACCTTAGGAGGACTTGAACACTTGGAGGAAAAACTCTCGTCGTGTTGTGAGCCCGCCTGGGTGTAGTCCTGATTGTGGTCGGATTGACCCTTATCCTTTGAGGGAATTGATTCCTCTGTTGGACGTACTGTTGTGGGGGATAAGAATCCCTCCTCAACTCTATCAGTGGCATGGTCTCCTAGATCTACAGAAAGATCTCTGGAGGCAGCAACACCAACAGATGAGTCGATACTCAGTTCGTAAACGAAACCGGCATCCATGTCGACGTCTGCGTAATCTGCCAAATCAAACCAGTTCTCCTCGTTCCATTCTCCTATGTGGATATCATGGGGATATGCCCATGATCTTAGGATGATGAAACAATTGGCAATGTGGCTTTTGGTTTGAAGTTTCATGTGTTTTCGTCAAAGTTTTAGATCTGTCAGGTCAGCGGCGGTCTGACCGGCTTTTGAGCTGATTGTTGATATAAGTGGTGAATTGATTATGGGTTAGGTCATATCCATATTTGTTAATGCATATGTGTTGCATATTGCATGTTTTGGCTAACGTGGGTCAAGTTGTGAAGAACTTGTTCCCGGATTCGTGTTTGCTTGTCTATTCTTTGTGCGGTGGCTTGCAGGTCAATGACGGTCAACGGCGAGGAGGATCGGGACTAAGCTTGGAGAGCTGAGGTCCAGAACGATCATGGATGCCGGGTGAGGTCAAGTGACTCAAGCGTGGCGCAGAATGGACAAGGATGACCGAACGGGCGGTTCGGTGCGACTGGTTGGATCAAGCGGCGCGGGAGTCGTTGCAAGTGCTCAGTGGTGCCGGTGGGATCCGGACGGGAGAGACTTGACGACATGGAGCCGTTGATCAACCTACACGTGGCGAAGCAGGCGATTGCTTCATGATCTGTGGACTCGGTCTTTTGGAATGAATCGAGAAGGGGTATTTTGGTAATTTTACCAAATACCATCTTGGTGACCTTTTGACTAAGCCGCGGCGCGGGTCGACGCATGGTGAAGCGGTTTAGATCGTTCGACGGTGAAGACGACGCTTTAATTTGCGTGCGTGTGTGTTCCGTTGTTGTTGGGCCCTAACGGAAGCCCATTAGGGTAAATCATCTAGAAGGTTTGTAGGGTTTGTTGTTGCCCTATAAAAGGAACTGTAGATGGATCATTTAGGGTTCTTGCCAGAGGAAAAGCACCATTGTTGAAAAAATAGTAGGGGCGTTTTTGGCGCCCATTGCCGAGAGAAAAAGAGAGGCTTGTGATGGCGGCGGCTGTAGCGGGCGTGTGCTGCTGGAGAAAAATATGAGCGCCTGTAGTGGTCTCTCGTAAAGAAAATAGGAATCCTCAACTGGTGCTTGTCCCATCGTGTTTTTTTTAAATTGCAAGTAGTTCTGGTTTGGGATTTTTTTATTGCCTTGTTCTTGCTGCCAATTTGTTTATTGCGTCGAGCTGAAGCTTGTCCGTGCGGTGGCCTGTTCTTGCATAGGAAGTGGAGAGCCCTCTGGGCGGCTGCGTGTGTGATTGGATAAAATCGTTGCGCCAGTTGTACTCGCAGAAAAGTAGTTCTTTGCTACCTCCTTGTTGGCTTGGATCAGATTTGATTTTTTTGTGCATTTTTGCCTCCTGCCTGTTGCGGCCCGAAAGAAAGGGATTAGGCGGCGCTCTGTTGTGCCCGCAGAATTAGGAGCTTGGAGGAGGCCTGTGCGCCCGTAGAAACTGGAACTGCAGCGATTTTTGTCTCGTGCAGTGTTTTTCTGAAGTCTTGAGTCCGGATCTGTGACTATAGCGCCATGTTCTACCGCAGAAAAATCCGGATCTGGGCTGCATTACCGGCGGCTGTTTGCTATTTTTCAATTTGTTCTGCCTTGAAAAATCTGTTTCGCGGCACAGAAGTCTGCGTATTGATTGCCTTTGTCGGCCGGTTCTTCTTCTCTTATGCGTCTTTGGGTAGCTGTAGAAGTTGTAGACTAGCAGAGCATAGGAACCTAGGGAGGCGGTTGTAATGATCTGAAGTGATTGATTGTTTGTCTTCATTGTTGCGGGTGAGGTGCTCGGTTTTGATTCCCAGCAGTGCTTGTGACTGCATCTTGTAGTTTCTATTGTCTGGATGCAATTTGATTCGACCGAGTCTTTCAGTTTTGCGTGGAGATTTGCTACAGAAACAGAGCCCGTAGCAGCCTGGTAGAAAAGCAGTGCGTGCGGCTCATGCTGTGCTTGTCCCCTCATGCGGGTGGCTGTGGATTTTGTTTATTGCTTTGGCTGCAGTCTTGTGCGTGTGGTCTTGAGAAGTTTTTAGACTTGTCCTTCGGGGGTTTTATCGGATTCAACACAGGTCATCCGCTGTGCATGTATACAGATCTTCATAGCTTTTATAGCTATTGGAGTGAAAGTAGTGTTGAGTTTGATCGAGGTGAAAAATAGAGATATCGTCTATTCACCCCCCCCTCTAGTCGCCTTTCTGGTCCTACAATTGGTATCAGAGCCAAGTTTGCTCTTTTGTGATCTTTGTTGATCTTTGAGCATGGCGACAGATATGAGGACTTGTGAGCGCTTCCTTGCATCTTGTCGTGGTTCTTTTACCAATGGTGTTGGCCGTAACAAAATATTTGAATGTATGATAAGTCTAATGGCGATGGAGGAGGAAGTCTCCTGTGATATCTGTGGTAAATCTTTTTGTTTTGATTGTCCTAGTTTCAGGGATGAGTCACTTTTAGAGCCCGAGGAGAAGAAGCCCAGTGGCATATGCACAGCAGCTTTTGAGGATGAACATGATGGAGAGGATTTTGATGATGAGCCTTTTGATGATTGTGATGACTCTTATGAGGACGATCCCCTACTCAAGCTAAGCAAGGTGAGCAAAGAAAAACTCATTGATGGCTTGATTTCATATGAATATAAATTGCATGCTCTTAAGAAGAAAATGAAATTGCTAAAAAGAGAAAAGAATAATTTGTCTCATGAGCTCTCCGAATTGAAAACCTCCATGAATGCTTATGATTCATTGCTTGTAGACATGGAGAACCTAAATAACTCTCTTGTATGCCTAAAATCTGAAAATGACTTATTGAAATCAAATGCTTCTATGCCATGTGATTCTTGTGTTGCCTTACATAATGAACTTGACAATGCTAAGTTAGAAATAGGCAATCTTAGATCTATGGCTAGAAATGATCGTGATTCTTGTGTAGGCATGCTTGCTGAAATTGAGAAGCTTAAATTGACTATTTCCATGCATCTTGAGCAATTAGAAAATGCTAGGGCTGAGATTATTGAAATTGAAACTAGGCCTTGTAGTATGTGCTTTGAATATGAAAAATTGCTTAAGGATGGTTTAGTCTCTTGCAAGAATTGTGCTTGTCTAGAAACTGAAATTGATGCTTTGAACTGCAAGCTTAATTCAAATGCATCATTAATTTCTTACACATCTTGCATTTCATTGAAGAGCGAGGTTGAGTCTTTGTGCGATGATATGAGCGCCAAGTCATGTGACTCTTGTAATTTCCTTCACTCCGAGGTTGATGTTTTTAAGATCTCTCTTGCATCTTTGCATTCGGAGTTGGAGTCTTTTTGTGCTAAACGTGAGTCACTTGATGTTGGTTTTTGTGGCATCGCTTTGGATAGCTCTTCTTTGGTGAGTTCGACTCTTTCGGACTCTTCTTGTGTTGTCCAACGGATTTTAAAAGACAAATGTGCTTCTTTCTCAAATGGTACTAAATCTTCAAAAGAGAAGTACCATTGCACATTTTGTAAGAAGAATGGACACACTCTTGAGTTTTGCTTTCGCCGTTTGAAACTTGAGCATCGAGTGCGTCGTCGTAACTCTAGGAACACACATAGCCTTTCTCAAGGCATGTGTGGATCTAGTGTCGATACGAGGACGAGTCGTGATGCTAGTTCTTCCAGGACTTCTTCTTTGAGCCATAATGGTGCTTCGTCCTCTCGGACTGTGTCTACTAGTAGACCTTTACACCATTGCTCATTTTGTGGGAAGAATGGACATCATGTCGATTTCTATTTTCGGCGTGCAAAACATTTTTGTCGAGCTCATGCTTCTAAGTCTCCTAGTGGGCATAGTCTCTCTCATGACATGCACACTAATGAGCCAAGCACGAAGACTCGATTTGTTGATGGCTTCTTTGACACCTTTTCTAGTGGTGTCGGACAGCACCGTGGACATGGTTTGCATAGTTTTGGTTTTGGTCCATGAGCTGCCCCGAGGCAGGATTTCCGCCATTTTCCAAGTGGTGGACCTCGTTTTGTTCATCGAGGTACACACCCACGGCGAGGTTGTGTGAGTTTCTTTGATGCTTCTGTTGGTTCTCATCATGATGCTTTCAAGCAAGGCCATCGCCGCTTTTCTAGAGGTGGACCTCGTTTTCCTCTTCGAGTTGTCCACTCGCGGCGTGCTTTCAAGGATGAGATTGGATCTTCTTGCATGGACCATCATTTGCATCATGCTAACTCACATAATGGTTCGACTGCCTCTGGTGGTGGTGTGTCCAAGGTTTGGGTTCCCAAGCATTTGCTCTCTAACCCTTCAGGACCCAAGACTCGGACACCTTGCCTTTCTCATGTGTAGGTACCAAGAACGCGGGTTGGAGAACATGGACTTAAAGGATTCCGATCTTTTGCTTCATCACATGATCGGGTCACTTGATGGTTCTCCACCTTAACAATGGCCTCCAAGAGGCATGTGCATTCATAATTGGTGCTTTCACATGTATGGTGAGCTATTCTATACCTTCATGCATTTACCTTCCTGATTATTTATACTTGGCATGTTGTGCTTGCTTTGTACTCACTTGTATCATATTGGCATGTGTTACTCTTGTGATATCCTTCATCATGCTTTTTCCTTGCTTGTACTTCCATGTATCATATTATTGCTCTTTATTTCCATGGGTATATAAGCTTGGTTTTGTCATCAAGAGATTGTTCTGATTTGATACAGTTATCATCTTGCTCTTGTTGATTTTTGTCTTATGTATCCTCTTGTTCACTTGATATCCATGTTAGCATTCATTATTCATTATTTGTTCTAACATGCTTTATGCTTACATGGTTATTGTGTCTTACTGTTAATTGTGGATGCATGAGTCTTGCCATAGCTTTCACTAGCTTGCTTTTGACTGTGTATATGATGGGTGATATGCTATGTGCTTGTTTGCTTGCTCCTATGCCTTATTGTGGATTAAGGATAGTTTGAGCTTTATCATATCTTGGATAGCATGTGCTGAAATTGATTTGTCTATCTCCATGCTCATGTCTTAAATTATTGATTATATGCTTTTATGAGTTTTGGATTATTTGCTGCTATCCTTGCTAGTCATGTGCCTTGGTACTGTTTCCCTAGATATTGTTTCACTAACCCAGTACCAAGACATAGACTTTTTCTGTCTCTTTTGTGTACTCTTTTCAGTTGAAAAGAAGAACATGTGGTCCAACAAGTGGTCAAAGACTCCAGCTGTTGGTTCTTCTTCATTTGTGCCTTCAATGATGACTATCACTTCTTGGAGACGAAGGAATTTGAGATGAGAATGATGGGTGAGCGCAGCTACCTTCTGAAGCTTCAAGGATTGGATCTTCATCCATCATGACTACATCTCACTACCAAGCAGTGCGACTCAGGTTCGAGCTTCTATACCTTACTTTTGTGTATGGTATCCCTAGTCTACCTTGCATTGCATCTGGTTCGTGTCAGGTGTTGGGTTTGTTGGGTTCAGGGTAGATAGGAGGCTCTGTTCTAGCACGTGTCTTTCTAGGCACTCTTCTTACCCCATGATTGCTAGGATGCATTCTTCTCACAGCCTAGGTCGAGCTTGTCTCCCAATCACTAGTGTTAGCAGGTTTTTGAGTTGCCTGTAAACTTTTTAGTGTTGGTGTTTCGCTCCCTAGCTTTTCGAGTTGCTTTTCCTAGAGATCGTGTGGCGTTTAAAGTTTTTGTGCTAGTTTTTGTGGAGTCCAAGGCCTTTTTGGCAGATCTCCCCTCAAAGCTTTTTGACCCAACAAGGTTTGCCACCTTGAAATGCGACTAAGGGATAATTTATCCATATGGGTTGATTTGAGGGGGAGTTGGTTCTTTTCGGAACTTTCTTAGTTCTTTTCTGAACCTTTTCTGTTCATCTGAACTTTCCTTGTTCATTTGAACTTTTGTAGATCTTTTCTGATACCTTCTTCAAGTGGTATCTTCTTTGGATCTTTTTGATCCTTGTGATCTTTTTAGGCTTTTAAGTCTTTTGTGAATCTCATTGTATCATATTGCATACATATGAAAATCACAATAAAATCCAAAAAGATACATTGTAATATAAGCTTTACTGCTTCTTTCTTTTAATTAACGAAGCTTTGCTTATTACCCTCTTGAGCTTTGGTATTTCAAATTCTTGCTCAAGATCGTGTCTAGTTCTTTGACTTGCTAGAATTATCATGCTTTCACATGTGCAAAGAATGTCTTTGCTATATGAGCTAGAACATTAATTAACTTTGAATCGAAAATAGCAATTTGTGAATCTTTTAGCTAGTTGCACAATTAGTGATCCTTTTGTGACATTGGCCCTGTCAAAATTGCTTTGTTAACTCTGGAATCTAGAATTGAACTTCTTTGAGCTTTCAGTTCATTAAAGAATCTAAAATAGCCCTTGTGCAAAATGAATAATGATCTCTTTTGTGCGAAAAAACTGATCTCACCAATTCTTTCTCATGAGACGGCTTGCCATTGTACTAGGCATGAACTCAGGGGGAGTTTTGGATGACCTAGACCACTCTTTTAAGCTTTTGTTGCTTGGGATGGTCGCAGTGAGGCTTGAGATCTAGCACATGGCTAAAATGCAAATTGTCAAAATTGGTTGAAGCTTAGGAAGAGGTTGTGGATGGCTCCTAGTCCAGGACCTTCTTTACTAAGATAGACCTTTAATCAACTTGAATATTCATTGCAAATGAAAAACAGTTGAAATTTGGGCTTTTGACAAAAATTGAGCTAAATGATTCAATTCAAGACTTTTTATCTCTAAGATGGTCTTTGCTAGCTTCTGGATCTCACAATGACATTCTGATATGGCCATTATCACTTTAGGATAACTGTTGTTGAACTTGCTAATTTTGATGCATTGCTTAATTTAATACAACAACATGTGATATATTGAGCTCATTAGCCTAGCTTTGCTATACATGTCTTATCATGATCTTGCTAGCTTTGTCAGGCTTGTTGTATCTTGAGTAATGGTAGAAATGCTAGCCTGTTCAATTGAGTAATCTCCAAAGCTTTTTTTACCTAAAAATTAAAAAATCAAAACAAAAATGAAGCCACCCCATTGCATTTCATGCATGCTCTTTCTTTTGCTTCTTCCTTTCTTGTGCATTTGTCATCTCTGGATGAGAGGAACGGATGATTCCTTGATGAATCCATTGTCAAAGGGGGAGAAGATATAGCGAAAATGTAATGTTAATAAAGAGCTTTTTGGTTATGGGGGAGAAGTTTTGTAAGGGGGAGAAATGGAGAAATTGAAATTTCATATTCTCTCTTTTAAAATGATGATCATAGTGAGGGGGAGCATTCATATTGCATTCTTTTGGTCTTATTGCCTTTTCTGAACTTGAATTGCAAATTTTGAAGTCTCACAATGATCTAAGGTCAAATAGAACAATTGTTCTTTCATATGGACCTGAAGTGAGATTTTTGTCGTTTCTTTGGAATTTGAAGCTTTCTTGCATTCTTTTGCCTTATCTCACTTGTTTATGCTATTCTAAAGCCAGCTTGGTCATTTCCTTTGCTTTTTCTTGCATTTGGACCAAGTTGTGCCTTTGTACGAAAACGTCGAGTACTTTACTTTTCAAACCACAAACTTACATTTTCTGAGAGATTACCAATGTGTTCATCAAGGGGGAGATTGTGGATATCATGGGGATATGCCCATGATCTTAGGATGATGAAATAATTGGCAATGTGGCTTTTGGTTTGAAGTTTCATGTGTTTTCGACAAAGTTTCAGATCTGTCAGGTCAGCGGCGGTCTGACCGGCTTTTGAGCTGATTGTTGATATAAGTGGTGAATTGATTATGGGTTAGGTCATATACATATTTGTTAATGCATATGTGTTGCATATTGCATGTTTTGGCTAACGTGGGTCAAGTTGTGAAGAACTTGTTCCCGGATTCGTGTTTGCTTGTCTATTGCTGTGCAGGTGGCTTGCAGGTCAATGACGGTCAACGGCGAGGAGGATCGGGACTAAGCTTGGAGAGCTAAGGTCCAGAACGATCATAGATGCCGGGTGAGGTCAAGTGACTCAAGCGTGGCGCAAAATGGACAAGGATGACCGAACGGGCGGTTCGGTGCGACTGGTTGGATCAAGCGGCGCGGGAGTCGTTGCAAGTGCTCAGTGGTGCTGGTGGGATCCGAACGGGAGAGACTTGACGACATGGAGCCGTTGATCAACCTACACGTGGCGAAGCAGGCGTGTGTGTTCCGTTGTTGTTGGGCCCTAACGGAAGCCCATTAGGGTAAATCATCTAGAAGGATTTTAGGGTTTGTTGTTGCCCTATAAAAGGAACTGTAGATGGATCATTTAGGGTTGCTGCTTGTGAGGAAAAAGCAGCTGGCTGTTGAGAAAAATAGTTGGGGCGTTTTTTGGTGCGCCCGGCTGCCGTTGAGAGAAAAAGAGAGGCTTGTGATGGCGGCGGCTGTAGCAGGCGTGTGCTGCTGGAGAAAAATATGAGCGCCTGTAGTGGTCTCTCGTAAAGAAAACAGGAATCCTCAAGTGGTGCTTGTCCCATCGTGTTTTTTTTTAAATTGCAAGAAGTTCTGATTTGGGATTTTTTTTATTGCCTTGTTCTTGCTGCCAATTTGTTTATTGCGTCGAGCTGAAGCTTGTCCGTGCGGTGGCTTGTTCTTGCGTAGGAAGTGGAGAGCCCTCTGGTAATTGCGTGTGTGATTGATAAAATCGGCGCCAGCTTGTACTCGCAGAAAAGTAGTTCTTTCTTGCCTCCTTGTTGGCTTGGATCAGATTTGATTTTTTTCATGCATTTTGCCTCCGCCTGCTGCGGCCCGAAGAAAGGGATTAGGCGGCGCTCTGTTGTGCCCGCAGAATTAGGAGCTTGGAGGAGGCCTGTGCGCCCGTAGAAACTGGAACTGCAGCGATTTTTGTCTCGTGTAGTGTTTTTGTGAAGTCTTGAGTCCAGATCTGTGACTGTAGCGCCATGTTCTACCGCAGAAAAATCCGGATCTGGGCTTCATTACCGGCAGCTGTTTGCTGTTTTTCAATTTGTTCTGCCTTGGAAAATCTGTTTCTGGCGGCGGCTGTAGCTGCGTATTGATTGCCTTGTCGGCCGGTTCTCTTCTGTGCGTGCTGGGTAGCCTGTAGAAGTTGTAGACTAGCAGAGCATAGGAACCTAGGGAGGCGGTTGTAATGATCTGAAGTGATTGATTGGTTGTCTTCATTGTTGCGGGTGAGGTGCTCAGTTTTGATTCCCAGCAGTGCTTGTGACTGCATCTTGTAGTTTCTATTGTCTGGATGCAATTTGATTCGACCGAGTCTTTCAGTTTTGCGTGGAGATTTGCTACAGAAACAGAGCCCGTAGCAGCCTGGTAGAAAAGCAGTGCGTGCGGCTCATGCTGTGCTTGTCCCCTCATGCGGGTGGCTGTGGATTTTGTTTATTGCTTTGGCTGCAGTCTTGTGCGTGTGGTCTTGAGAAGTTTTTAGACTTGTCCTTCGGGGGTTTGATCGGATTCAACACAGGTCATCCGCTGTGCATGTATACAGATCTTCATAGCTTTTATAGCTATTGGAGTGAAAGTAGTGTTGAGTTCGATCGAGGTGAAAAATAGAGATAGCGTCTATTCACCCCCCCTCTAGTCGCCTTTCCGGTCCTACATCCTACCATGAGTGCATGAGATTTGGGAAAAAGAGAGTATGTTGACAAGAGATTACCGGAAGATCCCCACGGTCGGCGCCAACTGTCGATGTTTTAGAACCGATCTTACGTAAAGATTGTTTGATTCGGGGGGGGTCTCCTAGAATGGAATCACGTAGAGAGATTGACACGGGTATTTTTATACAGGTTCAGGCCTTCTCCGGGAAGAATAACAACCCTACTCCTGTGTGTGTATGGTATTGAGTGTGTCTCGTACGATCGGGAGAAAAGACTAAGACTATTATAGAAGATAGTGTCTAACTGTCTTCCTGATTGCTTGCTGTCTTCTCCGATTGCCCCCTTTCTCCTCTCTGATTGCTGTCTTTATATAGTCGTGAAGGAGTAGCCGCTTCCTCTTGGTGAAGAGGCGCCTCATCAAATCCAATAACGGGCGCATGTTTGCAGTAATCATCGGAGTGTTAACCCCTTCACGCCGCCTGATAGTTACTTGTCAGAGATAATGGAGTATTACGTGCTGTTACTTCGTAGAGTAACAGCGTATGTTAACTGCTTAGATCCCTTAATCAATTGGACCCACTCGTTTGTAGGTTTTATTGATCATAAGGTAGTCGTGGCTGACCTGGTCATAGAAGAGCTTACGATCATGGGGTAGTCGCAGAATAACTTACGACTGGATAGTAATCGTAGAAGAACTTACGACCATAAGGTAGTCGTAGCAAAACTTACGACTATGGGGGTGTTCATAGAAGAACTTACGACCACCTAGTAGGCTTCTCCCTTGTAAATATAAGGGGTATACCTAGGGACCACATGACATCATATTTATCCATATTGAGAATTATAGATAAAAGATAAAATGAGGATTATTAGATCCTCGTCATGACCCATCAAAGTACATTGTCCACTGATCATGGGATTCGTACTAGGATCCTGAATAGGTTTAGGATTTGTCAATTCGGTGACAAAGTTTGCCAAGATTTGGGAATCAATGGCCATTCGGGATACGAAATGGAGGTTGAACTCCCCAAGTTCAACTGACCATTTTGCAATGCGTCCCGCTGCTTCCGTATTCTAGAGGACCTCTCCTAAGGGAAACTTAGACGGTACAATTATCTTGTGTGCCCAGAAATAATGCATTAGTTTCCTCTAAGACATGAGGAGGGCATATAAGAGTTTTTGAACCTCAGGGTATCCCTCCTTAGGCCCGTGTAAAACTTCACCTGCATAGTAAACTGGTGGATTGATTATTGCAAGTGGATTGATCCTACTGACCAAAAGGGTTGAGAAGTAGAAATATAGATGCATTGCTTGAGGATGCAATTTGATCTCATATAGACATACCCTCTTTTAGGAATTGAAATTGTAGTGGGGAAAATTGCTGGAAATCAACAAGTAATTCATGGATGGTTGATAGTATATGTCAATTGGTAAAATTGTAGGCATTGAAATGCGGTTCTTTAGTGCTCATGTTTTGGGAGTTATATTGGAGATACCCTATGGTAGAAATTTATAAAGCCAAGATAATGGAATATGTGAGCAATATGGTGGTTTCACTTAGGATTATTAGTGTTCTGAAAATGTGATCGAGATCGGTTAAACCACAATCTATCTTGTGAGAATGGATTAATAGATGTTTGTGCTCACTACGCATTGTTAAATTTTAGAAGTAAGTCGACCCTTTTTGGAAATCAAACTAACCTAGGAATTTGTGGTGGTTTGGAGGATCACATCAAAGCAAGTGATTTTCGATGGTTCTTGTATAAATTGTGGAACGATAGGTTGGAGTTTGCTTGCCTTAGATTGAATATGATCGGTGGATTTTTATTGGATGAACTACAATTAGAGGTTGCGGAGCCGATAGTGTTGGGATAGTAGTGGTATTGGTTGAAGATTGAGTCATTCAATCTTTGAAAAGATAATTGGATTTTAACAAAGCGACTAAGTCTTTCTGTCCCTATCCTTTTTCCGTCTGAATCTCGGGGACGAGATTCTTTCTAAGGGGGGGAGGTTTGTAACATCCTGATTTTTAGAATCCGGATGTTAATATTTAATTTGGTGATCTATTAGACTTTTGACTATGTTTTAAAATTTTTCTGGTGTTTAATTGAAAGGTTGTTTGTAAAATCAAATTGTTTTTTTAAAAAAAAACTGAAATTAAAAATTTAATTATTTTGATTTCAGGTTTTCGCATGCATCACAAAAATCATGTCATTATGCATGCATTAGTTTCAGTTCGACCGACCGTAGGCGAAACGCCTGCGTGTTCCATCTCTTCCGGTCATCTCCCTTTTTCCTTCCCTGCTAACTCCTTTCGCTTCTTTCCTTCTAATCTCATCCAAAAACTCAAAACCGAGCCATGCATGTCATACCATCGCGATCGTTATCGCATGACCAATCCTTTTCCGCAATTCAATTTCGCATGCATGACAGTTTGAGCGAATTCGCGAAAAGAGAAAAAGAAATAGCAGATAAAACAACTGCGTGTTTATTCTTTTCCCTAACTTCTCTCTTCGCAATCACAACCAAAAATCAAGAATCTGACGATGCATGTTATACCGTTGCGATCGTTGTTGCGAGAGCATTCCATTTTAGCGTTTAGTTCGCGCATACAAGATCGCTGGAGCGAGCTGAAGAAAAGAGGAAGAACTGTACTGCTATTCATCTTTCAGACAAACAGGAACTTCAAAGATTTTTAGAGAGCAACACACTCTGGATAAATTCCTAAAAATTTTACCTAAGCATTAACATTGTGTCAGGAACCTTCCATAAAAATTTAGTGATTTTTGGAGATAGGAAACTATGTCTAAAAATTATCGTAGTCCCCGCTACTACCCCAAAACCGAATACTGTTCATACGAATTTTATTTTCTCCCAGCCGAACAACCCCTTCGCCATGTTCCCTTCTCCCCACATCACAAGCCACCACCTCATTTCTTTAATGCCCAGCCGTGAGCCACCCAAAGCTTCACGCCACAGCTGCTGCCCATCCATTTCTTTTCTCCCCAACCAAGCAACACTACCACTCATTGTCCAACAGAGCACTCACCCACCAACTTTCTTCCACTAGCAGCTCATACCATTTTCGTTTCTCCTCATGAGCTCAAGCACAAAACAACTTCTCTCCTCTAAATCTCCACCAAGAAACTCCCATCTCCCACTGCATGTCATGCCACTGTGTTTCCCATAACATAAGCTGTCCATCCATACAAACATCCTCTACATGCATGAAGGTTTGGACAGATTGGAGAAGAGGAAAGGGAAGGATGGAGGTGCTGGCCAGCACAAGCTTGCGGCAGGACTGCAGCGGCGGTGGCTCGGAGCTAGCTAGGTCACACGGCGACTGGGCAGAGCGGCGCGGGCCAAGGGCTGAGCCGGCGCCGAGAGACACGGCTGGCAGCAGCACGTCGCTGGGAGCAGCAGCACCAGTGAGAAGGGGCAGCATAGGTTGCTGTTCGGAGCAAATATAAGAGAGCAGTATTCTTTGGTCCAAAAGATTGCACGTGATGTATTGTGCACATGAGAAGCCACTTTGATTGCTGTTCCTTTCAGTTTGCATGTCCTATGGCTGCTGATTGGAGGGTCACAGTAGTGCATAGGAGATTGAAAAGCGATATCTTTTGTGTGTTCTTGCTGTGGTGGAGGCGCTGCATGCTTGGGCAGCGAGCAGCGGCGTAGTGCTGCTGTCCAGAGGTGCCCAGCGAGGTGGGGCGACGAGGCGGCTCCATGCTCTAGTGGCGGACAGCGGCACTCAGCACAGCAGCGAGGCAGGGCAGCGGGTGAGCGGCGCCTAGGCGAGGGCGTGGCGACCTGAGCAAGACGAGGTGCTGCAGCAGCAGCAGCATGGCGCCAAGACGGAGGACAACAAGGTGTGGCGCAGCGGTGCCGAGAGGCACGACAGTGCAGCATGCACACTCGCATGCTGCAGCTCCATGCGGCACACGGCGAGGCAGCGGCTCGACGGTGCTGCAGCGGCACACGACGTCGGCAAGGCGGCTCCGTGGGCATGGCCGAGAGCGACGGCGACGACTACGGCGGACGCGAACGAGTGCCGAGAAGACAATGTCCGGCGGCGATATTTTGCACGCCTAGTGCCGCGGTATAAATCTTTCATGTCAAATCACGTTTACGATATTTACTTGTGCATGTTGCATATTAATCATGTGCATGTCATCTTTTTATGCATCTTTATTTGTAAAAATGATTTGGTAGCTTAAGACCGGTATGATTCTCCGGTTAGGTCGTATTTGTGCGTAGGCATAATTATGTATCGATATATACTGGTGGATGTGAATAATTAGATTATTGTGGCGAAATGTGTGTGTTGTTGGTCGGTGGATGCTAGGTTATATATATAAATTGGATCATTCGATCAGATGATATGATTTTGGAGTCGCATGTAAAATTAGTGATCTTTGGATGATAAATTAATTGGAGGTTTTCCCTCACATTGGATTAGTAATTTTGAAGTTAGGACGTATAAGGATTTTATGATTTATTACTTGATGGATAACCCTTGTGATGATATTGATTGAGATATGGAGGTTGACTCGAATAATTTATTTAATCGTGAGTAGATTGATGGGGTGTCTTAAGTAATAGTCATGTGAGTCATTTGTGCTTGAATATGGAGAAGGTAGCAATTGATCATTTGGTTGCGAATAAATATTTGGATTTGCCATGTACTTACTAGGTAAGTCCCACGTGTCGAGTCGGTAGAATTGTAGTATCTATTGGATTAGTGGATAAATGATTATTAGTCGATCGTGAGAGGCATATGTGATTGGATTAGTAGTTGTCGCATTACCCACTAGTCCGGTGAAATAGATGTAAGTTGATTTATTAATGAGGTATTAAGTGTTGGATGTGTTATTATAATTGTAAAGCTCATTAGGTGTCGGTAAGTCAAATAAACCTTGATCGGTGGAAATGTTGGTGTTTACGAATGTGATTTACCGAGGTAAGACTAGTAGAGCTAGATAGTTAGTATTAGCTTAAATAGTATATCGGAGAATGATTGATGGATTTAGTCATGGTCATATGCTTATCACTTGGTGGATTTCATATAACTACTAAAAGGATTGTGTAGATGGAAGTTTATGAGTTCGGGAATTATTTGATGGATTGACTACCTTGATAATGCCTTAGTAGAGGTTAGTATGGGGTTTAGATCAAGGTATGCGAATATGATCGGAGAATACTATGCATGCGAGTGGATTCAACACCAGAGAATTGGTTAAGTCAATGATTATGAGAACATTAGATTTGCCAATAGATGTTTTCCTTTAGGAATTAAATAGAATAGAAAATAATATTTGTAGGCCTCATTTGTCATGACAGAGGCTAGGTTAGCATGTGTACAAAAATTATTAAATGATTTGGAAAAATTCGGAATACAATTATTTTTGCACTAAAAATGCTTTTAACTTTAAAAATTCATAACTATTTCATAAAAACTCCAAATAGGATGAACCAAATTATTTTGGTCTTATATTAATATTCTCTATCCATCCATATAATCTTCATCCTCACCACTTCTCTGCAAATTTTGGCCAAATAATTAAATTAAGTGAACAGTAACCGAATTGAATTAAATTGGAATTTCCTGAAAACTGATTTTCAAACCTTCATAACTCTCACATACTAAGTCCAACTGGAATAATTCTTTCACCTAAATTCATCTAAAATCATCATCTAGCTACTGTAGAAAATTCAAGTATTTTTGAGCACTTTGAATTTTTCGGCTTTTCTCGATGTTTATTCGATATCGTCTTTCTATAGATTCCGAGTTGCCGGAAGTAAGTGAGTACGTAACCGAGAGTGAGAAAGTGAACTCCCAGCAAGGCAAGCATCATTTGAACTTTCTTTTGCATCATATTTGATCCCAGTTTTATTAAGTTAGTGCAATGATAATTGCTTGCATGCTATTTTTGATAATGTCGCTATTTTTGTGATGGATAGTTAGATACATCCTATTACCTTGTCATTGTGGTTATCCATGAATTATTCCAGTACTGAAATGCTAAGATAAGATGTGTGATTTCGTGGTATGTGTTTGCTTAGCCATGCAAGTCTAGAACAGTAGTCGATTGTCGGAATAACCCGACAATTATGGGAAACACAATCTTTATTACTTCCTGTTTATTTCAGATCTTCGTATCTGTTTTGTGAGTTAAAATTTTGTCATTTTAAATGAACCTTTGGTCTGGACAAGTGATGGTTAGTGATGGTGCCTTGTGCACGAGATTGGGTATGTGGTTGGCTTGTCTGGACAATTAAGGACCGAACTTTGGGTACCTACGGTTCAAGCAAAACTCGTGCTATCACACGCGGTGTATGGGCGCCGTATGGTTAAGTAGGGGGAAGCTTTTGTTGTGTTAGGTCCTCGGTTGTGGAAATTATAAAGGCATGGGACCGTGACGCCCTATGTTTTCCTTATGGGCCGATAGGGCATATAGACGATGACGCCTTATGTTGCCTAGGAGCCTGTGGTTTTTGGGACTTAGCCCAATAGGATCTTCTTGCTAAAATGACCATATCTTGATTTATCGGCCGCATACCATAGGAAGTATGCTATATTCGGAGGCATCCGGAGGCTTACGGGCTAATCAAGTCGTGTGGGTAAAGTAGTACACCCCGCAGGTATAAATCTATTCGAATAGCCGTGTCCGCTGTTATGGACGCATCGCTGAGTTTGTGGCTGCTTATTGTTAGACTTGGAATTAAAATTGTGGTTATAACTTGGTATTCGTCATGAATGGGATGTTCATGCTTGCTGTTGTATCAAAGTGGACAGCCACTTTGTTATTTGTATGATTTATTTGTTATTCAATTTACTACTTATTCACATGCTTTACTTCTACTTCAAATCTGATTTTGAAATGGCACTTGAAAAACTAGTATGTGTAGGTTGTAAATTGTTGCGTCTCTTTTGCAAAACTAAGCCAATATGAGCCATCCTTTGGAACAACCTCTAGCATAACTAATTTTTATTTGTGTAAGACTTGCGAGTACCTTTGTACTCAACCCGGTTGCTGCAATTTTAGGTGAGGAAGACTTTGAGCTCGTTAGTGTCGATTTAGGCGACATTGACGAATAGTGCTATCATTTAACTCCCAGTCGGTTGCCGATGGGTTATGGGGCATACCATGCTGGATGTTTTGGTTTATTTACTTGCTTCCGCTGTTACTTTATGATCTTATTTGAATTTGGCCGGTCGGCCACTTGTAATAGTTGTAGACTTAAACTATTATGTTGTATGTCTCTTGGACTATTGTGTATGAATGTTGTATGGATATGATCAATGCTATATGTGAGTTTGGGGCATGTTGGTCGCTGATCTTGGGAGCCAACATGACCTCATGTCGCTGTTCGTGGTAGCTTCCTATTTAACTCACTAAGTGTAGTGCTTGACTTGTTGGAGAACCGACAATCATGTAGTGCTCGCAGAGGAGCAAGCAAGATGATCGTCGGGGCTCTAGTTTGTAGTTAAGCCTTTCACTGAGATTGAGTTAAGTTGGAATCCATTTACTTGAGGCCCTAGAGTTATGTCCTTAAGACCATGCTTAGTATCGGTCTTACGGAGATAACCCGGGGGTCCTCACAGCGTTGGTATCAGAGCCATACTGACTGTAGGTTAGAGATAGCATGAGCGTTAAGTTTAGCCAGTCCATTGGTCTAAAACTATTTTCAAAGTATGAAACTAATTTGAGAAAAACCAAGTTAGGATATCTTTTATTCCTCATCCATCTTAGTGTTATTTCTCACCTTATTCTTGTTTTGATTTACAAAATTAACTCATCTTGCCATTCTGTCCTTGGATGAGTTATCAGTACCTTATCAAGGAGACCCAAGCAGAAGATGTGGACGGGTACCCAGCACTAGTTAGAGACATGATGTGGAGAGCGAACTTCACATATCAGCCAACCTACTCCATCTATTGGCGTGACAGAGGACCAGGGATGGAGTACTTGGCAGTGATCAATATCATTGCTAGACGCGTGACAGGGAGTATCCCATACGGATTCCAGGCACGTGGCACCTCTGAGGCCACGACATTGCAGGAAGTGGCTCGTGTGGCACTGAGCCATCTTCGTCATGACTTCACGAAGTTAGCTCAGCCTCCATACTACCACTTTCCTATGCAAGCACATGGCATAGAAGTGAACACTGTTGCCAGGATCCAATCTGGGGAAGACCCTCAAGTGCGACAGTTGGCAAGATTGATTCACATCATGGATCAGATCCATCCTTGCACTATGCATGAGTTATGGGAGACGCGGCGTCGTCTCATCGTGGCTCAAATGCGTTTGCACCACAAGTGTACTGTCTTCCTGAAGATGGAGGGCAAGTACCCAATTTTTGGACCGAGACGTCAAGCTCATATGATTGTAGGTTTCTCTCGTGTCCAGAGCATCAGCAAAAGGATGAGAAGACGATGCCTTGCTGCGATACTAGGGTTAAATTAGGGTTTATTCTTAGATTATATACACCTTAATGATATTATTACTTAGCTTGTAGACGCTGGATTTTGTGGCGATCAATTGCTCTCTTTTGTTCCAAGTAGTTGTGCATCGCCTATGGGCGGGTTGTATCACAACTATGTTGGAAAACTAACCGTGTTTCATTTGTATCTTGTCCGGTCCCTACTGCTTTCTTTTTCGTTTGTTTCGAGTTGGTTCTTGTGTTTTGGAGCTTCAAATCTCTAAATTGAATTAAGGACCTTACCCCTGTTGTTTCTCCTACCTTGTGCTTTTCCCTCTCATCTCTTTAGTGGAAGTCGTTTGTTGATTAAGAGATTGATAGTGGAATCGGTAAAGAGAATGATATGATTGAATAATTGCTATTTTATCTTTTATGTTTGGTTGATGTCGGTGGTTTTCCATTGTCAAAGTGATAGTTGATAATTGAGAAATTGAATTATTACTCATGATCCCTGAATATGATCTTAGAAGAGTTAATTAGATTTTTCAATCGTGAGATATTAACCTTTGTGAGATCAATTGTGGATTATGATAGACGTTACCATCAGAGGTTACGACATGAGTATAAATGGAACTATTATAGTGATGTTTAAGCTTGCCTGCGGATGATGTTGGATTTATATCAGAGAGATATGTAGGTAGAACTCATAGAAAACATGTAGTGTACTTAAATAATTAATTTATGGGTTCACTTGGGGATTTTGATTAAAGATATATCTTAGTCAATATGGCAATAAGATTGTTAGTCATATTTTGGTTTAGTGTGATAAAGTTAGAATTTGAAACTGTGACGATACTATAAATTTTGATGGATGCTTATGATGATCATTTGAGATTTGTGCGGTTGTATTTGAGTATATAATCGGATCATAATACCTTTAGAGATGAGGAATGATTAGATGATTGATTGGTTGTATAGTGGATGACTATGAGGATTAAATGGGAGATTTATCTCTTTGGGAATAGTTGTCCCAAAAATGATATAATTGGATTAATTGGGGATGATTAAATGTAGCCATTGGATTTAGATAATGCAAGAGGATAAGTAGACTATGGAAGACATCAAGTTATAATTGTTGATCTGAACTGAGATAATTATTATAGATAACTTGATCTGGACAAAGTTAGTGATTCAAACTATTTGGATTATGAATGGATTACAAACTCATCTTGGATGGATGATCTTTTTGATGATTTGATTTACCTTGGTCGGAGTTGACTTTGGATAAAGGAGGTATATCCTTAACCTTGGATAATTGTGTTGATTTTGATGATTGATTAGATCCTACAATAGGGATGAGTGGATTAGACTTTAAAAGATGGATTTGAAGTAATTGGTGGATTGATTATTGCAAGTGGATTGATCCTACTGACCAAAAGGGTTGAGAAGTAGAAATATAGATGCATTGCTTGAGGATGCAATTTGATCTCATATAGACATACCCTCTTTTAGGAATTGAAATTGTAGTGGGGAAAATTGCTGGAAATCAACAAGTAATTCATGGATGGTTGATAGTATATGTCAATTGGTAAAATTGTAGGCATTGAAATGCGGTTCTTTAGTGCTCATGTTTTGGGAGTTATATTGGAGATACCCTATGGTAGAAATTTATAAAGCCAGTATAATGGAATATGTGAGCAATATGGTGGTTTCACTTAGGATTATTAGTGTTCCTGAAAATGTGATCGAGATCGAAGTTAAACCACAATCTATACTGTGAGAATGGATTAATAGATGTTTGTGCTCACTTCTGCATTGTTAAATTTTAGAAGTAAGTCGACCCTTTTTGGAAATCAAACTAACCTAGGAATTTGTGGTGGTTTGGAGGATCACATCAAAGCAAGTGATTTTCGATGGTTCTTGTATAAATTGTGGAACGATAGGTTGGAGTTTGCTTGCCTTAGATTGAATATGATCGGTGGATTTTTATTGGATGAACTACAATTAGAGGTTGCGGAGCCGATAGTGTTGGGATAGTAGTGGTATTGGTTGAAGATTGAGTCATTCAATCTTTGAAAAGATAATTGGATTTTAACAAAGCGACTAAGTCTTTCTGTCCCTATCCTTTTTTCCGTCTGAATCTCGGGGACGAGATTCTTTCTAAGGGGGGGAGGTTTGTAACATCCTGATTTTTAGAATCCGGATGTTAATATTTAATTTGGTGATCTATTAGACTTTTGACTATGTTTTAAAATTTTTCTGGTGTTTAATTGAAAGGTTGTTTGTAAAATCAAATTGTTTTTTTAAAAAAAAACTGAAATTAAAAATTTAATTATTTTGATTTCAGGTTTTCGCATGCATCACAAAAATCATGTCATTATGCATGCATTAGTTTCAGTTCGACCGATCAGTAGGCGTAAACGCTGCGTGTTCCATCTCTTCGGTCATCTCCTTTTTCCTTCCTCGCTAACTCCTTTCGCTTCTTTCCTTCTAATCTCATCCAAAACTCAAAACCGAGCCATGCATGTCATACCATCGCGATCGTTATCGCATGACCAATCCTTTTCCGCAATTCAATTTCGCATGCATGACAGTTTGAGCGAATTCGCAAAAGAGAAAAAGAAATAGCAGATAAAACAACTGCGTGTTTATTCTTTTCCTAACTTCTTCGCAATCACAACCAAAAATCAAGAATCCGACGATGCATGTTATACCGTTGCGATCGTTGTTGCGAGAGCATTCCATTTTAGCGTTTAGTTCGCGCATACAAGATCGCTGGAGCGAGCTGAAGAAAAGAGGAAGAACTGTACTGCTATTCATCTTTCAGACAAACAGGAACTTCAAAGATTTTTAGAGAGCAACACACTCTGGATAAATTCCTAAAAATTTTACCTAAGCATTAACATTGTGTCAGGAACCTTCCATAAAAATTTCGTGATTTTTGGAGATAGGAAACTATGTCTAAAAATTATCGTAGTCCCCGCTGCTACCCCAAAACCGAATACTGTTCATACGAATTTTATTTTCTCCCAGCCGAACAACCCCTTCGCCATGTTCCTTCTCCCACATCACAAGCCACCACCTCATTTCTTTAATGCCCAGCCGTGAGCCACCCAAAGCTTCACGCCACAGCTGCTGCCCATCCATTTCTTTTCTCCCCAACCAAGCAACACTACCACTCATTGTCCAACAGAGCACTCACCCACCAACTTTCTTCCACTAGCAGCTCATACCATTTTCGTTTCTCCTCATGAGCTCAAGCACAAAACAACTTCTCTCCTCTAAATCTCCACCAAGAAACTCCCATCTCCCACTGCATGTCATGCCACTGTGTTTCCCATAACATAAGCTGTCCATCCATACAAACATCCTCTACATGCATGAAGGTTTGGACAGATTGGAGAAGAGGAAAGGGAAGGATGGAGGTGCTGGCCAGCACAAGCTTGCGGCAGGACTGCAGCGGCGGTGGCTCGGAGCTAGCTAGGTCACACGGCGACTGGGCAGAGCGGCGCGGGCCAAGGGCTGAGCCGGCGCCGAGAGACACGGCTGGCAGCAGCACGTCGCTGGGAGCAGCAGCACCAGTGAGAAGGGCAGCATAGGTTGCTGTTCGGAGCAAATATAAGAGAGCAGTATTCTTTGGTCCAAAAGATTGCACGTGATGTATTGTGCACATGAGAAGCCACTTTGATTGCTGTTCCTTTCAGTTTGCATGTCCTATGGCTGCTGATTGGAGGGTCACAGTAGTGCATAGGAGATTGAAAAGCGATATCTTTTTGTGTGTTCTTGCTGTGGTGGAGGCGCTGCATGCTTGGGCAGCGAGCAGCGGCATGGTGCTGCTGTCCGGATGTGTCCAGCGAGGCGGGACGCCGAGGTGGCTCCATGCTCCAGCGGCGGACAGCGGCACTCAGTGCAGCAGCGAGGCAAGGCAGCGGGTGAGCGGCGCCTAGGCGAGGGCGTGGCGACCTGAGCAAGACGAGGTGCTGCAGCAGCAGCAGCAGCATGGCGCCAAGACGGAGGACAACAAGGTGTGGCGCAGCGGTGCCGAGAGGCACGACAGTGCAGCATGCACACTCGCATGCTGCAGCTCCATGCGGCACACGGCGAGGCAGCGGCTCGACGGTGCTGCAGCGGCACACGACGTCGGCAAGGCGGCTCGTGGGCATGGCCGAGCGACGGCGACGACTACGGCGGACGCGAACGAGTGCCGAGAAGACAATGTCCGGCGGCGATATTTTGCACGCCTAGTGCCGCGGTATAAATCTTTCATGTCAAATCACGTTTACGATATTTACTTGTGCATGTTGCATATTAATCATGTGCATGTCATCTATTTATGCATCTTTATTTGTAAAAATGATTTGGTAGCTTAAGACCGGTATGATTCTCCGGTTAGGTCGTATTTGTGCGTAGGCATAATTATGTACCGATATATACTGGTGGATGTGAATAATTAGATTATTGTGGCGAAATGTGTGTGTTGTTGGTCGGTGGATGCTAGGTTATATATATAAATTGGATCATTCGATCAGATGATATGATTTTGGAGTCGCATGTAAAATTAGTGATCTTTGGATGATAAATTAATTGGAGGTTTTCCCTCACATTGGATTAGTAATTTTTGAAGTTAGGACGTATAAGGATTTTATGATTTATTACTTGATGGATAACCCTTGTGATGATATTGATTGAGATATGGAGGTTGACTCGAATAATTTATTTAATCGTGAGTAGATTGATGGGGTGTCTTAAGTAATAGTCATGTGAGTCATTTGTGCTTGAATATGGAGAAGGTAGCAATTGATCATTTGGTTGCGAATAAATATTTGGATTTGCCATGTACTTACTAGGTAAGTCCCACGTGTCGAGTCGGTAGAATTGTAGTATCTATTGGATTAGTGGATAAATGATTATTAGTCGATCGTAGAGGCGCATATGTGATTGGATTAGTAGTTGTCGTACACGACTAGTCTGGTGAAATAGATGTAAGTTGATTTATTAATGAGGTATTAAGTGTTGGATGTGTTATTATAATTGTAAAGCTCATTAGGTGTCGGTAAGTCAAATAAACCTTGATCGGTGGAAATGTTGGTGTTTCTGAATGTGATTTACGAGGTAAGACTAGTAGAGCTAGATAGTTAGTATTAGCTTAAATAGTATATCGGAGAATGATTGATGGATTTAGTCATGGTCATATGCTTATCACTTGGTGGATTTCATATAACTACTAAAAGGATTGTGTAGATGGAAGTTTATGAGTCCGGGAATTATTTGATGGATTGACTACCTTGATAATGCCTTAGTAGAGGTTAGTATGGGGTTTAGATCAAGGTATGCGAATATGATCGGAGAATACTATGCATGCGAGTGGATTCAACACCAGAGAATTGGTTAAGTCAATGATTATGAGAACATTAGATTTGCCAATAGATGTTTTCCTTTAGGAATTAAATAGAATAGAAAATAATATTTCTAGGCCTCATTTGTCATGACAGAGGCTAGGTTAGCATGTGTACAAAAATTATTAAATGATTTGGAAAAATTCGAATACAATTATTTTTGCACTAAAAATGCTTTTAACTTTAAAAATTCATAACTATTTCATAAAAACTCCAAATAGGATGAACCAAGTTATTTTGGTCTTATATTAATATTCTCTATCCATCCATATAATCTTCATCCTCACCACTTCTCTGCAAATTTTGGCCAAATAATTAAATTAAGTGAACAGTAACCGAATTGAATTAAATTGGAATTTCCTGAAAACTGATTTTCAAACCTTCATAACTCTCACATACTAAGTCCAACTGGAATAATTCTTTCACCTAAATTCATCTAAAATCATCATCTAGCTACTGTAGAAAATTCAAGTATTTTTGAGCACTTTGAATTTTTCGGCTTTTCTCGATGTTTATTCGATATCGTCTTTCTATAGATTCGAGTTGCGGAAGTAAGTGAGTACGTAACCGAGAGTGAGAAAGTGAACTCCCAGCAAGGCAAGCATCATTTGAACTTTCTTTTGCATCATATTTGATCCCAGTTTTATTAAGTTAGTGCAATGATAATTGCTTGCATGCTATTTTTGATAATGTCGCTATTTTTGTGATGGATAGTTAGATACATCCTATTACCTTGTCATTGTGGTTATCCATGAATTATTCCAGTACTGAAATGCTAAGATAAGATGTGTGATTTACGTGGTATGTGTTTGCTTAGCCATGCAAGTCTAGAACGGTAGTCTGATTGTCGGGAATAACCCGACAATTATGGGAAACACAATCTTTATTACTTCCTGTTTATTTCAGATCTTCGTATCTGTTTTGTGAGTTAAAATTTTGTCATTTTAAATGAACCTTTGGTCTGGACAAGTGATGGTTAGTGATGGTGCCTTGTGCACGAGATTGGGTATGTGGTTGGCTTGTTTGGACAATTAAGGACCGAACTTTGGGTACCTACGGTTCAAGCAAAACTCGTGCTATCACACGCGGTGTATGGGCGCCGTATGGTTAAGTAGGGGAAGCTTTTGTTGTGTTAGGTCCTCGGTTGTGGAAATTATAAAGGCATGGGACCGTGACGTCCTATGTTTTCCTTATGGGCCGATAGGGCATATAGACGAAGGACGCCTTATGTTGCCTAGGAGCCTGTGGTTTTGCGGGACTTAGCCCAATAGGATCTTCTTGCTAAAAATGACCATATCTTGATTTACCGGCCGGCATACCATAGGAAGTATGCTATATTCGGAGGCATCTGGAGGCTTACGGGCTAATCAAGTCGTGTGGGTAAGTAGTACACCCCGCAGGTATAAATCTATTCGAATAGCCGTGTCATGTTATGGACGACCGCTTGAGTTTGTGGCTGCTTATTGTTAGACTTGGAATTAAAATTGTGGTTATAACTTGGTATTCGTCATGAATGGGATGTTCATGCTTGCTGTTGTATCAAAGTGGACAGCCACTTTGTTATTTGTATGATTTATTTGTTATTCAATTTACTACTTATTCACATGCTTTACTTCTACTTCAAATCTGATTTTGAAATGGCACTTGAAAAACTAGTATGTGTAGGTTGTAAATTGTTGCGTCTCTTTTGCAAAACTAAGCCAATATGAGCCATCCTTTGGAACAACCTCTAGCATAACTAATTTTTATTTGTGTAAGACTTGCGAGTACCTTTGTACTCAACCCGGTTGCTGCAATTTTAGGTGAGGAAGACTTTGAGCTCGTTAGTGTCGATTTAGGCGACATTGACGAATAGTGCTATCATTTAACTCCCAGTCGGTTGCCGATGGGTTATGGGGCATACCATGCTGGATGTTTTGGTTTATTTACTTGCTTCCGCTGTTACTTTATGATCTTATTTGAATTTGGCGGTCGGCCACTTGTAATAGTTGTAGACTTAAACTATTATGTTGTATGTCTCTTGGACTATTGTGTATGAATGTTGTATGGATATGATCAATGCTATATGTGAGTTTGGGGCATGTTGGTCGCTGATCTTGGGAGCCAACATGACCTCATGCTCGCTGTTCGTGGCTTCCTATTTAACTCACTAAGTGTAGTGCTTGACTTGTTGGAGAACCGACAATCATGTAGTGCTCGCAGAGGAGCAGCGCGCATGATCGTCGGGGCTCTAGTTTGTAGTTAAGCCTTTCACTGAGATTGAGTTAAGTTGGAATCCATTTACTTGAGGCCCTAGAGTTATGTCCTTAAGACCATGCTTAGTATCGGTCTTACGGAGATAACCCGGGGGTCCTCACATGCATATTAGTCGGTCATCTCAAAAAGTTTGGCAACAGTAGCCAGAGGATTTAAAGCGATGTGTTATGTGATTCTTCTACTACGGACTCCATACTTAAAGGCTCTAATAACAGAAGAGTCAGAAATCTCATGTATGGAATTGCGAACCTAATTGAAACGCCTGATGAACTGGAGCAACGTTTCGTGCGAGTTCTGTTTCATCCTGTGCAGATCATCCTCCTTTCCGGGACGGTTGTAAGTTCCCTAAAAATTTGCCAGTGGTAGGTTACAGAGATGTTGCCACAAATAGATCGACTCCAGTGGTTGATTTAACAACCACGACCGAGTAGATCCTTCGAGCACAATAGGAAGGTAGTTCGCCATGACATGCTCTCCACCTCCTGCTACTCGAACAGCAGTTGTATAGATCTGAAGAAATTTAATGGGATCTTGCGACCCATCAAACTTCTCCATGTTTATAGGTCGAAACCGCGGCGATCAGCGAACTTCTTGAAGGTCAAGCGAGAACGCCCGACATCCAGTAATAATATCATGATGCCTTCTTTGTAGGAAAGAAGGGTTGACATCACCAGGTGATCGTGGACGATGATACCCAGTGGTAGATGGACCTAAACTATCATAGGCTTCATTCCTACGAGGGTAATACTCCTCGTATTCCATCTATTGTTGCAAATTCCTAGGTATAAGTGGTGAACGATTGCCTTCTCTAGGAGCATGTCGATCACTAGGTGTTCAAAGAACTCTTCTCTGACTAGAGTTATGATTAGGGGAGCAACCAGACCTATTGTTGTGTCGCTCTCCATGAGGGGAGTTATTCGAACGACTGGTGTTTGATGGTGTTGTCGTGGTATGACTACCAGAATGATGTCGGTGAGTTTGCTCAAGTTTGACCATTGTATCTCAAAGCCTTCATGCGATCTCTTCAGCGAAGAGGTCATAACCGGGCGCATGTCCAATCTATTAAGTCGGATTCTCGAGTAGGTCATTTATCCTTTGAAGTTCTTGAGTTTCTTCCAAAAGGTATTGAATGCGCCCAGGTAAAGCACTCTGGTTTGCAATTCTTCTTCTCCGGATGGTCTCAGGATCATCCACATCTAAATTTGCTTGAGTATGCCTCAGTGAAGAGTGATCATTATAGGATTTCTCCCACGCTCATGAATGTGGTGATCTTGTTCATCGTCGGAGGCGTCATCGCCATTTTGACGAGAGTCCGAAGTGAATGAGCGAGGGGAAGCATCCCCAGTTCTCCTTCTCGAAGAGAGATTAGAATCTGAGGGGAGAACAAAGACCTGCTGGATACGACTTCCACTTGTGCCTGAGTCCTCCTAGCTTGAGGAGTATTCAAACGACAACGCCTCGCAACTTGGAGCAATCCCCTCCAGGAAGGGGAATTCTGGATTGTAACCGTTTTCATCCAAAGGTGAACCCTGCGATGGTATGGTCGAATCTGCAGGAAAAGCGGCCTGGACCACACACATCGTGGGGGTAACCGAAGGGTGACGATCACGGGATGTTTGTTGAGTCCCGGAATAATGGATTCCAGTATTTGCTGTGCCGGGTCGGACTGTCTCAGACGAACTTGAACATTTAGAGGGGGAACCCTCGCTATGCTGTGCACTTGTCTTGGTGTAGTCATGATCATGATCGGCTGGACCCTTGCCCTCTGAGGAATCAGGTCCCTCTCATTTGGACGTAACGTTGTGGGGAATAGAGATCCCTCATCAACTCTATCTGTAGCATAGTCTCCTGGATTTGGCGAAAGATCCCTGGAGGCGGCATAGCCATCAGACGAAACAATGCTCTACTCATAGTAGGCATCTATGTCAAGTTCTACATAGTTGTCCAAATCGAACCAGTTCTCCTCGTTCCACTCTCCTACCATGGAAGCATCAAAGTTGAAAGAAAATCAAGAGAACTTGCTGAAAAGGATACACCAGAAAACTCCCCATAGACGGCGCCAACTATCGATGATCTAGTATCGATCTTATAAATGAATAATCGGGGGTCTCCTAAAATCAGAACCACACAGAGAATGACACAGGGATTTTAGACAGGTTCAAGCCTTCTCCAAGTAGAATAACAACCCTACTCCTGCGTCTTGTATTCACTATCTGATTACAAAGAAGAAGCAGAATTATGCATAATGTCTCCTCCTCTAGTCTGCTGACTTTAGCCCTTATATAGTGCATGTAGTGGCGGCAATTTCTCCAGGCCAAGAGGTGTCTCGCCGTTTGGTTTACCACGCACATTGATGGTAGTTACTGTGTATTATGATACCACCATGTCACCTGGTAGTTACCGTCAGAGACAGGGGTGTAATATAGTTATTCGGAGAATGACATCGTATACTAAACACTCTATGTCTTAAACATAACGCATAAGATTCTCCGATTGATTAGGCCCACGCTCTACAGGCTTTATCAATTACAGAGCAGTCGCAGTTGACCTGGACGTAGAAAGTCCCACAACCACGAGGTGGTCATAAAAAAGCTTACGACTATGATATGGTCGTAGAAAGACTTACAACCCTGGGGTGGTCATAGAAAGGCTTACGACCACCTAGTTTAGTTTCTCCCTTGTGGACATTAAGGGGTATGCTTAAGAGCAGTTTAACGATATTGTTATCTATAACAAGAATTATAGATAAATAAATAATTCGGGATTATTAGATCCTCATCAGTACCCTTGAGCTATTGGTGCACTCTCTATTACTCATTTGCTCATATTTCTCATTTTGAGGTGGTTGAGAGCATTGAAGTGCATTTGCATCATTTGTTGATCTTTTGGCACCTGATAACCTTCAAGCACGTGTTGTAGTTTATTACTCTTAGTGTTTACCGACACCTAGACAACGTAGAGGCATCGTGGTCTGGTGATCTTCTCAAGAAGCTTGTGAGAATGCCCGGCGTCTTGTGAGTGGTTTGGTGCTCGCCATCTCCGGAGTGGAGGAACAGCAACCCCGAGTGGATCGACGTGTTTGTTCAAGTTGTGAGCTGGTCCAGTTCATTTGGGCTTACCTCGTAGGTGTTGTCTTATTTCGTAGAGCCGGTCCAATTCATTTGGGCTTATCTCAACATGGATTAGGGGAGACTGGCAAGTCTCCGAACACCACAGTAAAACATCCTTTTGTCATTATGGTTTGTTCTCTTATGATTTACTTAGTGTCACTACTATAGAAAGCCTCATCACAGACGGTTCGGAACCGTCATCACAGACGGTTTTCGAACTGTCTACATTTGTTGGTCTGTGATAACAGGCAGTTATCACAGACGGTTCAAAACCGTCTGTGATACGCACTATCACAGATGGTTTTTTGTTAAAACCGTCTGTGAAGGATATTATCCCAGATGGTTTCCGCTAAAAATCGTCTGCGATCCGAGGCTATCATAGACAGTTCTATTTAAGAACCGTCTGTGATACGAAAAAATCACCGACGGTTTAATTTACTAACTGTCTGTGATATTCTCAGATCACAGACGGTTCTGACATATAACCGTCTGTGATATTCTCGGATCACAGACGGTTCTTACATATAACCGTATGTGATATTCTCGAATCACAGACGGTTCTTACATATAACCGTTTGTGATAAAGCCTTCACAGACGGTTTCAATAAAAAACCGTCTGTGATAATTCATAATCCTAACTACATTTTTGCTTTTTTTTGGCTAGCCTCAGGATTGCTAGCCATGCGCTTTGAAAACAAGCATGCACAAAAACAGATACATCACAGATATTCAATTGTTGACAACTCAAATGGATCATTACTCAAAATAAATTACAAAAGATCGAATTTGTTCAAGTATTGTCATTATAGTTACAATTGGATTTCAATTGAGTCAATTGTTTGCAGGTGGGTGAAACTTTGGGTCGGCGACGGAGTGAAAGTCTCCGTTGTCGGAAATGATATCTAAAATGATAAAGCTGCAAAGCTTCCCTTGAATGTCCGCGATCTCTTGCTCAACGAGTCCATCTAATTCTATATGCAACCCTTGTCGCTAGCAATAGTAAAGTGGTAAGCTTATATATTTAAATTTATAATTAGGAAATAATTATTTCCATATTGACAAACCTCGGGATCCTTCTTCCTAGCTGTAAGGATTTGCTGCATATGATAGCAAACGTAGATTGCACATAACTCATCATTTTTTTGCTGGCGACACTACAAAAAAAGAATTACATATATAGGTATAGTCAGTTCGAGACGCGTTATTATGAAGTATGATATAGGATTATCATGTTGTAGCGCGTACCAGAAATTTCATCCTGTGTGTTAGTCTGGCGCTCTTTCCATTGCATAATCCTTTGTTGGCAACATAGGCGATGAATGACCTACATGATTCCAAAAAGTTATCCTCGGCCATTTCAAATGAATGATGTAACGTCTGTTTTCAGACGAGTAAATAGTAACTATAATTCCATTTCGTTCTTCGCCGTAATTCAACTATGAAGTATTTGCGAAAACTTTCCTTCCTCCTTGGTTTGTGTTTCAAATGTAATGTCCGTAACATTTGAAATTCAAATTCACGGTTTGGAGTTCTTCTCCTCCCTTTTGAATCCTCGGGCCAATTTGAGTTGGACCTCGCCTCCTTTCTTGGGCTCAGCCCATGATCTTGTTGGGCTGGCCATTTCTTCCCTGTCAGCCCGCCCCAGCCCATCTCCAGCCCGGCCCTTCTCCTTTCTTTCCCCCACCCTCCTGGCTCTCTCCTTTCTCAGCCCAGCACTTGGGACGTCACCTTCTCCTTCCCTACTTCTCCCCACAGGTCAAACCGCTTGGCGTCGGCCACTGCTCCCAAGACAAGAAGCAGCTTTGCTCCCCCTCCCTGCTCCTCTGCGCCGAGCCGCCCATCCCTCTGCTCTGCGCCACCGGCTTCCCTGCCGCCCATCCCTCTGCTCTCTGCTGCGCCCAGGATTCCTGCGCCGCACCTGCTCTGCGTCCTCAGCGAAGACCTTGGAGCCCTCCGTGTGCAGCCATGGCGTCATCGCCGTCCTTGTCGTCCTCGAGCTCGCGGACCAGCGCGTGCCTTCGTCAACGGTTGTCAAGGTCACGCCCCGGGTCACCAGCTCCCGTGTCGTTTCCCTCCCTTTCCGTGCGACTTCGCGGCGTCACCTCTCGTCACCACCCATCCTCGCCTTGGACTGAGCCGCGCTCTACGCAGCGCACGCGCGAGTCCGCGTCAGCCTGAGCCCCATGCCACCTGCTCGTCCTCGTTGCTCTGGCGCCCATCCCGTAGGTCCGCCATCCCGCCGACACCTCGTGCGCCATCTCCAGCTCCCACGGCTTCCCTACCTCTCCTTCTGCTACAAAGAGGACCCGAGCCCTTCACTTGCCTCCTCGCATGGCTACAAATAGCCCGGGACCTCCTTCTCCCTCCCCACCTTGCTTCCTCCCTCTCAGCCAGAGCAACCGCATTGCCCCCGTGCACAAGCCCGCCGCTCCCGCCTTGGCCGCACCGCCTCCCCGCTGATTAGCCGCTCCGGTGCGCCTCCACCTCCGACGACCACGTCACCGCGTGCCCCGCAAAGCGAGGAAGCTATCCCCTCCTCCATTCGACCTCCCCACCGCCAAGACGTGCCGCCACCATGTCTCCTTCTCCTCCTCCCATGGCCGCCGCCGCCGGGCCAATTGGGCCACTCCCAGGTCACCCGGGTCATCCCATTGGCCTCCCCTTGCTGCCGCCAAGCTGACATTGCCTGACGCCGCCCTCCTCCTCCTCAGTCGCCGCTTGTGTCGTGCTGTGTGAACTCATGGAGCCATCGCCGCCTTTGGCTTGCTGGCACCGCGCCCGCTCCTCTCTGGCACCGCCCCCGCCACTTGTGGCCTCCCTGCCCTCCGGCGACTCCATCCCACCCGCTCGCCGCCGCCCTTGCCTCCACTCGCCGGCGCCGCCATCCCCTCCCCAGGCCGTCGCAGCTGCCTCTACTCCCCCTTCTTTCTCTGAAAACCGAAGAATTTTGGATGGGGATGAGCTTTGGGGGCCCCACCTATCATTTGGCATGAATCCCCTCCCTCTCCCTTCCAAGTGGACCCGCCTCGGCACTGTTCACCGTGAGCCCATGGACAATGGCGCTTGAGCTGAGTCCATGCACTGTTGGATGCACCCAACTCTCTCTCCTCTCTTTTATTTTTGATTTAATTCCATTCCAATCTTCGCAAGCTCCGTTCTCCCTCGTCGTAACTCCGTTTCAAGTGAAATTAGTTTCTAAAAATTTGTTAATCAAGATCTTGCCAATGGCATAGGTCTTGTTCAATTTCAAGTTCATTTGTGTATTCTTGTGTATTTATTTGCTCTCTTTGTCATTGTGTCCTTTTTTCGGTACATTCGTCCGATTAGGATTTGGAGACGCGGGAGATCTCCAAGTTGATCAAGCCCAAGATTATCAAGCCTATCTTACCTATACTCCAGGCGAGTCAATACTTTGACCATATTGATCCTACATTTTATGCAAATTATATTCGTTTAAATTAGCAAAAATTTCATGCTTTATTTCTTTATCAACTGTATGTTAAAGCTTAAGGTAGTAGAATACCCGCTTGTTGATTAATTAATTAATATGCCATCCTTGATAATTTGAATCCATTAATCCTTGTCACCCTAGTAATTATATGGTAATACTAGTTATAGGGGTGTACTTGAGCGACATGCTAGCCTTGCTCAAGTACCGGGGTATTAAATACCCCAAATCATCATTTCTTCAAACATAAAATGTTTTGGGTAGTCATTGGTAGACCATTGACTAAAAGGTGTGGAAAATAATTTGGTTTACTCCTCAAAACCCTATTGCTAGTTCTATCTGGGCGGATGGTGAGGCGGTGGGTGCTCGGGGAGCACAAGGTTGGTTGGATTGTGGAATGAACCGCCCAGATAACCCTAAGGACTTAATCTTGTCACGACCTCCCGTGTTAAACAAGTACGACCACAAGTCTGCAAAGTGCAACTTGGCTTAGTAAAATTATTAAACCCTGGATGTGTCTCACTGGTGGAGTAATGGCACGCGCAAGCTTGCGGTACATCCAGCTTGACGGGGACACCAATACTCGGTGAAGTTGCCAACGTCGTGGGTAGTCCAACTATGCCACACACTGCGGGTACAACATCCCTCGTGAACGTATCGGCGCAACCCCATATGGGTGAGATAGCGGAAAGGGCAAGGTAGTTTGAAAGGTTACTGTGACGGTCGCCCAACTACATGACTACGGAATCATGTGGGGTAACGGGTATGACTATCTCTTGTGGGTAAAGTGTATAACCTCTGCAGAGTCTAAAACTGTTTAAACAGCCGTGCCTACGGTCAAAGGCGGACATGGGGATCATAACTTGAGTTAGTTCTATTTCAAAAGCTATGTGGGTGGAATGGAAAATGGTGGAAGGGCTCACCTAGCCCTGTTTTGGATTTCTCCTGAGTCGTCGAGCTCAGCGGGTGTGGTCTTTGGAGGCAGCTCCAATTGAAAGGATGCATTGGTAGAGTTTCCACCGGATGGAACCTCTACTAAAATAATTATTGCACATTACTCTCTTTATCAAAATTACAAATTTGTTAAAAATGCTAAGTCTTAGGCTTTGTAATTATAATATTGCAAAACTTGCTTTCACAAATAAAAGAACCGAGCCATCCTTGCTAAACCTTGCATGTATACTATTGCATTGTGTATTGGCTCGCGAGCACGGTAGTAGTGCTCATTCTTGCTTCTCTCCCCAACCCTCTAGATAATGAAGATGAAGGAGACTACGCCTACTACGATGGACCAGAAGATGATGGACAAGAATATGACGAGGAGTAGATTAGTTCTGTAGTTTAGGTCTCGCCCAGTCTAAGTAGACTCGCTAGTACCCGCGTACAACCGATATTATCCAGTCCTTGGTTAATATCCGTCGTACACAGGTCACCCCAGTCGCTTGCCTATGTGAGATAAGCCCTACCTCCCCTTTTGCTTCCACTGTAGATATTGTCGTCCTTTTGTAATGTATTCTAGTTGGCCTTGTGCGGCCCTTTTGTAAAAACTTGACCCGACGAGGTCTATGTTACCCTGTGTTGTAATATATTTGTTTTGTTTCACGACTTGTATGGTTGATTCAACAATGTACCTGTGAGTGCTATCTACTGATCCAGGGAATAGCACAGTGTTTTCACAGAGGATTTGGATTCTCAGAATCCGGGTCCGACAAATGAAGACTACAATAGAGTTATGTATGGAGGAAATGAGTATACCTCTCGAGTACTCCTTTCAGAATGCTGAATTTGTGGTCGTTGCGGATTAGGGAATCAAGGTATATCACATGGTTCTTCTTTGGTATAATGACTAAAAGGACCTAGTGGTACCTACTCATGTATGTCGCTATAGTCATTAAACCTAAGTTCGTGCTGCGTATAAAGTACAAATGAAATTTGTATAGCAAGTAGTGACACTTACCCCTCGTTGCAAGGCACCACTATGTACTTCTTGTGCATCGACGGCTAATCTTTGCCGCTATGTATTTCTCGACGAAGGACGGGTCTGCTTGGATGGTTTGCAAAGATACCATGTGTGGGTTGAGGAAACCCACCGATTCATTCCATTCCTGGATATTTTTCCACATGTATCTGTACACAAGAAATGAGTTGTGACAATTATCGGTATTATGTGAATGCAGAACTTGATTGTACACACTTACAGTGTCCAACATCATAGAAGCGAGGCGTCGAGGCCAACGAGGTTGAATAGACATAAGTCGTTGAAGCCCACAACGAAGTTGCCCACCCCGTTGAAGAAATGCTCATCCTTGTATGCGACGGTGATTCCAGTATCGCACCCCTTCTTTTTGGTCTTCTGCATGTACCAGGCATGCAAAGCCTGACAAGCATATCCAACATGGAGTAATACTGTGTCGGAGCACAACGGTTTCCCGATGGAGTAATTCCCGGATGTCCCGGGCTTCCCGGACTTGGGAGGCACCTTAATGTTCATTGATTTTGATTTGGTCTTAACAATTGGCGCGTCTTCCATGAGGCGACTCGGGAAGCGTCTACGGCAAAGACGCTTTTGTTGTTCCTTGGCGTCTTCTTCACGGGAACCGATGAGGTGGCCTTCGAGGCGAAACATGAGGTGGAGTCATCGAGGTCCGTTGGAGAGGAATGGTCGGTGTCTAGATCACGGCCTTCTTTGGGTCGAGCGATGTCCTTCTTGGGCCTTTGGATAAAAGTGTGCACGGCATCCCCTAGTGTTTCGATTTCTTCGTTCGGGCAAATCTTGACGGACGGCCATGAAATTGCCATGTACCATATCCACCTCGACCTGGCGTAACCTGCGCAACCGGCACCGTGTCAAGATTGCTTGCCTCTTCCTAGTATGGATACACCATCCCCTTGTGACCTCAATAGAAAGGGACCCATCCATCCTCACTTGGAGCTTGCAGGGCGTCGACCCCTACAAAACGATATGCAATTAGCTAAGGCGTCCTATAGGTCTATCTTTGGTGCATTCCATAGATGTACATTACCTTGATGTTGTCTATCGATAATTGGATGTCATCATGTTCAGGATTATCGCGGACACGACGCTACTCGATGTCGGCGGGGCGGCTCCCAAATTAACGAGGCGGCTTATGATCGCTCGAAGTTGTTTCATTTGATCCTGAAATGCTGCTAGCTTTCCTTCAAATTTTGCAGTAATCCTCTGTACCAACCGGTCATCGTGCTCGGCCTTGGATCTCTTCTTACTCCTATACGTGCAGTAGTCGTCTGCGAATCCATGACTCCAAGGTACGTTAACCCCAAGGTCTCGCGTGCGACCCAGGTGCTCCTTGTTTCCCAGGGCCGTAGATAGTATATCCTTCTCCCTGTCTACTTGGAAGGAGCCTTCGGAAGCTTGGGCAGTCAATTCATGCTGCAAGAGGTCATCATGTTATTATAGACACTATGAAGTTATAGACTTATGAACAACTAGGTAGTTTGACATATTTACCACACGTTGGGACACTTCCTGGTCTGCCGGGTTTGTGAAAGAGATGCTGCCCGAAGACGAGACTTTTGCCCTCGCTTTTAACCAGCTTAGGGATCGCGGGTCTGTGACATCAAGAAACGCGTTGTCTTCTGCCGTCGCCCATTCCTCGTATTTACCCGCGTACCCAGCGGTGCCGAGTCTGTGCGGGTGAGTGTTTCGTGTCTAGAGAGCTTTGTGCGCCGCACTTTTCTCCTTAAATTTGGCCATCGTCTTCATAGCCACAAAGGCGTGCCATGCTTCTCGCGTCAAGAATCCATACTGCGAAGGGCGTTTGACCCGTGTTCACGTACTTCGTGACAAGAATGCTCTTGAAGGTCCTCCACGATTTATCCATCATGAGCATCGCCATCCGTTGCACGCGTGCCATGTCTACTTCTGGGATAGTGAACTTGCTTGAAAGTTCTGTCCACAGTGTGTCTCTCGCTTCTTTCGTCAGATCCTTCCACCTTGGTGTGGTGATTGGGACCCGTTCCCTTGCAATTATCCCGCAGATGGTCCAGAATCTCGCCGCTGATCTCTTGGGACTCAGAGGGACCCCAAAGTCACTGACCTCTGTGATGACCAGTCGGCCCACAAGCATTTGCGATCTTCCTCTGCCATCTCGCTTCCGTGTCATTATCGTCGACGGGCAGCATGACGCATTAGGCGGCGTCGGTGATAGCGGCCTCGTCGGTGCCGACGGCGAAGACGATGCCTCTGCCATCTGCGCTATCGGTGACGGCATCGACGACGGTGCCTCTGCCACCTCGCTTACTCGCTATCTATATAAGTTACATATGCAATAAAATGGATTGCAAGTGTCATATACATATGAAGTATCTCCATGTCATTTAAACTGAATAATATGCTCAACATGTGCAATATTAGCAAATAATCATAATTAATTCCAGCATAAATATGAAACAATAAAACATTAATCCAACGGTATTTAAATGACCAAATTAACATAATCAAATGTAAATCATTCAAGTCATTTAAATTGATTGAAATGCAAAACATGTACCACATGTATATGAATAAATTGGATAAGAACACTAAAATTCAGATTTTGAGCTCTATCCAAAGCTTAACTAGACTGACATAACAACCACATGTATAACAATCTCTTGTGATCTTTGTATAGATAGAAACTAGTGATACGAATCTTTTGCCCGAGCCTATCTTTGCCCGAGCCTACTTCATCGAGCCCGACACACTAGAGTGTACCATTTTCTTCATGCCATGGAGGATTGACATGAAGCAAAGGTACACTCAAGTGTGTCGAGATCAACAAGTAAAGGTCAGGTTTCACCGAACGTTTAGGATGAAGGCCCAAGGAGCGAGCTAGCTAGCTGAATTCAGGCATTGAGTTAGCTCCTATTCTAACACTCCTAACACTCCTTAATCCACCAGCTTCTCTAAGGAAATGCTAAGCAAAGGTTTAATGCTTTATGTACAGAAGACTAGCCTTTCATGAAGACATAGAAACAAAATAGAATCAAGTAAAACTTTCTTTCTGGATTGTTGTAAAAAATGCAGTTTTAGCAAGATTTCAGAATTAATCCGAAAAAAATTAACTAGCATTAAAGCATAATTCCTAAAGAATTTAAATGACCAAAACAACATGTACTCATGTAATTCTCCCAAGTCATCTAAAGAGAATAAAATGGTTAACACAAACATCATGAGAACATCAAAAATTAGCATAGAGCTCAGATTTTTAATTTGTTCGATTGCTCTCATTAGGCTAGTTGCAAAAGACATAGTCTTTGCCATCTCAACCATTATGCCAAAATTCTTCACCAATTGAATATGATAACTCCAAATTAGACTTTGAGCTCAAAAAAATGCTTGCAGTTCATACAAACCGAAAATAGAGCAGAAGCAATATTTCAGTGCACAATAGAAATACACCAATAGACAAAGAGACTGAGAAAGGAGCTAATCTGACAGTAATAAAATAACAAAAATAAGCAATTCTAAATAAGCTCAAGTCTAATTCTAGTTAACTATTCAATCTCATAATATGGCAACAATCATCATTGAGCTATTAATAGAACCCACCACTTTGCAATTTCTCTCTCTGTACTAAAGATTAACAATCACATAATGAAAAATTCTCTAGCACAGCACAAATGCAAAGGGACAAAGTGAGATAAGCAACAATACTCACAGAGCAAGGGAGGGAGCGGGATAGAGGGAGTAGAGTGGTATACCACAGGAGGCGCGAGGGAGTACTGGAGGAGGCGCTGGAGCCGACGCGAGGAGGGAGCCGGTTACAGGCCAGAGAGGAGGATGGCGATGTGTAGTGGAGTCGGGCTGGAGTCGGAGGAGGGAGGCGGCCACTCGTTGGGCTGGAGTCGAAGGAGGCCGCGCGTCGGAGGAGGGAGGCGGTCGGTCGTCAGGCTGGAGTCGGAGCAGGGAGGCGGCCAGTCGTCGGGCTGGAGTCAGAGCAGGGAGGCGACCAGTCGTCGGGCTGGAGTCGGAGCAGGGAGGCGGCGAGCCCTAGAGAAGGCGAACGAGCGCGCGAGAGCTTAAGGGGTGCGGGAGTAGTGGAAGTGACGAGCAAGAGCAAAAACCCTAGCAGTTCCCTCCTTATAAAAAGGCTATCACAGATGGTTCTCTTACAGAACCGTCTGTGATAAGGAATCACAGACGGTTCTTAAAAAGAACCGTCTATGATACGACCCATATCACAAACGGTTCTATTATGAAACTGTCTGTGATATGGGACGTATCACAAACGGTTCTTAATAAGAACCGTCTGTGATTCGTTACCACTGACGGTTCTATACTAGAATCGTCTGTGATCCTGCTGACAAAACCTAGTGACAAGTGATTGTCATAACACATTTGACTTCAAAAATTCATAACCTGGTGACAAGTGATTGTCATATGAACCTGGTGACAAGTTCATAACACATTTCACTTCAAAAATTCATATCTAATTCAACTCAATTCCAAATCAAGTGAAACCAATTTTGATACTCCAAAATTGCCATGAACGTCCACATTGACATCAATATCGAAGATCAAAAGTCCATAACACATTAACACATGACAATTTCACGTTGACATCAAAATTATGAGAGATTACAAGTCCATAACACATGATGTTATGGAATAAATTAATTACAATGGAGTAAATTCTTAATTAAAATATAGCCCTTCATGATGATCGACGCGCATATAGCTAGCTTCCTCACTGGGTTCTTCCTCGAGCCTGATGCCATTTCCGAAAGGAGGCAACTCGTCAAATTGATTGTATTCTTCCTTGTCCACTACATTCTCAACTCCGACAATCCTCCTTTTTCCATGAAGAACTACGTGGCGCTTCTTATTTGCCGGGTCGGTTACATAGAAGACTTGAACAACTTGGTTAGCCAGTACGAATAGTTCATCTTTATATCCGACACTTTCGAGGTCCACAGTAGTGACGCGGTACTTGTCGACCTTCACTTGTGGGAGATGGACCCAACGGCACCGAAATAGGGGGATCTTGAAAAGCACGCAGTCGAGCAACCATATCTCCTCTATTTACCCATAGTAGGAGCTCCTCAGCCCATCGGTACTGAATGCATCAATGCGGACACCGCTGTCCTGGACTGTGCTCTTCCTATCCTGAGCTGCCGTATAAAATGTGTACCCATTTATGTCGTATCCTTGCCATGTGACAATTGTAAATTGTGGCCCTTGTGCCAACCATAGCAGCGTATCATCACTTGATGACCTCCCAGTGATTCGCACCTTTAACCATTCGTTGAATCAACGGTTGTGCTCTCTCGTGATCCAAACCTCCGACCGGTCTGGATTCTGTTGGCGTACCATGTCTTTATGCTCGTCGATGTACGGGGACACTTGGGTCATGTGTTGAAAGACCATGAAATGGGCTTGAGCGTACATATCCAGATCGGGAGTAATTGATTTCCTTCCGATGGTCCCGATACCATCCAGTCTCCCCTCATGGCGAGATAGAGGCACACCTATCGGTTCCACCTAAGGCATGTAGTTGACGCAGAACTCAATGACCTCTTCGGTTGCATAACCTTCGATGATGCTGCCCTCCGATCGAGATCGATTCCGTACGTAGGACTTGAGAATTCCCATGTACCTCTCGAACTGGTACATATGACGTAGGAACACAGGGCCACATATCTTTCTCTCTTTCACAAGGTGAACAATGAGATGGACCATGATATCAAAAAATGAAGGAGGGAAATACATCTCAAGATGACATAGAGTCGTCACCACCTCGGCCTGCAGAGCATCTAGTCCTTAGGGATCGATGACCTTCTGAGCAATTGAGTTGAAGAAATAACACTGACCTCAAGATTGCCACTCGGACCTTGTTCGCAAGATACTCCTAATTACAACAGAAGCATTTGTGTCATCAGCACATGACAATCATGAGACTTCATACCAATTAATTTCAAATCTTGCATAGAAACAAGTTTCTTAATGTTAGCGGAGTAACCAGACGGGACTTTCACACCATGCAAGCTTTGGCACAATTCATTTCTCTCGGCCTTGGACAGAGTGTAGCAAGCTGGGGGAAGGTACGTTCGTCCTGTATCGGTCTCTTTCGGTGCTAACTCGGTCCTTATGTTCATATCAACCAAGTCACGCCGTGCGTTAACACCATCCTTTGTTTTGCCACTAATGTTCAGTAAGAGACCAATCAAGCTATCACATACATTCTTCTCTACATGCATGACGTCGATGCAGTGGCGAACTTCTAAGTGCTCCCAATAAGGCAAGTCCCAAAAAATTGACCGCTTCTTCCAGATGTTCTTCTGACGGGTTCTTAATTTACGTCCCTTCCCAAGCACAACATTGATATCCTTAACCATATCATAGACCTCTGTTCCTCTAAAAGCCCTTAGAGCTGAACCGTTCTCCTTATTTCCGTCGAATTATTTCTTCATCTTGCGGTATGGGTGACTCCTGGGAAGGAACCTACGGTGACGCATATACATAGTTTTGCGCGAGTTGTTCAGCCATACACCCTCCGTAGCATCTAAACAGTGCGAACAGGCTTTGGCTCCTTTTGTACTGAAGCCCGACAGGTTACCAAGGATAGGAAAATCATTGATAGTACAGAACAACATGGCTCGTATAGTGAAGTTCTCTCGTTTGTACGCATCCCATACCTGTACCCCTTCGTTTCACAGTGTCACAAGATCTTCCAACAATGGTGCTAGGTACACATCAATATCATTCCCAGGTTGCTTCGGCCCTTGGATAAGTAGTGACATCAAAATGTACTTCCGCTTCATACACAGCCAAGGAGGAAGGTTGTACATACATAGATTCACGGGCAGTGCTATGTCATTTGCTCGTGTTACCGAAAAGATTCATTCCATCCGTACTCAACCCTAACCTTATGTTCCTCGGTTCCGCACCGAACTCTTCGAAGCTCCGATCGAAGTTTCTCCACTGGGCAGAATCAGTAGGGTGTCTTAACTTTTCATCTCTCTTACGCTCCTTTGAGTGCCAACGTAGCAATCTTGCCTCCTTTGGGTTCGCAAATAAACGCTTCAAACGTGGGATCACAGGAAGATACCACAACATCTTAGCAGGAGGTCCTTGCTTCACCTTAGTAGTATTCTGACGCTTGTATCGGGATGCTTTGCACACGGGACATACATGCATGTCTGCATACTCTTTACGGTAGAGGATACAATCCTTCGGACATGCATGTATTTTTTCTACTTCCATGCCTAATGGACAAATAACCTTCTTTTCTTGGTAGGTGGTGTTGGGCAACACGTTTTCCTCCGGAAGAATGTCCGCTAGGAGACCTAACAACGCCGTGAAACTCTTATCGGACCAACCATTGCTTGCCTTCAATTTCAGAAGTTCAAGCACGGTTGACAACCTTGTGTATTCCGACTTGCAGCTAGGGAACAAAGGTCTAACCGAGTCCTCCCTTAAGCCCTCGAATTTACAAAACTCTCTCTCACTGTAGTTCTCTTCTGCATCGCGTAGCATCTGATCTAGATTGTCATCGTGCGACCTATCCTCATCAAAAGCACAGTGCACATCTGGCAAATCGTTGACTTCCTCGGCGATGTTGTCATTATTAACTTCTAGCATAATCTGCTCTTCACCGTGACTGGTCCAACATGTATACCCTTTTTTGAAACCCCTTCGAATCAAGTGCGCTTTGATCTGCACCACGTTGTTAAACATCTTTAGAATACCGCAATCAATGCATGGATAGTACATAAAATTTATCCCCTTCTTCAACCTATCCTGCTCGACGGCTCTTCTAAAAGCAACCACGCCATTAATGTACTCTTGACTCACACGGTTCACACCGTACATCCAGTTTTGGTCCATCTACGCTACGCATGTAACAAATTAGTGTCAAATTAGATTAATATACCGCAAGTACGTACTCTTCCTATTTACCAAACATACTTAAATTGATTAGCGATTAATTTATAGCAAACATAAAGGGTTATAGATCATTACCCTCGGAGCTCATGAAGAAAATATGATTCCTTCTCCCCTCTAAGGTGGCGCAATGGGGGTGGAGGCACAGCAAGGTGAAGGTGGCGCAATGGGGGAGGAGGCAACGGGGTGGAGGAGGCGCTAGGGGCAGGAGGTCCAACCTTCTCCTCTCTAAGCTGGCGGGGGAGGAGCTAGGGCAGGGAAGTGGCGCATGAGGGAGGAGGAGTAGATATAAGTGGAGCCAGCAGCAGGGTTGCGACAGAGGCAGCGGTAGGGTTGCGGCAGAGGCAGGGTTGCTCCAAAGCGAGAGGCGGCAATGCGGCGAGAGGATGTGTCGGTGCAATTTATATAATGCCGAGATATCACAGACGGTTTCTAATTAGAACCGTCGTGATATCTCGATATCCTGAGCGGTTCTAATTAAGAACCGTTGTGATATATCACAGACGGTTCTATTCACAAACCGTGCATGATATATCCTGAGCAGTTCTATTCACAAACCGTCTGTGATAATCCAGCTAATCACAGACAGTTCTAATTACAAACCATCTATGATAATTAACAGACAGTTTCTAATGACAATTGTCTGTGATTAGCTGGATTATCACAGACGGTTTGTGAATAGAACCGTCTACGATATATGCCTATCACAGACGGTTCTTAACAAAACTATCTGTGATAAACCGGCAGAGCCGATGCCTCATCCCGACAGACCCAACACAGGCGGTTCCATAAAAACCGTCTGTGATGGCCCGTCTACTATAGCCTGTTTTGTAGTAGTTAGAATTAAATTGATTGCATGTCAAACTAGAATTGCAAACCTTGACTTAGACTTAATGTGTTGGTGCACTTAAGGGAAAATAGAATATTTAGGTTCTAATTGTGCAAAACCGAATTGACTTTTACTTTCGTAGTAGAAATCAGTTTTAGCATTAGAGATTTTTTGAAACGACTATTCACCCCCCCCCAGTCGACCTCCTCAATCTTACTCAAGTAAGTAACTTACCCGTAGTAAAAATCACAATATTGTATTAGCAAGCTTTGTTCCAAACGCCTCGGTGAAGGGAGCCCCTTCGAGCAAACCTACTACTGCGGCCAGCCTAGCAACATGCAAGGCTAGTCCTAAATAACTTAATTACCTAAGGCTATCTCATAACTAGCACATATGGTTGTACACTTAGGTTTAGTTTGGATACACCAGCGTTTGGTCCTTAATCGACCTAGGTGAGTATCACCCCCTATCTACGTGCGAGATATATCTATCACATTCATCATTTCATAATATAACTCGTCCACGTCAGAAACTAAGTTTTTCATTTTTATTTTTATACCAAATTAACAGAGGTAACCCCTTTGGTCCAACATTTAAAAATCTCCCAAGTTCATACACCATTTTCATCAAGGGTCCAAATCTAGCAAAACTAGAGCCCGGCTAAGCATCTATTCGATATTCGTAATCAAAATACCTAAATTGAGATTAGTTACTACCTAAACCATATCCTAAAGTTTACAACAGTAAGTAAATCAACTTGACACGGAGGAATCATGCATTCAATTGGAATTTAACTACCATTACCCCCAACTATAGCAATTTTAGCCAAACATACATGCATGCATAATAGAATTTGAAAAATGAAATACAATAATTGAAATAATTGGATCAACATGGTCAAAGAAAGTGCTTGCCTTGCTCTGGTTGCTCATAGAATGAGGGTGCTTGATCGTCGATACTCTCGATCGCGTTTTGACATCTATTTGAAAAGAGCCGAAACCAAATTACAAATAGTAAAATAAATTAAAAAGCAACAAAATTTAAATGTTTTTTCATATTAAGATAGATCATGATTTTATATTAATTTACAAAAAATAATAATCCAATTTGGAGTTCACAAGCAAAAATTATTAACATTTGAATTTGGTTAGGTTTGACAAATCCTAAAAATAATAAAAGGGTGACGTCGAAATCGTATTTTCTGAAATTTATGTTGTCCAATAGAGAAAGCGTATTTCCTTTATACTAAAAGTGGTTTTTTCCATTTTTATATTTTTCTAAAAATCATTTTCTTATATGTGGGCCCTATATGTCAGTCTCTCGGGTTTTTGGTTTTTGATTTTACTTACGAAAATAGTGACGTTCCCACATGTCTTAGACTCATTAGTTATTAACTAAATGATTAAACCTAATTTTGATTTTAATCCTGGGTTAACCTACTAACAGGTGGGATCAACCTGTCGCGTTTTAATACTGAAAGTCATACGTGGGTTCCACATGTTAGTGACTCATTTACTAAAACACATTTAAATTATATTTTTTATTATCTTTTCTACTGGTCCCACATGTCAATGACTAGTTACTCTTAAGCAATGTCATTAATGCTAAGCTAATACTAACCATGAGTGGGAAGAGAAGAACAGGGTGCGCACGGCCGAGTGTGAAGGCAAGCTCACCGATGGCGAACGGCGCGATGAATGGCGACGTTGCGCGATAGAATCAAAAGAGTATTGCACGGCGATGCTTTGGGCGGCAACGATGAAAAAAGAGGTGGCCGGATGTGGTGCTACTCTGACGAGAGTCGACGGAGGTTCTCGGGTTCAGAGGGGCTTTCGTGAGGTAGACATCCCCAAGGCTAAAGGCTTGGCGCACTAGACTCACTGAGTCTAGATGATGCTAACAGATTAGGCATAGGGACCTAGGGTCGTCAGAGGCAAGCCAGTGGTGTTTTCCATGGAGGTGCCATGGATGGCTACGAGAGTATCGGCACAACCTACTCGCCCGAGGCAAACTAAAGGGTGCATCATGCTTAGGGGCTCACCACGATCACCCGAGGGTTGGTGGTGAAGTCGAGGAAGACGTGTGGCGGCCAGACAGTGATGAATGGAGGCAACGGTGGCAAGCTTCACAAGGAGGGAGCTCCTCGGTGGATTTGGGCTGAAATGGAGCATGGGAAAGTGTTGAGGGGCGACGACGATGAGGTAAATGACCTTGATGAGGTCAGGGACTCACCATAGAGGGGAGAATGTCGATGGCAATGGCAGTGACAGAGAGGTTCACGGTGACGGCGTGTTTCGGTGATCAAGGTGCTACAAGATGGTGCGCAATAGCTCAAAGATATGCTGAAGATGGTGAATATGGAAGGAATTGAACGGGGACTCACCGGTTTACGAGAAACAGTGGAGAATGGCAGCGGCGGTCGGATTTGGGGAAGATGGCGATGGGCCTAATTCTCTACAAGATGGACAACGTTAAGCAGGGGGATAGCCTGATCAAGAAGTGGAACACGTTGTGACGCACTTGGGTTGATCTCTAATTCACCGGAGAGGCAGGAACGCAGTGGCTGGGATCTGGGTGTGCATCAAAGATGAAGATGAAGGCAGTGCGGTTGCGCTACGGAGCTTCCAGGGCTACATTGAGCAAAGGAGAAGGATGAGTGAAGCTCGAGTATAATGATGCGCGCGTTGTGGGAGGAGAGGCTCACCATAGCGGTAATGGTGCGGAGGCGTGCTCACTGGCATCGAGAGCAACACGCACGTTCCCACGAAACTCAGCAGTGATAAACTTGGGTTTGCACGAAAATAGAATGGGGGCGAGCTGAGGAAGATGATGAAGCAGTTAGACTACTTAAGAACTATGCAGAAATGTGTGAGATGAGCGGCGAGATAGCGACGGGTGTAGTGAGAAAATGCAAGCGCATTCTGGCTCTCCACCCGTTTGGGAAAAAGGAGGTTATAGGAGATGGTTGCGATGGGCACGGTGTCGTATGGCACAACATGGAGGCGACGGGAGCAGGTGAGCTCCAAAATGGTGGGTGGCGGTCGTTTACTGCGGGCAAGCGGCGGAGCCGGCGCGAGTGCGTTGGCATGCAGGCGTGTCACAAGGTGGATAAAGGGTTCTGACGGGTGGGGCCGCGGCATCAGCGAGAGAGAGAAGTGGGGGTGTGAGGTGGGTAGGTGAGGGCGTGTGGAGCTAGGCCGCTGGAGTTTCGGCCCAATAAGGTGGCAGGAAAATGGAATTGGTTTGAAAATTTTCCAGAAAAGGCTGAGAGTTTCATGAATTTTCAAGCATATGAAACAGAATAAAAAAATTATGAAATTTTTTGTGGACACTCCAGACATAGTGTTGTTTCTTTTGAATTTTTTTCTAGATTTTTATTTGTTTTGCATTTTTCTCAAAATTTCTTTCGGTCTACTATTTGTATGCAAATGCAATCATTAATTTGAGGAAAATTTCAAAAACATGCTCAAAATACTTTTCACATTTATTCTTAGTATAATTATCCCAATTTTACATTTTTGACGATGTTACAGATCTGGCGCAAATGCAGTAGGGATGGAGCGTCGTACGGGCGGTGGCGTCGCGGGCAAGTGGAGGAAGGGAGCGCTCATAGGGGGACGGGGCGGCTCAGGTGGTAGAGGAGGGCAGCGTCGGTGGGGAGAGGAGGGCGGTGTAGGGGGAGTTGCACGAAGAGGATAGGGTTTTCCTTCCTTTGTGCGGGTGTGGAAGCTACAAGGAAATCGCGCGACAGGCAAGGCCCACATGTCGGCGCGCCCGATTTCGTAGAGGAAGGAGGCGGCTCTGGCATGGCCTCCGGCATATGCTAGTAGGAGGATGAGGGACGGAGGAGGTTGACAAGGTGGTGAAGAAGGCGGTAGAAGCGGGCAGCAATGGTTGTGGAAGGGGCCAGGGGAACAGAGGACGAAGGGGTTAGGGACGAAAGTGTGTCGCGGCCCTTGGGTGGGAATTAGGGGAGGCGTTGTTGGGCCCTAGTGTCGGCACCGAAATTTTGTGAGGTGGGACAACCGAGAACACATCACTCATCACCACTAGAGTCTTTTTGAGTAGTAAAAATATTTGTAATAAAATCCAGAGGACCTTTCTTTCTAAAAAAAGGCCTTTCTTCTTCGTGAAAAAAGAGAGGTTTTATCCTTTCTGTCTAAAATGAAAAAAAAAACAGAGGATTTCAGCTAGAACCCAACCGAAAGTGGAACATGAGCTCAAACTTGGTGACCCAAAATGTCACAAACTGCTTGACCTAAAATGGAGCTTGACCCTATGGTCTAAAACAACGCACCGATTGATGAGATAATGCCGTATGGCGGCAAGAACTGCCGTGCAGCTGCTCTTGCTTCTTCCTTAATCTTTGCTCTCAGTTTGGACAGGATCCCAACGCACGGCTTCACAAACACCACATCATCAGTGCCTGAAACCAGCAACCACGCATATATGCGTACACAACAATATACAAACATGTTCAATTGCACATATGGTCAAGCACATTATCTTGGTTTTGAGCAATCCCAATTGATTTATCTTATAAACAATACGAGAGATTCTCTTGTGCCTTGGATACCAAGAAGGCAAGAACCAGCTAGCAAGAAGCCTAGAACACACAATCAAGATAGCCGCCATGCGAGCGTTCAAAGAAATCAACAACTAGTCACACCCCAAATGTAGGAAATGAAACTTAGAATTGGGAGGAATCGACAGAAAAATCCTCCTATAAAATCACGTCACATTCTCAATCCAATCCATCCCATGCATGCATTGATCCCCTCTCAAAACAACCAAACTTCTAGAGAACACACTCAAATGGCAAACACAAGGATGCTTTCTCACCTGTCCTACCTCACCATCTTGTTACTACTAGCACTGGCCACAGCCACTGCCAATGGCAACAACGCCGCGGCCACCATCGCCGAGCTCCTGTCGGTGCACAACGCAGCGCGGCGGGCTGTCGGGGTGGAGCCCCTGACGTGGAGCGCGGGGATCGCGGGATATGCCAAGAAGTACGCGCAATCGCGCCGCACCGACTGCGCGCCCCGGCGCTCGCCGCTGTTCTACTTCGGTGAGAACCAGTTCGTCGGCAAGGGGCGGCACTGGAACGCGACAGCGTTGGCCACGCAGTGGGTGGCGGAGGGTCGGTGGTACGACCACGGCAGCAACTCGTGCGCGGCGCCGGACGGGGCGGCGGGGTGCGCGCACTACACGCAGGTGGTGTGGCGCAACACGACGCAGCTCGGGTGCTCCAGGATCGTGTGCGACTCCGGCGACTCGATGCTCGTCTGCGACTACTTCCCGCCGGGCAACTACGGCACCGGCCGGCCGTACTGATCGTCGTTATATAGCACACATATTCCCGTGGAGCATGCAAATTTAATTATCCGTACGTTAAGACAATTAACTGTGCATTATGCGTATGCGTTGTTAATCTCCTTGTGAGTTGCAAGTTTGCAACATGCAATTGTAATGTCCTGAAGTAATTTGGTGTGTTTATCGTTTTGAGAATTAAGCTCTGCCTACCGGTACATATGCTAAAATTAATTTGAGAAGTCATTAATCAGTAAGCGAGGGATCAACAAGTAATTAACGCTTCACCCTGCATAGAAATGACATAGTTAACGCTACAAAATATACTGGCCTATATAATCACACCCAATTCCGTGTACAAGTGTATGACGAAGCACACGATGATAACCATGTCTCCCTTCCCCTGCATCGTCGCCATCTCACTGGCTCTGGCCACGCTAGCGACCACCGCCGCAGCCGCCGGTGATGTGTCGGTCGCGTCGAAGTTCCTGCTGGCGCACAACGCGGCGAGACGGGCTGTGGGGGTGCCGCCGCTGGCGTGGAACGCGACGCTTGTGGCCGACGCCAGGGCCTACGCCATCAGCGCGCAACGCGACGGATGCGGATTGTTCCTTCACCCGCCGATCACCACTGACTACGGGTGGAACGCCTTCCTGGTAGGGAAGGTGGACAGGCGGCGGGGCACCACGGCGGCGGAGGAGGCGGTGGCCTCGTGGGTGGGCGAGCGGCGGTGGTACGACCGCCGCGCCGGCTCGTGCGCTCCCGGCAACGCCTGCTCGCGCTACACGCAGGTGGTGTGGCGCACCACGACACAGCTCGGGTGCGCCGTGGCCGCGTGCCAGTCCGGCAACGTGCTGGCGATCTGCGAGTATTACCCTCGGGGAAACAACGTCGGGGAGCGGCCATATTGATCTCGGGGTCCTGATGCAGTGATGCATGATACTTTTCCCTGGAACGTCCATGTTTTAGTTCTCCTAAAAAAACAGTGGACTAAGTAACTAGTAAGACAGTCATGAGTTGATTTTTGGGATTGTCAATGACTCAATGTCTCCTGAAATAAACCCGAGTCCCCTGGCTCACCACAGAGTTGTTTGAAGAATTTTTACTGCTTTTGCGTGAATATGAACATCACATGCCTCTGCATTAATGTTAATTAAAGGGAGAAAAAAATTGCATGCCAACGCAAATTGCACAAATCCGGATATAACATCCCTTGTGTCACTCATATGTGGGCCAAACAATGGCATATCCGGGTTTGTAAAAATCTGCAGCGCCTACCGGACACCCTCTCTTTGCCGAGTGCCTGCGGCACTCGGCAAAGCCCGAAATACACTCGGCAAAGACTTTGCCGAGTGTCGCACTCGGCAAAGGGCACTCGGCAAAAAATTACTCGGCAAAGAAGCTTTTGTCGAGTGCTTTTTGTCGGGCACTCGGCAAAGCCTTTGCCGAGTGCCGGAAAAGCACTCGGCAAAGATTTACACTCGGCAAAATGAAAATGCGAAAAAAACCCAAAAATAATAGCAAATTTTTTTTTCGAGGGAGGCCACCACCGGCCAGCGTCCGCCCGTCTCCATCGAAGTCGCTGCATTTTTTGCGCAAAATTCGCGGCTAACGCGGCCGGCGGGATTCGAACTCACGACCTCTCCCTCGCGTGTCTGCTGCTCTACCACTGCACTACACTGTCACTTGTGTCTAGATTCCGTTATCTATCCTCATATATTATACTAAACCGAGAGTAAATTGCTTGTTTGAGGCCCTAAACGAATTCAAATCAAAAAGTGGTCAACTACAAAGTTTTATAACTTTTCGAGATCTACAATTTTCATTTAGGAAGTTTTTCCATCCGAGGTGGTTTGAAAAATTCGAATTTCAAATTTGAGAGATTCAAACGTAGTTTTGCATGATAAGATGATTTCAAATCAAAAAGTTGTCAACTACATAGTTTCATAACTTTTGGAGATCTACAATTGTCATTTAGGAAGTTTTTCCATCCGAGGTCTTTTGAAAAATTCAAATTTTAAAATTTTCAAATTCAAACGTCGTTTTTGCATGACAAGATGATTTCAAATCAAAATTTTGCCAACTACAAAATTTCATAACTTCTCAAGATCTACAAAGTTTATTTTGGTCATTTGTTCATCCGACATAGTGGTAGTAACATTGTTCACAAATCTTATATATCTCTCTTCTACTTTCATGAAACTAATATGAGAGTGATGTAGATTTTATGAACAACGTTATTGTCGCTTTGTCAAATGAAGAAATGACCAAAATAAACTTTGTAGATCTTGAAGTTATCTAACTTTGTAGTTGAAAAGTTTTTCATTTGAATTCATTTAGGGCCTCAAAAATTGCTTTGAAAAATGATTTCTTAGGGCCAAAAAAAATGCACACGGCAAAATGCCTCTTTGAGAGTGCCAAAACAAAGGCACTTTCGGCAGGGCGCATTTTGCGAGTGCCAAAAATGGCTTTCGGCAAAATACATCTTTGCCGAGTGCGGAAAAAAGGCACTTTCGGCAAAGCCATCTTTGTCGAGTGTTTTTTTTTTGCCGAGTGTATTTTATTTGGCACTTTCGGCAAAAGACCAAGCAAAACCTCGGCACTCGACAAAGTGCGGTTTCGATAGTGAGCGGCAAATAAGGAATTGCTCCAATGTTAAATGCACTTACATTAATCCTGGACGAAAAAAGTCTAGAAATTCTAACATTAATCGGATAAAAGAAAAATAGCTAAAAGATCCAATAATAATTGGGAATTGCTATATAACATCCAATAGTTTTTTGAAGCCAAAACTGTTACTTTTCTATTCGTTAGATGTGCTATAAAATTTGTGTTGTTGATGTGCTGTAAGAAAAAAATCATAATAGTTGAATTTTCATCCGTTCGATATGCTTTAAGATTTGCACTGAATTGGGTCCGAATTTATTATGATTTTTTATTTAGAACATAATGGATTTACCATATTACCGTATTTTGTTAGTATATAATTTTATTTTTTATCTTTAGTTTTGCTCAACCTCCCAAAGTACATGCGAAGAGCATAACGGACTCACCACATTGCCATATTTTGTTGGTATAATTTTTTTGTTTTTGTTTTTGCTTAATCTCTTAAAGTACATGTGAGATTTTGAATCATATGATGGAAATATGAGTTATTAATACTTTCAAGAATAATTACAGTGACCAAGAGCCAAAATTACATAAATAATTTACTATAATTTATGTATAATGGAGTTGTAAATAAATTTTCAGAATGTGATAGTTTTTTACAGAGAAAACAGTCGAATTCTGTGTAGACAGACCTATAATAATTGTAGAAAAAGATAAAGTCTCTCACGAGGATTCTTGACTAGGTCAACATTTTTTGTCAAAGTCAAAGTAGGCCCACATGTCAGAAACTACCTCTATAACGGTTATTAACGTACAATCAATATTTAAAGGAAGTTTAATACCATTTATTACGACGGAACTGGTTGACAACCAATTGGAGTCATGAAATGACTAGCTATGGACATCGTCCAACCAGCTATGCTGTTTTGGACAGTTCTCGATCAGCGAACGAATAAAAAAAACTTGATAGTTTTCCACGTGACTAACGGAAAAGTAGTTATTGGCACATCTGACAGCTGATTAGAGACACCGTTAGTAGCAATAACTGTCACCCTTCTAACTATAAAAAGATAGCCCAAGTACCCACAATTTCTTCTAGTACACGAAGTAAACTACGCATACACATGTTTCCTTAAAAACTCGCCTCTCGCGGTCATTGATTGCAGACCTCCAACGTTCTACAAGCCTGTTATGAGAGCATCATTCAGTGCAACGACCGTTTGTTGAGTCTTGGGCTAAAATGGTACCTGTTTCATGACCAAATAACAAAAATAGGATCCATAAGAGGTGACCTATCGCATCTTGGGTGGTAATAATATCACCGGTATCACGCTCAAAACTTACGAGAGGTGGTCTACTGCGTTCTGGGTGCTCGGTAGGCCATGTGGTGAACTCCCATTCGGCATCAGTTGGCCTACCGCATCCCCATAGAGCGGCAGTAGACCTGTCCACACCACCTGCTGCTCTTTAGGGGCGCAGTAGCCCCCTGCCACAGTGTTTTCACATCACAGGGGTGCTATTTTTGCCATTTTATTTTTGAGAAGGCTATTTTTACTATTTCACTTTAAAAAGGCACTACATGAGCCAAAAACTCCGGTTTGTTAGTTGGCTTTCCTAATTAATGATCAATTGGAACTCTTGTGTAACCGGCATGGCATCATTTCGTTGACGTGGTGAAAAATGTGTATGACATGGCAGTAGAGGTAGATTCAGAAGTGAAATTAGATCCTCTACATACTCTCTGGTGTCCCCACATGCATCTCACATTCTTATAACCACAGGAAACAATTCTCAGTGCTAATGCTGTTGTCAAGAATTAAAACTTTAATATACAAATGTAAGTAAAAGGTCAAAAATGGAAATTTTAATCTACAAACGTTAGTACAAGGTTTCTCTGCCATGAAGCATATGCATGAGAACTGTTATTGTGAATTTTTCAGTATACTAGCTGAGTGCTCATACTTGTTACGGATAAAAAAACATATTACTCTAGCATGTCGAGTCGATGTTATTAAGATCCATGCCAACCCGTGTCATGTCTTCACATGTATTGTTGTGCTCAGTGCCTCGGCCTACAACATAGCCTTGGCTCCGGCATGACGCCTGGTCGAGCTCTGATACAGAGAGGGTGCAAGAAAAGATGAGTATGATCGATGTTGCTTGTTCTGCATTCTGTTAAGGACGTCTCCATCTGAGATATGATTTATAACAACAACTGGAGCTCCCCATGTTATTCGAAGACTCGTTGAGTTGGTGCCATGATTTAGGAGTGGTTCTGTGAATTTTGCTTAGTATGTCATTAATGCAAGTGTCATCAATGCAAGTAGTTTTAACAGAAGACATAACAAACTTAGCCGTTAAAAAACATATAACCCTAGCACGTCGTGCCGCCGTTGCCTAGCTTTGCTTGCGCTATGCCGTCAACCCGTCAAGACACCTGGCTGAGCTCCATTGTGGTCCGCGTCGCCCCTCTGACACTGTGTTCGTCTTACGCCGCACCCTTGGCTGGGTTTACCACACAAGGGAAATGAAGAAATTAGTGAAATGGTAATAGGCTGGGTTTGTGACAAATTGCATAAAAAGTAAGCAATCGCTGGACCGAACTCGTTCTATTTTACACTATCAAACAATTCATTATATGCATAACCCAAAGCATTGTTTATAGAACATATACCCAAAATAGATTAATAAACTCTTTTGAAGCAGATATAAAGCTCAAAAAGTGAGAGTAGCATCACTTGAATTACGTACAGAAGATTAGTTAAATAAAATACTTCTGAATCCTTAGTTTAAGTCTAAGGCCGCTTTATCGTTGTCTTGATTAAGAAGGGATTCTAGCTCGAAGAAAACCACTGCTTGCTAACCTAGGCATTTTGCCCAACCAGCAGCTCATAAGGCTTCAATGTAAACTTTTTCTCCCGAACATCTTGTAGACAGGATTAGTACAATTCATTAGCAACAAACTTTGTATTGTTCACAGGGTGCATGAATGGAAAACAATCACAAAACAACAATGTCTATTAAAGAATAAAATTAGACGGAGGAATTGCTTACTTGAACGGAAGCATTACCTACTCGACAGCTTTGCTGTGCAGGGTGCAATAGAGCTAGAGTATTAGCACCGCATACCTCTTCGCAAGTCGTGCACTCGTGCTACCTCGCACCATCAGGCGCCAGGCAATCACGTTGGCCACCAAGGGTTGGGACCACATCACGCTGGCCTTATGATGCCATGAACTGGGGATTCGTCCAGTGACGGGGCTATTCCTAGGGAGGCGAAGGTAGATGAAAGGTCTAGGGGCGGCGCTGATTGGGAGGGAAGACGAGTTGTTGGGATTTGTTTGGGAGAAGGTGGCGTCGCAACGAGGAAAGTGGGGGGAGGCTACATGATCAAGAGTAGCAAAATAGGAGGAAGGGTTTGCGAGGGATTCAGGAAGTGGCGATTGCGCTCATATATATTTTTTTTCCAAAAAGAAGGGATCACGATGGATCCGGAGTGACGAGGCTGGGTCCACACATCGGCACACGATTTTTCGAGGGGACAAGAGTTATATCTTGCAAAAATTGAAGGGAATTCGAAAAACATATCACTCACCACCATTAGAGTCTTTTAAAGAAGTAAAGATAAAGACCGCCCAATCAGCGGCTGCAGCTAGCTTCCAGATGACAAGGATACGATATACTAGGAGTACCTTCCGCGATTTGCTGGGGACCTGAGTGGGAAATTCATTATGGGTGAGAGCCAATATTTTTTGTTCCATACGCAATGTGCTGATTGGTTGCTCAAAGGGCAATATGGGTACGTCATAAACCCCACGAACTTAGATTTACAGCTGTGCATTACAATTCATGTGCACTCAAAAGAAACATGAATATGCACTGAGATTTTATACGCGACATCCTTCAGGTACAACAGCAAAATGAGGAGTGGCAATTTGGCTGCCGTAGGAATTGTTCTTTTTCAAACTATCACTGAAGAATTTCAAACAAAGTTCTCATAAAATGTATGAAGAATTTGTTCACTGAAGATGGCATCGGTCTAATAAATTAGTACCCTTTTAATAGTCAATGTCGGCAGTAGATGCAATGCACTACCCAAAGCGAAAATAAGACAACGATTTATATTTTTTGAAACGGATGGCTGGAGCGCTGCTTATTCATTTCAGAGAGGAACTAGTGTCGAAGAACCGTCGCTGACGAGTCTAGTCCGAACGATTACCTTGTAAACAAACTCAGAATCGTAAGAACAATACAAGAACACAAGAACAGAATAGTAGATTGAACACAGAGATATGAAGGGACTTCTAACTTTTCTTTATTGCTCTTCTGTGAAACGATATTACAATGGTTGGAGTCTCCCTTCCTTTATATAGGCTACTGGATGGATAAGAACGCTATCGTGGGCCAGGACTGCCGGTCTGAGCCCAATTTCTTAACACAAAGAATTACAATCACCAACACCTATCCCAGTAGAACACTCAGGGAAAGAGCACCTCAAGGCATCGAAAATTCGAAATGGCCCAGCAATGTTGCAGTGCACTACTCAAATATGCTTCAACAGTCTACTCCAGTTTACTCTTTTTTTTATAAACTTGTACAAGTGGATTTCAAGGAACAATCCAACTTAAGAGCACAAAGTCATGAAAACAGTTTTTTCATTTCATAAAAGTGTGGAAATTGCCCACAAAATAAAATGGGAACAAAGGAGAACGTATGTGGTACAGTAATTAAAAGGCTCAAATGAAATTCTATAGGAAGAAAAGTATAGTTCGTGGACCTACCATATTAATTCTATTCGCTGTCAGACTGGATTGAATTTGTAGGCATGGATTAGTGCTTCAGTAGTAAATCATTGGATTACCACCTGATTTGAAGACGGCATCGCTTGCAACCACGGCTCATTGGTTGTGCTCCCGTTCGATCTCATTGCGAACTTTTTTTTATTAATTAACTCTTTTTTATTTTTATTTTAAAGTTAACTCTCGCGAACTTTATTTTTAATTCTGACCCCTTTAGTCACGCCACCACTAAATAGCACTGTCACGCGATAGAATAAGTCCGCTAAATAACACTTTTTATCATGCCACTGGTAGTGGCGTGATAAAACAACACTGTCACGCCACCACTAATGGCGTGACAAGAGCTTGCCAAAACACGGGCTGGCGCGACAGTGTTGTTTTGTCACACCACGAGTGGTGACGTGATCGAAGGAGTCAGAATTGAAAATAAAGTTCGCGAAGGTTAACTTTTAAAAAAATTAAAAAATGGTTAATTAATATAAAAAAAATTCTCTCACTGCTGAGTGACGTACTATTCGTTAGCACCAACTTAAACCATCTACACTCACAATCCAGTTGGTATGCTTAGGCTGCTCCTAGTGCTCTACTCTGGCTGGTATCTTAAGCCTACCATGTAAGCAAAATGATGATGTGGCACCATAGTTAATGAAGAGATAAGGTACTCTAGTATCTAATCTAGATACCGATTCAGTCTCCACTACTAGAGGCGGGCTCTTTGCCGAGTGCCTGTTGCACTCGGCAAAGGCAGCTTTGCACTCGGCAAAGCCTTTGCCGAGTGCAACACTCGACAAAAGAGCCTCCGTCGAATCCCCTTCGGTAAAGGCTGCTTTGCCGAGTGCCAAATTTCGGGCACTCGACAAAGATTTGACGCCGTCGGCGCCGTCTATTTTTTTAAAACCTCTTTGCCGAGTGCCACAGCACCGGCACTCGGCAAAGCGTGTTTTTATTTTTTTTTTTAAATTTTCTTTGCCGAGTGCAATGGGCATTGCACTCGGCAAAGCGTCATTTTATTTTTTAAAAATTTTCTTTTGCGAGTGCAATGGGCATTGCACTTTCGACAAAGCGTGTTTTATTTTTAAAAAAATTTCTTTCGAGTGCAATGGTCATTGCACTCGGCAAAGCCACCTCTAAAATTCCTTTTTTTTTTGTTTTTTTGCTTTTCCATTTAAACAACAATGCATATATATATAATAGAAACCACAATTCAATAGCAATAAATTACAAACCACATTTATATATTACAAACGACCAAATTTGTCCGAAATCCACAATTTATTACAAACCACAAGTTCATAGTCCACAAGTTCACAAGTTCGATACATAGAAACTACTCATAAGCGGCTCACGGCTGCGCCCAACGGCGATCCGGCGACGATCCGGTGCGGATAACCCGACTTGCGATGCGGCGACCCTCCGACCTGGTTCGGCCGCGCCCCGATGTCATTGCACAAAAAGAAGATATTGCGTGGTGACAAGATAAAAATGTAAGGAGTTTAAAGAAAAGTTGAAAATTTCGCGACACCTCCCACGCGGGGCGTTTCCAAAACACGCAAGAAACGCGTCGACGGCCGACAACCACATTCGACGACGAAGGCCGTCACATCAACTAACCCGCACGAAGGCCCACACATCAACAAATCCGCACGAAGGCCATCTCTAGGTTTGACACTAAGCATGAGCACGAAAGTAAAACATACTCACGGAGTAGACTGTGGTGGTGGGCGTGGTGCAAGCGGTGTAGTGGGATCGCCAACCTTGTTGCTCCCTAAGTTGTTGCACGAACTGAGCAAACCTTCTTGTTGGGCCTCAACGACTTGTAGCCTCGGCGCTCGGCCTCCCGCTCGGCCCGCTCAGCCTTGCTTCGGCTTCTGGGCCTCTCTTTGGGCCGAAGTTCTTGCGGCTCGACTGCAACATTTGACCCCAATGTTTCAATATTGCGAGCTAAGGAGCGTAAAAGTCAAAAACGGCGAATGGCTGGAATACTTACAGGTGCCGCCACCGTTGTCGGCCGTTGGCTTATGGGCACGCTAGAGCTCGTGCTTTCATTGCTCGAGGCGGTTCGGAGGAGGAGTAGAGCCCGTGTTGAGGGCGCGTCGTAAGCGAACCGCCCATGCTTCTTGCCTTCCCCACCCGCATCACGATCTCGGGATCAAGGCGCTCCTCGGTCCTCGGATCGTAGGCGGCCCAGAGCCCGACCTTGCCGCCTCCGTGTAAGAAGTGAGGCGGGTGTGGACGCTGGAGTTGGTGTCGCCTCTGGGCCCTTGATCCGGGTTGTACTCGATGTTGGACCTTGCGGGCCCATGTGGGCGAGCAAGCAAGTGAGTTGGCCAATTGGTACAGCCACCGTCGCCGCCCGCGAGAAAGACAACAACATGTGGTTAGAAATCATGCGAAATTGAGCGGCTAGATTAGACAAATGGTGCGGACTTACATATGTCTTTGCATACTTCTTTGAGGTTGGCGCGCCTACGATGGTGAGGGCACGGCATCGGCCTTCGCTGGTCGCTTTTCTCTGGTGCCCTTACGCGATCGCGTCCGACCATTTCTCCACTATAGCGACCCGGCAATCGGGGTGGGTGGCGCACCGACTTGGAATCGCCTACAAGCCATCGAGAAGATCAAATTAGGCATAGTTAATCTCAAAATAAATCAACAGGAGATGTTTTCTATTTACAGTAAGTCTTGCTCCCTTGTCGAGAATCTCTGTCGTCTCCTCGCTTTGTGTTTTGTTGATTCTTCTATTACGGTAGGTGGCGTTGTAGTCAACGTCTTTGGAGGCGGCCTCGTAATACAAGTCCAAGACACGCCTTTTACAGAAGCGTAAGCCACGATCGCCCTTGCCTCTGGCGGTGGCATCTGAAGAAGTCTGCATAAAGACACGAGGTATCCATTATTTTATTTGAAGAATGTCCAATGAATGCAATGAATGCAATGAATTGAGGCTTACCCACAACTCGAAATCACCCGATCCGCCAAGTTTACGTGCGAGCATCGGTGGCGACGAGGCGTAGTGGTCGAACGAGGTACCTCTGGGTCCTCATCCTCGGCGTCCACACCGGGCCAGGAAGTGTTCCTGCACGAAGTCCTGGATCCCATTGACATTGCGGCGGGACCCCTCCTCCACAAGCATCCGGTTCTGCACAAGTGATCCCATTGACATTAGCTCTTATTATGATTTTTCAACATATCAAATGAAGAACATATGAAGTTACTTACTTATCCCCTCGGGTGCAATCGATGGGCGGCGTTGGTGCAATCGGTCGCCGGAGCTGGTGGGACCTCGCAAGTAGGGTTTCGAGGCGATTGAGGAAGTCGAACCCTCCCCCTCCTCGGACGTGTCGGAACCCCTCCTCAGACGCGCGCGCGAGCAGCGTCGTCGTACATCTGCGGACCCGCATCCTCGCCATCGTGGGCGGAGGGGCGTCGTCGTCCTAGAAGTCTTGTGAGCCAAGGTCGTGGTTAGTCGGCGGCTCCCTTTGAGCCTCGCCCTCGACCTCCTCTGCCTCTCGGCGTCTCCGCCGGTGGCGTGTCCCTCGATGGCGTGTCCTCGGCCGGTGGCGTGTCCTCGGCCGGTGGCGTGTCCCTCGGTCTCGAGTAAGTCGTGACACCTCCTAGTGGGCCCCATCACTGCAATTAAAAAGAATAAACCAAGATTAGTGCAGGATAAGCGAGAAGTACTTAGCAAGGGATGCAAAATAAAGAAAATGTAATTACAAAATAACATAGTATTACATGTATTTCTAATATTCTTCATGATCGGGATTATCACGGGCGATAGGTATCGTCATCACTATCAAGAGCCTCCAAATCGTCAACAACCTCATCCTCATCGCTATCATTGTCAAGTACAAGTCCGTCAAGCATTTTCAAGTCTCTCGGATCATGCACCTCATCTGCGGACTTCCTCGTCAACAACCCATTCCTCGTCTACTTCCATTTCAATCTCTCGGTTAAGTCTATCTCAAGCATCCTGGTAGCCCCTCGTCTTGTTGATAGAACTCCCGTCATCGTGGGTGGGTTCAAGTTGTAATCATCATCGTTTGGGGAGGACATTTACCATGTGGTGATACCTTGTGCACAATATACCAACCACGAAGGCGTGGGTCGGTTTTGCAAGCATATGGACAATAATAAACTTGCACGGCTTGTTGAGCCACAATATAGACATCATCTCTGAATAGAAGGAATCTGTCTAGTTTCGACTATCCCAAATTTAGGGGACTTTTTCGATCTTCGCAGGATCAAACCACAGCATTTGAATATGGTGGCTTAGGTGCTTTTCACCATGGAATTGAGCTCGTATATTTCTTCAAGCTGTGCCATAATAGTCCTCCTGCTCCTCCGGGCGTAACTACTCGGCGTAAATACTCGATATTGGTGGTCCTTGGATTGGGCCGACTCTTCTCGTAGCTTGTTGTGTGAAAGCGATATCCATTCACATCATAAGCGTTAAATGGCGAGACCTTATAGTCAAAGCCTCTGGCCACTTGTCGTAATTCGACACTTATAGACAAATCACTTTGTACTTTGCAAGCTCAAGCAAGAGAGAAATGAAATTAGGCAACTAGGAACGCCAAAATTGAAACGACCTAAGTTGGTCGGAAGGTACCTTTCTTTGGAACCATGTAATGAAATCAAAGCGAACCATGTTGAAGAAGGGTCTCTCGTTCATGGTCGGAAGGTGGCCTTGAAAGATGCGATATTGATCAAAAATTCCTGCACCGACAAGCAACAAGGTTGTTGGATGCGTAAAAATTCTGAGTATGTAACAAGTTCGTTGAGAACTTACCCACGATACTTATCGACTTCGTCAAGGTTAGTCAACACGTAGAGCATGATCTTGCGCCACTCTTCATTAGTCGACCTCTTTTTGGCGCTCCACTTGATCTCCGCGTTGCCCTTTGAATAGGTGAGGGTCGATTCATTTTCGTCCTCGTTGTAACGAGGGGTGGGTTATGCTGCGCTAGGAAGCTTCTCACTATAGTACAATGTTGTGAAGTTTGACACCTCCTCACGAATGAATGCCTCGCTATGGAAGCCTCAATCCCGCCTTTGTTTCCACATTTACGCGAGCAGTCTTTAGACATCTCTCGATTGGATAGCACCAGCGGTTACGACGAGCCCCCATTCGTACCTCGTTCGGGAGGTGCAAAATCAAATGCTGCATCGACAAGAAAAAGCCAGGTGGAAAGATCTTCTCCAACTTACAGAGCAACTCGGGTGCCGTTTTTTCCAACTCCTCAACCACTTTCAGAGATATCTCCTTGGCACAAAGCTGGCGGAAGAAAAAGCTCAGCTCTGCCAGCACCTTCCGAGACATGCTCGGGGCGTAGCCTCGAACCATCGGCGGAAGAAGCCGCTCAATCCATATGTGGAAGTCATGACTCTTCATCCCTAAGACTCGGCGATGTCTGGGTTCGCTCTCCTCCTCAGTTAGCTGCAAACCCATCGAAACTTAACGTCTGCATCCATTGTATCACTTCCGTCTGTGCTTCTTTTCCAAGGCGAATCGGCCTTAGGCCTTTTCCATGGTTTGCCGTCTCTTGGAGGCGACATCTGCTGACTTTGATGCATCGCATAGTGTTGCCATGTCTACTCGGCCTTAGGGTTGTCCTTTGTCTTGTCGAAATGTCCATGAGTGTTGCCCAAAGTGCTTGGCGACATTCTTCTCGGTGTGCATTACATCTATGTTATGTGGAAGGAGAAGGTCATCAAAATAGGAAGCCTCTCCAATCCCGACTTATGAGTCCACATATGTTCCACACCATAGCCCAAAGCGATCTTTGTTTGGATTATCTTTCTTTGGATTAACTTTCTTTCTTTTACCCTTCTTTGGATTATCTTTGCTGCGGAGCACGAGAGCATCTATCGAGCATGAACACAGGCACTAGTCATCTTCGAGGTGCGAGGTCGGTCACCGTGACACCTTTCGTGAAGTTCTTGGTGTCTCCTCTGAATGCATGGTCAAGAGGAGGAAGCTATCGATGCTTGTCGAGCAGCGAGAACTTCCCACCCTTCTTCAACCAAATGAATCAGAGAGTCGCCTTGCATCTGGGCATGGAAACTTCCGTGGACACACCGGTGGCGAATATCCCATCGCCAGAAGTCATGCATGGATCTTGGTACCAAACATACATTCGAAGTTCTTCTTTGTAGCTCGATTCGTAAGTCCATCGCCTTCATTCCAAGCCTTGATCAATTCATCATAAGCAGTCGCATGTACACACCCATTTTGTTTCCGGGTGTCGGGAATTATCAACGTCAAGAATATGTTTTGCCGTTGAAGTAGGGCCCCGGGGAGATTGAGGAATAGCGAACACGGGCCAACAAGTGTATGGGGCCGACATCATTCCATAAGGATTGAACCCATCCGTTGCCGGTATAACACGTACATTACGGGCCTCTTCATCTTTGCCACGATGGTTGCCATTAAAGCTTTTCCATGCTTCACCATCCTTTGGATGTACCATCTTGTCGATTGTATCGAGCGCCATTCTTGTGCCATGTCATCATTTCGCGGACTCCTCGGACATGAATAGCCGTTGGAGCCTCGGTATGATCGGAAGGTGTCTTAGGACTTTCATGGGGATGTCCTCATTCGCTCCTTCTTTCCATCACCTTTGTCTACCTCCACATACCTAGAGGATTTACACTTTGAGCAAGTACTTTGCATCCTTGTGTTCTTCCCTAAATAGGGCGCACCTTCGGACAACAATGTATCTGCTCATACGGCATCTTGATGCGAAGGAGTCTCGTTGACTCGTACAAATTGCTTCGGCAGATGATGACCCTCGAGCGGCCCCCAATAATTGCCATCATAGCATCGAAGCGGGCTCGAGTCATGTTGTCTTTGGGACTTCAACCCGATGGCGGCCAATGGCATCCGGTTGAAAACCGTTGTCTTCTCATGTAGGACCTTCATGCGAATCCAACATGGCCAAGAACGCCTTAGCGCTTGGCTCGCTCCTCCTCCTCATCCTCCTGCTTTCGTCCTCCGTAGGCCGTTCGATAACGTCGCATCCTCATAGTCACCTAACCATCACGGTACCCGCCGTCACCGTCAAATGCCTCCAGCGTCGTCTCACGGCCTCCTCTCTAGGGACGATAGGCTTCACCATGGGACACCCACCGGGTATAGTTTGGCATAAATCCATACTTGCAAAGATCTTTTCATGACTTCCTTGTTTTTCTTTTCTTGTTTTCACATTGGCTGCGAGGATGAGCGTGTCTCTCGCTCCCTTAGTCAGCCTTAAATGCATGGTCCAAGAATTTCTCGGTCTTATCCATCCATTCACGGGTGATTTGAGCTGAGTTAGGCGTCCGTGTACATCCACTCACGGTTATCCATCCTCTAGCATATACACATAGCTGAGTAATATAACCATCGATTCTTGACCAAGCTAGATATGCATTTAAGGTGACTAAGGGTCTGCGAGGACTAGATATGTACTACCAAGCTAGATATGCGAGCAACATTCGAATTTTCATGCAATTGAAACTTTTAACCATAAAATAATTGCCATTCGGCCATAAAAAAATCATCAAATAACCCACCTGCAATCTTATCTCGTTCACTTCATATAAATCCTTTCGCATTCATATGAATATTTAGACCTATAAATCCTAACGGAATAACCAAAATATAACAATGTTGTATTAGTTGGCAGCACGATTAAATCATAATTTTACCTAGAAGCGGTATAGTTTAGGATGAAATTTAATAGTGGGTGTATATAGTACAAAACACAACATAATTTGTCCCGTTTAGAACCCGATCCACGGAACAAAGCACAAGCCCTTCTAATCTGGTGGTTTTATGAAACATTTGAATAGAACATCTCGATTGCACCACAGAGGTCACAATTGTTATCTTCTCCTTTATCAAGTATGCTCAAAACTATGTGATGAAAGGTAGAAACAGACCTCTATCTACATTGTCAACATCATTACATTTGACAAAACTCCAACCAAACAACTTTTTTCCTTTGATAGCTATGAATGTTTTTCAAGGAGTTATCATGCCAAACTACTTTGACAAGGACCATCGGTTATTTTTTCATCTACTTAGCGACCACAAAAACAACTTGCCACAAGATCCCATATCACCTTCATTTTATGCTTCTTATCATTAGCATTTTGCATTCATCGATAGTAAAAAACTTTGGTTGCTCATTGCTTCAAAAGACAAGTCATAATGAAGCAACTTGCAAGGATTCTTTAAGCTGAAGGAACATGAACTTTGATCAATGATTAGGAAGATGGAGAGATGGCCATCATTTTCTTCTTTCCTTCACAATAAATTAACTCATCTAAGCTGTACCAAGTTGCCCAAAACAAACAACAAAACATAGTGGATAAAATTACCTCCGGGAGGATTGAGGGAGTCGGGCGTTGTGGGGGCGGATCGGGCGCCGTGGGTCAAGCGAGGAGCCGAGACCGAGGGGAGGGGGCAGAGCGAGGCTGAGCGCGAGCGAGACCGAGGGGAGCCGGAGCGCAGTCTTGGCGCGGCGAGGCGAGAGGAGCTCACCGGCGTGGAGGAGTCTTGCTCAGGCGGTGGTGGCGTTCTTCCGCCGGTGAGCCAGTGGCCGGATCCGGTGAAGGAGGGAGGAGCGGGCGAGCTGGAGCGGCGGAGGGAGGAGCCGAGTGGAGGTGGTGGCGGGAGTGGGGCGCCACGGGAGGAAGGAGGAGGCCGGCGCGCAGCTGAGCTGGGAGCAGATTAAGCAGAGAGGAGACGGGGAGGAGGAAGAGGTGGAAGAAGGAAGAAGCCACTTGTTGCTTAAGTCTTGAGGGGACCTTTAGTCGGGCGGCAGATACTGCCGGGACTAAAGACCTTTAGTCCCGGGTGGTATCTGGACCGGGACTAAAGGTGGACCTTTAGTCCCGGGTGGTGCCACGGCCGGGACTAAAGGTTTCTTGTGAGGACATATTTTCGAGAGAACCTTTAGTCCGGGTGTGTGACCTTTAGTCCCAGGCGTGTCTGGTGGGATCGAAAGGTGGACCTTTAGTCGGGTGGTGCCACGGCAGGGACTAAAGGTTTCTTGTGAGGACATATTTTCGAGAGAACCTTTAGTCGGGTGTGTGACCTTTAGTCCCAAGCGTGTCTGGATGGGACTAAAGGTCCCCACTATTCGATTCCATACAGTTTTCACAGTTTGGGTTTTGTATTAAGTTTATTTGTATAAATATGCTAATTCTTGTTAAATGCATAGTAAATTAAATACTAGGCATAAATTTTTTAAAAATAATAGTTGCATTTCCTTTTATCTTATTGACATTTCAAATGACTTTTATAGTGACCACAAGCTAGGAAGTGAAGAGCCAACTATAAACAAAATGAAGGGCTCAAACCACAATTTGGGAATTTCATTTGAAGGCATAAATACTTGCTAAAAAATTTCAAGTCATTTTTACACGGTGGAGAAGACATGCTTCACAGAGGTACATATGTCCTTTTATCGAATAGGAATTTCATTTGAAGCGATAAAAAACAAGAAAAATATGATAGAAACATCTGAAGTTACAATTATTACATAAAATCTCTAATACACACTATTTATTAAACATCACTATATATCAAGCGGGCACGATGGTGAACTTCTTCTTGACGTATGACCCTTGGTTATGATCATGCCGTAACCATGGAGTGTCCTCGGCATTTAGCGAGATGCTTGGGTCTTTGGTCTGCTTGAAGGGCGGGATTCGGTCATCCCTTTCATAATCTTGACTTGTCGACTTGTCCTCAATTCCCACGATGTTTCTTTTCCTGAAAAAGAACTATGTGGCGTTTTAGCTCATTGGTTGATTTGTCGTCGTTTTTCCCTCTCTTGGGTTTTGTAGACATGTCTTTCACATAGAACACCGATTCACATCGTGACAAGGACGAATGGTTCGTCTTTGTACCCAATATTGTTGAGGTCCTTGTTGTCATTCCATACTCCTTGTCATTGTTACCCGCCTCCGGTCATCTTCACCCATTAGCCTTTGGAACAAAGGGACTTTAAAATTAGGTCGTAGTCTAGTTCCCAAATCTCCTCTATCGGCCATAATATGTTTGCCTCTTTCCATTTGGGTGCTGTCATGATATTAAAGAAGGATGGAGGAACACCAACTCAAAGTGACAAAACATTGAACCACATCATTACGTAGAGTAGCTAGTTCCATTGGATTGATTGCCTTTCGAGAAATTGCATTGAGGAATGCACATAGCTTCACGGTGGCAGACGTACATGTGAAGGTAGAATTCCTCTTAAAGCAACCGGAAGCAATTGCGTCATAAGCACGTGGCAGTCATGGGACTTTAAGTGTAGGAATTTCTTCTCTGGCACATTTATTATCGCTTTATATTGGAGGAGAATCCGGATGGGACCTTGATCTTTGTTTAGGCATTCAAACATGCTTTCCTTCTCTTCTTTGCTAAGAGTGAAGCTAGCAGGTCTTAAGTAATGGCGTCCCTTTCCAAAGACTACTTGCACATCCTTGACCATATCAAGTACATCCTCCCCAGTTCGGTTGCGAGGCTTGGTTCGGTGTTACGCCTTACCGTTAAAATGCTTGCCTTTCTTTCTTAGTTGGTGATTCATAGGAAGAAAAGCAGCGATGGCCAAGGTACACGACCTTTCGACATTTTTCAAATATATCTTGTCAATGTCATCAAAACATTGTGTGCATGCATTGTATCCCTTGTTTATACGTCTGAAAGATTACTTAGAGCGGGCCAATCATTGATTATTCTGAACAACAATGCTCGCATGGTCGAAGTGTTCTGTTTGTACTCATCCCACACACGTACACTGGTTTGCTCCATAAAAGCAGGAGTTCCTCAACTAATGGCCTCGGTGAACATCGATGTCGTTGCGGGTTGCCTCGGGCCTTGGATGAGCACCGGCATCATAATGAACTTCCGCTTCATGCATAACCATGGAGGAAGGTTGTAGATACATAGAATGTGAGCCAAGTGCTATGACTAGTTCTCTGGTCCCCAAAAGGATTCATACCATCCGTGCTTAAAGCGAACCTTAGGTTTCTTCGTCATCTGCAAACTCCGGAAATTCTCATCTATTGCTCTCCACTAGGACCCATCGCCAGGTGTCTCAACATGTTGTCTACCTTACGGTCTTCTTTGTGCCATCGCGACAACTTTGCATGGTCCTTGTTTATGAGCAGACGTTTGGCGTGGTATTATAGGAGCATACCACATAACCTTGGCGAGGATTTTCTTCTGGGGCGTTCTTCGCCCTCAACATCGCCAGGTCATCTCGCTTTGATCTTATACCGCGACGCTTTGCATACGGGGCATTCATCCAAATTCTCGTAGTCCTTGCCACGATACGGGATGCGATCATTAGGACATGCATGTATCTTACGGATTTCTAATCCCAAAGGCGAGCGACTGTTTTGCTTCGTGCGTAGTGGCGGGCAATTCGTTAGGCCGGAAGCATCTTTTTTGGATCTTGATAATTGCCCAAATGCCTTATCGGATACACCATTCTGTGCCTTCCATTGTAGCAACTCCAGTGTTGTACCCAACTTTTTTTGCCCATCTTCGGCGGACGGGTATAGTAATTTCTTGTGATCCTCTAGCATGCGGTCAAACTTAGCCTTCTCCTTTTCACTTTCGCAATCTCTTTGTGCATCACGAATGACATCACCAAGAGCATCATCTTGGCGAGTGTGTCTTACGCCCTGCCTCTTCTTGACCGCCCATTGCGGTATCATCGAAGTCACCGTATTGAGCAATAATGTCGTTAGGGTCCAATTGTTCTTCTTCACCTTCTTCCATTATAACCTGGTTTCTCCGTGCTTGGTCCAACAAATATAGTTTGGCATGAAACCCGACTTCAACAAGTGTGAGTGAAGACTCCTTGAGCCAGAATATTCCTTCAAATTCTTACACAGGGCACATGGACAGCACATGAAACCATCCCGCTTGTTTGCCTCGGCCACTCTTAAGAAATAATGCACGCCATCAATGAACTCTTTGGAGCGGCGATCGGCATTGTACATCCAATGGCGTGTCATCGTCTGCATTATATGACATATCACATAATTAAATTTCAAGTTTCAAATTTTTCCCAGATAGTACACATGATAGAGAGGCTACCCCAAAATTTTTAGAATTTTTGAAATTAAGATGAATTTATTTTGAATTTTCAAAGAATCAGCACTATTTGACAGCGTTTGCACTAGGAGCTTCGCCTTGCCCGGCAGCGCGGAGTGTCCCGGCGGCGGAGTGATCACATGTGAAGATGTCTGGGTTTTAGGCATCCGACGTCGCAACTTGCTCGAAACCTTCTCAATTTTTTACCATAGACTCTACATGCGATAACACGGCGCCCGACAAGTTTAGTCATTTTCGGACTTCGTTCGGATTTTATATAATTTAAATACACTTTTCTCGCGGTACCTCGTCATATTCGTCAACAAGATGCTCGAAATTTCATGTGAGTTCCTGGATACGGCCTCAACATACACCAAATATCATGAATATCATTTTTTTCGAACGACCAAATTCGATTATTTCATGCACCTGCAGTTCAAATTTGAAATATTCCATAAAATTCAACGAAACAAAAAAAACTAACGAAATATAGCAAAAAAAGTCAAAATTGTCCCAAATTTGAACATGGAGTTTTAAATAATGTGGGAAGGCCTCACAAAAAAAATGGGTCAAAAAAACCAAAAAAAAAAAATTTTCGAGTCTTGGCCCTAGCACTCGACAAAGAGGTCCTTCTTGAGTGCAGAGTGGCACTTTCGGCAGAAGATCTTACCGAGTGCGTGGAATTGGCACTCGGCAAAGAACCACAAAAAATTGTGGCGTGGGCGGGCTCGGTAGTCAAGGGTCATTTTTTTTGCCGAGTGCACTCTTCTTGAGTGTTGCACTTTCGGCAAAGAGAACTTTGCCGAGTGCCGCCCTTTGGAGAAAGTGCGGGCACTCTGAGGCACTCGGCAAAGCCACTCTTGCCGAGTGCTAGACTTTCTTGAGTGCCACCGACTGACACTTTCGACAAAGAGTTAAGCCGTAAAGTGCCGATTTTGGCACTTTCGGCAAAGTGGCGACTTTCGGCAAATCTGCGTTCTCCCGTAGTGCTCGAAATCCAACGTATAAAATTTATTGTGATTGATCATGTGTATTTATGTTTGTGTGTGTCAACAAACATATATTGTTTTAGTACATGCCACAAATAGACCACAATGCTCAAATACTAGTAAAGATCATGCATGTAATTAAATGAAACAGTCTAAGATATTACACCATAAGAAACCATATATTGAAAAGATAGTATCCTAATACTCCTCATACACTAAAGAAATTGCACTAAGATACTATCCATTGGAGCAGCTTAGGAATAAACTACATGGCGGCGGTGCCTGGGCCCAACAATATCACCGTGCAATACATCTCTTCTTTGCTTTTTGGGAGAGGAATCTGTTGAAATTGAGGACTACTGGTATGGGAAGCGGGTGGAAGACTGGGATCTGCATGTCAGTTTCATTATGCATGGTCTAACAGCGTTAGAGGAAACCAAGCATCCTGTGTCAATACGAATCGTCGCCTCTTGCCGATCAGAAATATGCTCGCTTGATAAGTAGCGGTTATCTGCTAGCTAAATCAAGATACAAAGGTCTTCATCGTTGGACTGATATTTCAAGTATTTATGATCCAAAGGTCAATGATTTATTGATGATGTGGCATAACGAGAGGGTGTTGAAGTATAAGTGAATTGCTCGTCTTTCCTCATCAGTCTAAGTTTTTGGGTGAATTAGTTGATGTATGCAACTTAATATGGTGTCAGAGCCAAGAGGTTTTGAGTTCAAGACCCGACTGGCGTAATTAAGAAAATAATTGCAGCCTATTTCTATTCCACGTCTTAGGCATGAGGGAGTCTACATGTGAGGGGGAGTGTTGAAGTATAAGGGAATTTCCTATCTTTCCTCATCAGCTTAAACTTTTGAATGAATTGGTTGGTGCATGCAACTCATTAGAGGGCTTAATTTGTAGTATATGCTAGATACATGTCAAGATGAGAACAAAAAAATTCAATCCAATGCATTTACCAACTGAATAGATCTACAAAAATAAACTGAAAAAAGTTTTCTTCACTTCTATCCATCTAATAGCTTCCCATTCTCACTTCTAATATATGCCAGCTATTTACTTGTATCTAGTACAACTTCAGCCTATCTGTACACACATCTAAATCTGATCAAACAAAAAGGTAAAATAGAAGTATACTACTTTTTTTTAGATAATGGAAGGGCAAGCCTCTCGGCCTCTGCATTATACGATGCACACAGTCATAATTTATTATAAACAAACAAATCGGCTTACAAAAGGCAGACCAAGAACCAAATGATAAACAAATTGTCATGCTGTGGCCAGCATTGGGAACAGCCCGCCGCCAGCGATAGCTAGCTTCTCCTTCAACCAACACATCCGAACAGTAGCTGTGCAATAAGGTGCTTGAGGGTCAAATCACCAAAGCGACGCCTCCAAGGAGGAACAGAAAACGTCGTCAGATCCAACCAATGAAGGCCAAATCTAGGGCTTTCATCCCGGCGAGCAGATACCGGTGCTCCAAGACAACACCTTCAAGAAGGGCACGACGCTCGTCGTCTGACCCAACCAGTGAAGGTCAGATCAATACTCAGTACATCGTCGTCGCCAGATCCAACCACTGAAGGTCAGATCAAGGGTTTTCACCCCGGTGAGCAGATATCAGTGCTCCAAGACAACGCCTTCAAGAAAGACACGACGCTCGTCGTCGATAATCGATGAAGGCGGATCAATACTCAAATGCGTCGTCGTCGCGGATCCAACCCGAAGGCGGATCGAAGGTTTTCACCCAGGAGAGCAGGTGCCGGTGCTCCAAGACAACGCCTTCAAGAAGGACACGATGCTCGTCGTCTGACCCAACCAGTGAAGGCCAAATCAATACTTTGTACGTCGTCGTCGCCAGATCCAACCACTGAAGGCCAGATCGAAGGTTTTCAACCAGGAGAGCAGGTACCGGTGCTCCAAGACAACACCTTCAAGAAGGACATGACGCTCGTCGTCTGACCCATCCAGTGAAGGCCAGATCATACTCCGTATGTCGTCGTTGCCGGATCTAACCACGAAGGCGGATCGAGGTTTTCACCGGAGAAGCGGTACATGCTCCAAGACAACACCGCAATGCATCCTCGGCGCTAGATCCAACGGTGAAGGCTAGATCACCACCTTTGTCCAATGCGACCATGAACCCTGACCCTAGCACAACCGCGAAGCCACGATCATGCAGCCTCCACGAAAAGGAGGTCGGCGGCCCTTTGTAATACGCGCGCGCATCTCCACCAAAACCCACCCGGGTCGCCTCCGTTGTCGAGATCGGCGCCAAAGCAGATCGAGCGAACACGGATCGAGCGGTGTGCCACCACGCCGCAAGCAGCCGTGCCCTCGCTCGCCACACCGGCCGCCCGCCGCGCCGCGCCGCGGCCCTTGTGCCGCTCGCACCAGCCCTCTAATGCCGGCGGAAGCAAGCGGGCCACAGCAGCGCATCTGGCCGCCGCCGCGCTGAAACGCACTTCGCGCGGGAGAGCCGCCGTCGTCGCTGAAGCGGCCCCACAGGTGCTGCGCCCGCCGCTCGCCTCCACATGACACCACGCTGTTGCCGGCTGCGATGCACGCGTACGCTACCCGCGCAGCGCGCTCGGACCTGGTTGCCCTTCACACCGCCGCGCCCAAACGCCGCCCTGCGCCTCCCCAGCATGGAGCCGCCAGGAGGGAGTCGAGGACGATGGGGGCATTCGGATTCTTGGGATCTTGCCTCTGGTGCGAGACACCGGCTCGGCTTGAGCTGAGAAAGCAGATCTAGAACCTCCACAAAAACGGATCTGAGAGAAGAAGGAAATTGAACTTGGAGAGAGAGAGGGAGAGAAAGAGGTGCGGAGGGGAGGCCCGCCACCGCCGCCGCGTTGGCGGCAACAGCGGTGGAGGGGTGTGGTGGAGGTGGGGAGCTCGGAGGCGGAGCGGTAGAGAGACAGAAGTATACTACTGAACTTAACATTTTCCTAGAGCTAATAAACTCATAACAAATATATACATTGCCCATACTAATCAATTCAATGATAAGATCAATCAAACACACTAGCTAATTAATCTAATAGCCAACACAATAGGGTTGTGAGGAGGTGTATCAACAAGAATAGTGAGTTTGAGGACAGAGCGTGGAGAGGCGGCAAGGTGGGTGCTAGGGCAACGAGGGACCCTTTGTGGTGGCCAGAGTCGAGTTAGTCTATGGGAGATACTAGGGCATAGGCAAAGAGAGAAGATGAGAGGTCAATAGTAGCGAGGAGGTGCTCTCCACAAGCTTGCATCGCTAGGAGTCAAGGAGGGAGAGGCGTCGTGAGCTCGCACCATTACAGACAATTGACATGGTATGATGAATGATTTGTGCTTAATTGTGTTCCAAGTAAATAGAGTTGGAGGTTGACGAGGATTAAATTCCTCGATACTAGTTTGATATTTAATTAAATACCACATAATTCTTGTGGTCGTAACCCTCATGGTTAACGACCCTTGTGGTCGTGAGAATCTCAAAGGTTGCTTTATGAGTACTCTGGTCGGAGAGGCCCTGTACCCATTACTTGACCAGTTAACTACTCGTCGGATCTTTGAGCTGGTACTTGGACCCGGATCCAAGTATTTTCCTTCCGTGTGATGAATGGAACACATGTCTTATTTACTCCAAATCATACGACACTTCTTAGCCCCAATTCGCTAACAATAACTACCGTACAGATTCGTCTCCTGCTAACAATAATCGGCAATCAGTTGGCAGTTTACTGACAACAACTGCCTCCCCAACTAGACGCGTCACTTCCAAAAGGTGTTTTCTCCAAGAGTAACTGCCACCTCTTCGTTGGTATTAAAAGGCGAATGACGAGCAACAAAGACAAGCCAAGACGCAACAGAATCAAAGTCATTTGGATTCAATCCGAAGACAATTGAAGCAAACTGAGGCACACCAAGCAATATACTCAGGTTATTTAGGGCTAGTCTGTCGCCTCAAGTAAATGGATTCCAACTTAACTCCATCCATGTGAGAAGGTTTGACTGAAACTAGAGATCCGATGATCATGCGTACTGCTCCCTTGCAAGCACTACATGATAACCGGTCCTCCAAACAATCAAAGTTCACACTAAGTGAGTTAAAATGGAATTCTTCAACAGCGAGCATGAGATCATGTTGGCTCCCAAGATCAGCGACCAATATGCTCATACTCTCATTCAACATTGATCGCATCCATACAACATTCATACATAGATAATTCAAAAGACATACATCAATAATAGTCAAGTCTATAACTATTACAAGTGGCCGACCGGCCAAATTCAAATGAGAACATTAAGTAGTAGCGGAAGCAAGGTAAATAAATCAAAAGTCCAGCATGGTGTGCCCCATAACCCATGGCAACCAACTGAGAGTTAAATAATAGCACTACTCGTCTGCGTCGTCTAAGTCAGCATTGACGAGCTCATCGGGCTCGAAGTCTTCCTCACCTGAATTTGCAGCAATCGAGTTAAGTACAAATGTAGTCGTAAGTCTTACACAAATAAAAAAAATTTATGCTAGAGGTTGTTCCAAGGAATGGCATTAGTGGCTTAGTTTTGCATAAAACGCAACAACTTACATTCCTAGACTATCTAGTTTTCAAAAGCCAATTTATAAACCATTTCTTCAAGAAAAGGGTTTCACAAGACATAGATAATTGTATAGATCAATCAATATCAAAGTGGCTATCCACTTTGATAAACTATTATGCATGAATACCCCATTCATGTCGTAACCAAGTTATAACCATGTCAACTTTTAATTTCAAGTCTAACGATGACGCATACCAAACCAAGTGTTGTCTATAACCGTGGATACGGCTATTCGAATAGATTATCTCTGCAGAGGTGTACTACTTTACCCACATGACTCGACTAGCCCATAAGCCTCTGGATGTCTTTGAATAATGACACACTTTCTTAGGTATGTCGGCCGGGGAGAATCGAGATGCGGTCATTTTTAGCAAGAAAACCCTATTGAGATAAGTCCCCCTTATGAGTTGTTCCCATACTTAGTACAAGCTACGGATAGTGCTTGCTAAGCAGGCTCACAAGTTGTATTGGAAATACCGATGCAATATAAATAAACAAAAAATAGTACTCCTATGCACACTATAGAAAATTACATCGGCTCCTACGGACAAATGATCAAACAAAAATGTTCTCACACTACTTTGGGACTTAACACAATAAAACCTTCCCCTTACTTAACCTCACGGTACCCATATCCCGCGTGTGATAGCATGATCGATACTTGGAATGAAAGCCCATGGCTCGGTCCTTAATGGTCCAAACAAGACAACCACAAACCCGAGTCTCGTGCATAACAGCACCCACACTACAACCGCTTGTCCAGACCCAAAACCATTTAACAATAACAAGTTTTTGACTCAACAACCAGATACAACGATCTGGATAAAAATAAATATGAAAAGAGTTATGTGTCTCCCATAATTGACGAGCTAATCCCATCAATTTATCTATTGCGTTTTCTAGACCCGCAATGGCTAAGCATTCAACACATAACACTCATATCATCACAAGCATCTATCTTAAGCATAATTATAAGGAAAATATCAAGGATAACCAGCAAGTATAGGACATAGCTAACTACTCACAACATAATGATATACGAAAAATAGCATGCAAGCAATATCATTGCATTTCAAACACTAGTGTATTAAAACTAGGATCAATATGATGCAAAAAAAAATTCAAATGATGCTTGCCTTGCTGAAAGTTCAATTGCTCACTCTCAGTGGTGTAAGAGTCTACGTTGATCGCTCCGGGCTCTATAGAATAAATATATCGATAAACACTGAGAAATAGCACAAAAATCAAAGTGCTAAAAAATACATGATTTTTACAGTGGCTAGTGCATGATTTTAGATGAATTTAGGTGAAAAAATTATTCCAATCGGATTTAGTATGTGAGAGTTATAGTAGTTTGAATCTCAATTTTCTGGAAAATCCAATTTAAATAATATCGGTTACTGTTCATCCAATTCAATTATTTGGTCAAAATTTGCAGAGCAGTGGGGAGATAAAGGATTATATAGGTAAATAGAGAATAATATTACAAGACCAAAATAACTTGGTTCATCTCATTTGGAGTTTTTATAAATTAGTTATGAATTTTCAAAGTTATCAGTCTTTTTCTATTGTAAAAATAATAGAGTTATGGATCATTTTCCAAAACTATATTCTATGCTACAGAGACATGTTTGAAACCTATTTAAAAATAAATTTCACTTAAAATGAAAATTATCACAATTGGTTTCACTGTTTTTGGAGTTAAAATGAATTAGTTATGCATTTTTGAAGTTAATAGAATTTTCAGTGTGTAAATAAATGGATTTCGAATTTTATAAAGCTTTTAGTACTTTTCTTACCGGGGCTGAGCTAGCTGTAGTCAATGACGTGTGGGGTCTGATGAATAGTATGTTTTCCTTTTAACTCCCGATTTAAATTCGCGAACTAACAGGTGGGGCCCGATGTCAACGACTCGGTCTACTGAACTAAGTCCACGGGTGCATGTGCACAGTGCCCAGCACTTAAGTGGCTGGGCCCACATGTCTGCCGCTCTACTGTTTCACTTAACTCAACTGTTTTCTGTGCACGGTCCCACATGTAAGCGATACATTAACTTGCTAAGACAGTACTTACACACTAATCAACGCTATTAGCGCCTAATCGTTCAGCTACAGTCCTTTGCCAGACGTGCCCGACAACAGAGGGCTCCCGGCTGCTTGCCTGGTGGCTCGCCGGCACTACATGCCACAGCGGAGCCGACCAAGGGCATGTATGAGTCCACATTAGTATTGCACAGCTAATGCGAGTAGCTACGGCGGCTGAGCCTGCCCAGAATGGCCACGAGCTGGAGTTGAGCTACGGCGCCCATTACGGCAACACATGCATGCACAGATGAAGCTCCACAACGTTGTTTAAGCGGGTTCCCAAGCTTCTAGGGACTATGAGGGAGCTACCTGAGCGAAGAAGGGTGCTCGGACAAGCTTGGAGGTGGTCGGAGCTGTGTCGGCGTTGGAGAAGACGACGGCGGCGACACGGTTCATGCGGAGAGGTCAACTAGAGCAAAACCAACAGAAGAGGATGGTCAGGATAGTTTTCAAATCATTTGAGAATGCTATGGAAGCAAGGAATTGACAAATGCCTTACCGGATCAAAGTGGGAGATGAAAATACTGTTCTTCGGCTGAAACGGGCAAAGCTTCAATTCCTCAAGACCCTGCCGTGTATTATCCAAATTAGTTGAGGGGAACTCTTAATTATGCTCAAATACACAAAGTGACGTGCAAGATTGACCAAGAACCCCTCATCAGAGGTGAAGAAGGCACGGTGATGTCACTTGGGTGCGCGCTCTAGAGCTTGCAATGGCACAGTTGTGGTCCAGAAGCTACAAACGAATGCATGAGCTGAAGTTAGCGAAAATGGATACAACATGCAAGGTAGAAGCTAAGGAAAATGGAGGTGAGGAGTTTACCATAGAAATGAGCTCAAACGAGCTTCCCTCTCTTGGGCCGAAAGGAGGAGAAGTGACGGAGACTAGGGTTTGGAGGGGTTTTATCTCGTGTGAGTGACGGCATTGGAGGCGGCGTTAGCATCGATTTAGGCGACGTTAACGAGTAGTGCTATCATTTAACTCCCAATCGGTTGCCGATGGGTTATGGGGCATACCATGCTGGACCTTTTGATTTATTTACTTTGCTTCCACTGTCACTTATTACTCTTATTTGAATTTGGCTGGTCACCCACTTGTAATACTTGTAGACTTGAACTATTATGATGTATGTCTTTTGAACTATCAATGTATGACTGTTGTATGGATGTGATCAACGTTGCATGAGAGTATGAGCATATTGGTCACTGATCTTAGGAGCCAATATGATCTCGTACTTGTTGTTTGTGAATCCCATGTTAACTCACTAAGTGTGTGCTTGGACCGTTGGAGAACTGATTATCATGTAGTGGTCACAGAGGAGCAGCATACATGATCGCTGGGGCTCTAGTTTTGGTCAGGCCAATCGCTTAGATTGAGTTAACTTGGAATTCATTTAACTGAGGCCCAAAGTTACTTCCTTAAGATCGGGATTTGCCTCGATCTTACGAGATTAACCCGGGGGGTCCTCACACATACTATGCTTTCACAACTTGACTTCAAAATTTTTGGATTAGAGACAATAAAGGAGCAATATGTACATGATGCTGATTTTAAAGATGTGTTGCTCAATTGTCAAGAGGGAAAGGGTTGGAATAAATTTGTGCTGCATGATGGGTTTGTGTACCGTGCTAACAAGCTATGCATTCCAGCTAGCTCTGTTCGTCATTTGTTGTTACAGGAGGCTCCTAGAGGAGGATTGATGGGTCACTTTGGTGTAAAGAAGACTAAGGACATTCGACCCACCACTTTTATTGGCCAAAGATGAGGCGTGACATCGAAAGCTACATTAACCGCTGCACCACGTACCAAAAAGCTAAGTCACGACTTAATCCTCATGGTTTATACTTGCCTCTTCCTGTTCCAAGTACACCTTGGGAAGATATTTCTATGGACTTTGTTTTAGGACTGCCTCGAACAAACAAGGGGAGGGATAGTATTTTTGTTATCGTGGATAGATTCTCTAATATGGCTCATTTTATACCATGTCATAAAAGTGATGATGCTACAAATGTTGCTGATTTGTTCTTTAAGAAAACTGTTCGCTTGCATGGTATTCTGAATACGATAGTTTCAGATCATGATGCTAAATTTCTTAGTCATTTTTGGAGAACTTTGTGGTCTAAGTTGGGGACTAAGCTGTTATTTTCCACTAGTTGTCATCCTCAAACCGATGGACAAACTGAGGTAGTCAATAGAACATTGTCTACTATTCTTAGGGCTGTGCTTAAAAAGAACTTAAAAATGTGGGAGGAATGTTTGCCTTATGTGGAATTTGCGTACAATCGATCGCTGCATTCTACCACAAAGAAGTGCCCTTTTGATATTGTTTATGGTTTCATACCTCATGCACCTATCGACTTGTTGCCTCTTCCAACTTCAGAGAAGGTAAATTTTGATGCTCAATAACGTTCTGATTTGATACTTAAGATGGATGAGACAACTAAAGAGAACATTGAACTTATGAATACTAAATATAAAGTTGCTGGTAGTCAGGGACGCAAGCATGTTACTTTTGAACCTGGTGATCTTGTGTGATTATACTTGCGTAAAGAACGATCCCCTGAATTGAGAAAGTCTAAACTCATGCCTCGTGCCTGTAGATTTTGGGGTCAATCCCACATTTAACATTGCAAATTTGAAGCCACACTAGGGAGCAGAAGATGACCTTGAGTCGAGGACGACTCCAATTCAAGAAGGGGAGGATGATGAGGACATCCCTTCCACTGATACAACCATCCCTACTGCTTCTGATGTGCAAGGACCAATTACTAGAGCACGTGCTCGTCAACTAAATTATCAGGTAACTTTATTTCTCAGAGTGCATCCATATTCTATGAACTCTATGATACTGCCTAAAGCAAGTGATATTATTTTACTTAGGAATCAAGGATCGGGAGGCAAGCTAAATGGAGATGGTGGTAGCACCAAGCATGGAGACGATCATACGAGGCTAGCATGAAGCCTATATATCAAGCTGCTTAGGCCAACACTTAGCAATAATTGAGTAAAGGAACTTGGTGCTGCGCCACCTATGCTAATGGGCCATGGGCCTTGTATTTCGGGCTGGACACCTAGGGTTTGGCACTATTCACATGGTACTGTTCATGCATGAACAGTACTGCGGCCGCCGCCCCTCTCTCCCTCCTTTATATAGTGGCCGCCACCCTTAGGGTTTGGGGGTTTTGTTATATTGATTTCTGCTTAGGCTAGAAACACCATCGTTTGCTTATACGGCTAGTGCAACCAGGCGTTGTCGACGGAACCCCAAATTATTCAATACATCTATCCTTGTTCCTCAATTCCTATTCAGTAAGTTCGTTGCTTTATCTATTTTTCTTGCTTGATTCTTGATTACATGCAGGAAAAGACCTTCGTGGTCAGGTCAATCTCGCTGCCGACAAGGTCGATAACGAACGTAAAGTTGGTTCAGCGATTGCGGGTGCGACGGTCATCGCACGGTTGTAGCCTGGATCATGAGAGTTAGCTTCCACCAATCAAGTTGTATCATCCTTACCGAAAGATTGGGACACAGCACATTAATTCAAACTTCCAAAGCCCATATCTTTTGCATCCGAACTCCGATTGAGCCCATCCAAATTTCTAAATTCATCTAAATTCGAGATCTATTTATTTGAGATTTTTATTTAATTTTTGAGAGTCTTTTTCCCCTCTATCATTTATTTGTTTTGTTTATTCGCTTCATTTGAGAGTAGACGTCGATACTTCGGGGAACTTTGAAGAAGGAGTGCCTCAAGATCAAGACCAATACCTAGATCTATTCCATGGCAAGTTATACCTTTGATCATGTTGAATCCCGGTTCTCAAAAATACTTTGATTCACATTATTGTATTTACTTTAAGTATTTATTTAAATGCTTTTGGGTTTAGTTATTAATCCAATTTTTTGTATCCACCTTGTCTATTGTTATGTCTTAATCTTTTGCCACCCTATATTGGTTCACTATTTAGTTGGTATTATCGTAGCACCAACGTGGGTTGGTTAGATACGAGTAGATTGCTTAGCCATGCCACGAGTCATCATCTCATATGAGTTGCAAATATAAACTTGACTAAGTGATTATGGAACCTTATGATAAAACTATGTGTATTGTGTGATATTACTCGTGAATGGTATATGTTGCACTTAACCAACTAGGTGGAAAAAGATTTAGACGGAGGCAAGTGATATTGTGCACTGTTATGGTGGAGCTATGTGCATGGGATTTAATCTGTGTGACATAGCTAGAAATTTGGAAGTCTTACCTTGGTCAATTAAGGACTTAACTTTGTGCGCCATTGAATTGGGCCTTACTGTACGACCACATGCCTGATGGGATGGGCCTAACTTAGTAAGTTATGAATTCTTGACATTGATTGCTCAGGTAGTAGGTTAGGCTGTGTTGCATGGGTGGAGGTGTGTACTACCAAGTAGTCGCATCGTGGGACGGTTCGCCGCTTCCCTGTCCAACGGTGTGTGTCGAACTAGCTTCCTGTGTGGGGTAGTCTGGCGGTAAAGCACATCGGGAGTGTCAATGTTTGAGATGAAGTTTCTGAAACGTTTTGTTATGATTAGTGCTTGTAACACTAGTAGTATCTTGTTGGTAAAGTGTACAACCTTTGCAGAGTGTTAATTAATATATTTGAATAACCGTGTCCGCGGTCATGGACATGCTCGGGGATTTCACACGAGGGGTAGATTTTCATAAAACACTTGGGAAGGGAGCTGTGTGAAGTCATATGGCTGTGTGAATAACTTGATTAGGCTATATGTCTTTGTGAAAACAATTATTAAACTATTATTGTTTATTTGTTTGAATTACGCTTTCAATCTATTATTTGTATTCAATTGCAAATGTTGCATTTCTGCAAAAGAACCACAGAAACCATTCCTTTGGAATAAGCCTGCATCTATACATTACATTATGTGGTATGACTTGCGAGTACGGTTGCGTACTCATACTTGCTAAATCAAATCAATAGAAGAGGAGTCATCGCTTGCCTTTGAGGAGGAGTTCTACGAAGGTGCTCATCGTTAGGGTCTTGATCCCAGTTGGTTGCCTGTGGTGAATTGATGGGATCTCCACTGAAGTTTATTTGTTCCACTGCTATTTAATTCTCTGTCTGCCCTGCGTGGCTTAATAAGTGTAAACTTGAGCATAAGGTCTAAATGGTTATTTGTTAATCAAATTAGATGTTTATTCCATTATTTCGTCTTGTGTGGATTGATATTCATCTATGTTGACACTGTGTGCACTAGCGTAATTCTGGACTAGTGCATTACACACAGAGGGTCCAAAATTGCCTTTTTGGGTCCTGACAGAGTACAAGACATTAGACTTGAGTCTTTCTCTTGATTTGTAACTAGCATACTCAATATAGCCACACAGAAGGAGGGTTGTTATTCTCTCTAGAGAAGGTCTAAACCTGTATAAAAATCCATGTGCTATTCTCTCTACGTGATTTGAGTATTGGAAACCCCCTAAATCAAACAATCATTACGTAAGATCGGTTCTAAAACACCGACAACATTCATGACGGGTCTCGAACTTTGAGACCCATTAGGAACTCGTGGCCTATAAGAATTCGGATCACCATCTAAAACATGTCCCAGCCCTTTAAGCGTGTGACCCTATAGGTTCACGTACACTTGGACATGGCTCGAGTACTCCTACTCGTCCACTAATCGGTAGTGGCCCCTAGTAGGATACGCCGACTCCTGAGTATACGTAAGGATCACATCGAACGAACCTTAACAAATCTCATATGTATTTCCTTTTGCCTCACTATATCGATCAAACTCAAGGCAGGTACATGCCATCCTTGTTGGTTAGCTTGACCACTCTTTCTCGATCACGTGACTCGAATTCCGCGAGTATGGTTAACTCTTTAACCACGAGTAGCATGGCAACGTATTTCTGGAATCCAATCACTCGAGAGGCCTAGAGATATTTCTCCCGTTGCATGGAAGGACAAACCCGAAAGCTACCTTTATAACTACCAAGTTACAGAGTAGCGTTTGGCAACCCTAAATAAGTCACTACACATCGCGAGTACGTGCGACGATCTAAAGTCTAAGGATATAGCATACGCATTGTAAATGAGACCAACTGATGACATATAAGAATACAACGTTCTCGCAGTGTCTCATGGTGGGTCAATCCAACCCCATGTTTGCTAACATGTGTCCATATTATTGGTTTTTTATCTCCATATCTATGATCCGTGAAACATGATCATCAACCAATACATATGCTAGTCTAGTCATATGTGTTCTCATATGTTTCCGACCAGGGATCGCTTTAGAATAATCATCGCAAAGATAAATATAGAGTTTCACAATCAAGTCACATACTTGATAATAAATATTAACGATATTATTCTTGGAACAAGATAACATATTATCCAAAAAATTATAAACATAACGAAATATATTCATCTCTATGATTACCTCTAGGACATATTTCTGACAGTAACATCCTAGATGTTAACAATACAGATCTTTGTTTACTCGTAACCACAAGATACAATTAAATTCTAGAAAACAGAACTCACTCATGTCGAGACATATAACCCCATCAGATCTATAGAAACCATTAATCAAAGATCAACGATTCAAATTAACACAAGAACAAGCAGCGTAACTCTCACCCTATATAATGACACCACCTCTACAAACTCCATGAAACGAACTCACAAGTCGCAACACACAACAATTAACCATGTCCCCCATCTGCTACCTCGCCATCTTCTCACTTGCACTGGCCTCTCTGTCGCCGGCTGCGGCCGTCGCAGTGCCCGGCAACAGTGGCGTCGCCGTCCCACCCCCCACCGTCCCCACCTCGCGGCAGTTCCTGCAGGCGCACAACGAGGCGCGCGCCGCGGTGGGTGTTCCGCCGCTGACGTGGAACGCGACGCTGCTGCTGGACGCCTTGCGGTACTCCAAGGAGTTCCGGATCGGCTGCAAGGCGCGGCCGCTCACGGCGTGGGGCACCGACGGGGTCTACGGGCGGAACCTCTTCAAGGGCTTCGGGATCCGGAGCGCGGCGGACGCGGCGGCCGCGTGGGTGGGCGAGCGGCGGTGGTACGACCGCGGCGCCAACGCGTGCTCGCCCGGCCAGATCTGCGGGGCCTACACGCAGGTGGTGTGGCGCGGCACGCGGCACCTCGGCTGCGCCCGCTACACGTGCCGGAACGGTGTCGACACCGTGGCCGTCTGCGAGTACTACCCGCCCGGCAACGTCGCCGGCGAGCGGCCTTACTGATTAACAACTCTACACACATGCTAAGCTCAGAAATGGCACGGTATCCATTAATACTATACGGTGCCCAGCAGAGCAATTTTTATGCTGGGAGTTCGTACCCTGGTCGTCAATATTTCCTCAGATCATCGATTTCACCCTCTGCTTGCTTACGACTTAACTCCCGTCAAACGCTCGAGACTTGCAAGCAGGGAAAACTCCTTCGTTTTGGAAAAAAAAAATTAGGGGGGAAATCACCAAAATTTCGGAATTTCAGTTTAAATTTTCGGTGAAATGTTCAAACAGATGTTTAAATTTTGGACAAAATTTGGCCGAATTTGGATGAAATTTGGACGAAATTTCGTTCAGAAATAGGAAATCAGGGCACAAAAAGAGTGAAAACAATGTGCAAGTAAGAACTTAAGGCAAGCAATAATGGGGAAAAAGGGACTGTTGCAGAAGGAGTTCAGGACACTGAGATGTTTGAAATACATGACATGCTTATTACAGTAAACAAAATCCACTCCCATTTTGCTGTTAACCTTTTCTCCATAAAAGACAATTCAATGCATGAGTAGCAGGTACGCATCTTTAATCCCATGAATTGATAGGCATTCAACGAGAAACTATTAATGAGAAGCTGATAAACAGACATCCATTGAAACCCTGATTCTTTATGTCAGCATGAGTACATGACATGACAAGGATTGTATTCATCATTCCTGTTCAGTGTTCGATAATATCCACTATAGTCAATTCCTCAACACATACAATCAATCTGGAATCAGCTAATTGAGTTATTGAGCATTTATCTGCTATGGGCTTATGCCGTAGATTAATCCGGCAAAAAAAAGGAAAAATTAGCTCAGTGACATCGCGTTAGAGCGTAATCAGAGGAACGACACTCCATTCGTGACGCACTGGAAAATAACATCACGAACACCACGAAATTAGACGAATGACATCCTAACCAGTTACTACCGTTTCCAAAAAAATTTAAATATAGAAACTGGGCTCAAAAAATTCTCAATTTTTTTGTGGAGTCTCCCGATACATTTTAATTACTTGTGTATTTTTTTAAAAACTTTATACTTTCTGATTTTGTCTCTAAAATTCATTTAAGTATACTGTTTGTAGGAATTTTCTAATATAAAAAATGAGGTCGAAACATTATGAATTTTTTCTCGGGCTCCATACATAGTGGACTTAATTGTGTAATTTTTCTAGAATTTTTATAAAATTAATTAATGCAATTTCATAATGTCCTTACATCATGAAATATTAGACTCCTCACACAGTGGACATTATAAAATTGCATTACTTAATTTTGTAAAATTCTAGAAAAAGTATACAATCAAGTCCACTGTGTAAGGAGCCTGAAAAAACAATTTCATAATGTTTGGACCTCATTTTCTATATTAGAAAATTCCTACAAACAATATACTTAAATGAATTTTAGAGACAAAATCAGAACGTACAAAGTTTTTAAAAAAATACACAAACAATTAAACTGTTTCGGGAGACTCCACAAAAAAATGATAATTCTTTGAGCTCAGTTTCTATATTTAAAAAATTCTGGAAACGGAAGTAACTGGCCAGGATGTCATTCGTCTAATTTCTTGGTGTTCGCGATGTTATTTTCCAGTGCGTCACGAATGAAGTATTGTTCCTACGACTCTAACGCGATGTCACTGAGCTAATTACTCCAAAAAAATGCTTGCTCCAATTGTCAGTTTGTAACTGCTCACATGATAGGCAAGCATGACAAAAAGTAAAGAATGTAACAGGGTCAAGAGCATTGCAATATGTACAGCACAATGACGATTTGGTACACATTAACATATAAGACCAGTACCTTCCAATGGTAATAACTTGGAACCACCGGTGGCTGCAAAATGAAAATAACACAAATTGTTGAAGGAAAGTACTTTTCAATGGTCATTAGATTCGAATTTATTTTACTTACTTTGGCTAACCACGGTTGCTCCAAGGCGTGCCATCACTCCGTCAAACTTCCCTTTAGAAGCACGAAATAACTCAAATTGAGCAAGTACCTGCACTCCAGTATGTGGTGAGTCCGCTATCCTGCCTATTACATCGATTAGTGCTTCGACATAGTCGACTTTCTTTCTAAAGCGATACTTGTAGTGGCCTTCGGAAAAAAAATTCTGGAAAAATTATACAATCAAGTCCACTATGTAAGGAGCCTAGAAAAAATTTATAATGTTTGGACCTCATTTTCTATATCAGAAAATTCCTACAAACAGTATAATTAAATGAATTTTATAGACAAAATCAGAACGTATAAAGTTTTAAAAAAATACACAAACAATTAAACTGTTTCAGGAGACTCCACAAAAAAATTGATAATTCTTTGAGCTCAGTTTCTATATTTAAAAAATTCTGGAAACAGAAATAACTAGTCAGGATGTCATTCGTCTAATTTTTCGGTGTTCACGATGTTATTTTCCAGTGCGTCACAAATGGAGTGTTGTTCCTCCGATTATGCTCTAACGCGATATCACTGAGCTAATTACCCCATTCATTTAAAGTTCAGGGGCTAACTGACGAGGATTAAAATCTCTATATATTACTTTAATACATAATTAAAAGATCATATGTCTTCATGGTCGGAACCACAACTTCTCTAACACATTTATCATTGGATGATGCATTGTCTAAAGTGAGAGCACATAACTTCTTCTCAATGTTCCAAGACATGACACCCTTGACAAATTTATTTGCTAGATTAGTTCCTGTATGGTTTCCTTTCACATGAATGAATTTAACAATTCTTTTTTTGCATATGCCAGTTATCATTTATCCAATGCACAGTGATACACATATAACCTTTATTTTGATTAGATGTCCACATGTCCATAGTTGAAGAGAATCGACAAGAAAGAAATTTTAGTTGTTCACACAATTTCTTCTTTTCATCTCCAAACATATCCAATATCTCTTTCCTAGTGGTTGTGCGACTCTTGAACAAAAAACCAGGCCACAGAGACTTGATGAAATCAACAAAGTACTCATGCTCAACCATAGCAAAGGGATATTCATGCATAATTAGTGCCAAATAGAACTTCTTCAAGCTAACTTCAGCATCATACCTTTAAGTGTAAACTGAACTATTTTCTCCACCTTCATCATTCTCAAATTGCAGCAGTTGTTGTCCTTGCTTAACGGCATGCTTGAATCCCACATGATTCCATAATGCCTTTGTTCCCCTTGAGGTCTCAGCTCGAGCTTTGTGAGGACATTTCTTGCATTTCACCTAAACTTGTTTCTCCTCTCCGCCATCTCTTGTCGGGACGGTCATCGAGTACTTAGAGTAGTACTCCCAAACCTTGGAGGTACACTTCTTCTGCTTCTTCACAACAGGTTCAACTTCTCCCGTGCAAGTCTCTTCATCTACTTCAACATGTCCTACACCAGCTGTGGTTGCGGCTGTCTCACACGCCACCAATGCACTCAGTGGCGGTGGCGTTGGCGCCGAGTGGCCCGTACCAACTGCTGTGGTAGCAGCATTAGGGGATGTTCCTGTGCTAGCACAAATGCTTGCACTTCCACTTGTAGTAGTCATCTCAAATTCTCAATACTCTACAAATAGCAAAATCAAGGAGGAGTTTGCTGTTATAAAAGGACAGGATTAGAAAAACATGGAGAGACAGATTCTTCCAGAAGCTAAATAACAGCAAGATGCAATGCTCAGGAATTACTGTTGCTAAAAAAGAACAGATTCTGCCAAAACTGCATTAACTATATCTTAAAACAAATGAGAATCAATTAATTACCTTCAGTAGTGTGATGACAGCCCCAACAGTCACTAATTAAAACTGAAGTTAATGGATGTCACATAAGCTCCAATATTGTCACTGCAACGTTAGCACTTATGCTACGAAGGTTACTGGATTTAATTTTTCACTTTAAGAACAAATAGATATTCACTCACACAGACAGAGGAACACTCCACAGTTAATTTCTACATGATGACTTTAATGCATGTCAAAGCTAGATAGATAGTTTCAAGAGAACAACTACACGTCCAGATGATATGTTATTCTGACTACAACAAGGCAATGAAGCAAGTAATGAGAGATTGCTACTCTGGAGTCTGATAATGGGTGGTATAACCGTAACTACATAGAAAGTCACGCAAATAAAAACTAACATACCACACTATCAATCGAAACACCAAGAATTTCGGTATTTATCTTCTCAAACTCCTCGTATCTGTCGCTGAAAGTAGTAATCTCTGCAAAGTTTATAAAAATGCATTTTAGAATGCCAAACCCAAAATAATGTTTTGCCGTCAAAGAGCACAAGATGGTGACGCACCAGTTGGGCAGACGAATATGAAGTCCAGGGGGTAGAAGAAGAAAATCACATAATTCTTCCCAATGTAATCAGACAGCTTGACCTGCAGGCTGCAGGGTGCAGGCACAAAAGGGCACCATCAAGAAAAGCATCAATCACAAGCATCACCAACCATACATACAACAGCTACATATATGATCGCGCGGATGGATGAAACATCTAATCGAGCAGGCCACAGTTTTGCTGGTCCAATCCAACTGATTCTCAAAGTTTGAATTACAACAATGCGCGTGCACAATGCAGGTGGGTTACCGCACACCTTGATGAACTCCTAGTCCTGGGCAGCGGCCTCTGCCTCAAAGTCTGGCGCCTTGTTCCCCACCAGCGGCAGGTCGTCCTGCGCACACAAACACGCGTCCACCAATCAAATCCAACTCACACAAAACGCCCAAAATAGCGAATCGAACCGAGACCAACCTCGACTCTAGCGTGGGTGACGAAGCTGCGGGTCCTGGCCGATCTACGTCCCTGGATGGTGTTGCACATGAACTCCTGAAGGTGTACGATGGTGCCAGGGCGGACGGTGTCATCCCTGACGTGGAGCCAGCACCCAGCAGAGAGCGACGGCGACAGAGGTGGCTGCGGAGGGAGGGCCAGAGGCGGTCTCTGGGCTTCCATGGTTCCACCTAGGCAGCGGCGGCGAGGGGAAGGAGGCGGTGGCGGCAGCGAGGAGGAAGGGAGGCGGCGACGGCGAGGAGGGAAGGAGGCGGCGGCGGTGAGGTTAGGGATTTGGGAGGAAGGAGGCAGCGGCGAGGGAGGGAAGGAGGCGATGGCGAGGAGGAAGGAGGCGGCGGCGGTGAGGAAGGAAGGAGGCGGTGACGATGAGGGTTAGGGTAGGGGATTTGGAAGCACGCGGGAGGGAGCTGTGTAGGAGTGGGAGCGGGCGGAAGAATGGCAGGCCAATTGGCCAAATGGGTGTCAGTGGATGGATGTATTGTTTGGTGCTCAGAAACCAGATAGTCAACCAAATATATCCGAGTTATTTGCCGGATAGTTTCGAATTTATCGGATATGTGTTATCCGAATCCGTATCTAAATCCGGCAAAAAAAATTCCTGAATCCGAATCTGGATCCGAAAAAAACCTCCGGATATCCCAAAAAAATCCGAATTTTGCCCACATTTATTCGGTCGGTCGGGAACTATCTGCTCCGTTTGCACCCCTACTCATGGAGGTTGGTCCTGTCCATGAGTCGTACATGATAGTCACACCAAATTGATCCCAGTCTTTTTTAAATTTCTTGACATACACCTTCAAATCCTTACAATTGGCTTGCAAGTATGTCCCATCAATTTCAGTGCCTTTAGGGAGGTGCTCCACCATACCGGGCTCTTGAGTCACCCTCAAAGCTGCTCGAAAGTAATGGTAGTTGGCTTTACGACCAGCGATGTCATTAGCATGAAACCACTTTGCCCAAGCTTGACCAAGTTTTTCCTTCGACCCCTTCTTCAGCTTGGTGTCAATCCTAGGCTGGATGGCCCCTTTGTTATGTGCCAAGTCTGAATCAAATGAGTGAGAAGCATTACCACTATGAGCAACCCCTGCATTCGAAGCATTTTGATAAGCCAAGTTCTACTAGCACCACTACCAACACAACTACCACTGCCACTTCCACTCCTATTCCCACTCCTAGAGCCATGCACAAATGTGCTACCCATCCTCTCCACTACATGCCGAAATTGAATATCTCTCAATGATCTCAACATCGCCAACTGCACTTGGCCCTCTTCATCACTAGGCACATCAATTACTTCATTTTACTCTAATTCATGCATAAGCTCATCTTCGAATCTAAGTTTGCTCTCCTCCTATTCTCTTCTCTTTTGCTTCCCACTATTCCGAGACTTCCTCATTGCAATCTACACTTCTCGCGGCACACGTTCACAAGATTTCACTTCACCTTCTATTCTACCCAAATGCACCCTCAGTCAGGTTGCACCTCCACCTTTGTTCATCAATGAGCAATAATTACATGTGAAGCCTTGGGTACTGTCGACGATCGAGTCGCCGATCTTACGAAATAAATAGAGGAAAATGGCAAAGAGTTCTTAGGAGAGAATGGGATTACTTTTTATTGCTATGAACTGGATCATTTACAGGGGTGCCCTCGACAAGGTAGTGGACTAATCCTAATTACACTGAGCATAATGCTTGCTATGCTATTGAATCAGACTTGAAACATTAATCTAATGTTGATTGTGATGTTTCAACCCGATGCCTTGTTTCTCCGTGCTCCATCTTTAAATAACCATCGAAGAGGTGGCAGTTACTCCTAGAGAAGACACCTGTTGGAAGTGACGCGTCCGGTCGGAGGGTCAGATACAGTTAATGAAACAGTAACGGATCGTCGGTTGGTGTTTGTGAGATACTAAACCGTATAGTGGTTATTATCAGTGTCTTAGGACCATGAAACGTCGCGTGGTATGGAGCAAATATGACATGTGTTCCATTCATCACACGGTAAAGAGTATACTTTGAGTTAGATCCATATGCCAGTTTATTGCTTTTACGAGTGGTTATCTGGTCGGGTATTAGGCACAAGACCTATCCGACCAGAGTACCCATAAGTAACCTCTGGAATCCTTACGACCACGGGGGTTGTTAGCTTTAGAGGTTCCGACCATGAAGACATATGGTCTTTTAATTATGTATTAAAGTAATATATAGAGATTTTAATCCTCATCAGCTAGCCCCTAAACTTTAAATGAATGGGGTAATTAGCTCAGTGATATTGCGTTAGAGCGTAATCGGAGGAACGACACTCCGTTTGTGACGCACTGAAAAACAATATCGTGAACACCGAAAAATTAGACGAATGACATCCTGACTAGTTATTTCCGTTTCCAGAATTTTTTAAATATAGAAACTAAGCTCAAAAAATTATCAATTTTTTTGTGGAGTCTCCCGACACAGTTTAATTGTTTGTGTATTTTTTTTCAAAATTTTATACGTTCTGATTTTGTCTCTAAAATTTATTTAAGTATACTATTTGTTGGAATTTTCTGATATAAAAAATGAGGTTCAAACATTATGAATTTTTTTTTCCAGGCTCCCTACATAGTGGACTTGATTGTATAATTTTTCTAGAATTTTTTTTTGAAGGCCACTACAAGTACCGCTTTAGCAGCAAAGCCGACTATGTCGAAGCACTAACTGATGTAATAGGCAGGATAGCGGACTCACCACATACTGGAGTGCAGGTACTTGCTCAATTTGAGTTATTTCGTGCTTCTAAAGGGAAGTTTGACGGAGTGATGGCACACCTTGGAACAACCATGGTTAGCCAAAGTAAGTGAAATAAATTTGGATCTAATGACCATTGAAAAGTATTTTCCTTCAATAATTTGTGTTATTTTCATTTCGTAGCCACTGGTGGTTCCAATTTATTACCATTGGAAGGTACTAGTCTTATATGTTGATGTGTACCAAATCGTCATTGTGCTGTACATACTGCAATGCTCTTGACCCTATTACATTCTTTACTTTTTGTCACGCTTGCCTATCATGTGAGCAGTTACAAACTGACAATTAGACCAAGCATTTTTTTTTGGGGTAATTAGCTCAGTGACATTGTGTTAGAGCGTAATCGGAGGAACGACACTGTGTTCGTTACGCACTGGAAAATAACATCGCGAACACCAAGAAATTAGACAAATGACATCCTACCTAGTTACTTCTGTTTCCAGAATTTTTTAAATATAGAAACTGAGCTCAAAAAATTATCAATTTTTTTGTGGAGTGTCCCGAAATAGTTTAATTGCTTGTGTATTTTTTTTCAAAACTTTATACATTCTGATTTTGTCTCTAAAATTCATTTAATTATACTATTTGTAGGAATTTTTTAATATAGAAAATGAGGTCCAAATATTATGAAATTGTTTTTTTAGGCTCCTTACACAGTGGACTTGATTGTGTAATTTTTTCAGAATTTTACAAAATTAAGTAGTACCATTTCATAATGTCCACGGTGTGAGAGTCTAATATTTCATAATGTAAGGATATTATAAAATTGTATTAATTAATTTTGTAAAATTCTAGAAAAATTACACAATCAAGTCCACTATGTAAGGAGTCTAAAAAAATTCATAATGTTTCGACCTCATTTCCTATATTAGAAAATTCCTACAAACAGTATACTTAAATGAATTTTAGAGACAAAATCAGAATGTATAAAGTTTTAAAAAAACATACACAAGCAATTAAACTGTGTTGGGAGACTCCACAAAAAAATTGAGAATTGTTTTAGCCTAGTTTCTATATTTAAAAAATTATGGAAATGGTAGTAACTGGTTAGGATGTCATTCGTCTAATTTCTTAGTGTTCGTGATGTTATTTTCCAGTGCGTCACGAATGGAGTGTCGTTCCTCCGATTACGCTCTAACGCGATGTCACTTAACTAATTTTTTCTCTTTTTTTTTTGCTGGATTAATATATGGCATAAGCCCATAGCAGATAAATGCTCAATAACTCAATTAGCTGATTCCAGATTGATTGTATGTGTTGAGGAATTGACTATAGTGGATATTATCGAACACTGAACAGGAATGATGAATACAATCCTGTCATGTGTCATGTACTCATGCTGAAATAAAGAATCAGGGTTTCAATGGATGTCTGTTTATCAGCTTCTCATTAATAGTTTCTCGTTGAATGCCTATCAATTCATGGGATTAAAGATGCGTTCCTGCTACTCATGCATTGAATTGTCTTTTATGGAGAAAAGGTTAACAGCAAAATGGGAGTGGATTTTGTTTACTGTAATAAGCATGTCATGTATTTCAAACATCTCAGTGTCCTGAACTCCTTCTGCAACAGTCCCTTTTTCCCAATTATTGCTTGCCTTAAGTTCTTACTTGATTTTGGTCCAATTTCGTCCAAATTTCATCCAAATTCGGCCAAATTTTGTACAAAATGTAAACATCTGTTTGAACATTTCACCAAAATTTTAAACTGAAATTCTGAAATTTTGGTGATTTCGCCCCCTAACGATTTTTTTTTCCAAAAGGAAAGAGTTTTCCCTGCTTGCAAGTCGCAAGTCTCGAGCGTTTGACGGGAGTTAAGTCGTAAGCAAGCAGAGGGTGAAATCGATGATCTGAAGAAATATTGACGACCAGGTTACGAACTCCCAGCATAACAATTGCTCTGCTGGGCACCGTATAATATTAATGGATACCGTGCCATTTCTGAGCTTAGCATGTGTGTAGAGTTGTTAATCAGTAAGGCCGCTCGCCGGCGACGTTGCCGGGCGGGTAGTACTCGCAGACGGCCACGGTGTCGACACCGTTCCGGCACGTGTAGCGGGCGCAGCCGAGGTGCCGCGTGCCGCGCCACACCACCTGCGTGTAGGCCCCGCAGATCTGGCCGGGCGCGCACGCGTTGGCGCCGCGGTCGTACCACCGCCGCTCGCCCACCCACGCGGCCGCCGCGTCCGCCGCGCTCCGGATCCCGAAGCCCTTGAAGAGGTTCCGCCCGTAGACCCCGTCGGTGCCCCACGCCGTGAGCGGCCGCGCCTTGCAGCCGATCCGGAGCTCCTTGGAGTACCGCAAGGCGTCCAGCAGCAGCGTCGCGTTCCACGTCAGCGGCGGAACGCCCACCGCAGCGCGCGCCTCGTTGTGCGCCTGCAGGAACTGCCGCGAGGTGGGGACGGTGGGGGGTGGGACGGCGACGCCACTGTTGCCGGGCACTGCGACGGCCGCAGCCGGCGATAGAGAGGCCAGTGCAAGTGAGAAGATGGCGAGGTAGCAGATGGGGGACATGGTTAATTGTTGTGTGTTGCGACTTGTGAGTTCGGTTTCATGGAGTTTGTAGAGAAGGTGGTGTCGTTATATAGGGTGAGAGTTACGTTGCTTGTTCTTGTGTTAATTTGAAGCGTTGATCTTTGATTAATGGTTTCTATAGAATTTAATTGTATCTTGTGGTTACGAGTAAACGAAGATCTGTAGTGTTAACATCTAGGATGTTTCGTTTGCAGTCATTACACTACCTAGCGTATGCTGTCTTTCTCGCAATCATAATACAAGAGAAATTCAGTGTTTTAAGTTACTGCTTCGAGCAAGATGGCTAGTAAGTGAATTGGTGCATAATGTCTAGTGGGAACTGACCAGTTATCACCTAGAGTTTAATTAACCCTAGGTCAACATGGGGTAGATTATCAATTGTGAACCGCACCATGTCTAAAGCTCACATACTAACTAAAGGGAGTGTAGATACAACATCCGGCTGACCCCTCCCCCTTCCAAAATTAGTCAAAATTTGGACTATTGGATCTAGATCGGACAGCCTCCCTTTCCCATGTCAACTATTCCTTCCCTCCCCATTTTTTTTCACATTCCAAATATCATTTGCACATGTACAGTGTGTACGCAGGATGAGAATGAAGAAGGTGCTAGTGGGACAAAGTTACGATAATGTGAGATAGCAAATACATATTTAAATGTCATTTGTAATCCAAATCGATACATCAATTAGAAGGAACAAAGTTAAAATGGGAAATACATTAAATGTATTACCTTAATAATGGATAGTACGTTTCGAAAACCTAAAAATATGCACAAGTAGTAATTCTAAGAACAAAATTAACTAAATTTGTGATACAAATAATGACAAAGGTACTGAGAAGGTATCAAGGGTGCGATGAGCGGAACCCGTGCTCCAGCTCCCTCGCACCCCTAAGGTGTGTCCGCCACTACACATGTACCTGAGCAATATTAGTTCCCAACCTTTCATTTCGGTCAAAGGCATACTTCTATAAGAACTAGTGTGTGGGAACAAACTTCTTGGTGGGGTGGTGGAGTTAGGGGTGTATGGCTATATTTACCAGGGTTTAAATCCTGGTGTCCACCTTTACGCACATGTGAGTGTGCTTTTAATAGGAACTTTGTGAGATCGTGGATTTATCCCCAATCTTTGTCTTTCTAGACGTGTACTAAGGGGGCACACTCACGTGTGTGCATCTTCTTTGTAATCGCAAATAAAAGAAGAGCTAGTGTGTCTGCGATGCGTGCGTCAAGGTGCTTTCACGAAGTTCCAAGAGAAAATTCATAAATGGTACCGTAGAGATAGTTGTTTGCAACAAACTCATCTAGAATATACCCTAAATTGGAGGACATATCATGTATTCCCCACCCATCCAGTACTACCATACTCTCCCTCTGCAAAACTTGATTCTAGTCATGAAAATTTCCCAACAAATTTAGTTAGATATGTTATGATATACTCAAGTATCCTACAAAAATTCAACTACAAAAGGTATCTTACATTAGGAGAAACAAAGTAGACAAAATTCAGTGAATAATGGCTTTTATCTTTACTTTCCCCCTTTTTCTTTTCTTATTTCCTTTTTAGCAAAATTTGTTCGTTTTGTTTCTCAATGTCTAAATTGAATTTACGTTTGAAATTTTGTGGCATGATGCTTGATTTTGTATCAATACCATCCATTTTTGTTGGATTTTTTATAACTTTTTGCACCGTGTTTCGAAGAGGGGGAGTGCGGGAGTACCTAAAGCGTGGGAAGTACAGGATATGCCCTCCCCTAAATTGTAGGGGTGTTATTTAACATACCATAAAGTATATAATATGGATATTCTCCAGAAAACACTGATATTTTGTGTAAGTAGATAATTTCAAATGGATCACACAATTTGTGTAAGTCCATAAATAAAAATGGTGTTCCTTAATTTCAAGCAGAAATTAATGTGCCCACTATAGCAGAGTTATGGAGTTAGGATATAATTTCGTGCTGTGTTTGGAAATATAATTTTTCCTTAAATTAGCCATACTAATTTGATGTACAGTAGACATGTTATCCAAATTAATGGTAGATGTTTCATCCCATGTATAGTTAAAATATAAATATGGGTATTACTGATAGAATAATTAAATTTGATATTATCAATGAAAATATTATAATTGTGAAATAATTATAACTTTTATGCATATCCACATAAAATAATATTATTAATTCTTTATTTAAATTTATTAAATATACCATATGAGCCCGATGTAACGACCATTTTGACTTACCTCCCAGGTCCCCTCCTCTTTCTCTCCTGTGTGCGCATGGTCATCTTCTTCTCCGCTTTTTCCCGTGGCCGACGCCGCCACTTGCGCGCACGCTTCACCAGCTCCCCCTGCCGCCACCTACTCGGCATGGTCGCCGCCGCTTCAGGTCGATGCGGCGGCGGCCTGTGATCCTGCTCCCGCGTGCTCGCCTTGTCTTGTCGCCACACCAACCCGTCGCGTCGTCGCCACTTGCCGCTCTGTCTTGCCGCCGTCTGTCGTCACACACCTACGACGCCGCGACCATGAGAGCCGCCTCGAGCAGCAGCGTCCTCGCCGGCGCTTCCGCGCCTTGCGCGCGCGCCTGTCGTCCTTGCCGCCTCGGGACCATGCCGCGCTCGGATCGGACCCCCCTCTTCCTCCGCGCCATGGCTCCCTATAAAGCTCCTCCTCCCCCTGCTTGACCTCCCACGCCGCCCCGAGCTCCGGTAAGTTCCAGAATAGAGCCCGAAGCCGCGCCCTCTCCTCGGCCGCGCCGCCTCCTCGCCTCGCCGCCGCTCTGATGAGCTTCACACCCAGGGGACCGCGTCACCGCGAGCCCCAAGACCCGAGGAAGCTAACCCCCACCTCCCCTCGCCTTCCCCGTCGCCGAGCAGCCCCGCCGCCGTGCCTCTTCTTCTCTGCCAAGGACCGCGTCGCCCGGCCAGTCCGCCCTTCCCGAGCCGCTCGCCACCTTGACCTCCGGCGCCTCCCTGCCGGTCGTGCCTCCCTCGCCCGGCCGCTCCCCCATGCCGCCGTGCCAAAGCCATGCCATGCCGCCACCGCGCCCGACCACTACTGCGCCTGCCGGCGCCCGCCGCCCGCCGTGGGACCCACCGCCTCCGGCGACCTCGTCTTGCTTGCCGCCGCCGCCCGCTGCCTGGCCGGCACCACCTCCTTGGCGCCTCCTGCCCCTCCCCTGTTTCTTCTCTGAAGCAATGGAGCAAGCAAATGGGGAATTTGGGGATTTATTTGGGATTTCGGGCCCATTGTCATACTCTTGACCCCTCCCTTTTGGCTGCCATGTGGGGCCCTCCCTTTTCCTATCTTTGTGAACCAATGCTCCGGTGCACATAATAGGGTCTACATTTGTCTTTGTGGACCATTCCTTTTCCTTCAAGTCATTTAATCTTCAAAATTCATATCTCCTCCATTTTAACTCCAAAAATTATGAAATAAATTTCTAAAATTTGTTAAATCAAGATCTTGCTAATGGCATAGGACTTGATTAATTTGGAGTTTATTTATTGTTCATATTTATTTATTTGCTCTCTTTGCCGTTGTGTCTTTTAGGTATTGGCCTTGGATTAGGATTTGAAGCGCATGGCGACCCTCAAGTTGATCAAGATCAAGATCCCCTAGCCTTTAACCAAGGCGAGTCAATACTTTGACCATTTCGATCCTACATTTTATGCAAATTATATTCGTTTAAATTAGCAAAATTGCATGCTTTATTTTCTTTATCAAATGTATGTTAAAGCTTAAGGTAGTTACATTCCCACTTGTTGATTACTTAATTTAATATGCCATCCTTGATAAATTGAATCCATTAATCCTTGTCACCCTAGTAACTATTACTAGTTATAGGTTGTACTTAAGCGACATGCTAGTCTTGCTTAAGTACCGGGATATTAAAATATCCCAATCATCATTTCCTCAAAACATAAAATGATTTGGATAGTCATTGGTGGTCCATTGGCTAAAAAGGTGTGGGAAATAAATTGGTTTTCCTCCTCAAAACCCTAATGCTAGCTCTATCTGGGCGGATGGTGAGGTGGTGGGTGCTCAGGGAGCACATGGTTGGTTGGCTTGTGGAATGAACCGTCCAGATAACCCTAAGGACTTAATCTTGTCACGACCTCCTGTGTTAAACAAGTACAACCACAAGTATGCAAAGTGCAACTTGGCTTAGTAAAGTTATTAAACCTTGGAAGTCATCTCACTGGAGGGGAATGAAGAACGTACAAGTGCGGAGATACTCCGGCTTGAAAGGGACACCAAAAAGGTGAAGTTACCAGCTGCGCTAGTCGTTGTGGCCGGGGCCAGCTGCGCTAGTCATTGTGGTGAACATCCCGCACAACATATGGGTGTAACCCCGTATGGGTGGAATGACGGAAGGGGCGAGGTAGCTAGAAAGGTTACTGTGACGGTCGCCCAACTACATGACTACGGAATCATGTGGGGTAACGGGTAGACTATCTCTTGTGGGTAAAGTGTGCAACCTCTGCAGAGTCTAAAGCTGTTTAAGCAGTAGTGCCTCTGGTCAAAAGCGAACATGGGAATCATAACTTGAGTTAGTTCTATTTCAAACAACTTTGTGGGTGGTATGGAAAATGGTGGAAGGGCTCACCTAGCCCTGTTTTGGATTTTTGCCTGAGTCGTCGAACTCAGTGGGTGTGGATATTGGAGGCAGCTCCAATTAAAAGGATGCATTGGTAGAGTTTCCGCCGGATGGATTCTCTACTAAAATAATTATTGCACATGCTCTCTTTATCAAAATGCAATTTGTTAAAATGCTAAGTGATAGGACTTTGTAACTATGATATTTGGAAAGTTGCTTTCGCAAATAAAAGAACCCGAGCCATCCTTGTTAAGCCTTGCATGTATATAATTGCATTGTGTGTTGGCTCATGAGCACGGTGGTAGTGCTCATTCTCGCTTCTCCCCAACCCTTGAGATAATGAAGGCAGCGGAGACTACGCCTTCTCGACGGCCCGAGAGATGATGGACAAGACTCTGACGAGGAGTAGTATAGTCGTAGTTTAGGTCTCGCCAGTCTAAGTAGACTCGTTGGTACTTTCGCGTACAAGCGATATTATCCAACTCTTGGTTAATATCCGTCGTACCTGAGTTACCCGATCGCTTACTGTGTGAGATGAGCCCTACCTCGCCTTTTGCTTCCGTTGTAGTTTACGTTGCTCTTTTGTGATGTAATCAATTTGGCACCTTTCGGCCCTTTTGTAAAACTTCGACCGGCGTGGTCTATGTTACTCGGTGGTTGTAATATTTAGTATTTCAGTTCACGCTTGTATGAATGAATCGACAATGTGTCTTGTGAAGTGCTAGCTCTTGATCGAGGAATAGCACGATGATTTCACAGAGGATTTGGATTCTCGAAATCCGGGTCCGACACCCAAAATAGTGTTGAAAATTTGTTTACTATGCAAATTTGTGCAAGAGGTGTGGAAGAGAAAGAAAACCTGATCAAGATCTATCATTCTAAGAGTTGTGTTCCAATATGATTGAAACTTAAGTATGATGCTTACAAGCAAGGAAAAGGAAAAATTTAGAGAAAAGGAAAATAACTTCGATATTTTTATCACTTATGCCTTGTTTGGATCCCATAAATTGGGGCTAGGGGTAGTGTGTATGGCTGCTTCAATAGTCAGTTCCACCTCTGTCGATGATCAAGTCTTACGCTGAGTATATTGCTTGGTGTGCTTTAGTTTGCTTCAATTGTCTTCGGATTGAATCCAATTGACTTTGATTCTGTTGCGTCATGGCCTGTCTTTGTTGTTCATCATCCGCCTTTAAATACCAACAAAGAGGTGGCAGTTATTCCTAGAGAAAATACCTTTTGGAAGTGACGCGTGTGGTCGGGGTGGCAGTTGTTGTTAGTAAACCACTAACTGATTTTCGATTATTGTTAACAAGAGACGAATATGTACGGTAGTTATCGTCGATGAATTGGGGCTGAGAAACGTCGTGTGGTTTGGAGCAAATAAGACATGTATTCCATTCATCACACTGAAAGGAAATACTTGGATCCAGGTCCAAGTACCAGTTCAAAGATCCCATGAGTAGTTAACTAGTTGGGTAATGGGTACAGGGCCTCTCCGACCAGGGTACTTATAGAGCAACCTCTGGGATTCTCACGACCATAGGGGTCGTTAACCATGGGGGTTACGACCACAAGAATTATGTGGTGTTTAATTAAATATCAAACTAGTATCGAGGAATTTAATCCTCGTCAGCTAGCCCCTGAACTTTAAGTGAATTTGTAATGTGAACCCTCTTCGATGGAATCTATATCGAGAACACCTTCATTTAATGGAGAGAATAACAAAGTGGTCCGTATTCACTTTAAAGTTGAGAAACTGCTTGGGAAACCGAAGAGGTTTCTATTCGTTGGGCTTCGGGCAAACACTTTTTGCAGTTAAAGAGTTGCGGCTATAAAATCCCCGCAATATACTGACTTAGGGTTTTTACGCTCTAAGACATTCCTTCAATTTTCTTTTATTTCCTGCTGAAAACCAACAATATCAGATTCAATCACCAACTGGTCAGTTTCCGAATTGAGCAAGAAGAAACTCAAGGCTATGGAGAAAATCAAGTTGCTTCCCGACAAAACTTTGGTCTCTTGGAGATCAGCGGTCGGAGAGCACTTCCCTGGTGGTAACGAAGGAGAAATCGTCATTTTTCTCGCATATATTGAGTGCGAGTTTAAGCTACTAGCACATCCGTTCTTCTCCAAAGTTCTTGAGTACTAAGGAGTTGAACTGGTAAACTTTGCCCCCAGTTCCATCGCCAACCTCAGCATCTTCATCTATATTTGCGAAGCGTACCTAGGGATTCCTCCAGATCTGGAAGTCTTTAGGTATTTCTACAAGATGGTGAAGTCGAGGAAGTCGGCGGTGTCGCCCGGGGAGTGCGCTTTGCGCCTCCACGATGGGAAGGCTGAGGAGTACATTCATATGTATTCCAAGTCTTCTTGGTCATCATGGAAAAATAATTGGTTCTACATGACAGTCACTAAGGGAGATAGCCTTTGCTTTGTTGGTAAAGTGGTGGTCGAAAATCCACAGCGACAATCCTCCGTGAAGGAGGGAAGGGTGGGAAGATGGATCGAAGCCATCAAGCACCTTAGCATCAGAGGCTTGACTTCTTGGCATGTGATGAAGGATTTCTTAACACGCCAGATAAGGCCTCTGAAGTCCCAAGAACGTGCCATGCTTTGGTACATTGGTCAAGATGATACAGACAAGGATTCGATAGAGCGTAAGTTCTAAAAAATCCCGGCCAGCGTAGTTTATTTCAGTTGATTATTTTGTAACCTTAAAGTCCCCCTTATTTTTATAGGCCTTTCCCCTGAAGAGATCAAGGACAGGATCAAGATGATCTGCGCCAGGGAGCCTAATGACAAGGCTGATGTTCCTCAAATTTTAGCTATTGTCTCTCCAGAAGAGAGAATAGAAAGACTCAAAGTAAAACTAACAACTTCTCTTCGTTGTTTATGTATTTTCTGATCGGTATGCTATAACATTGCTTTAATATGTAGTTGGTCAGGTTGGAGATCAACGAGCTCACTGAGAGCTCTAATCCAAATGACATTTTAGATGAAGAATTTTATCACCAAACTAACCTTGATTTTTAATTAGGCGGGAGAGAAGAAAAATCCGTAGATTGAAGCTATGGTGGTCGTAGACTCCGAGGTTGTCGTGATCGACGAGGCAGTTGCTGCTAAAGCAACTGTTCTGGAGGTCGACGAAATCATGATATCTAAACAAATGGTCGGGGAAATCATCTCTGACCAACTAGTCGAGGAGATTACTTTCGACCTCCGGTCAGAGGCTGTGAAGGGTCTAACCAGCCCTACTGGATCAAAACCGGTGAAATCGGTTGAAAACAAAAAAAAGGAAGGCAATCGCTCTGGACTTTGCTCCAAGGTATTTCAGTTTTAGAACAAAGAAGACTAGGTATGTATAAATGAAAGAAATTTATGTAAATTCATACCTTTAATGTTTCTTGTATTCTGAAATCTTCTCATTTTCTTTCTTCTATTTTTACAGATCCTCTGGTGTTCCGATCACCTCTGATCAGAGCACCCCTCAGGAGGAAACTCCTGAGGAAAGAATGGTCGAGCCAGCCCCCAAGCAGGTGGAAGCGCTAGTGCCTACTCCTACTTTCCAGGAGTCCTTGGCGGCTCCATCCCTGCCTATGGGCGGAGGTGAAAGAGTCCCGGCGGAGTTACGCCTTGCTAGGGGCTGAAGTGGTCGAAGAGGAGGGAGCAAGTCTGCTTCCTTCTCTCTTCAGTGGTCCTGTGGGGAGGACCTCTGCTTTAGTTAGGAGGACTCCTCATCCCAAGGACATCCCCAACCATCCTCAAATCTTTGATGAAAAAAGACTCGAGGAGGTTTGCTAGAGGAAAATCTCAGACTATCAATCGGAGACAGATTCTGGGACCATTTACTCCAATTATGCGGACAAGGCGGTTCAGGTAAATACCTACGACCATTCCCATAGCTTGGGCAAAGTGGTTTCATGCCAATGACATCGCTGGTCGTAAAGCCAACTACCCTTACTTTCGAGCAGCTTTGAGGGTGACTCAAAAGCTAGGTATATATGGTGGAGCACCTCCCTAAATGCACTGAAATTGTTGGGACATACTTGCAAGCCAACTGTAAGAATTTGGAGGTGTTTGTCGAGAAATTTAAAAAAGACTAGGATCAATTTGGCGTGATTGTCATGTACAACTCATGGACAGGACCAAGCTCTATGAGCATCATCAATTTCATGGTGTGTTGCAATGTGAATATGTTCCTCCATAAGTTCGTCAATACAACTGGTAAAATCCAGAATGCAGGTAATGAGAAAGATACTAGCAATTATATTTATTGTTCATTCTCATGCGCTCTAATTTATCTTGTCTTCCTTTCCCATGCAGATTTTCTGTACACGGAGATTAAGACAGTGGTTGATGAGATTGGCCACAAGTCGGTTGTGCAAATTGTCACCGACAATAGATCGACCTACAAGAAAACATGTGCCAAGCTCATCAGCGAGTACCCAAATATTTTTGGTAGTCATGTGCCGCTCACACTGTCAACTTTATGTTGAAGGACACCGGTAAATTCCCAAAGGTTGCTAGTGTGGTCAAAAGTGCCAAACGGATTTGCAGATTCTTCTACAACCACAACAGGTTGCACGATGAGATGAGGAAGAAGATCGGTAGAGAGTTGATCCAACCCAATGCCACCCGCTTTGGAACTGTATTTGTTTTCCTTCAAAGTTTCTTGCATAGGAAAGACAAGTACTGGCAGGTGGGTCCTAGATATAGTGGAGCCACTATATGTCGTACTACGACATGCCAATCAAAAAAATATTTGGATAATTTCTGGATTCATGGCAAGGATGATGGCGTCTACACATGCAATGGAAGCTCATCTTGGTGAGGGGACATTGGAATTGGTTAGATACATGAGTAAGGTGTCCCACAGGGTTAGCTATCTACACGATGACACTATATGACGGTTGCAGGTAATGAGAAAGTAAGCATATGAAATTATGTATTAGGTAATTCTCATGCATTCTAATGTACATTGTCTTCCTTTCCCATGTAGTTGTTGTCCTTGATCCCGAAGGCCACTACATGTACCGCTTTAGCAGCAAAGCCGACTATGTCGAAGCACTAACTGATAGGTAGAATAGCAGAGTCGCCTCATACTATAGTGTAGGTACTTGCTCAATTTGAGTGATTTCATACTTTTAAAGGGAAGTTTGACGGAGTGATGGCATGCCTTGGAGCATCCGTCGTTAGCCCAAGTAAGTGAAATAAATTCGGATCTAATGACCATTAAAAAGTACTTTCTTTCAATAATTTGTGTTATTTTCTTTTCGCAGACGCCTAGTGGTTCCGATTTACTACCATTGGAAGGTACTGGTCTGATATGTTGATGTGTACCAAATCGTCATGTTGCTGTACATACTGCAATGCCCTTGACCCTGTTACATTCTTTACTTTTTGTCACGCTTGCCAATCATTTGAGCAGTTACAAACTGACAATCAGTCCATGCATTTTTTTTTTGGCTGGATTAATATATGCCATAAGCCCATAGCAGATAAATGCTCAATAACTCAATTAGCTGATACCAGATTGATTGTATGTGTTGAGGAATTGACTATAGTGGATATCGAACACTGAACAGGAATGATGAACTGTACAATCCTTGTCATGTGTCATGTACTCATGCTGACATAAAGAATCAGGGTTTCAACGGATGTCTGTTTATCAGCTTCTCATTAATAGTTTTTGTCTGTTTATCAGCTTCTCATTAATAGTTTCTCGTCGAATGCGTAAGAATTCATGGGATTAAAGATGCGTACCTGCTACTCATGCATTGAATTGTCTTTTATGGAGGAAAGGTTAACAGCAAAATGGGAGTGGATTTTGTTTACTGTAATAAGCATGTCATGTATTTGAAACATCAGAGTGTCCTGAACTCCTGATTCTGCAACAATCCCTTTTTCCCAATTATTGCTTGCCTTAAATTCTTACTTGCACAATGTTTTCCCTCTTTTTGTGTCCAAAACGAAAGAGTTTTCCCTGCTTGCAAGTCTCGAGCGTTTGACGGGAGTTCAGTCGTAAGCAAGCAGAGGGTGAAATCGATGATCTGCGGAAATATTGACGACCAGGTTACGAACTCCCAGCAAAACAATTGCTCTCCTGTGCACCGTATATTATTAATGGATACCGTGCCATTTCTTAGCTTCGCATGTGTGTAGAGTTGTTAATCAGTAAGGCCGCTCGCCGGCGACGTTGCCGGGCGGGTAGTAGTCGCAGACGGCCACGGTGTCGACACCGTTCCGGCACGTGTAGCGGGCGCAGCCGAGGTGCCGCGTGCCGCGCCACACCACCTGCGTGTAGGCCCCGCAGATCTGGCCGGGCGCGCACGCGTTGGCGCCGCGGTCATACCACCGCCGCTCGCCCACCCAAGCGGCCGCCGCGTCCGCCGCGCTCCGGCTCCCGAAGCCCTTGAAGAGGTTCCGCCCGTAGATCCCGTCGGTGCCCCACGCCGTGAGCGGCCGCGCCTTGCAGCCGATCCGGAGCTCCTTGGAGTACCGCAAGGCGTCCAGCAGCAGCGTCGCGTTCCACGTCAGCGGCGGAACGCACACCGCGGCGCGCGCCTCGTTGTGCGCCTGCAGGAACTGCCGCGAGGTGGGGACGGTGGGGGGTGGGACGGCGACGCCACTGTTACCGGGCACTGCGACGGCCGCAGCCGGCGATAGAGAGGCCAGTGCAAGTGAGAAGATGGCGAGGTAGCAGATGGGGGACATGGTTAATTGTTGTGTGTTGCGACTTGTGAGTTCGGTTTCATGGAGTTTGTAGAGAAGGTGGTGTCGTTATATAGGGTGAGAGTTACGTTGCTTGTTCTTGTGTTAATTTGAAGCGTTGATCTTTGATTAATGGTTTCTATAGAATTTAATTGTATCTTGTGGTTACGAGTAAACGAAGATCTGTAGTGTTAACATCTAGGATGTTTTGTTTGCAGTCATTACACTACCTAGCGTATGCTGTCTTTCTCGCAATCATAATACAAGAGAAATTCAGTGTTTTAAGTAACTGCTTCGAGCAAGATGGCTAGTAAGTGAACTGGTGCATAATGTCTAGTGGGAACTGACCAGTTATCACCTAGAGTTTAATTAACCCTAGGTCAACATGGGGTAGATTATCAATTGTGAACCGCACCATTAAAGCTCACATACTAACTAAAGGGAGTGTCTATACAAGTTCCAAGAGAAAATTCATAAATGGTATTGTGGAGATAGTTGTTTCTAAGAAACCACTACTACAGAAAAGATCATCATAGACGATTCAAAAACGTCACTACAGACGGTTTCGTGAGCCGTCTGAGTTTATGGGTCAGTAATGATATGAGGTTATCACGAGCGGTTTGAACCGATGTGATGCGAACTATCCTGACGGTTATTAACTTCGAGGCAAATGCGTGATAGTTGACTATCACAAATGGTTTGTATATGAAACCATCTGTGATAGCTGATGTGTCACAGACAGTTTGTAGATGAAATCGTCTGTGATAGCTGATGTATCACAGACGGTTTGTCCTAAGGAACCATTTGTGATAGTCACAAGACCAAATGAGTCAAAAACTACAACACCTCTTCACCTGCCTCTCGCCATTCATTTCACTTTTGTCTGTGTAATCGTGCTCATGCCGGTCAAGTTCTCCTCTCTTACGTCCCAGGGTCCTACCATTTCATTCCTGATCTCTTCTATATAAAATCTCCAAGCAGTCACTGCTTGTGCCTTTAAAACTGGCTTCATATATAGTTTAATGCAGGGCATTGAAGGTGGGAGTATGCAGGGTGTTTAATGAAGGCGTATTGGAGGTGGGAGCATACAGAGTGATTAGATGGTTTGGGGGTGGGAGCTCGCATTAATCTTGGTTGTTCAATCCAGATCCATCGGTCAAGATTGGCGTTAGCACCTTAGCACTCAATTACTCATTAGCACTAGATATATTCCCATATATATATACACACACACACACTACTACAAAAAAGGTCTTCACAGACGGTTCAAAAACATCATCATAGACGGTTTCATGAGCCGTCTGAATTTATGGGTCAGTGATGACATGAGGTCATCACAGACGGTTTTCAAACCGTCTATGATGCATGCTGTCACAGACGGTTATTAGCTCAAAACCGTCTGTGATAGGCACCTATCACAGACGGTTTGTAGCTGAAACTATCTGTGATGACTTATATATCACAGACGGTTTGTAGCTGAAACCGTCTGTGATCACTTATATATCACAGACGGTTTGTACCTAAAACCGTCTGTGATGACTTATATATCACAGACGGTTTGTAGTGAAAATGCT